>JASJET010000129.1:14710000-15366502 GCA_034092305.1 Diaprepes abbreviatus | reverse complement strand
TTACTGCTACCTTTTCTTCTATTCAGATAGATCTCGTTTTTTTTTTCTGTCCATTGCCATTTGAGTGGAATTGTATGTATGTTGGGTTGCAGGCAATTCTTTTAATCGAAAAGCATTTCTTGAATTTAAAAATAACAGTGTCATTATTTTTGAGCTGTCGTTTCATTCACACGTGACAATTGAACGCGTCTAAGGGAAGCCAACTAGTGCGTAAGCTAGGTCATGGTTATAAATGGAGACCATTTTGCCTTAACTTTCACTTTTTCCTGGTTTGATTCGACCGAAGCAGCTGCAGATTTCCATTTCAGTTTTTATTTGCCAATTTTTTGGGATTCTGAGATGGAGAGTCGCTTATTATCCTGGTAATTTTGTTGAGTTTTTGGAGTACCATATCTTTTGCCTGATTGGCAGTTATGGTTTTTTTTTACTGGGATAAACCTGGAGGCAGGAATTTTTGTTAGTTTGCATGTGTTAACGAAGGAATTCCGTTAGACCCCAAAGACATCGGGGTTTACCCTATTAGGTACTCTACCCTACTGGTTATCTCCTGCAAGCTAGAACTTATAACAGCAATCCACCCTAAAGGTATCTTCCTGTCCTGTAATCACCTCAGAGCCTACACCGTAGTCGAAAAAATAAATAACTGGCAAACCTATTTATTACCATATTGTTATCAATAATTTTATAATAATTTTATTAACATTTAATACACCTTTTTACTGTGAGGCGTTACGATATAATCTGTGATCATAGAGGGGGAAAAACCGGTTGTTGTTGGATTTTTAAACTAGTAGGCAATATTGTTTCAGGTTTTAGTCAACCGTTTGAAATGATTTAGATATTATTTTAATATTTTATAATACATCTAACTTACAGTACGATTTAAATTTTAAATGAAGATTTTATTATAACAGTTAATTTAATTAAAGATTTTTGTTATTATAACGAAATACCGGGTTTTATTTGAACCACCTGCTACTTGTTTTTGTATCTTTTCTTGTGTTATTGCGCTTGCTGCAGAGTATTGTTGAAAGCTAGTTCCTAACACATTGTGGAAGGCTTATGCATTCAACCTAGCTTTAGATGCAGTGGCACCCTTAATTTGCCAACCCTTATCTCCGGCATTTTTGCTCGTTGTTGCTGTTACTAGCCTTCAACAGTACTCTAGTGTTTTTCTTAATTTTTTTTTTTTGAATTCAATTAATCATTGTGAGGTATCGCGCCTTTGTCTTTTAAAAACCAGTGTAGCAACTTCTTATGAACAGACGAGTTGCAAGGCTATATTTTTTTTAACGTTGGTACAACAAATTCTTCTTTCTTATTATTACTTAGAAAAATTTTCAATGTAGAATAGTCGCTTGTATGTGTTTATAATTTTTTCAGTATAAAATAAATGAAATGAGCTGTTGGCGGTGTTTCGGGGCATTGTCTTGCAGTATCCATGATCATAATCAGGCCTAAACTAAAGTGTAGGTGTTTTTCCTCTTTTACCCAACAATTCAAGTTACCTTGGTCGATCATACAGTGTCCTATTCACATTATAAACAAATTGCAGTATAACTTTTTAAATCATTTTTTTATGATGTAGATATTTTTATTAGTATTTTTTGGTTTTCCATTTGTTAACGTAAATCTTTACAGTCTGAAAAATAACAAATATTAGTAATTGAGAGCCTCAAAGCATAAGATATTCTTTTACTATATAAAAATTAAGTTCATTATTATTTTTTAATTATTTCTTGACCAAAATGAAAATTCACTTATACTTAGAAAAACAATTAAAAATCATATCTTCCTTTGATTTTATAAAATAAATTCTCAATTATATTTCCAGAAATAACAAACTAATGGAAATCAAATTTCTATAGAAACTGAACACTGTAATCGATGAGGATCAGTTTTCGTTCAAAAATAAACAAAAATTTCCATTTTGCTGGTTTTCAATTAAAAGAAAATAATTCTTTTATTCTTGGATTATTTCTTTAATTTCAATCATTTATTGTCAATTTAGATCGGTTTTATAGTTATATTACGTCAATGAATCAGAGGGTTTTCAATTTAAGTCCATGTTAGTAAATTACAGAGTTAATTTTAATACTTCGAGAGAATGCAAGGGGTAAATACCCTTGAGATATTCTTAAATAACCACTTCTGCGCAGGCGCGGATCCAAGGGGGGGGGGCGGTGGGGGCGATCGCCCCCCCCCCAAGAGCTTTGAGTTTAGAAAAATGGATCCGATTTTTCCTCTTATACTATAGTTTATTCAAGAACAAGGGAGAGTAATAAATCATTTTTTATTCGTTTTCTCTTCGCAAACTACCTGTGTTCTTTAGTCCGGTGTTTTTAGCAAAATTTGTTAGACACATATATTTTTCATAGGAATGGGTTAGAAATTTTATAATCAAAAATACCGATCTATAATAATAGACTAAAAGTAGGATTATTCTCTCAAAAAATTCTAAGTTATAATTTAAATACTTACAAAACACCCATTGTCAAAAATACAAAAAGTTAAACATATATAAAAAAATAAATTCGTCCATATAATAAAATATTTTTGGGGCTATCGGTCATTTTATTATTAATTAAAAACATTTTTAGGACATTTAACGTTTCAGTTTATTTATTTTTTAAATCATCTGCAGAACTACAATTAAACACTAAAAAAGGATTCAAATGTAATTAATTTTTTTTATGTTGTAATTAAAATTAGACCTACTTATTATTATTTCTATTGTACTGATATATTTAATTTACTTTTATATATGGAAATACGACAGCCCCAAAAAATAAGATAAACATGTTAATTCTACACGCTTAAGAAAAAGACACAATCACAATAATAAAATAATAAAAAACTTACGGCTAATTAGAATTAAATATATATAAAATTAAAGAGTGGGACACACTAAAATAAAAATATATAAAAAAATAAAAAAACATATAAACAACGTTAAACAATAAAATACAACAAAAACAAAAATTTAAATAATAAATTGTGTTTACACCAGTAAACATTACGTATCTAATTCCTAATTAAAGTCAGTGAAACTATCTTCGCTAAAATTAATTATAATTGATTCCTCTATCTCACCGATTATGAGATCGAGTTCTCACATTTTGTTTTATTCTTTTATTATAGGGATTTTTCCCAAATTTCCGCAGTAACTTTATTCAAAAAAATCTTTCAAAAGTCTAGTTAAATTACTAATTTTATTAATTGTGTTATTTCTAGCAACTCTACCTTTTACTTGAGAGAGATATTTACGTCTCCAACGGACAGTTTCCGGACGATTTATAAGAACAGATTTTCTGTCTGGTTTTTCCCAGCAAAAATTAAGTTCTCTGAGCAATTTCCAGAGATCAGTTCTTTAAATTTCAGGTAAATCGCGATCTTCAATGATTTTAGTTAGAATTTTGTAGATGGTTGGGATCTGCTTCTCATAATAAAATGTATATACAACCTCTTTAATTGCAGTTTTCATCTCTTCTTCCAACGAGGTTTTTCGTTTGCTTGTGATCGAATGTGGCTTGGGAGTACAAAAAATTCCAGTCATTTTTTTCTCCTTCAGTATTCGGTACATAGTAGATTTTCCAAGTCCTGTCATGTTGGAATATATCTCAACAGAGCTTTTAACATTATTATCTAGATATTGATATCTGAAGTCATCATAAACATTCATAGTAATAAGTTTTTCGTTGAGGAAAAAATGACTTGGTTTAACGATTTTGGAATAAATATAGAGGTGAAAGCCATATCTTTTGGATATCTCACTAATCTCAAATAATATATAAAAACAAGCACAAACAAGATAAATCACTAAAAAAAACTGTAAGTTGTACTTTGCTCACTGACAGAAATTAAATTAAACTATCGGAAATTTTATGTTGCAGTAAATTTATAAAATATATTTAAATATAATGAAATATAATTAGATTTATGGCAGTTCTCAGTTACCTGCGGCACTGGAGCAGGTACGTTAGAGGTTTCGGTAACAGTTTGATTATTCTCTCTAGTTCTTGAATAGAGTATAGGAGTCTGTATGCTTGCGATCGCCCCCCCCCCCTCCCCAAAGCTTTGAGTTCAGGAAAATAGAACCCATTCTGTCTTTTATATTAGGAATGAGTATGCTGCTTGCACCCCCCTCCCCCGTTGACAACTTGCTTTTCTTGCCATACTGTACTTTTATGATATCACCGCCCCCCCCAAAGAGAGAGGCTGGATCCGCCCCTGCTTCTGCGTATATTTCAATATTACAATTTTCCTACCAAAAGGCAAACCTGAAATTACACTTTTAGAGCCGAAAATAAGATTTTAAATAATTCAAAAGTCTGCCTAATGAAAATGTAATTTTTTTCGACAAGGAATTTATTTCCAAATCCAAACTAATTTTACTATCATGTTTTACTACCATTAAATCAAAGTGTTTTGTTTGATTCATTTTATACACGCTACTAAAAACAACAAAAAAAATTTATAGGGTTGAGAAGTGTGTTGTTTATATTAATACTGGATTCTATCAATTCATAGCGCTTTTAATTTCTTTTTAAATCTATCTCTAACATCGTCCATTATTTGATACGTAAGATCTATGTTGCGATAAACGCAATGTTATTGATTTACTGAGCTCCAATCCGAAAAATGCGAAAATGTTTATATTTCACACTTTTTAAATTGGACATTGTCATGCAATAACACTTCATTTCTCTAGCTCGATATAAATCTTGCTATATTTTTTTTTTACATGTTACTACATAAATACAGTGCGACCAGTAAAATCTGCATCATATGGTTTTTTTCAAAACTAGACTTTGGCAACAGTTTCTGCTTCGATCGAGATGAAAATTAACCAAAAATATAGTAGTCACGTGATTATCATTCTCTGTCATTTTTTTTTCAAAAAAAATTCGTAAGTGGAGTTATATCTCAAAATATCGAAAAAAGTTACTGGAAAATGCAATTTTTAGACCATATGACACATTACAGCTGTATAAGATAATTTACATTTTTGACCATTTTTTGTAAACTGCACTACCGTTGCAAAATAAGACTCAACACAATCTACATAAAACTTCTTAGCTTTGACAATGCTCCCATCCCAGACATATTTTGTTTAAAGGGGAGGCATATTAAATGTGTGTTTTTTTACAAAATCCAAATAGGATTATTAAAATTTGGTCACATGTGATGAAAAGTTTATTTCTTTTTGACCCTGTATGAGGTATATATATATATATATATATATATATATATATATATATATATATATATATATATATATATATATATATATATATATATATATATCCGGTTTCATAGCGTTCTACGCCTTCCGGTTCCCAGTCTCCATTGTTTTCGGTTTTCCCAATCCCCTGCAAGTAAGTTTCTTTCGGATATGGCTCGGTTAATGCCCTTAATCCAGGTCCTCTTTTTATTTTTTCATTTGGTGTCCATTTTAGGATTTGCTTTGGTAGATGTTCGTCCGTCATTCTCTCCACATGTCCATACCATACCAGCTGAGGTTGTTCGATTTCATCGAGAATAGTTTTCTTTACGCCCATAATCTCTCTAATTCTCTCGTTGGTTATCCGTTCGATCCTTGGCTTTCCGGCAGATCTTCGCGAAAAGTCCATTTCAAGAGCCAGCAGTTTACGTTCTAAAGTTTTATTTATCTACCATGTTTCACATCCATACAATACAACCTTTTTAAATATTGCATTGTATAAAAGATGTTTTCTTTCCTTGGAGAGATCCTTGATCCGATAGCTTTTGTCCTTTAGTTATTCGCTCTAATATTTCTTCTTCAGTACGTCCACTTTGATTGATCTTTGTTCCAAGGTAGGTATAATCAGAACAAGATTTTACTATGATATTGTCATCCACTTCCAGATCTGTTTCTTCTCCACCGATATACATATATTTAGTTTTACTGCAGTTGACGGTTAATCCCCATTCTGCGTATTCTTTAAATAGTTTCCTCGTAATAAATTCGAGGTCTTCTTTATCTTGGGTCACTACCACTTGGTCATCTGCAAAATGAAGCGTATATAAATGGGTGTGATTATTTCATTCTATTCCCATTCTACTGCATGATCTTCTCCAATTCTTTAAAGCTTCATTGAGGTAGATTTTAAAGAGAGTTGGTGATAGACAACATCCCTGGCGAAGGCCTTTGGTCACATGGAAGCTTTCTGATAAGTTATTGCCGATCTTAATTCTGGAGAATGCTTGGTCGTATAGCTGTTTGATGGCTTTGATCGCTGTATTGTTAATTGGAGACTTCTCCATCACATGCCATAATTTTTGGATTGGCACCGTATCATATGCTTTTGTGAGGTCAACAAAAAGCAGGTGAACCTCTCTATTTCTTGCCACCTTCTTTTCATTAAGTTGGGTTAAACTAAATATATGATCTACGCACGATCCGCCAGGTCTAAAACCTGCTTGTTTTTCAATTTCTTGGGGGCCATATTCTGTTTCTACGATGTTTCTAAGCAGTTTTCCGTATATTCTACTCATTGTACTGGTTACAGTTATACATCTATAGTTTGAGCATTCGTCGCGTCTTCCTTTTTTGTGGATTAGTGTTATCCAGCCTTCTTTCCATATAGTTGGGATAGGATCATCATTATTTAGGAGTCTGTTAAATAGTTCTTGAAGAAAGGACGTTAGTTTTTCAGTACCTTTCTTTAACAGTTTAGCAGGTATTCCTTCCGGTCCAGCGGCTCTCCTATTTTTCAATGAATCCACAGCCCTACATACCATCTCCTTTGTTACCTCTATATAGTGGCTTTGTACTTTGTACCGTCTTGGGGAGTTAACGAGGTACTCTTGTCGGTCTTCGGTAAGCTGCGTTTGATAATGGGTTATCCATTTTTTGATTGGGATTGGTTGTAAGTTAATCTTGTTTGTGGTGTCTGACCTTAGTGTCTTTATTAATTTCCATGCTTCTGATGGTCTTGTACCTCCTACATGTGTATTTAGTTCAGTGCATTTCCTGTCCCATGTGTCGTTTTTGTTTTTGTTAATCATGTTTCAAATTTGGATTGTTCATTTTTGTATATGTTTTTATCTTGTGGATCTTTTGAATTAAGCCATTTGTTGAAAGCTATTTGTTTTATCTGTTCTTGTTATTCCAGTGTCTTGTCCCATGTAACATTGTTGTTTCGTCTTAATTCCTAGAGCTTCTTGTGCTGCGAAGTGTAGAGAGGATACGATCTGTTCTTAATGTGTAACTTCATAAAATAACTATTTTTGAAAACATAGTTTGTGTCTAAAAGCAAAACACATAATTAAGACAAACAAGTACACAGTGTCATTAGTAAAGTCTGCAATAGGTGGAAAATAAATTTTTATTTAATTTTACGTAATATTTATTTAGTTTCAACGAGTCCTTTCACTTAAACTATTTTCTTAACATTAATATTTATTACTTTTAGACACAAACTACGATTTCAAAAATAGTTATTTTATGAAGTTACCTTATACAGGGTCAAAAACAAATGAACTTTGCATCCCATATGACCAAATTTTAACATCCCTATATGGATTTTGTAGAAAAACACATATTTAATGTGGCGTTACATTAAACAAAATATGTTTGGAATGAAGCATTGTCAAAACTAAGAAGTTTTATGTAGGTTGGCGTTGAGTCTTATTTTGCAACAGTGGTGCAATTCACAAAAAAATGGCAAAATATCTAAATTATCTTATACAGACGAAGTTTTGACTATGAGCAAAAAATTGCATTTAGAAAAACTTTTTCTAATAATTTTTCTCGATATTGTGAGATATAACCCTACTTTTGAAGTTTTTTGAAAAAAAAAATAAAATTTGACAGATAATGCTAATAACTTGACTACTATTCTTTTGATTAATTTCGGTCGAAGCAGAAATTGTTGCCAAAGTTAAATTTCAAATAAAGTTGCCTATCATTGTAAATAACAACTTGTATATTTGAGAGAGAAAATAGGCCAATAATTTTTCAGCATACGTCTATCGCCGTTTTTGTTAAGTAGAATTGTAAACGCTTCTAATCATTCTTCCACAAATTTTTCTAGTGTCTAAGCATTTGTTAAATAAAGTGTTCAGACTTTGCATACGTTCTTTTCTTTCCTCTTCTAACAGTTATTTCGTAATGTCGTCTTTGCTAGGAGTTTCTAGGTTCTTTATTCCTTTTATTGAATGTCTAATTTCTTCCTCATCTATTTCCTTCAATTTTTGTTTTGCTGGTGTCAGGGGTTCTTACCTAGATATGTACAGTTCTGGGTAAAATTCTTCAATTATATTTTTTATTTTGTTGCTTGATCTTGGTTCTCTTCCATATCTATCTTGTAATACTATCACAATATTTTTACTAATTTTGTAATATCTTCATATTTTAAATTTTTTGATTAATTTTTAATATTTTCTTTTTGTTTTGTTCTTTTATGTTTTTTCTTTCTAATTTAGTTAGTTCGGTATATTCGATAATTTTTTTTTCAATTTTGTTATGTTATTTTTCTTTTCTTCCTAAACATTTTTATCATGACAAGATTTCATTGTTACAATCTTGCTGTCGAGTGAGTTTTTAGGTTGATTCTAATATTGCTGGTGTTGATGTTTCATTGATTTCTTTTATATTGTCACGTCAATAATTTTTAGTTTGTGATATATTTTTGATTTCTCCTTGATATTTTTCAGTTTTCTTTTATAATTTGAACGTTTGGTTTATTTTTGTTTTCGTTAAATCTTTCAAATTTTTTATTTATTTGTATTCTCTCTTCAAGATGGTCATTTCAGGTAGTGAAACTCTATAGTACTCCTTTGTTGTTGATACTCAGTATTAACTATGGTACTCTGTTTGATGTGTATCTGTCGGACATGGCTCTTGAAATAAATTGGATACTACAAGAGAATGTTGCACTTGACTTGACCAGTAAATTAACTTGCTTCGTCTTGACAAATACGAGGTTTGTTCCAAAAGTATCGAGAGTATCATTCGGTGAGTGACATCCTTCAAAGGAGTCCCTATTTAATTGAATAACATGTTCCCAGCGGTGTTTCCACTTCCTGAAGCAGTCCTGGAAATAAGTTTTCGGAATTGCCTTCAGTACATTCGTCGCATTAGTTTCAACCGTCTCTTTGTCATCTAACCGGTGTCCTCTGAGCGGCATTTTTAATCTGGGAAAGAGCCAAAAGTCACAGGGAGCTACATCGTGCTGTACGGAGGCTCAGCGATTCCAAAGCGAAGATGATTTTGCTCTGACGTTAGCAATTTTGCACACACGCGAGCCATTGTCAAATTCTCGGTTAAAATTCTCTAAATAGTAGTTTTTGGTATTCCAAGATCACTTTCTAGTTCGCGTACAGTCAACCGACGATCTCTTTCAATTGCAAGTCGCACATGCTCGACATTTACTGGTGTTATTGCGCTCGAAGGTCGGTCAGAGCGAGAATCACTGTCAACTGACGTGCGGCCATCTTTAAACCGCTTGTACCACTCTTTTATTCTTGCCTTACTCATATACTCCTCTCTAAATACCTTATTCATTATATTAATTATTTTTGAGTAAGTTTTTCCAAGATTAAAGCAAAACTTGATGCAAATTCGTTAATCTAATTTTTCCGTCACTTTTTACAATAACAAAATGCGACGAACGAAAAAAGGACACTGTAAACAAACGCACACCGTTCACGAATTAACACGTTCAGTCGAGTTCGTGAAGACTTACTGGTGACGCCCATTCCCCACAGAGGTCGCTCGGAGTTTTGACGCGGTGATATGAATGCAGGCTTGATACTTTTAGGACAAACCTCGTATATCTGCTGGCTCTCCATATTCACTGTACTCTTACAGCTTACCAAACCTAACATATTCATTTGCTATTGTAACCTTGCTACATGACGGGTTAAATTTTTTCGTATAATATTCTGTCAGGTACAATTTATGTGCGCAGTCATAATCACCTTCTTACCAATTTGAAAAGCACCTGTCACTTATCATTTACCAATGAATATTAACTTTTTCCATTTTCTAAAAGTTTGTCACAATCTGAAAGGTATGGTTTTATAATTTATATATTTTAATTCGTTTTGAGTAATTTGATAAAATACTTTATAAGGTTTTAAAAACACCACTTACTTATAAGGAAAATACCCGATATATGCGCTTTCGATTTTGCTGAAACTTCGATATACTGTAGAAGACATGAAAATAAGAGACACGTATTTTTTTTTATTAATTTCAAACTGGAGAAATAGTCTCTAAATTTTACTTCAAAAACACTTTTTTAAATTTCTCAAGTTCTAATTAAGATATATTTACAAAATAAAAGTGGAAATTACTTGTTATTTGACCCCCATACATATTGACTAAAATGTGGTTGTCGGACTTGCATTGTCTTCATTTTTTTTTATTTATTTTTACGACGTTTCGATTAGGTTGTATCTCTAATCATTATCAAGTATAAACTGAACGTTTTGTCTTAAAATTAAGAGCTTATATAGGGAATGTGTCCATTGAAGCACAAAGTTTCGCTTCACTGTACACACCTCAATGATTTGATGTTGCAAAGTAGTGGTTGCCAAAGATTAGGTATCTCAACACTCGGTTTACTAAAGATTCCATTATTGTTTTTAATGTAAGCTGCTTCCATAAATTTTCTTTTTTTCATGTTGGGTTCCATATATATTGCCGCAGCCTCAGACCATTTTATATCGTGTTGTTTATCTCAGGCGTGTTCTGCAATACTTGATCTCGACGTGTCCCCTTTTTGTGTATGAGTTTTATGTTCCTTAATTCTAACTTCTAGTGGTCGTTTGGTTTCTCCAATATATATATTTCACCACGCTCACATGGAACTTTGTAAACACATTCTTTCTTATCGGTAGTTTTCGGTTTTGTTTTTGTTAAACGAGCTCTAAGTGTATTTCCTGATTTAAAGGTTGTTTTTATATTATAACTATTGGCAATTCGTCTTATTTTCTCTGAAGTTCCCTTAATGTACGGAATTGTGAAGAAGGAATGTGTTTCTTGCTGTCCAGTAATCGTTGATCTAAATTTATTTATGACATCGTCAATTAGTTTTAAAGGATAATCATTCTGTTGTAAATCGGATTTAATCTTTGTCACCTCTTTTTCCACTGAATCGGTATTATTGCATATAGATATAGCGCGATTATAGAGGTTGCGTATAATTCCCCGTTTTGTTAAAACAGAATGATTAGAACTATTATTAAGATATTGTCCAGTATGTATTGGCTTTCTGTATACTGAAGTTTTAGTAATTTGGTTTGAATGGTTCACCATGACATCTAGGAAGGGCAATTGATCATTTACCTCTTTTTCCATAGTAAACCCAATTGTGGGTCGAATGGTATTTAGATTCAAGAAATCATTAAGTTCTTGATCATTGCCCTTCCATACGATGAAGGTATCATCGACATATCTCAACCAGATTTTCGGTTTTACTGTTGCCGTTTCTATGGCATGAGTTTCGAACCATTCCATATATATATATTGGTGATGACTGGAGAGAGTGAAGAACCCATCGGAAGCCCGTCATCCTGAGCATAGAACTTGTCTTTTACTTGAAAGTAAGCACTACGCAGGCAACACTCCAAAAGGTCCATCCCCGTCCAGTGGTAATGTGGTTCGATCTGATAAAATGAAAATTTATAGAAGCAGCTTACATTAAAAACAATAATAGAATTTTCAGTAAACCGAGTGTTGAGATACCTAATCTTTGGCAACCACTACTTTGTAACATCAAATCATTGAGGTATGTACAGTGAAGCGACTCTTTGTGTTTCAATGGACACAGTCCCTATATAAGCTCGTAGTCCTAAGACAAAACATTCATTTTATACTTGATAACGATTAGAGATACAACCTAATCGAAACATCGTAAAAACAAAAATAAATAAAAATAAAGACAATGCAAGTCCGACAACCACATTTTAGTCAATCTTCAGCATTGTCTACAACCTTCAAACAATCCCCATACATATCGTTCCTAATTTTTTATGAGAGTAAACTTGTACTTCATCCAGTATTTTAATTTACCCACTTAAAATCAATCTCTGTCGATAAAAAAAATGCGTGTCTCTAATTTTCGTGTCCTCTAGTTTCATTAAAATCAGAGCCAGATATTTCGGATACATTCCTCGTTGGAATTTTCTTCTCTCCGTCATGACCTACTATAACAAACATTTGAATTTTAATGAATTTTTTTTAAACTTCTCGGTAACAATCTCGAATCTCGAATGACTGAATAAATTTGGGAATATCAACAAAACTTTTGATTTTCTTTTTTTTTCCAAGGAATTTAACAGTCATCGATTTTATACTGTTATAGTATAGATGGACTTTCCCTAGACAACTAAAACTCCCATAAATTTGCCAAGAATGCAAAAATGGCTTTGTCAGTTAACAATTCATGTGCCACGCCATTCCCACAAAACACTGGCTATTTGATAATTTAAAGTGCTTTGGTTAAATGAAATTTGCTTTGTTTGCTTTGCTTTATCCGCATTTGGTTTAAGTTAATATCTAAATAGTGTTTTTATGTAGTTTGCGTTTATTTATTACCTCGTGAAATTTAACATTATCTGTATTTGATTTTTAACGCCAAAACTGTCACATGTTCTATTAATACATTTTTGCAATAATTATAAAAAATGCTATTCGTCAGTGAATATAACTCAATAATATAAAATTGTAGTACCCTGTTACTTGTAATTCTTGCTTCATCAGACCATACAACATTATCATAAAAAGCAGATATTTCCTTACATTTATTTAAAAATCAATCTTCTTTCACGTTCTCCAGGATACAGATGTTGCATCTTATTTACTTTGTATGAAAATAGTGTTTTTTCTTCAGTATTTATTGAGACCTTGATTTTAAAATTCCTACCTCTTTTTCTATTTGAGATATAGACCTTGGTTTTCCCTACTAAAAATAAGTTTTCTATTCGTATACTTTTAAAATATTTAATATTATCACTTCTTGTCTGTGTAGTAAATGATTAACTACAGTCTTACCTGAATTTGGGCTTCTCCAACAAAACTTTCAAAATTTTTCTTATTTCTTTCAAGTCGCATGCATCGACTTGCATGCCTTCGTTTCTTTGCGTAAATCGCTTAATAGATGTTATTACGCTTACAAGCTTGCAAATATTTACTATGGATAAAACTAAAACAAATTATAATGCTACATTTCCTTTTCAAAAACTTATCAGCTGAATGCCTGGAGGTAGCCCCCGGACGCGCTGCCGCCCCCTTGAAAATCTTCGTCGTTCACTGGAAACATTACCGACCCAGTTGGAAATCAATGAATACAGAACAGTAGTTCATTTAAATATGTTATTATTTGCTGACTGAAAAATTATGTAAAAATTAAAAATAATTTTTATGCATTTAAACAAGTTTTTAACTAATTTAATTACATATAAATAAATCTATTGCAAACCTACATAAATTCGTAATTTAATAATTAAATTCAATCATTGCCATATGACAAATAAAGACCTCTGTTTTCATAATATTCGCCATAATTGTCATTTTGTTATGTATTATTTGTATTTCATTAAATTTTCTGCAACAATTATTAACCAAAATTTTAAAATAATAATACCATTAAGGTTGGAATACATTAATTCTTAATATGAGTTCGTCAAAGGATTTTGACTAAATAACAATGACTTTTCAACCAAGAAATAACTAAACTAGTCCAAAACGTTCCTCGACGTCTTCCAATTTGTAGTTTCCATTCCTCTTTTCTATCCTTCCACAGATCCTTCTACAATTCGCGCTCCTGACTTCCTCATCTATCCCTTCTCTCCAACTCTTTCTAGGTCTTCCTTTTTTCCATTTTCTCTGTGGCATCCTGCTCAAAACTTGGTGCGGGAGGCGCTCCTCTGGCATTCTCCTTACGTGTTTACTTAAGTTGTTTAATTTTAGTGTCGCTCACAATGTCACGTATAGTCCCCATGATATCCTGGATTCTGTTCTTGGTAATATTCTCCATTTTTGACTTTCCACTAATCCGTTTTCGCGGCTTTAAGATATCTTTCTGATCTTTCCATACTTTGCTCCTGTATGTCACAATGCTTTTTATTATTGTGTTGTAAATTCGCTGTTTGTTTTTGATCTTAAAATATTCTGTTCAACATGGAGATTGCTCTTCTTCCTTGCACACTCTTATCTTTTATAGCTCTGTTTAACATACAATCATTTGTAATCTTCTTTTTGAAGTATGTATAGTTCTGACATCTTATTTTACACCCCCAATAGACATGTATTCAGTTTTCGTTAGATTTACGTGGAGTTCCTATTTCCCATATTCCTTGATAAGTTGTCATATATTTGAAGTCATCATAGTCTTGGGCCAGTACTACCTGGTCATGCCCTGGTCATTTATATAGTCTCGTTAGAGCACTAGTGATGGCAATACTTCTATACTTGTTACAGTTATCTCTCTTTCCTTTTTGATAATTAGTGAGGTTTTCCATTTCTAGGTGCCTTCGTTCCTTATAGGCAATTCTGTAATCGACTTGTGAGATGTTGATAAAGCATTTTCGTCCCGTTTTTTTACCAATTCCGCCAATACGTTCCCAGGTCCAGAGGGCTTTCCTTTTTTAAAGCATTTGCATGTATTTGTTATATCTGTTACACTTATTCTTTTAAGGGATGCTATCGAATTTGTATTTAATGATTCCCGCTGTTATAGTAAGTTTTCTTAATTAAAGGTGAAAAAACGTAATTTGAGTGTTAAAAAATCTGGCGATTTCATTAAAAAAAATTACTTATGCTACTGATTGACACACATATATTTTACTATACATTATAACACATATTACATGTAACAAGAGTAGTATGCTGCCCCCGTTCCATTTATAATCCATGTAAATGTGTGAGACAGTGCACCATCTTGGCGCAGAGATGACGGAGCAAGCAGTATAAGACGTCTTATGGACATACATTTAGTTAATTTTTAAAAAACTCATATTTCAAACTCTGTGTGTTCCCATGATTTCAGCAAAATCATTAAAATTTATAACCTGTTTGTTTTAGCTAACATAATCGATTTCAAAAATCTCCGAACTCCCAACTCATATAAAAAATACTCTTTTTAGGATATTTTGTTATTTAATATTTAGTAACAAGGAAAAAATCTAAATATCCCAGTCTTTCCGAGCCAATTTTCTACAGCTTTGTTGTTGAAGTTACCCGCCGGTGTCTGGAATATTGGTTTTCTCTTGAAACACAAATACGAAAAAAAGTATATTTTTAAATACATTATGCTATGGATGGAAAAAAATGTTAAATTTTTAGTATTTCTTTTAAAGGTATTTAAATAAATAAGAAAAAAGTTTTATGATGCTTCTTCAACAATCTACTGAAGTTTATTTAAAACTTTTTTAAAAAGTTGAGAATTTGTGATGCGGTATGTTACTTTTAGAGGTATTAAAAATATAGAATGAAACCTTACGCAATGTTCTAAAATTTCTTAACTATTTTCCGGAACATTAACATCTAAAGAATGACAGTTTTTATAATCTGACATGTTGTTATAGTCAGATTGTATAGTCATCTGAAGTAAAATAAGTTTTATTTTCTTTTTAACCGACTTCTAAAAGAAGGAGGTTCTCAATTCGTCGATATATATATATATATATATATATAATATATATATATATATATATATATATATATATATATATATATATATATATATATTGGTGCAGTAAAATCCAAGATATCACTGACAATATGGCGGCCAAAAAAAAAATTTTGTCTGATTTTCTCCAAAATTGGAATGAGGGAATTTTTGGGGTCGTACACAACAAATCTGAAATTATTTTTAAAAAATTCAATATAGCGTACAAAATTTTTTTTTTTCCCGATTTTCTCCAAAATTAGTGTAGGGGAGTTTTCGGGGTCGCACATAACGAATCCAAAATATGTTTTAAATATGGCGGGGATCCAATATGGCGGAAAAAAAAACGATTTTGTCCGATTTTCTTTAAAATCGGTACGAGGCAGTTTTCGGAGTTGCATATAACGAATCTAAAATAATTTAAAAAAAATTCAATATGGCTGATCCAATATGGCGAACGAAAAAAATCAATATTATCCGATTTGCTCCAAAATTGGCATGGAGAAGTTCTCGGGGTCCCACATAACAAATCTGAAATTATTTTTAAAAAATTCAGTATAGCGTATCCAATATGGCGGATAAAAAATTAATTTTCTCCGATTTTTTGCAAATTGATATGAGGGCGTTTTTGGGATAGCAAATTAAAAAATTTGGAATTATTTAAAAAAAATTAAATATGGCGGATCCAAGATGGTGAATTAAAGATTTTATATCTCTCGATTTTGTCTAAAATCAGTATTGGGGGATTTTTGTTAGTGTTAATTACGAATTTTAAATATTTTTTGAAAGACTCAATCTGGCAAATTCAATATAGCGTCCTAAAAATTTTACATTTTTCGATTTTCTTCAAAACTGATAAAGGGGATTCTTGAAGGTGTAAACTATGAATTTAAAAGTATTTTTTCAGGATTCAATATGGCGAATCCAATAGAGCGGACTAAAAATTTAACAGTTTTCGATTTTGATTTTGAGGATGTAAATAGCGAATATAAAATTATTTTTAGAAAATCTAATATGTCAGATGCAATATGACGGTTTAGAAATTTTAAATTTCTGGAGTTCATCCAAAATTGGTACTAAGGGGCTTTGAAGGGTTTAGATTTAGTTTGGATTAAGACGTTAAAATATATTTTTTTGAAATTCAATATGGAAGATCCAATATGATGGATTGCAAATTTTATCTTATTCACTTTTTTTCAGATTTAGAATTAGGGGGTTTTCGGGGTCATGTATTACGTATGTGAAGTTAATTTTTTACTATTATTAGGTTGATAAGATACAATATGAGGAATTGAAAATTTTACATTTTCCGATTTTTTCTAAAATTAATATTGAGGCGTTCTTGAGGCGTATACAAATTTAATATGGATTATAAAATATACCGAACTAAGAAATTTACGTGTCAAGTTCTTTAAATATCGATATTGGGAGATTTTGGGGTCTATATTACCAATCTAAAATTAATTTGAAATTTAAGAGTGGATTTACTATGACAGACTAAATATTTGTTTGACACAATTTCACTGGTATTTGGAGAACTCTAAGAATCAAAGAATTTTTAGTGGTTCATTTTAGGGTGATTTAAAACTTTGGATAAAATGGGTACTTTTTGCCACCTTGGAGTCATTGCGAGGTACACTAATCTCGATTAGTACTTGGTTCAAATAATTTTTGGATATCATAATGAATTCAAAACTAAAAATTGGAATAAAAAAAAATTGAACCGACTTCTAAAAGTGTGCGAAAAAGTGAAAAATAACTATAAATTTTTATATGTAATTGAAATTTGTGAAGTCGGTGCTAAATTATTTCTAAATGAAATAAATAATTACTAATACATACAAATTATGGTAAGAAAGCAATTACAAGTATTTATAATCTGTTTATGCGAATCACATTTTGTCAGATATTAGTTTGGCGCCGACTTCAAAAATTTTAATTTCATAAAAAAATTTGTAGTTATTTTTTAGTTTTTAGTGCACCTTTAGAAGTCGGTTAATTTTTTTTTATAAAAATTTTATTTAACTTTTTGTTGCTTCAATCTTATTAAAAGTGATTAAAAATGGCAGAGATAAAGAATCTATTACTTAGCCGTTAATCAGAGGGTTGATATTTACTTCAAAATTGTTACAGCATGTCATAGTATCAAACTATCAGTTTTCAGATATTAAGTCTTAAAATCTGTATAATTTAATAATTAAATAATTAGATATATGAAAAATGTTTAATTTTTTAAAATACAACTTAGATACAAAAATTATGGGTTACCCCGTACATTAAAATATTTTACGGAAGATACTTTAAACCAGTTTTCTAGAAACCGTTATTTATGTGTAAGAGAAGATCGGAGATCAGCTCCACCCTGTATAGCTGAATAAAGTTACCTCTCCAAATTGAATATATTTAGTTTACAACAGTCTCAAACTGTCTGCTTTTTTGTTAATTTGTTTTACTACTTTGGAATTGTATTTTCTATATAAATTTTGATTGATCTATAAGTAATTTTATTTCCCTAATTCTTGTATAATAAATTAATCTTGTTACAAAATGTAGCAATTATTGAATATATATATATATATATATATATATATATATATATATATATATATATATATATATATCCGGTTTCGTAGCGTTCTACGCCTTCCGGTTCCCAGTCTCCATTGTTTTCGGTCTTCCCAATCCCCTGGAAATAAGTTTCTTTCGGACATGGCTCGGTTAATGCCCTTAATCTAGGTAACTTTTGGTCTTCCTCTTTTTATTTTTTCATTTGATGTCCATTTTAGGATTTGCTTTGGTAGACGTTCTTCCGTCATTCTCTCCACATGTCCATACCATACCATAATCTCTCTAATTCTCTCGTTGGTTATCCGTTCGATCCTTGACTTTCCGGCAGATCTTCACCAAAAGTCCATTTTAAGAGCCAGCAGTTTATGTTTTAAAGTTTAATTTATCAGCCATGTTTCACATCCATACAATACAACGCTTTTAAATATTGCATTGTATAGAAGATGTTTGCTTTCCCTGGAGACGTTTGTTGACCATAATAGTGAGTTTAGGCATCCGATAGCTTTTTTCCCTTTAGTTATTCGTTCCAATATTTCTTCTTCAGTTCGTCC
Source organism: Diaprepes abbreviatus (assembly GCA_034092305.1). NCBI lineage: Eukaryota > Metazoa > Arthropoda > Insecta > Coleoptera > Curculionidae > Diaprepes > Diaprepes abbreviatus. The sequence continues at coordinate 15,347,739 of JASJET010000129.1, read as the reverse complement.
ACTTTGACTGATCTTTGTTCCGAGGTAGGTATAATCAGAACAAGATTTTACTATGATATTGTCATCCACTTCCAAATCTGTTTCTTCTCCACCGATACACATATATTTAGTTTTACTGCAGTTGACGTTTTAAATAGTTTCTTCGTCATAAATTCGAGGTCTTCTTTATCTTAGGTCACTACCACTTGGTCATCTGCAAAACGAAGCGTATATAAATAGGTGTCATTATTTAATTCTATTCCCATTCTACTGCATGATCTTCTCCAATTCTTTAAAGCTTCATTGAGGTAGATTTTAAAGAGAGTTGGTGATATACAACATCCCTGGCGAAGGCGTTTGGTCACATGAAAGCTTTCTGATAAGTTATTGCCGATCTTAATTCTGGAGAATGCTTGGTCGTATAGCTGTTTGATAGCTTGGATCGCTGTATTGTTAATTGGAGACTTCTCCATCACGTGCCATAATTTTTGGATTGGCACCGTATCATATGCTTTTGTGAGGTCAACAAAAAGCAGATAAACCTCTCTATTTCTTGCCACCTTCTTTTCATTAAGTTGGATTAAACTAAATACATGATCTACGCACGATCGGCCAACTCTAAAACCTGCTTGTTCTTCAATTTCTTGGGGGCCATATTCAATTTTTCTATGATGTTTCTAAGCAGTTTTCCTTATACTCTACTCATTGTGCTAGTTACAGTTATACATCTATAGTTTGAGTATTCGTCGCGTTTTCCTTTTTTGTGGATTGGTGTTATCCAGCCTTCTTTCCATATAGTTGGGATAGGATCATCATTATTTAGGAGTCTGTTAAATAGTTTATTAACGATTATGTAACGGTTAATTTTTCTTTAGTTCCAAATTAACAAAAAATATTTTGATAGTTGCAATAATATTTCCGTTAATTTTTTTTAGTTTAAATTAGGAACGTAAAAACGGCGAAAATAATAAAATTATAAATCTAGAAATGATTGAAATCAAGAAAACTGTACAATATACCAACAACATTTGAGACTCAAAGGAGCAAACCAAATTCGAAAAATTCTTATGTTGCAATAAGGCTGAGAAATAGTGAGAATTATTTAAAGACAGTTATAATTAATAATAAAGTTTAAAAAGCAGTGTTTTAAAAGTAGATAATAAAAATTTGCAACGTCTGCAATAAATAAGTCATATCCCTAAAAAACTATATTGCTACAAGTCTCTAAATCGGTGCATGTAGTTTTAGTTAAATTTTGCTCAAAATATATAATTGCATTTCAAAGTATTATTCCGATATAAACAAGTGTACTATAGTTATTAACCGATTTTAATAGAGCTAAATCAAAGTAGAGTTAACTTTAGTTCTAATTATACGCTTCGACTTAGAAAAAGTATACAATAATTGAAAAATTCTTCCATTTTTTAAACCGTAGTTAAACTAAACGGTAGTAAATTATCTATAATTACCTATTAATATATCGACTGGTGCATTTTTATACATTAATAAACTATCTCCGTGGAAAAAATCCCGTACCTATTTCCAAATAAAATATTCCAAAGAAATTTAGGAGGTAAGTGGTCTGGCTTTTTAGTAAAAATCGATGAAAATATCTAAATTTAAAAATAAAATTGAGCTTAATCAAAACAACGACATAAAACATCACAATATTGGCAAGATTTTATTTTAAATCAAAATAATAGAAATAAACGGTGTCAACGTTTGAATCATAAAATCGAAAATAATGTTGCCACTTTATTTATTATATTTGAAATATAGGGTGATCTGATATAACTGCCGGTTTTTTATATTTTGACAGCGGTATATTCTTAGTCTAGTTCACAATTGCCATTTTACCGAAAACCTGTCGCGCAAGTCCGAAAATTATGCTTGAGGTGTCATTCGATTCGTAATAGCATCTAGAAAGTTTATGAAAATTTTGAGAGGGGCCGGCGAAAGTTGTAAAAGTTATAAATAAATTAGTAGAAAAAAGGGCTTTGGTTTTTTGAAAATATCTCAAAAACTGTTTGAGATGTGAAATTAGAAAATAGACCCTTAAAGAGCAGGAAATTTTCTAAAAAAAAGTCTCACCTCCTGGAACTGTACCGACAATATTAATAATTTTAATTCAGCGGTAGTGACGTTTCGACACTTTAACAATAAAAATTATTTTAATCGATTAAATATGAATATGAAGGAAAAAAAATTGGATACTATCTAGATACATAAATAACAATAATCCGCTGGAAAAAAAATTTTACCTAAATTTTTCTTTTAACTATGCTTTTGTTAGCTAGTTAATTTTTGCTAGTTGAAAGTTAACATAAAAACCCAGATAATTTTTAAACTAAAAACCTGGGATTTTTTCACTTCTTGGAGCTATTCTTTGATGGCTTTAGAAAAGAAGGCATCAAAAAATTATAAATGTAAATGAAACAATAAAAATTTTGTAGAAATTTTTTAAACAATGCATTTGTTTATAACAATTTTGTAAACAATAGCAGTCAAAAATTTAAAAAAATTCGTTACATAGCTTTTAGCCATAAAAAAATCGAAATATTAAAAAAACAATTTTTTAGATTGTTTTATTTACATTTGTAATTTGTTGATGCCTTTAATTGGTAATAAAGAAGTGAAAAATCAAAATTGTTAATTTTTTACAACGGGGATCTTTTCTAAAACCTTCAAAGAATAGTTCCAATTAGTGAAAAAAATCTCAGGTTTTTAGTTTACAAATTATCTGGGTTTTTATATTAAGGGGTCTTTTAGGTTATAATTTTTCAAGAAAAAAATTTTTTTAGTAATTTTTTTTAATAGAAAGAAAAGAGATATCATTTTATAATTTTGCACATATATTTATTCGTACTTTAAGTATACAAAAATATTTTTTTTTGAATTTTTTTACCCATAATAATTTAAAAAAAAAAACATCAAAAAATGACGGCGGACGTGATTCCAGGTGTACTGAATCGTCTCAAAAAAAAAATATATATACCAAATAATCCTTGTTCAAGTGCCTATGGTCGGTACCGGAATGATTTTTTTTTCATCAAAAAATCACAAAATGGCGGCCATTTGAAAAAGAAATCCATTTTTGAGGGTGAAAAATCGGGTAAAAATCGGAAAATTTGTTACCGATCAAAGTGATTCCGATACCGACCATGGGCACTTGAACAAGGATTAATTTGGTATTTTCTTTTTTTTTTTTCAGACGATTCAGGCACCTGGTATCACGTCTGTCATCATTTTTTGATGTTTTTTTTTTTAATTGTAATGAGTAAAAAAACCTATAAAAAAATCCCAAAATTTTTTTTTGTACACTAAAAGTACAAATAAATAGAAGTGCAAAATTATAAAATGATATCTCTTTTCTTTCTATTAAAAAAAACATTAATAAAAATTTTTTATTTTTGAAAAATTGTAACCTAAAAGACCCCTTAACTTTCAACCAGTAAAAATTAACTGGTAAATAAAAGCATAGGTAATTAAAAAATTGGAGAAAAGTTTTTTTCCCAACGGATTATTGTTTATTCATGTATCTAGATAATATCCAATTTTTTTCCTTAATATTCATATTTAATTGGCTAAAATAATTTTTAAAGTGTCTGATTCTACTACTACCCGTTTTAAGCCTAATTTTAACCCCAAAATTATTAATATTGGCAGTTCCGGGGGGGGGGGGGGTACTATTTTAAGGAAATATCCTGCTCTTTAAGAATCTATTTTCAAATATCAGGTATCTGAAATAGTTTTTGAGATATTTGCAAAAACTTAAAGCGTTTTTTTTTTTCACTAATTTGTTTATAACTTTTACAATTTTCGCCTGTCCTCCTCCAAAATTTTCATAATCTTTCTAGACAGGTTTTCGGTAAAATGGCACTTGTGAACTCAAGACTATATGGTTAAATTTACAATATGTAGATATCCGCAATGGTTCTAAGAATAAAATGTGTTGATTGGTATTCAAACATTTTAGTTACCTTTTCCAGTTTTACAATTTTCTATAGTTAAATAGATTATTTAACATAAAAAATGAATTTCACCCGTTTGGCTTATATTCGTTCCATACCTTTCCCATCACCTTATAGGCATATGTATAAATCTTCTATACCGAGTAAAAAAGGACACAATTTACTTTTATTAAATTAAACCTTGATGGTTCGTTATCCTTTTGCTGACGATACAAAATTCTAGAAAACAATTGATTTGAAGAGAATCGAACGACAGTCTTAAATATCGGTAACATTTTAAAGAACAATGTGAAAATTTGCCAATTTTTTGTCCCTCCGAAGACTAAAAATTGTCCCAGTCTATTTCTAGATCATGATATAGTGGAAAAATACAAATTTTTTGTCAGGAAATCCTGCGAAAAAATTTTTACGTTCGAATGTAAATATCAAAAATCCGTCTTCAAATGGGGTTTTCTAAAAATGTCAAGGATTCAAATATCTTGAAAATTTTCAGGCCAGCGAACCATATCCATCATATCTCTATGTATTTTTGGACGTTGAACAATCCCCAAAATAATATCCTAGTGCCAAAAAACACCTTCTGAATAAGGTGAAAATGAGACTAAGCTCCTCGAAGAGCATTTCCTTCTTAATGAATCGAATTTTACGAATTTTAAGGTGAGAGTAATAGATTTAAAACACGCCCCCATAGAGGGCGAAAACCACCGTCATAATTTACCAAACTGATTAAAAACAACAATGACTGGTAAAAAAGCTGGAATCATTTTAGTTTTGACAAGTAGCAATAAACTGCAGTAGTCTTGTGCTAGTACTGAAAAACCACTCCATAAGGTTACAAAGAACCACTCTTAAATTCGAATAATGCTCTAGAAATAGAAAAAACATTAAACTAACAGAATTGCCATTTTTATGGATGGTGATAAGATCGGCCAAAATAGTAAACTAATATGTATAACCCGGAGGTACTGGTGACACCAACGTTACTCAATTACTCCCCCAGAGGGGGTGATAACTACCTCCCTGCTATATGTTATTCAAAAAAAGCTGCAATGATTGCTGAGAAAACTCCAAACGATTGAATTTTACGAAGGTAAGAAGCAACTATAGTAGGTTTAAAGTGTACTTGAAAGCTCCCTCATGGCTTGAGAGTTGGATTTAAAAATTTTTTCGCTTGTCTGAGACCAGAATTTCACCTTCATTTTATCTGATTTTAATCCTCCGAAGCTTCTCTTTGATAATCCAAGAAAGACTCCAGATCTTCATTTGCGCGGCTTCGTTTCCTAATCTTTTTGGGATTCCCTTGTGCCCTGGTCCTCATTTCAGGATTACATTGTTGTTCCTTGCGAATTGTTTTAGGGCTTGCCTACAGTCCCAAGCAAATTTAGATTCGTAGGTGTTTGACGTGAGCACTTTTAGCGCTACTTGGTTATCTGATATTATGTTTATTTTGGCCTTTTTGGTGGTTCTTGATTCAAAAATTTGCACGCAGTAATGCTGATGATTTTTTTCCTCTGCCATTGTTAAAAGTGTTTTGTTGTAAATCTGCTTTTGTTTTAAATTAAATTTACTTTAGTGTTGTTAAAAAATTAGGTACCTCTTTTTATTCCAATTATTTGTAATTCCAAAAACAGAGTACGACTAGTCGCAATCCAAAATTACATTGCGACATAATGGGATCGTAAAGCTAGGGGTTGTTTTTAGAATACAAAAAGGAATTAATTTTGTAACCAAACTAAAGTGCATTTAGTTGAAAACAAGAATAAACTTGACAACAAGATTCAACCCATTCACATAAAAGAAACATGACAGGCGATATAATAAGTCATTGGGTTGCAGTGAAAGGATTTCCTAAACGTATCCTGCTATATTATTTAATCAATTAAACAATCAATCAAGAACAAGATGCTTTTATAATGGCCGAGACATTAGAGCAATTTTCATTAAATCCACGGTGATCATTTACCTATATAGTGTCGGGAGCAGCTTTTGGATTGGGTGCCATACTGAATACATTTAAGATGTATAGTTAGCAGAAGCAAATCTATTCGGGAAACTATTATACAGGGTGATGGACAGTTACTATTTAATTTAATAAAAGTAAGTTGTTATTTTTTACTCGTGAGAATATACAGGAAATATTTAAAAAAGTAACCAAAAAAAAAATGAAAATGTTACAGTTGTTGCTGCGCTCTTATAATTGCTTTGTCTGACTGTTTACAGATCTATTTTATAATACTTGTTTTGGCTATCATCTTGTTTGCTAAAGTCCGTTTCCTTTCACATAGGAGCACAAGGTCGAAAAACACAAAACGGCAAACATGGCTGCAAAATTATAATTCGGATAATGAATACGGTTTGAACATGATGTCACACCTTGCGCAATGGCATACCTCTATGGACGTATCGTGGACAAACAGGAGTTCATTTAATTTTTCTTCAGAATTTTATTGCTCTTGTGATGTCGTGATTGTTCTATCGTGATTTCAAAGCAAGGACCATAATACTGAACACACTTGATGCACTTATGCATCAGATGCCTGTAAGTACTGTTGAAAATGTAGTCTCCAATCTAAATGAAAGAAAAAATGAAAAGTTACCTTGGTAGAAAGTCCTTAGAAGTTCATGAACTAGCCAGAAGTATTATAAGAAGAATATTACATTAAATACTGCACGAATTGAACTTTTCTTGGCACAAACAGAGCTTAAAATCAGTTTTATTTGATAGAAAAGAAATAATATGTTGAAGAAGACAATATTTAAAAGCCACCAGAAAGTATAGAGGGGGGGGGGGAACAACGAAAGATTTACAACTCGGATGAAATGTGGGTTAACGAAGGGAATTCAGTTAGTAAATGTTGGCAGGATAAAAATAGTCTAAGTTTTCGCGAGGCTTTTTAAATAAGCTTGCATTCTAACTTAAAAAATTCTTTCAGGAAGGGCTGCAAATTAATATTAGGAGCGATGAAGGATTTTTAAATGGAAGTTGACTTGAATTTCATCCAAAATCAATCAAAGATTACTATGAAGAGAATACAGTAGATCTTTTCGAATATTACTTGTTTGAAATGATCAAGTCAATTCTTGAAAATCCTGTCGTTGTTATGGAAAACGCTGGTCGTCATTCTAGACTAGCAGAGCGAAGCCTTCATTCTGTTGATGAAAAGGAGATATTATAAATTGAATGAATGAAAATGATGCTTTAAAATCAGGGCCAGAAAAAATGGATCAAAATTTTAAATACTAATTGTTGGTGATAAGGCTGTAGAACGTGGTATAATCTTACTTCGGTTGCCACCTTATCATTGGGAATTAAATCTAGTAGAGTTAATATGGACTTTACTGAAAGATTTATTACAAGAACGGCATTGTGTAACTGTAGGAAACTCGAGTAGTGCTATAAACCACGTAACAGAAGAAGAACAATGTATGGAAGTGACTGTAGAACCATTACTTATAACTGTGACCATATGAGATGAAAGTCGACTTGTATTTTATTTTCATATCTAATGAGAAAAGTTATATTTGTATAATTCAATAAGCAACCTCATCAACGACGACACTGGATGGGAATTCGTCCCAAAATATTATCAATTATTTAGAATAACAATTGGTCGGGTTTTATGACTTTATTGTATTCTTCAGGTACGGAGTGTGTAAACCCAATATTTGTACAAAGGTCTGATTTGTGGTTGTCCTACATACGTATTAACAAAAAAGAGGCTCACCCTATATTTAAATAATTTTGGAATATATAATGACATTCTGTGCTCCTACGAAGAAGGAAATAGATTATAGCGTTCTCAAAAAAGAAAGTTTAGATTAAAAATTACGTAAAAATAATAAAAAAATAGTTATATTATAGAGTTATTACGTTACCGAAATTTCTGGAGTTAAAACATCTATTTGTTTTAAATTATTTTTTAGTAGTTTGTATTGATGTTTAAATTACTTGCCATTTTATTGTTTTATTAATGAAAATTACATATTATTACATTTTGAGAAATAACTTGATAAAAAACTAAAATGTGCAACATCATTTTTTTAAAAGTATAATAGTAAAAAACGGATCTCAAGAAAAAATCCCACAATTTTAATTCAATGTTAAACAAGAAACTTTAGATTACATTTTCAAGCATGGCCGATAACACACCACAGAAACTGACTGAAGCCGAATTTTAAATTTTTATTTCAGACAAGGGATTCCAAAAAAAAAACTTTTATGCTTTAACGCGTACAAGCGGGAAGTTTAATAAAACGTAACCGAGTTGGAGCTGGTGAACGATTTGTTCTAAATGTGTTATACCGGTTGAAATTTCTGAAAAAGACATTTTGTAGATAGTACAAAGCTGAAACTTACTACTTGACCTACCAACCCCGGTCGCTCTTCTTCTAGTACTTACATGAAACACTTTTTTACGTCTTTTACAGTATGATGACCATCAAAATTGCCGGACTTGTAATATATCAGGAATAAGAGAAAAGTTTTCTTCCTAGCAATTATACAAAACGTAATTTTTCATTTCTCTATTCTCTCAAAAAAAAAAATGATGCATGTTGTCATTTAACATAGGCATTATTATTCCTTTTCAACTAGTTATCATTTGCAAGGTGACGTCCTTTCAGGTGCCATTTGAATAAAAAGATGTCAGACGTAGCCAAATCTGGGCTATATGATGGGTTAAAATTTGGCTGCTTTTTGAACTCGCCCATTGTCGCAAAGAAGGAACACAGTCTAGTGACTCAAACTGAGATGCTTTTGACGTAATTTGGTGATATTGTGTTCCATAATATAACTCGGCTTGGTCTCAATATAAGATGACTATCAGTTTTCTAGCTAAAGATTGTATTCGAATCTTTTTTGGACCACAGATCTCTTATAGACCCATAGCACCTGTCACTGTCTTAGAGAAAAAGTGTGCAACACTAACTATTTAACTATACTATTTCAAACTGTAGAAGAATCAAACAAGAATACCAAATTATGTACTTTAACAGACTAAGATATCTGAAATTTTTGAAAAACCTGGATCTATTTTCTATAAAGTGGAAAATCTGAGCATGATGCTTATAAAAGATGAATTTAAATACGATCCAGAAAATCCACATCTTACAATAACCGGAAAAACATTAGACAATGTTAAAAACTGCATTTATTTATGATAATCAATAACTAAGAAAAATAAAAAATATACAGGTAGAGTGATGTATACGGCGATCATAAGTGACAGTCAGGGAAATATAATTTATTTCCAAAAATAAAAAGAATACCGAGTAAAGTTTTTGATTAATGTCTTCTCTTTTTTTTTAAGTATGTCTTTCAAGCTCTCTAACAGATGCTCGCTTCCAATTTCAAACAGTGGTTTTTATTCTTACGCTTGTTTATTTATAACTGAATTTTTACAAGTATCACACCATCTGTTGGTAACGTTCCTAACTGGAGTCGTGATTTTGTGGAGTTTATTCATTTATCGATTTTTGTATCGGTAAATTGATTATCGTTTCTGCTGCATTTTTCGTTAAATAATATTAAGTTTTGTTTATACAGTGTTTGGTATTCTGTGATTTTTAGGATCCTGATTTCGAAATCTTCTTAAAATAAATTTGTCGAAAGATTCGTATTTTGACATTTTCGGAAATTCAAGCATTCAAGCAACTGACTGAGGTTGATGGAGTGTAGAAGTCTGAACAGAAAAATTTAAAACACCTGATTTCTGTCATAATTTTTTATCTTAAACTAGTTGTTGTGGCAAACATCGTTTATTTCAATTTTTATTCAAAATTGTGCTGAAAATTCCCAATATGTTCTTTGATCCAGTGTGCTGCCGGATCAAACGTACTGCGTGACTCAGTGTGTTGCTTAATCTAGTCTGCTGCTTAATCCGATCATTAGCAGACTTGTTACTAACACCCCTTGGTGATCATTATCCACAGATGAGTATAACTGATAAATGTTTTATTAGTTATTAAGAGTAAGAAATTTCGGTTTGGCCTTAAGACATCTTATTTAATTAAATTAGGCAAAATAATAGAATTTATCGTTCTTTTTATAAATATAATACATATATGAAATAAAATACCTACAGTTGAGAACAAAAAAATGTTTGATATTATTTGTAATTTGATTTGAAAATCTATTTGTAGAAAGTAAGTTCTCCTGTGCTACCATTGATTTATCTTTGAGGTAAAGTAGCCTTAGGAAGTGCTGTCCTTGCATTAAGTTCCTAATAAATCTTACCTACTCATAATTGCTCCGATAATAGAGCTAGCTGACTCGGGCGCTGTAAATTCTTCATAGAAACGACAGGTAAAAACCATTTTATAATAACGAACCTTTTGAAAGTAAATAAAGCCGTCGTAATGAAAAAGATAATATAAAATATTAAGAGCAATTCAAACAGTTATGGTACATTCAATGATAGGTGTTACGTTATTAGATAGGGAAAGAAATACGTGGATATAGCATACGATGTGATAAGTGGGACAACCAAATAGTGCTAGAAAGAAGAAACTGAGGAAAATCACAAAGTAGGCGGTATGAAGATATAAAGAGTGGCGGGCTTGTCGTGAATTAGAGCAGTAAGAAATGGAGACAGATAGAGATTATATAATCAATATTGGGCGCAAGATGAATAAAGGAGAAAAAAGACAACTTATGCAAATTTTGTTCGGTGGTCAACAATCTTGGAATCTTCTGAAATTTGGCTTATCTCCATTTTATCATGAAGAATAATCAAAACGCTGAAAATTCATGAACAGTGGTATACTTTCAAACGAAGATCTTGGAGAATAACTGTTTCAACTTGAGTTGGGGGGCCTATAGGCCTTGGTTTCTTGGATTATCTTCACTGAATTTACCGCATAGAAACTGCTATGACCATGTTGCACTTAAAAATATGGTGTAATTTCGTCCTTACGTATAACAATCATTCATTTGTGAATATTGATGATACTTCACGAAAACAATCAACTAATTAATCAAATTAAAAATGGTTGTGACTATTGAATGTTACTAATCAACGCATCAGTTGTTTCCATCATTACTAGATAGATATATTTTTTTAAAAATGTTCTTCGTATTTTAAAAATGCTATTCAAATTTTTGGCAGTATAAAATATATAAATTTCCATATTTAATAATTGAGAGGGGAGTGAGACAGGGGTGCGTACTATCTCCGCTCCTATTTAATCTATATTCGGAGACAATCTGAAAGACCTCAGAAGATGTAAAAAAGGACATTAGAGTGAATGGTGTATGGATCAACAACATTCGTTATGCCGATGATACGGTCCTGATAGTCGAAAATATAGTTGATCTACAACAAATAGTAAATATGGTTGGACAACACAGTGCATCTATGGATTTGAACATCAATACTAGGAAAACAAAGTTTATGATCATCTTCAGAAACTTGGATGCATTTAAAAACTTCGGAATAACATTTGATGCAGGTCCCATTGAAAGAGTGGACAAGTTCAAATACCTGGGAACATGGCTTTGTCAGGATTGGACATCGGACAGAGAAATAAAAAGCCGTGTTGAGCAAGCCCGACAGGCTTGCTTCCTGAAGTTTAAAAATGTGCTTACCTACTCAGAATTCGATATTGACTTGAGAGTGAGGTTTATGAAATCCTACGTATGGTCAGTGCTTCTTTATGGCGTGGAGGGTTGGACCCTAAAAACGAGTAATATCAATAAACTGGAAGCTTTCGAGATGTGGCTGTATCGCAGAATTCTTAAAATCTCATGGACGGAGAAGAAGTTCTGAGGCGTGTAGGAAAAGAGCGTGAACTATTCGAATTAGTCAAGAAAAGAAAAACAGCCTATCTGGGACATATTATGCGAAACGAAAAATATGGGTTCTTACAGTTGATGATTGAGGGCAAAATTGAGGGCAGAAGGGGAATGAGGAGGAAGAAAATGTCTTGGCTTCGGAACATAAGACAATGGACAGTGTTACGTGATGTACAAACATTGATCCACACCGCCCGAGATAGAGAAGCAATGGAGCATGTGATCGCAAACATCTATTAATGGATATGCATCCGAAGAAGAAGAAGTTGCAACCAGGATGCCTAGTAATTTTTGGTTCACGTAAAAATGTATGTAATGTATCGATATTTTAAAGAGTAATTTTTGTTTTAGAAATTTTAAGAATTGCATAGCACTAGCTTTATACGTAGTCAAAATACCTTTATAATAAACTTCAATTGGTATAAAAAAATTAACAAATCGTTCACCAACTTTTCTATTATAAAACATTCGTTTTGATAAATAGTCTACATGCACTGCCAACTCCCCCAATAAATATTTGCTTTAGTAGCTGCCAAAATATTTCATTAGATCCCGATTCAGAAAGTAAAAGAAGATTGTGATAAAAACGGGAAACGAAATGTTTAATTAAATCTAAGAGCTGAGTTTTCCAGCTAAAGTACAATCCTAAAATTTTGTTTTATGTGTCGTTTGATCATTCAGTAGTAAAGTTTTTCTATTAAATTTGCATATAAATTTGGTGAATGGGAATTACAACTCTAAAAAGTGTTGATTGGAAAATAGGTAATAAATTGTACAGTACTATCACATTTTAAATGTGTTTATAATATATATAGACAAGTCATAATTTCTAGAGTATTATGTGTATCAAAATGAGAATTGGTACAGGTAAATGGTATGTGAAGGGGAGAGTTTTCGCATATTCTCCACTTTCCGGCCACTTCCGGTTTCACCGGAAATGGCCCCGGTTTTGAATTTTTAAATGGAACACCCTGTATATTTTAACATTTTTGGATTTCTGAGACAATTCTAGATCAGAATGTGACATTTTAAAAACTTTTTACGTCTACTTCATTTTTTTAGAGCCACTTTTAAAATTGCATCTAGGTGGCCATGATCGGACGCAAACTAATCTAAGGGCCTTAGATGATGTCAAAAAAATACAATCGCAAAGTTTTAGTTACTAGTATAAAAGACAGGAATAAGACAAGTTGACAAAATTACGTTTTCATTTCTAACTATTAATTTTCAAATGGCGATCCCTTTTTGACAACTACTTTTCGAAAAAAGCATTCTTTGACGAATCTAACGGTACTAATTTATTTGCGATTTAATTAGACATAAGAACAGAAATTAAATATTATTAAGCAAAATACTGGATAATTTATTTACTTATGACAAGTGCGCCATGGACAGCCATGATGCATAATAATTTGCAACTGTTTTTATCAAGTCTTCTTTGGAAAACAAAGCACTCACTTAAGTAGATAATGACAGTGACATACGTTCTAAGAACAGATGTAAAAGTTTCTTAATTTTCGTTAAGTTTAGTTTAAATTTTCGTTAAAATAATGTATACTTAAAGTGAAAAAGTGGATATGTTATTAATATTTGGAGAGTGTCATAGAAATTCAAGGAAAGCTGCCGAGTTGTATGCTCATAGATATCCGAATCGGCAACATCCAGCCCATCAGTATTTTCCGTATGTCGAGACTCGTTTTAGGCAAATAGGAAATCAAGAGGCGGAACAGAGGTTTATCATAAATGAAGAGACTGAGATTAACGTACTAGCTATGGTTGAGGTTGATAAAACAGTTTCGTTAAGAAAAATTAGTCAAGAACTGCAGATAAGTTATGAATCAGCAAGAAAAATCCTGAAAAAGCATGGATATCGAGCATTTAAATATCAGTTACATCAACATTTGTATACTGAGGATGGCGATAGACGGGTAGTGTTTTGTGATTGGCTGCTTCAAAATCATAGAGTTAACCCAAATTTTATCGATTTTATTCTATTTTCCGACGAATACCGATTTACAAATAATGGTATGTTCAATAAGCAAAATACTCGGTACTGGGCCCAACAAAATCAATATGAAATGAGAGAGGGCAATTTTCAAGAAAGATTTGGCATCAATGTCTGGGCTGGTATCGTTGGAAACAGAATAATTGGGCCAATATTGTTTCAAGGTCAGTTAACAGGGGTTAGATACTTAGGTTTACTTCAAAATGAAATCGAAAATCATCTCAATGATATACCTTTAGCAGTTTTACGGCGAATTTACTTTCAACAAGATGGAGTACCGCCTCACAATACTAGAGAAGTTCTTAATTGTTTAATAGAGCATTTTAATTATTGCAACCAATGGTCCGGTACGGTGGCCAGTCCGCTCACCGGATCTTACTGTGCTCGATTTCTTCCAATCTCTGTCTTTCATACTAGTCACTAAAACTTTGCGATTGTATTTTTTCGACATCACTTAAGGCCGTTAGATTAGTTTGCGTCCGATCATGGTCACCTAGTGTGGCTCTAAAAAAATGAAGTAGACGTAAAAAGTTTTTAAAATGTCACATTCTGATCTAGAATTGTCTCAGAAATCCAAAGATGTTAAAATATACAGGGTGTTCTATTTAAGAATTTAAAACCGGGGCCATTTCCGGTGAAACCGGAAGTGGCCGGAAAGTGGAAAATATGCGAAAACTCTCCTCTTCAAATAACATTTACCTGTACCAATTCTCATTTTGATACACATAATACTATAGAAATTATGACTTGTCTAATAGATTCGTTCACACCCGGTATATAAATATATATATATATTATATATATATATATATATATATATATATATATATATATATATATATATATATATTTATATATATATATATATATATATATATATATATATATATATATATATATATATATATATATATAATTGTATTGAGTTTGCCGATACTTGGTGGAACTCTATATCATAAAAGATAACGTAGTAAAACTAGGTTTTTACTTAAAATTCCACTTTTAATTGAAACTTGAATAATAGGATATTCAACATGTTTCGCTACATGGTAGCTTTATCAAGAATGAATACAATTTCTTATGTCTAGGTAGGGTAAACCATTTTTGGATTTTCCAATAATAAAAAGGTAATTGAAATAGGTCATTAAAATAGGTTCAATAAAGGAGAGTTGTTTAGGTCTAACTGACAATTTATTAAAGTATCGGTGTTTTTAAATTTATTTATTTCTAGGGATTTCAATAAATTTAATTTATGTAAAATTTGGAAATTTTGATCAAAATTATGATTAGATTCTCTTAAGTGGTTTGAATAATGAAAATCTGTTTTTTCGTTAATAAAACTACTAAACTATTCCTTTATTCTTGTTGAAAAACTTCTACCTGACTTTCATATATAAAACTTTGGGCAATCTTCACATTTTATTTTATATACACCCGATTTATTTTCTTTTTTTATTTTTGTTTTGTTATTTTTTATAATATTACCAGTTGAATTATTGGTTTTAAAAGCTACATTAATATTGAACTTTTTTAGAAATTTTGCGATGCAATTACTTGCTTGACCAAAATATGTAATGGTATAAAATTTTTTTGTATTATTTTTCATTACGGGAAATACCAGATTTACGCTTTCATGTATAGTTTTTTATTTAGAATTTTGTTTATTATTTGTGGGGTGTCTCGATTGTTAACAGCAATTTGTTTAATAATGTTTAGTTCTTTTCCAAAATTTACTTGGTTTAAAGGAAGTGTAATAAGTCTATATAACATACTATGGAACGTTGACATTTTATGTTGTGTTGGGTGACAAGAAGAATTGTGTATGGTTGTGTCAGTATGCGTGGGTTTATAAAAGATTGAGAAGACATGTAAGTTATTTTCCCGCGATATTGTTAAATCTAGAAATCTTATTTTGCTATCTGTTTCTTTTTCTATTGTAAATGTAATATTGGGGTGAATATTATTTATAAAGTTGAGAAAATGTGTCAGTTATCTATCTGTACCAGTAAAGCAAGTTAAGACATCATCGACATATCTATGCCAGTAAAGAAATTTCTCAAAAATAGTGTGTTTGCTTATGAGATCTTCTGAATAATCCATGAATATTTCAGCTAGTAAGATGATTTCCCATTATCAAGCCTTGTTCACTAGAATATACAGTTCCATTAAATTCAAAGTAATTTTGTTCCATACATGTTTTTAATGATTTTAATATTTCTTGTTTTTTAATTATGTTAATATTTTTAGAGAGAGAAGTTTTTCAACTAACAAAATTGTCTCTTGAATGAGGACACTAGGATATAAATTACTGACATCAAATGAAATTAATCTGGCGTTGTTTTTTATTTTGTTAATTAGTTCTGACGAATTTTTTATTTGAAATTTTGCTGAAAAGTTTGTGTATTTATTTAGAATTTCAATTAGTTTTTTGAATAATTTATAAGAAGGTGCTGAGAAAAACGATACTAATGGTTTGATAAGATAACCATCTTTATGTAGTTTAAGTAAAGAGTAGAGTTTTGGGGGCTGTGGGTTCATCAAAGTTAGTTTATTCAAGTCCCTATCATTAAACAAACTTTTACAATTATGTATTACAGATTTCATGTTTTTTTGAAATATATGTGTAGATCTTTATTTAATAATTTATATTTAGTTGGGTTTAAGAAATTAATTGTTTTCTGAATATAATCATTTTGAGAAATAGCTACCACAGTATTACTTTTATATGTTGTTTTTACTAAAGCGGATATATATATATATATATATATATATATATATATATATATATATATATATATATATATTTGTTAATTGTCATAAAAAGTTTAGCTGAAGCACAGTTTTTGTGACGCTGAATATCGTCATTTCCATCAGAATTTTGTAGTGAATTAAATTTTGGTTGGGAATATGTTTCACATCAATTTTTAATTAATTTTTATGCTACCTTACGAAGAGGCTTTAAGATTATAGTCCACAGGATGTAACCCATACTTAAAGATGATTACCTCTCTTCTGAAACTTTGTGAATAGCTTTATTTTGAC
This sequence comes from Diaprepes abbreviatus, assembly GCA_034092305.1. Classification (NCBI taxonomy): domain Eukaryota; kingdom Metazoa; phylum Arthropoda; class Insecta; order Coleoptera; family Curculionidae; genus Diaprepes; species Diaprepes abbreviatus. The sequence goes on along the minus strand of JASJET010000129.1, from coordinate 15,330,950 downwards.
GAGTCCGACAACTTTCCTTTCCGAATGGATAATGATAATTTCTGAGTGTCGGACTAGAAAAATGACGCGTAAAATTTGTCGAACAATATTACCATTCGATTATTAAAACATTAATTAAACAACTGCGAAAAAATGTACACACAATATGTATATGTTTTTTGTTACCAACCAGCTGATTTTTTACAACTGTTTAAGTATTGTTTATTCAATGAAGTGGTTTTATTGTCCGACAAATTTTATGCACCATTTTTCCAGCACGACGTTCGAAAATTGTCAAAATTGTTTATACGAGAATTTTCGCAAATAACAAAATTATTGAACTCGTTAAAGTAAAGCCACTCATAAAGTTTCAGAAGAGTGGTAATAATGTTGAAATGGTGGTAATATCCTATGAGCTATTATAGGATCATTCAATTTAAAAGAAAAACAATAACATCTGTAAAACACTAGTGTTAGTCTAATATTAGTTTTAATGATGGTCATTTTATATAAATAATCGCAGATAACAAACTCTGAACTAGGTATAATCGTGCAGAATTTAAAAAAGTGGCCAAGGTTAATTTTCCTATTCGCACAACAAAATGGTTCATTTTCGTCAATGCTCAGTCAATTTCTTTTAGATACTATATATATATATATATATATATATATATATATATATATATATATATATATATATATATAGTTGTAAATCCGGGTAATTTCGAAAAGCCCTTAAAATTTTTACATATACACTTGTCCCTTAGTTTCCCAAAAATTACAAACTAATTAGACCAAAATTTTACAGGCGTGTTTCGTCCACAATACCGACGGTAGGACTCCTCAGTGGGACCGTCGGTATCTTTCCCAGACACCTGGTTTGACGTACTATAGTAAAGTTGAAACTAATATTTGTAGTCATTTCACGTCGGGACGTATCGGTAAGATGTTAATTTTTGATACCTACTCTCAGAATATTCTTAGTCCGTGTGCGTTCGTCGTCATATTACGTTGCATATATATATATATATATATATATATATATATATATATATATATATACTGCAATGTTTGCTTTAGTGTCAGATCATCTTATATTAAAATTCTATCAATAAAACTGCTTGTAACTTATTAATAAGATATTTTCAATTTGTTTTTTTGTGAAAAAGCTTCGCCAGTACTTCCAGAGCCAAAAAAAAACGCCGATAAAATCTAGTGTCAAAAATCATCGTTAAGCTTCGTTTAAATTTTCTGAGCTTGGTATAATTTCTGAGCCAGCTAATAAAACAATCTAGTGAACAGTAAAAAGTGCGCGCTCGCGCCTTTTAAAAAAACTGCGAAACCTAAAATAAAGGCTGCTGAGCCGTGTTTTTCTAAGCTAGGGGAGTGAGGGGTAATGAGCTGCAATCATGACGATGTGGCAGAGTGGGATGGGGGGCCACGGGGGCAAAAACAACGCGTGGATGAAGCTGATGGGGATAGTGCACAAGGAAAGGAGACATCACGATTCAGGACCTGCCAGCACTGATAGAGCACTAAGCCAGTAAGTATACGTTTAAATTTAGCTCTAGACTAAGTACTGTATTGGTGTATTTTTGATAAATTAATAGGTGTTTCGGTTAGAAATGTTGATTTTTTCGCAAAATTTAAGCATTTGTGTTCAGAACAAAATTAATTTCTTCAAAATCATTGGCTATGACTTTTTCCCATCGATCTGGTAAATATTCCACGCAAAAGAAACTGTTCGGCTTTTGAGGCCAACCATTCATCAAGCTAAATTTTCACTTTTTCATAAGAATATGTGGTGTTCTGAGAGTCCGTACTGCACTGATCGAAATAAATGGTAGTCCGGTAAATAGGAAGGGGGGGGGGGGTAGGACGTCCCATTTAACGTTTTCCCAGTAGTCCTTTTATACATTTTGCAATATGGGGCATACATCGGTCGTTTTTCCTTCAATGCTTGGTTTAATTTTATCAGTTGTCGATATAATTGAGTCTTCATCTCATAATTCTTGCAAATTTGCATTTTTTACGGCTGATCTGGACGCTTTGTCTTTTATGTCAAAATCACCACTTTAGAAGCATTTAAACCATCATTCTCAATTTTTTTGGCCTAAAACATTCGCATTTTAAGTAATCAATAAACGATAACTTTCAGCAGCTATTTTCTTTAAATGAAAGAAGGTTATTAAACTTCCCTGCAAAACGTCTGTTTCTGGTAAAGAGTTTGAAATTTTCAACCTATAAAGAGCTATGTTTTTTGCATAATAACAAACTAGCTTTTAATGACGTATGTTTACCTTTGAAAATGCCATAGATGTCACTAGTATATACCAACAAATATATTACTGACTCCATCTCTTAGTAAAATCGACGTTATTAACCGAAACCCCTATTAATTAGAAACCAAAACCTACCAAAATCTCCATTCAGTTTGTCCTTTCCTACGTAATTTGGTGCGTTGAAATTCAAATCTGGTCATTAACCTTGGTTAACATGTCTGAAATTTGAAACATTCTAATCTAGAAGCGACAAATTGGCAATTTCTAAGTACAGTTGGGCATAAATATTTCAAAAACCAAAGGGGAGCAAGTTGGTAAACAGATTTCGATTCTACACAAAAAAATCTACGAAAATTAATCATAAAACCTAGGAAATTACCTGAGCTTATAACCTGAATATATTGCTACATAATTGCAAACTGAAAATATGTTTGTAGTTACTTCGTGAATGAAGCCGCTTTCAATATGCACTAGTACCCAGGCGCGGATCCAAGTGGGGTTGGTGGGGGCGATCGTCCCCTCCCCTCTAAGAGCTTTGAGTTCAGGAAAATAGACCCGATTTTGCCTCTTATACTACAGTCTATTCAAGAACTAGAGAGATTAATAAATAATTTTTTACCCTTTTTTTCTTCGCAAACTAACTGTGGTCTTTAGTCCGGTGCCTTTGGCAAAATCTGTTAGATACATATATTTTTCACAGGAATGGGTTAGAAATTTTAAAATCAAAAACACCAGTCTATAATAAGGGACTATTTGGGTTGGATAACAATATGTATTTGGAAGTGTTAAGTGTTAAAAATGATTTTAATCCTTGTCATAGGCCTCGGAAGGAGGTTTATTTTATCATTAAATATTTATGGCATAGAACATTATTTCGGTAATAAATTTAAAATAAAAATTTTTTATAACATTATTTTATTTCTAATGATTTCTTAATAATTCACATACATTACAAAATGTAGATAACTTTGACATATTTAATACAAATCACAACTGTATTTTTATTATTTTTAATTTTGTCATAGAAACCGTTTTAGGCACATTCAGACTAAAACGTAGCCTTACTCTCTCTACAAATTCTAGGTTATAATTTAAATACTTACAAAATATCCATTGTCAAAAATACAAAAAGTTAAGCATATGTAAAAAAATAAATTCGTCCATATAATATCAAAATATTTTTGGGGCATCTTATTATTAACCATCTGCAAAATTACAATTAAACACTAAAAAGGGATTCAAATGTAATTAGTTTTTATATGTTACAGTTAAAATTAGACCTACTTATTTTTATTTCTATTGTACTGGTATCTTAATTTAACTTACTTTATTACGTGGAAATCCAGCCCTAAAAAAATAAAATAAACATGTTAATTCTATACGCTTAAGAAAAACACACAAATACAATAATAAAATAAAAAACTTGGGGCTAATTGGAAAAAATAAAAATATATGTACAACTCTTTTAATTGCAGATTTCATCTCTTCTTCCAACGAGGTCTTTCGTCTGCCTGTGATCGAATATGGCTTGGAAGTACTAACAATTCCAGTCGTTTTTTTCTCCTTCAGTATTCGGTACCTAGTAGATTCCAACTCCTGTCATGTTGGAACACATCTCAACAGAGCTTTTAACATTATTATCTAGATATTGATATCTTAAGGCATCATAAACATTCATCGTAACGTAATCGTTGAGGAAAAAATGCTCGGGTTTAACAATTTTGGAATAAATATAGAGGTGGAAGCCATATCTTTTGGGTATCTCACTAATCTGAAATAATATATAAAAACAAGCGCAAATAAAATAAATCACTAAGGACACACTGTAAGGTGTACTTTGCTCGCTGACAGAAGTTAAATTGAACTATCGGAAATTTTATGGTTGCAGTAAATTTATAAAAGTTTATAATATTTAAATATAATTAGATTTACGGCAGTTCTCAGTTACCTGGAGCAGGTATGTTGGAGGTTTCGATAACAGTTTTATTACTCTCTCTAGGTCTTGAATAGAGTATAGGAATGTGTAAGCTTACGATTGTCCCCCCCCCTCCCTCCAAGAGCTTTGAGTTCAGGAAAATAGAACCGATTCTGCCTTTGGCTGTTGGCTCCCCCCCCCTTCCCCATTGACAACTTGTTTTTCTTGCGATAGCCGTCCCTTCAAGGGCTTTGAGTTCAGGAAATAGACCCGATTCTGCCTCTTATACTAGGAATGTGTATGCTGCTGTCATCCCCCCCCCCCCTGTTGACAACTTGTTTTTTATTGTGATCGCCTTTCCCTCTCCAAGAGCCTCAAATTCAGAATAATTGACTCGACCCTGTCTATTACATTAAAAATGGGAATGTTGCTGTTGTCTCCCCCATCCCTATCGACAACTTATTTTCGCTTGCCATACTGTATGTACTTTTGTGATATCACCCCCCCCCCCCCAAGAGAGAGGCTGGATCCACCTCTGTTAGTACCTGTGATTTTTGAGATATTTAAGCTTTAATGTAACAAAAAATTGCCACTTTATCACTTTCAGATTTAAATATATCAAAATCCTGATGTGAGAGCCAATTTGATACGTCTGTGTAATCACCATAAGAAATACAAAAGTGTAAAAATATTCAGGAGGGGAAACCCAAAAACTAAAAAAAGTCACGTTTTTCAGACTTGATTGCTATGATTAACCCTCGAGAATCGAACGCTGTTAAACATTTCGATCGCTGCAAATTATATGATTGCCTCTGGCAACGATTTAAGGGTTCGCTTCTGGTAAAATAGTTTGAACTATTTGAATAGTTTCATCCAGCTCATTTGTAGATAATATTATTACAACTTTTAAAAATTTTACGATCAAGAATTTAGTTCTTCTGGATTCTTTTTGGGAAAGTTTTACTCTTTTCACTCCGTGTGAACTTCGATTGAGCAAACTTTTATTCAGGTACCACTTAATGTTTATATTAGGTGTTTTTCTTGCATCAAAAATCAAAAAGAAAAAGAATATAAAAGTCATATTAATCTCTCGAATTAAGTATAATATGTATCATAGTACATCTGGAAATAATGCTACGGAGAAAAAGAATTAAAATTAATATGCTAAAAAATTAATTCTTATTAAATGCTTCCGTACAGGTGGTTATTTTTTCGGTGTTGATCGCTCCTTCTTTTAAGGCAGTGCATAGATTAGCATGCCGGAGATTAGGGGGTTATATATATCTTCAAAGTGCCACCTGATTTAGGCCCGTCGGTAAGAAGAAGCGATGATGTTAACGAAAATAGGAAACAACTAGATTCAAAAATAAAACATCCCAATTCCAAAAACAATTAAAATCTATATTTAACGATAAGTAAAAAAAAATGGAATTCTGATTTATAATCTATGTGAATTTTAAGGTAATCTAAAAGAAATATGTGACTATTTGCTATATATAAAAAAAAACAGGAAACAATGAACAATTCCACCATTACAAGTATGACGTCATCCGCGCCAAACGCTAAGTCGGTTAGTTTTACATCCAGCTTTAGATTGGAAAAGCGACGTTGAATAACCTTACTTTTTTTTCTCGTTCAACTGTTTATATTTATTATGAAAGATTAAACTATCTAGTAGGCCGATTAAGTCTAAAATTATGTTTATTTAAACCTAATTAAAAGTGTTGGACTATTAATATGTGAAGTGATGTTTTAAATTACCTAGTGTATACCTATACCTTCGGTTTACAAGATATTTTAAATGAAATTAAATGGTTATTATGAAGTTCTAATACCTGAAAGGCAGTTTTGTTATCAAATCCAACTTTCGGCAAGCTGGATAGCCGATGGCCTCTATGGGAGCAATGATGTGTTATATGTCGGCCCTGGCAGGCAAATCTAATTTTAGACAGGATGGCAAGGTCCCGGTATAATAAGAACTATTTGTGGCATGTACCTGATTGTCTTTAAGGGTGCACCAAGTATTAAAAGTCACAAAGATGGTGTTTTAACTTCTTAGGTGAGATCACTTTCACTGAAGGGTACTTAACGAAAAACGAATACAATAAAAATTTTGTTTATCCTCAATATCTGACAAATGATGCTCTAACGCACTAAACTATGATTTTAGCTGCAAACAGGAATAAAAGTAGTATTGTACTCTGAGAAAATCAGCAAAAAATCTGCTTTCTGGGTTTCCGCCAGTTTTCACAACCCAGGCTTGGCCCAGACTCTCTTTATCTCAAGAGCGCCAAAAATAAAAGAAAAAAAAACAAAAGATTAACTACACCCTTGATGAAAGTGGCAAAAGTGGAGTGTTCGATGCATTTCTAGGCACACTTGATCTTTTACAAAACCAAAGCTTTTTATTTAATATTCATTAAAGAGACTACTTGATGGAAATAAGGGATTAATTTATGGTGAGTATTAGTTTTATTGTAGATATTATTAATATAAATATTTATAGTTTTGTTCGTAAAATACCAAAACTGTAACAAGAAATTAAAATTTTAGGCAAGTATAGGGTGTTCTAAATTCGATTCTTTCATGGGGTTTCTCGTTATCTATTAAAGTTGGAAAAACCTAATGTAGCATTTATGAGCTTTTTTTTTTGGAGAAACCAAAAGTGTCGCAAACAAAAATGCAAACATTTTCTTTTGTTTTGAAGATACAGGGTGAAATTTAAAAGTTACCAAATACTCTGTAACTTCTTATTTAAAAATATATTTAATTGTTAAGGACTTTTTTATAGTGTTTCAGGCGTAATCAAAAGGTATTATCACATATTTTGGTGGTTAAAAAGTTATTTATCATAACGTGGTTATTGTAAATAGAACAACCTGAAGTTACAGATTTTAGTTCTCTGTGTCATCACATAGCATTATCCACGTTAAAATTAGACGACAAACTAGATTTAGGGATTTTTTTTATTATAAATTGTTGTAGGCTATTGATGTAAAACAGAAGAAGCTTATATTACTTAATTGATTACCAAGAATGGTAAAAATTACAGAAAAATACGAAAATAGCTTCAAAATATTCAACAAAAAAAAAACATAATTTATTCTAAATACCAAGTTACGTTATTTTGAAAAATATTCTAGCCAGTAAGAAACTCAAAAGGGTCCCTATTATTACTGCGTTATGAATATACACACACGTTACTTTTCTATGAATTAGTTCAAGAAGTTGACACGTTACTTTTCTATGAATTAGTTCAAGAAGTTGTCCTTGAGTATTTTTTTCTTATAGAATAAAGTAGAGGATAAATTCAGCATATGATTATACTAAAGGTGACTTTTTAAAGCTTTACAACCTAATACAACAAACAAATTGATCCGAAATAAAAAAAATATACAGATCCAAATGAATGTGTTGCCATATTTTATGACAAATTACTTAACTGCTTAAATAACGCAATTCCAAAAAAAGCTAAATCTGTTGGTAATAGTGAAGTAAATTATTGTAAATATCCTCTTTGGTTTTCAAACAATTTAGTACGTAAAATAAAATTAAAGAATAGAATGCATAGACATATACAATGTGGCCAAGCTAGTGTTTTTCAATATGAGGAATATCGTAACTTAAGGTATAATATTAAAAAACAGATTGATAATGAGTCTTCTTTGTATTTAAGAAATATAGAGAATAATGTAAATTTTGATCCTAGCAGTTTTTGGATGTATGTCAGCTCTAAGAGTAAAAGGTATGGTATGCCAAGGGTTATGTCTTATAATGGAGTGTCATTGGAAGAGCACGAACATATTGCCAATGCCTTCGAACATACCCCTGTAGAAGTAGCATAACGTCAAAACTAGGGCCCGGTTGTTTGAACGCTGAATAACGTAATACTATTTTTATTTATATTTCAAAAAGTGTTGATAAACAGTAGATATTTAATTTCTTGGTACAGACATGCCGATTTTATGCTATCCTTTTCTAATTGCATTATTTAAACGAGTATCATCGGTACGTCCTTCGAACATACCCCTGGGTACGTCAATTCTGAAAACAAAGTATGAATATATGGTTGCCTAAATTTTTATTATTGTTATTTTCAATATGTAAACAATCTAACAATATTTACCGATAAAAATAAGTTTTTAAATCCTCTTTTTGTTAATATTAATTGTAAACTTCGCATTTACAGTAATTTCTAACACTTAAAAACACCGAAAAAACTCACGACAAGCAATTAAACTGAAAGACAAGATAAGTAAATATGTTTATGTCTGTCAAACAACAAAAAAGCTTCTCCCCACCGACCATAAATAGCCTTCAGACAAATCCATTGTTGTTTATATCTAGAGTATGATCGAAGGCCAATGCTTTTGCACAGTATTTCAGTTCAGTGTTTGAGTTGTCATCAGTGTCCAACGGCGACCTTATAGATATTAATAGTTAAGGAGACTTGAAATTTTTTTTAATATCAGAGGAGACTGTAAAGTAAAGCATAAAAAAACTAAAACCAAAAAAAAGCACAAGAGAGGATAATATTTCCTCATATATCTATAAAGGCTGCTCAGACTTTTTAGCAGCCCATATTGCTCATATTTTTTAAGTTGCCCTAAAAAAAAATTCTCAATAAACTAAAAACAGCAATTATTTCTCCCATATTTAAAGATGGTAAATAGACAAATATTGAAAATTATAGACCAATTAGTATACTTAATTCACTTGCTAAAATATTGGAGATAATTCTTTCAGATGACATTGTGACCAACATCACTCATAAAATAGTAGCACAACAACATGGATTTGTAGGTGGAAAGTCCACAGTAACAAATTTATGTGTGTTTACAAATCATGCCTCGGAGGCTATTGATGGCGGGAAGCAGTTGGATATAGTGTATATTGATTGTGCAAAGGCATTGATAAGGTGGACCATCGGGTGTTGCTGGCTAAGCTTGTTGAGTTTGGCTTTTCTAGGATTGTTTACCTCTTCATGAAAAGTTATTTTACGTGTAGGCCGCACATGGTGAGAGTGGGAGGGTCATTTTCTCAGGCTTTTATGGCAACATCTGGTGTACCGCAGGGTAGCAACCCGGGCCCACTGTTATTTTTAATGTTTATAAATGATTTACCTAATAGTGTTAAACATTCTGATGGTCTCTTATTTGCGGATGACTTTAAAATATTTAAGAAAGTAACAAACAGTAATGATTGTAGTGGACTGCAAGCAGACTTAAATTCAGTAACAGCATGGTTTCGATTAAATAAAAAGTTTTTAAATACTAATAAATGCTTCTTTATGTCTTATACAAATAAAATAAATCCTATTAATTTTAATTACTTTATTGATGGAGCAAAACCACAAAAAAAAAAGACTGAATGTAGGGATTTGGGGGTGCACTTCCAGTCTAATTTGAAATTTAATACCCACTACCGCAATATTATTAATAAGGCTTTTAGGGTGCTTGGTTTTGTGATTAGAAATACAAGTCAGTTTAATAACCATAATATAATAATAAAATTGTATAATGCACTTGTTCGTCCTCATCTAGAATATGCATCTAATATATGGTCTCCTAGTGCAAATGTGCATTGTGATGTTAGTGAGCGTGTTCAAAAAAGGTTTTTGAGATATTTATATGTTAGGAAAAATAACTTATATCCATATCTAATCTTTTATAGCAGTATGTTAAAAAGCTTTAAATTTCAAACTCTTCAGAAAAGAAGGCAAATTCAATCTGTGATATTTGTTTATTGTATTATCAATAATATAAAATTTAACAATTGTTCTTTGATTAATTATATACCTGTTCATGTACCTAAGATAGGATTAAGGATACAAAAGGAAAAATTCTTTCATGTCTGCATTGGTAGTCGTTCTTCAATGAATTTAATGTTAACTGAGTGCAACATACTATACAAGAATAATGATATTGACTTTTTTAATTGTACCAAGAAATTGCTATTGCAACTTATACAGTGACCTTTAGGTTTATTCAGGTTCTTGTCTGTGCTGTCTTTGTTCTGTGTTAGTTAAGTCTGTAAAATTTCTCTTACTTATAATTACCTTGTAGCATGTTATGTTTAGGTCTTAAGAGTATCAATAAATAAATAAATAAATAAATAAATAAAGTAAATGGATACTTGCTTGTGAAAACGCTCGGACCAGTCCATTTTTATTATTAGTTTAGGGCTTTTTTGCTGCTTTTATTTGTAATTCATAGCTTACTACAATTTTTAATAAAATATCGCAAAATTTAGTTTCCATTTTTATTTTGATATAGAGTGCTATATATGATTACTCAGATAATTAAGATCGCCAACTTATCATGTAAAATATATAGGGTATTCCATTTACAATAACCAAGTTACGATGAATAAATGTTTAACCATACCCAATATTAAAATTGAACCAGCACTATTATTATATTACGCGTGAGATACTACGAAAAAAAGCTTTAACAATTTTTGAATGAAAATGTTACAGACTATTTTATAAACAGACAACTTTTTAATTGTACCTTGTATCTTCAAAATAAAATAAACTTTTCCAGTTTTATTTCGAATTTGGGATACCCTGTACACATCGAAAACAATAATACCAGATTGGAAAAGGGTCTGGATATAAACTACATGTAAATCAGATTTGTGTAGACTTGAAATAAATGGCCAAGGAATCTCAGAGTCTGCCGGAAAAAAACCCTCCATTGATTTTTAAATTTTGGATGTTCAGTTCAAAGCAATAGGAGCAAAAATTCTCTTACTAAAATTACATATTGTAAGTACACCATGCAAGCCTTTTTTCAAAATTGTTAGTATAAGTAAATAGTAATAAAGTCATATACATTAATTATAAATAAAATATTATTCTTGTTGATTTATTTTGATTTACTGATTTTGTTAGGCCTATAGTTTCCAGGCGTTAATAGATTGGTATCAAAATCAAATCATATATAAAATAAAGTCTATCATTTTTGATAATATAAATGATTAAAGTTTTAGGGTAAAAAAATTAGACTTCAGGAAATGTGTGGCTTCTGAAGAGATACTTCTTTAACCCACTTCTAAAAGAACGAGGTTCCCAATTCAAACGCAACGTATTTTTTTTATGTACGTACATCGATTACTCCGGAACGGCAGCACCGATTTGAATGAAATTTTTTATGTTGTGTTCAGAAAGTTGCTGCGGTGGTCCCATATTTTTTTGGACGAAATTGGTGCAGCAAAATCCAAGATGGCACTGATAATATAACGGACAAAAAATTAATTTTGTCCGATTTTCTTCAAAATTAGTATGGGAGAATTTTCGGGGTCGTACACAATGAATCTGAAATTACTTTTAAAAAATTCAATATGGCGAATCCAATATGGCGGACAAAAAATTAATTTTGTCCGATTTTCTCCAAAATTGGTGTGGGGGAGTTTTCAAGGTAGCACATAACGAATCCGAAATTATTTAAAAAAAATTCAATATGGCGGATCCAATATGGCGGCCAGAAAAAATTATTTTGTCCAATTTTTTCCAAAATTGATATGGGGGAATTTTTAGAATCGTAAATTACGAATCTGAAATTATGTTTAAAAAAATTAAAGATGGCGGATCCAAGATGACGCATTAAAAATTTTACATCTCTCGATTTTGTCCAAAATCAGTATTGGGAGTGTTTGTAAGTGTTAATTACGAATTTAAAATTATTTTTGAAAAACTTAATCTGGAGGATCCAGTCCTAAAATGTTTACGTCTCTCGATTTTCTCCAAAACTGATATAATGAATTTTTAAAAATAGTTTTACAAGGTCATTTGAAGGTCATCTTCAGAATTTCAAATAGAGATCCCAACTTTTGACGCCGAAAATAAAAAGAGTAAAAAATTTTACAATAAGATATGACCTTTAACATGTGGTCAAGGTCAAATTTTTAGGTTTGGACAAGGTTAAATGGAACTCTCCTCAACAAAATCGCTAAATCTGAGATCTTAAATCTTAGCTTAACTGACTGGATCTTGATTTTGTCTCAACTGGCTGGAACTTGGTCTTGTCTTTCCCTGAGTGACCAAACCTCTGATTAATCATATCTTAAGTGCCTGGACCGCGGATGTTGACAACTGGCTGGATCTTCGTCTTACTTTAACTGGCTGAATCTTGGCCTTACCTGAACATACCCTCAAAGGCATTATTTCTTAAAGTAACTATTTACGATATTATTGAGGGAGTTCAATTTGACCTCATGCAGCTCTTAAAATTTGACCTTGATTTCCAGGCCAAGACCGTATCCGACTGAAAAGTTTTCTGCTCTTTCCATTTTCGGGATCAAAAGCAGGGGTTCCCATTTGAAACTCTGAAAATGACTTCAAGTGACCTTAAAAGTTAAGGTAAGGGTCACGATCAAGGTCATTTTTAGAATCTTCGTTCGATTTCTTCCAGCTTTTGTTTTGATCCTATTTTTTAATGTTAGTATTTACACAGTAAGCGGGGGGGGGGTCCTGCACTTTTTGAAGACGTTGTACGACAAGAAACAGCAAGTACTTAAGAATACAGTTTCTTAAGCTACGAACATCGTGGAATTTAATTTTGCATTATGCGTCTGCTTTTCTCAACAGGCTGCTACAGCATAAAACGTATAGGTAAAAACTTTTTACAGAATTAATGATTGTTGAAACTAGAATGTAAAGTTTTTGGATAATTTGGAATAATATATTAATATAGTAATAGTATATATATAATATTATATAGTAAATTGATTAAATATAATAAATATATATTATATATATATATATAAATATATATATATGTTATATATATATATATATATATTATATAATATATATATATATATATATAATATATATATATATATTATATATATATTAATATATTAATATATATTATATAATATATATATATATATATATAATATATATATATATATATATATATATATATATACGGTCAACGAATCTATTAGACAAGTCATAATTTCTAGAGTATTATGTGTATCAAAATGAGAATTGGTACAGGTAAATATTATGTAAAGAGGAGAGTTTTTGCATATTTTTCACTTTCCGGTCACTTCCGGTTTCACCGGAAATGGCCCCGGTTTTGAATTCTTAAACAGAACACCTTGTATATTTTAACATCTTTGGATTTCTGAGACAATTCTAGATCAGAATGTGACATTTTAAAAACTTTTTACGTCTACTTCATTTTTTTAGAGCCACTTTTAAAATTGCATCTAGGTGGCCATGATCGGACGCAAACTAATCTAACGGCCTTAGGTGATGTCAAAAAAATACAATCGCAAAGTTTTAGTGACTAGTATGAAAGACAGGAATAAGACAAGTTGACAAAATTACGTTTTCATTTCTAACTATTAATTTTCAAATGGCGACCCCTTTTTGACAACTACTTTTCGAAAAAAGCATTCTTTGATGAATCTAACGGTACTAATTTATTTGCGATTGGATTAGACATAAGAACAGAAATTAAATATTATTAAGCAAAATACTGGATAATTTATTCACTTATGACAAGTGCGCCATGGACAGCCATGATGCATAATAATTTGCAACTGTTTTTATCAAGTCGAAAATTCAGAAACTTTTACGTCTGTTCTTAGAGCGTATGTCACTGTCATTATCTACTTAAGTAAGTGCTTTGTTTTCTAAAGAAGACTTGATAAAAACAGTTGCAAGTTATTATGCATCATGGCTGTCTATGGCGCACTTGTCATAAGTAAATAAATTATCCAGTATTTTGCTTAATAATATTTAATTTCTGTTCTTATGTCTAATCCAATCGCAAATAAATTAGTACCGTTAGATTCGTCAAAGAATGCTTTTTTCGAAAAGTAGTTGTCAAAAAGGGGTCGCCATTTGAAAATTAATAGTTAGAAATGAAAACGTAATTTTGTCAACTTGTCTTATTCCTGTCTTTCATACTAGTAACTAAAACTTTGCGATTGTATTTTTTTGACATTACCTAAGGCCCTTAGATTAGTTTGCGTCCGATCTTGGCCACCAAGATGCAATTTTAAAAGTGGCTTTAAAAAAATGAAGTAGACGTAAAAAGTTTTTAAAATGTCACATTCTGATCTAGAATTGTCTCAGAAATCCAAAAATGTTAAAATATACAGGGTGTTCCATTTAAAAATTCAAAACCGGGGCCATTTCCGGTGAAACCGGAAGTGGCCGGAAAGTGGAAAATATGCGAAAACTCTCCCCTTCACATACCATTTACCTGTACCAATTCTCATTTTGATACACATAATACTCTAGAAATTATGACTTGTCTAATAGATTCGTTGACACCTATATATATATATATATATATATATATATATATATATATATATATATATATATATTTATAACATAAGAAGAATCAAAAATCAATTAAAATTTATCTAAAAAGACCATACATATATATATATATATATATATATATATATATATATATATATATATATATATATATATATATATATATACTCTTTGACGATTGTAAAAACTGGTTTCAAAAAAACTGGAATATCTAGAGCCATTAAATTCTATGCGGTTATTAAAGATAAGTAATTTTACCAATATAAGTGTACTATAAATTTATATTTTTTAAACCGATAGTTTTCTCCATCTTTCAGAATCAGGGATAAAATGAATACTTTAAAAATCGATCGTAGATGTTCCTGTTGCAGCGGAGGTCGTTTCACTTATTAAAAGAAGATTTAAAGTATTTGAAATTTGCTACAATTCTGGAGAATTTGTTTTATGTGAATTGGTGTATAAAGCTGACAAAACTGAAAAAGCACCCCTCCATTTTTTTCCAACAGTAATAGGGCCGAAAGTTGTATTTTTGAGATGAAATTTTAATATGAGCAAAAACCTAGTGGTCCGTTAATTGACGGGAACAAATTAAAAATAATTTAACGCTCCCTCACTTTATTGATGAATTTTTAATGTAAAGCATTTTGGGTTTTACTTGGGGTAGTGCTTTTATATAAAAAATGAACATATTATGAAGGCAGCAAGTGGTAACAGATTATTTCGTCCTAATTATCTGAGACTGAAATAGAAACTGAATTTTTATTTTGACTATAATCATTTATAAAACAGAAAGGATGAAATAATATCCGTTAATATACTATTATTATCACTATTCCTTCTCTAGCATACCAAAGTTTTTAGAGAAAAAAATTATATATATATATATATATATATATATATATATATATATATATATATATATATATATATATATATATATATATATATAACGTAGGTCTTCTAAGATGGTATTTTTCTGGCGCTTGCGTAGGTTATACTTTGGCTCTACCGGTTTGGCTTCCTTGCTGTCCTGTTTCTCTGATGTGTTGTTTTTGGTTGGGTTTTAATTAGAGTTTTCCATGTATTTAAGATATTCTGTTCATCATCTCTCTTGTTAAGGTTTTCAATTTTTTCTATTTCGAGAGCTTCTCTGATGACGCGTGTTCTATAGGGCTTTATGGGTGCGATCTGTTTGGTTTCCTGGAAATTTATAGCCTGTCTTGTTTCTTGATGATGTTGGAATAAAGCTGATGTGGTTTGCTTATTTTTAATGCTATTTTTATGTTCTTAGACTCTGGTAGAGATTCTTCTGTTTGTTTGGCACATGTACTCTTTTTCACGGTCTCTACATAGAATGCTGTACACTCCTTGGTTTTCCAATGGTATGTTGTCTTTGGGATTGCCAAATAATTTGTGTATTGTTGTTTGTGGTTTGTAAATTGTGCATCTGTCATGTCTACCGATTCTCACCACCATCCATCCTAATTACAATCAGTCGCCAACACATTAATAACCAGATGCTTGCAACTAACCAAACCCGCAAACCGCCAAAAAAAAAATCAACAATATCACAACAGCTTTAAAACAAAACAACTACAGAAAACACAATATCAAAAAGGCCGTAAAACAAAACATAAATGTAATAGCATGGAAAAAAGAAAACAAATTCGAACCAAAATCCACACTGCTATACATAAAAGTTGTAACAGACATAAATGGTGATATATGCACCATTTACAAGCCACAAACAACAATACACAAATTATTTGGCAATCCCAAAGACAAAATACCATTGGAAAACCAGGGAATGTACAGGGTGAGTCAACGATTCGATGAAGTAAGTTTGTGCCTTTTCGGTGAAATTTACAAAGAAACTATATTTATTGTTTGATACAGTTTATTTTTACGCAGATTTTAAAAGTATTTAGGACTCTACAGGGTGAGCCAAAAAACTAGGACAGCATAAAGTTGTATTTTTTTAAATAGAACACCCTATATACGAATCGTATTTTCGATTTAGCTTATAATTCTAAATCTTTTTTATTAAGGGTTTACTATAACAAAACTTTATAGTTTCTGAGATAATTAAGTTTAAAGAAAAAAAGTCACATTTTCAAGCATCAATTCAATCCTAAATAACGTTTTCAATTTTGTGACAAATATATTCAAATTTGGAATTTAGCAAGGCCAAGGACAAGTTAACATAATTTTTACCTAATATTTGCAATAAAAGCTACAGGGTGTTGAACACATCGGCTCAAATTTGAACAAGTTTAAATGAATAAATATCTTTTTTTTTTAAATGGTACACCCTGTATATTTTCATGTTATTTAATAGAGTAATAAAAACCCTAAACGTTTTGTTCAATATATCCTATACCTATTTATAATAGTTTTTGAGATATTTCAGTTTTTCTAATTTTCCATACTTTTTTACAGAAATAGTCTTCATTATCATAGTAGCCATGGCAAAAACAATGTAAAAGAACATTTTTCTGTGTGTCAAATTTATAACCGCAATCGCTTCTTTTGGTTTTTATGTAGTGGAGTTTGATTTTTTCTTGCATTCATCTTATATTGTAAAATGAATTTTCCAAAGAATGAGTTAATAGATATGATTTATACAATAGGAGAGGCTCAAAAAAATTGCCTTCTTGCTCAAAGAATTTACAAAATGAAGTATCCTGATCGACGCCAGCCTAATACTCATACTTTTCAAAACTTAATGCAAAGATTTGATTCTTCTGGTACTGTTGATTATCCAAAACGTAAAGTGGTCAACAAACGAGTAACTAATGAAAAAAAAGAACTACAAGTATTGTTAAATGTTCAGGAAAATCCTTATATTGGTAGCCGTCAGTTAGCAGCATTATGTGAAACATCACAATCCACCGCTAATCGTACTACCAAGAAATATAGGTATCATCCATATCACATGGAATTACACCAAGAATTGCATGGACAGGATTTTGAAAGTCGTGTAAACTTTTGTCGTGCAATAAATGCGGAGATTGAATTAAATCCAAATTTATTATGCAAGGTAATGTTTAGTGATGAAGCTACTTTTAGAAGTAACGGTGCCGTAAATAGACGCAACATGCATTATTATGCTACAGAAAACCCATTTTGGATTAGAGAGGTGCAACATCAAAACCAATGGTCATTAAATGTTTGGTGTGGTATTCATCATAATCGAATTATTGGACCCCACTTTTTTAATGAACCACTAAATGGCCATAGTTACCTGAACTTTCTACAAGAAGAACTACCCCAACTGCTTCAAGGTCTCGATAGGGATGAGCTCGACAGTATGTGGTTCCAGCACGATGGTGCGCCTCCGCATTACCATCGTGAAGTTCGTGCGTTTTTGGATCAACGATATCCGCAAAAATGGATTGGACGTGGGGGTTTCATTGGGTGGCCACCAAGGTTTTGCGACGTCACCCCATTAGATTTCTTCCTATGGGGTTATATTAAAAATAAGGTGTATGTTAATCCACCAACAACAGTGGAAGATATGCGAAACAGGATTAGGGATACCTGTAGAACAATAACGCCACTAATTTTGTCCAGGGTCCGAGAAAATCTGCAAAAAAGACTAAATTTGTGCATTGCACAAGAGGGTCGTTTATTCGAACACTTATTAAAAAGAAATAATTAATCTCAGTATTTAATAGGTAATTTTTTTGTTTCAATTTAGTATAAAAGTAAATATGTATTTGCCTTGTCGTTATTGTTGTGTTAATTTTTTCACATTATGTTTAATTAAACTATTGCCGTTGTAATATAACGAATAATGTATTTCATCATATTTAAGCACATTCTGTTTGTTTCTGTAGTTTCTTTTTATTATTTTACATGGCTACTATAATGAAGACTATTTCTATAAAAAAGTATGGAAAATAAGAGAAACTGAAATATCTCAAAAACTATTATAAATAGGTATAGGATATATTGAACAAAATTTTTAGGGTTTTTATTACTCTATTAAATAACATAAAAATATACAGGGTGTACCATTTAAAAAAAAAGATATTTATTCATTTAAACGTTTTCAAATTTGAGCCGATGTGTTCAACACCCTGTAGCTTTTATTGCAAATATTAGGTAAAAATTATGTTAACTTGTCCTTGGCCTTGCTAAATTCCAAATTTGAATATATTTGTCACAAAATTGAAAACGTTATTTAGGATTGAATTGATTCTTGAAAATGTGACTTTTTCTCTTTAAACTTAATTATCTCAGAAATTATAAAGTTTTGTTATAGTAAACCCTTAATAAAAAGGATTTAAAATTATAAGCTAAATCGAAAATACGATTCGTATATAGGGTGTTCTATTTAAAAAAAATACAACTTTATGCTGTCCTCGTTTTTTGGCTCACCCTGTAGAGTCTTAAATATTTTTAAAATCTGCGTAAAAATAAACTGTATCAAACAATAAATATAGTTTCTTTGTAAATTTCACCGAAAAGGCACAAACTTACTTCATCCAATCGTTGACTTACCCGGTACATCATTCCATGTAGAGATTGTAAGAAATAATACATCGGCCAAATAAACAGAATAATCTTTACCAGATTCCAAGAACATAAAAATAGCATAAAGAATATGCAAACCAAATCAGCTTTATTCCAATATCATCAGAATTTTTATACAGTGTCCTAAATTGATATTTAAATATTGATATTTTCATTTTTATTTTACGCCATTTTCTTGAATGGGATAATCTATATTTCTCATAGACACAGGATATGTGAATAGTATGAAATGTCTAACCAGACATTAAGGCTTTTTTGACTAATTAGCGCCTTCATGAATTTAATTTAGTAACTTATTTAAAAAGTAAGCATTAACAATTTAATTAAGCAATATTGAAAAGGGTGTTTTAATTTACCAGGAAATAAACGAGAATAATACATATTTAAGGCCATTCTTCCAATTAATAACTAGAAGTAACAAAGGCAAATCATTTAAATTAGTTAAAAACGCTTTAAAATGAAAAACAACCAATTATGAAGAATTTTTTTCGATTTTTAATGGTGTTCATTACAAAGCTTTTGTATGTGATAAAAAAAATAAAGACAGCCTTGCTATACTTTTCCTATAAATTTTGAACGAAACAAGATATCTATTTTTCTTTTTTTTTTAAATTTATTTTCCTTAAATCCTGGTCTATAAAATAGGGTGGAAAATTTTCCAAGAAATCGACGCTTGCAGTTCATCTCGAATAACATAAATTTATTTACTGAATAAATTAACTTTAAAATTGTTTATAACAAAATATAATCAAAATGAATGCCTTTTTAAAAAGTGATATAATTTGTTAAATTTGGTTAAAGTATTTTAAAATGTTACCTTTCATCACCGGTGAAAATTACATTTTGCTTTTTTGGAGGGGGGGGGGGGGCGGAGCGAAGCGGTCAATCTATATACCAAATGGAATTAAAAAAAAGTGGATGATAAACCAGCTTTACTCAGGATGTGTGTTTTTTTATCTTTTGAGAGGGCGGTGGGCGACCACCCCTACCGCCCCCGGTAAAAAAAATAACAGATAAGTTTCTTCCCGGCTTACATTGTACCTCTGATATTTAGAGAAAATATTTCCTACTGGTAGAATTGGGAACTTATAAATATTTCTATTAACACAATTTTTGGTTAGGTTTAATTACACTAGTTTACAGTACATCTGTTGCCGAAGAAATTTTAGCTGTTGTTGACTACATATGATATGCTAATTTCAAATATATGAGTAGAATTTTTTTTATCAGCTCTAGTTTCTGAGTTTCAGCTATGCAGGTATAAAACAGTAGAAAACATGTATATTTACTAAGAAAAAAATTATTAAAAATCAAATTAATCATTGAATTCTAAAAAACTTCGTTTTAAAGCTCTTCTCTGGTTAGAAAAATGACCTGTCAGAGACCAACAATAGTCAGACATCATATTCGTATCCCAGAAACCCTGATAGCACTCTTCCATGGCGCGTAAGTCCTGATGCATACGCTCTCCCTGCTCTTCGCTCAGATCTCCTAAATTTTCCGGAAACCTGTCTAGGTGACTATGGAGGAAGTGGAGTTTTATGCTCATATTCCACCCCAAATTTTTTAATTCTAACAGAAGGTCTTCTACAAGTTCAATGTAATTTTCTGATTTTTTATTTCCGAGAAAATTCTGCATCACAGAGACGAAAGCTGTCCAAGCCCTTAGTTTTAACTCAGTCATAGAATTTCTAAATTGAGTATCTTTCGTAAGTTGTTTATATGTAATGGTGGAAGGATAATTTTGTCACGAGCTACTAGTGAATTCTGGACTATATTTTGCATTCCAGGCTTCATATTTTTTCTTAAGGACCAGTTTCTTCTTACCCAATGCTCTTGTTTAGCTCTACTGTCCCAAAGACATATAAAACAGGGAAACTTAGTGTAACCACTTTGTTGACCGAGAAGAATATTCACCATTTTTAAATCAACACAAATTTGCCACATATGGTCATTGTACTGTATTTTATTTAAGACTAGCGAGATGTTAGAATATTCTTCCTTCAACTTTATACTGTGGGCAATAGGTACCCCAGCGTATTTATTTCCATTATGTAATAGAATATATTTTAGGCGACGCTTTGAGCTGTCAATGAATAAACGCCAGTCGTTTGGTTCGTATTGTTTCAAGCCCATTTTTATCAACAAGTTTTTAATGTCTGAACAAAAGGTAATACCGTTTTCTTCGGAAAAATAACGTCGAAATTCTTTATCTCTTTCACGAAAAAAAGTTATTTTAGTATTTGAGGAAATTAAATTTTTTTCTTTCAGTCTTGATGCCAACAATTCTGAAGCTTGTTTAGAAAGACTTAAATCTCTTACAAGATCATCTAACTCATTTTGGGAAAAGCATTTTGGCTTATTTGATATACCTTCAAAATCAGCATCATTTTGTGATGAGCTTGTTCTTTCCTTGTCTTGTTCTAAGGGTTCAGATATATTTTTAGGCACTGAAAAGTCAGGTGAATGGTGCACTGGACGCTGAACACAACTAATACTTGGGTACTGCCATTTAGCTCGATTTTTAGCGTTGAGACCGTTTATGTTCACGCTACAAAAGTAACAGTCTTCGAGATAATTTTGTGGTTCTCGCCAAATAGTCGGTGTTTCAAATTTAAAGACACTTCTTTTACCACTTTTCCATAATCTTAAATATTCCACACATGATTTACAAACACAATTAGGAACCCAAGACTTTTCATTTTTATCTAAGAGCTTCCCAAAATATTCAAAATAGGTATTTTTCACCAACTCTGATATAACTTTTCTACAATTGTTAAACACATATTCTCCGCATATATAGCAAAAATGATTTGGATTGTTTAAACAATGTCTCCTTGAACTACTCATGGCGCAAATACTTTAGATACAAATCTTAACACAGTAAAATACGCACGTTATCGATAAATAAATACGCATAAATGATAAAAATCAAAAAAAAAGTAACTTGAGCTGCACAAAAATTTTTGAGGTTAGATTTGACAAAAACAGGTAATAAGTGAATATTATTAACTATAAAATTTACAGACAAAAAGTTAAATTTTGTAAACTAGTGTTATAATTAATATTTGTTCATCTTGAAAATATACTACTCTCATTGCATTTCAAGAAATATTTTCATATTATCCCTGTCCTCCCATAACTCATTTCTGGATATTTGATTTAGGGAGAAAGCTACAATTGTCTAGTTGTGAATTTTATTACTAGTGCGGAGTTCACGGCCGTTCTATTTTAAAAAACATGGAACCTTGTACCGCGAGAGAAATGAAATAAGTAAAATTCACAATTCAAATCTTGAATTCTTTTCGAAAAAAATAACATTTCTGAATATTCATTTTTTTTTGGCATAATGCTACAAGTATTTTAAAATAAACAAGGAAATACAATGTATTATTATTCACAAAATGAAAATACTTCAACAATAAATAAAAACATATCATCCTTGACTTACTGTGCGTAATATGTGGGCGTGTATCATTTCCATTTTCCAGATCCTAGAGCTTTAAAATAGCCACAGATGTTCTATTTGCGACAATTTTATTCCCTTACCGTGGGAACTCACATTATTTTTATATACTGTAGTTTTACTAGATTGTAAAATTGTTGAAGCTATTGAGTTTTCCGATGGGATGTTATTGTTAATAACAATGACATTAGCGTACATAAAACAAAATATACTTTACACTTAAAAATGATAAGAGATTATGAAGTTGAAAATTATGTTTCTTGGGTTTAATCTGTGCCAAATTGGAATGGGGACGTTTCGCCTACGATTGCACGAGGCATCTTCAGGGATCTTTACTCCGCGAGATTCTAATGATTTTCAACTTAACCAAAACAGTGAAAGCTTTTATTCTTTATTAGATTAAAAAAATAATAATAATAAAAAGATTTCAGGTTTCTTAACTGCTGCAATCAAACTGTTAATCCATGTTCTAACTCCAAGATATACATTATCCTACCTTCCTTCTCTCGTTATCAATTACGTAAAGTAAACACCCAGCACATAAAGTCATTAATAAACGATACATCAGGTGGAGAATGGAGTTGAGTGCATAATACATCAAGATGCCTGAGGCAACTGGATTAAGTCTTATACAAACGGAGTTTCACGGAATTAGGAGAATCTTTAGATAAAATATACAGAGTTTCCTCGAGTTTGTGCAACATATGGTGAGAATTTCCTAAAATATTAATTTCATGCTTTTACTGGAATTGATATCTACTGGGTGAGTAAAAGCATTATATGCATATCCTAAAAACATTTGGGCACAGGGTGTGCAAAAAAAAGCAAGGACCGCTAAAAGTATTTTTAACCAACTTATAAAAGAATGAGGTTGTCAATTCGTCGAGTATGTACAGGGTGAGTCAACGATTGGATGAAGTAGGTTTGTGCCTTTCGGTGAAATTAACCAAGAAACTATATTTATTGTTTGATACAGTTTATTTTTACGCAGATTTTAAAAATATTTAGGACTCTACAGGGTGAGCCAAAAAACGAGGATAAAATAAAGTTGTATTTTTTTAAATAGAACACCCTATATACGAATCGTATTTTCGATTTAGCTTATAATTTTAAATCTTTTTTATTAAGGGTTTACTATAACAAAACTTTATAGTTTCTGAGAGAATTAAGTTTAAAGAAAAAAAGTCACATTTTCAAGCATCAATTCAATCCTAAATAACGTTTTCAATTTTGCGACAAATATATTCAAATTTGGAATTTAGCAAGGCCAAGGACAAGTTAATATAATTTTTACCTAATATTTGCAATAAAAGCTACAGGGTGTTGAACACATCGGCTCAAATTTGAACAAGTTTAAATGAATAAATATCTTTTTTTTTTTAAATGATACACCCTGTATATTTTCATGTTATTTAATAGAGTAATAAAAAACCTAAAAGTTTTGTTCAATATATCCTATACCTATTTACAATAGTTTTTGAGATATTTCAGTTTTTCTTATTTTCCATACTTTTTTACAGAAATAGTCCGAGAAATTCTGCAAAAAAGACTAAGTTTGTGCATTGCACAAGAGGGTCGTTTATTCGAACACTTATTAAAAAGAAATAATTAATCTCAGTATTTAATAGGTAATTTTCTTGTTTCAATTTAGTATAAAAGTAAATATGTATTTGCCTTGTCGTTATTGTTGTGTTAATTTTTTCACATTATGTTTAATTAAACTATTGCCGTTGTAATATAACGAATAATGTATTTCATCATATTTAACCACATCCTGTTTGTTTCTGTAGTTTCTTTTTATTATTTTACATGCCTACTATGATAATGAAGACTATTTCTGTAAAAAAGTATGGAAAATAAGAAAAACTGAAATATCTCAAAAACTATTATAAATAGGTATAGGATATATTGAACAAAACTTTTAGGGTTTTTATTACTCTATTAAATAACATGAAAATATACAGGGTGTACCATTTAAAAAAAAAGATATTTATTCATTTAACTTGTTCAAATTTGAGCCGATGTGTTCAACACCCTGTAGCTTTTATTGCAAATATTAGGTAAAAATTATGTTAACTTGTCCTTGGCCTTGCTAAATTCCAAATTTGAATATATTTGTCACAAAATTGAAAACGTTATTTAGGATTGAATTGATGCTTGAAAATGTGACTTTTTTTCTTTAAACTTAATTATCTCAGAAACTATAAAGTTTTGTTATAGTAAACCCTTAATAAAAAAGATTTAAAATTATAAGCTAAATCGAAAATACGATTCGTATATAGGGTGTTCTATTTAAAAAAATACAACTTTATGCTGTCCTAGTTTTTTGGCTCACCCTGTAGAGTCCTAAATATTTTTAAAATCTGCGTAAAAATAAATTGTATCAAACACTAAATATAGTCTCTTTGTAAATTTCCCCGAAAAGGCACAAACTTACTTCATCCAATCGTTGACTCACTCTGTATGTTTTTTTTTGTGTATGTACACCGATTACTAAGGAACGGCGTCACTAATTTGAATGAAATTTTTTACGTTATGTTCAGGAAGTTGTTGCGGTGGTCCCATATTTTTTTGGACGAAATTGGTGCAGTAAAATCTAAGATGGCGGTGACAATATGGCGGCCAAAAAATTAATTTTGTCCGATTTTCTCAAAAATTGGAATGTGGGCTTTGAAGGGTTTAGATTTAGATTAGATTAAGAAAATTATTTTTTTCATATGCAATATGGCTGATCCAACATGGTGGGTTGAAAATTTTACCTTATTCGCATTTTTTCAGATTTGGTATTAGGGGGTTTTAGAGGTCGTGTATTACGAATATGAGGTTAATTTTTACAACTATTAGGTTGATAAGATACAATATGAGGGACTAAAAATTTTACATTTTCCGATTTTGTCTAAAATTGATATTGCGGGGTTCTTGGGGCGTATACAAATTCAATATCCAGTATAAAGTATATCGGGCTAAGAAATTTACTTCTCAAGTTCTTTAAATATCGATATTGGAAGGTTTTAAAATTAATTTGAAATTTAAGACAGTGGATTGGCTATGACTGACTAAATATTGGTTTGTCACAATTTCACTGGCATTTGGAAGACTCTAAGAATCAAAGAATTTTTAGTGGTTCATTTTACGGTGATTTACAACTTTGGATAAAATGTGTACTTTTTGCCACCTTAGAGTTATTGTGAGATAGACTAATCTCGATTAGTACTTAGTAAAAATAATTTATGAATATCATAATGGATTCAAAATTAAAAATCGAAAATTAAAATTTTTATAAAAAAATTGAACCGACTTCCAAAAGTGCGCTAAAAAGTGAAAAATAACTATAAATTTTTATTTGAAATTGAAATTTTTGAAGTCGGCGCCAAATTATTTCTAAAAGAAATAAATAATATAGTATATATTAGTGATACAAATTATGGTTAGAAAGCCTTTACAAATAAAGTATTTTTAATCTGTTTATGCAAATCACATTTTGTCAGGTATTAGTTTGGCACCGACTTCAAAAATTTCAATTTCATATAAAAATTTATAGTTATTTTTTACTTTTTAGCGCACTTTTAGAAGTCGGTTCAATTTTTTATATCAAAATTTTATTAAATAATTTTCTTTTTATTCTTTTAAATATAATATGTTATGTGTGACTGTTATATCTGTTATATTTGTAAAAATATGTTTGTTATGTATATTTTATCAATTGTGGGCCAGTGTAAGAAAATAAAAGATACGTCCTTCTGTAAAAAATCAGTATAATGAACGAAACTTCTTTTATGGAAGACCACCAAAACCGAAACCTAAGAAAAAGAAAGAAATACTACATACATAAAATGGTTTAAAAAATAAACTCTGTATATCTATATATATATATATATATATATATATATATATATATATATATATATATATATATATATATATATATATATATTCTTATTTCAAAATTGAAGCCACACTATAATAAATATTATAAATAATTTAATGATGCTTGGCACGATTTCGTATAAACTCATGTTAATCAAAGAACGTTATTTAAAAAAAATACTCTTTTTTCCTATTTTTTGCTGTTATAATAAGTAATCCACTCATTTCAATTGCATACCAAGTTGTAATAAATGAATTTATTTTTAGCACACGCACAAAGGTACTTTCAGGGTATGCCTCAAATTAACAAAAACTATTTTCTTTTGATTTGGAAGTGAAAATTACTATGTTTTTTGAAAAACTACGGATGTAATGTTTACTAAATTTAAGATAAACTCTTTTCCACACCACCCAGGAGGTAGAGTTGTAGGCGCGTTTTTTTTTCGTGGTATCCCCATTAGGCCTAATCCACAGTCAAATTTAAACCTAGTGATTATTTTAATCTAACATTTAACTAATAGCAACTGAATATACATATATACACAATATAAAATTATTCACATAACTATTTTTTCGGTGTCGAGTGCTCAATTGGTATTGGCATTTCTTCATCTATGCTTTGGTTGGACTGATTTGCATCGTCCTCCTCGTTCTCCATTTCTTCGCTATTGTTATGATCGTCATCCGATTCACTATTCGCTTGGTCGTCCATTTCCTCGCCGGATATTTCCATGTGGTGAACAAAATTGTCCTGATCCGCTACTTCAGGAAGATCGGGAAACATCTGCTCCATTTCCTCTAAAAAGAAGTTAATATCTTCACTCATATCCACTCCAGAATCATTATCACTGAGATCCATATTGTTCAAAATATAGAGAGAAGTATTCAGTTCAAAATTCTGAAACGCACTGATTTCGTCCGACCATGTAAAAGGTTTATGTAGTCAAAACGTAATTATTTTATTACATTTTAAAAATGTCTGTCAAATAGTTGTATATTTAACAAAAGAAATTAGGAAATGAAGGGTCAAGTTTATACGCCCTATTTATATTTACAATTTATTTATTGCACTCTCCGACAAACTTAGTAATTCAATATTTATTTAAAATAAAATAATTACCACAATATTAAGAGGATTTACTATTGAAAATCTTGACTACCGGAAGTGGTAAAAATGGTCGCAGTCATTATTGAAGAAAATACTTAGTGCTGGATCATCCTAACTTTTAATTAATGTATTTCGGCTTTTTTTGGGCATAACGGAACTATGGTGATGCAAAAACATTGAATGTAGAGTTGTAAATGTATGACACGTACTTAAATATTTTTGAATATTAATTCTTTGTTAAATTTAACAGTTTGATAAATATAACATATTATAAAAAACATCTTCATATTCTTGGTATATTTACCATAATTTTTTTTTAGTTATCTGAGTTTTAGATAATAGTATAATCAAACAGAGATCATATACAGTGTGTCCATTTAGCAGTCCGTTATTCGATCCCGGCTATAATGTTATTTTGTTTAAAAATTTGATAAGCGAAATATTGATGAGGTTATAGAAGGTACGTTTTAAAAATAATTTAACTCATACAACGACCTACATTACTGTATTGCTGTTCCGAGGACAAAGTATATCAGCCTTTCACCAATTTTTACAAATAAAGAAAAGAATCTTCTTGTGGATATTAAAATTAAGTAAAATATTGATTTTGGACAAAACTATTTAAAAATTCAATAATTTGGCAACGTTGCATTTAAAGGAAAAAAATAATGGTTAAAAAGGGGGTTCAACGAGACTCCAACTTCGATAAAAAAAAAGTATAAGCAGTTATATTTAAAAGACATAACAAATTATCCGTCACGCTTTCTTCGGACATCCTGTATGAGCTAAACTCTTTTTTTATAAATTTAACGATCAAGCCGCAGTTTTAAGCCCGAATATTAAATGAACACTCTGTATTATTAATAATGATTTTTTATTACTGAAAAAACTCCAAAAAAAAATTGTATAGAGGGGCAAAGCATCTGTTGGGTTTATAGTTCATATAAAACACCATGATTACTTTGCATCACCATACATACATTCGCTTACAGTATTAATAAGGAAAGTTGAAAAAAATAGAGTTTTCCATTTAACTCAAATAATAAAATGAGTACGTATCTGACAAAAAATCTGTATGGGAGATATTTAATAATTTCTTTGCAGATGTTAGTGAATCTCCTGGCTTACCTATACTTGAATTTAAAAATTTCTCATAATCTATATTTCTTTACTCAACAATTCCAGAAGAAATAAACAAGTGTATTTCGAAGATATATAATAAAAAATGGAAAATTCCCAACTTGATTAAAAATATCAAAGGATAACCTTTGATATTTTTAATCAAGTTGGCATACAAGATGTCGAGAATTACCGCTCATTTGCACTATAGAGCCATATATCGAAATTGTTCCAAGCATGTTCCAATAATTGTCTTACTAGTTTTCTAGAAAATAATTCTCTACTTTTTAAATATCAAAATACATATCATGCAAAAGGTTTAGCTCATACTGCTTTGTATGTTGTTATATATTTTTACATGGGCCGAACTTTTGATAAAGTCGACCATATTCTACTATTATAAATTAGACAAATTGAGGGTGAGTAGACCCTCAAAAAGCTGGATAAAATCTTGAAGAAAGGCAAATATAAGTAGTGATTGACGGTGTCAAATCCTCCTCTCAAAAAATCAGGATGACACAAACGAATTAATAGTTGACGGTAATCTATCTGACCTTGATAATACTTCTAACTTATGCTGCTCTTACGTTGCCAATTGGCGTAAAGAAAACGCCATAAAACTGAATAATTATAAAACAACTACTATGGAAATTGTCATTAAAAATACTTATATTGCTTCCAGTATCCTAAATCCTCGATCCATAAAAATGTAAATACCACAAATTTTTAGTGCTTTACATTTATCAAAAGCAAATTTGAGGTGACCATATTGAAAACAAACCAAAACTTAGTTCATGTGTTTTTCTTATAAAAAGTATCAAAGTATACAGTTTCTTTGTTGGTTTCGAAATCAGTTTATTATGGCGCGGGACTTATTTTTGTTACTCAAAATAGGATAATGAATTATATGGTCACTAACAACAGATTTTGATGTTGTCATCGTTGTAGGTGTCTTTTTACTTTTGTACGACAAAATATTCATAGTTGTAAATAAAATTTTTATAAAAAAAATTGACCCGACTTCTAAAAGTGCGCTAAAAAGTGAAAAATAACTATAAATTTTTATACGAAATTGAAATTTTTGAAGTCGGGGTCAAACTAATACCTAACAAAATGGAATTCGCATAAACAGATTAAAAATACTTCATTTGTAATTGCTTTGTTACCATAATTTGTATGTATTAGTAGTTATTTATTTCATTTAGAAATAATTTGGCGCCGAATTCAAAAATTTCAATTTCATATAAAAATGTATCTATTATATTTGTAAAAATATGTTTATTATGAATATTTTATCAATTGTGGGCCAGTGTAAGAAAATAAAAGAAACGTCCTTCTGAGGAAGCTCAGTATAATGAAAGAAACTTTTTTTATGTTATGTCCATTTAGCAGTTCGGTATTCGATTCCGGCTATAATATTATTTTGATAAGCGAAATACTGATGAGGTTATAGGAGGTACGTTTTAAAAATAATTTAACTCATACAACGACCTAGATTACTGTATTGAAGTTTCGAGGACAAAGTATATCAGCCTTTCACAAATTTTTACAAACAAAGTAAAAAATCTTCTTGTGGATATTAAAATTAAGTAAAATACTGATTTTGGACAAAACTATTTAAAAATTCAATAATTTGGCAACGTTGCATTTAAAAGAAAAAAATAATGGTTAAAAAGGGGATTCAAGGAGACTCCATCTTCGATAAAAAAAAGTATAAGTCGTTATATTTAAAAGATATAACAAATTATACGCCACGCTTTCTTGGGACATCCTGTATGAGCTAAACTCTTTTTTTTTTATAAATTTAACAATTTAGCCGCAGTTTTAAGCCCGAGTACTAAATGAACACTCTGTATTATTAATAATGATTTTTTTATTACTAAAAAAACTCCAAAAGAAATTTGTATAGAGGGGCAAAGCACCTTTTGGGTTTATAGTTCATATAGAACACCATGATTACTTTGTATCATCGTACATTCGCTAACTGTATTAATAAGGAAAGCTGGAAAAAATTCAGTTTTCTATTTAACTCAAATAATAAAATGAGTACTTATCAGACAAAAAATCTGTATGGGAGATATTTAATAATTTCTTTGCAGATGTTAGCGAATCTCCTGGCTTACCTATACTTGAATTAAAAAATTTCTCATAATCTATATTTCTTTTCTCAACAATTCCAGAAGAACTAAACAAGTGCATTTCGAAGATATATAATAAAACATCCTTGGGTATTGATGAAATGCCAGGTAGTATTTTTATCGCCGCTACATATATTTTGACCGAAATTTTTCCCATATTAATCAACATACGTTTCTCATAAGAAAAATACCCAACTTGATTAAAAATATCAAAGGATAACCTTTGATATTTTTAATCAAGTTGGCATACAAGATGTCGGGAATTACCGCTCAATTGCACTATAGAGCCATATTTCAACATGGTTACAAGCATGTTTCAATAACCGTCTTACTAGTTTTCTAGAAAATAATTCGTTACTTTCTAAATATCAAAATAGATATCATGCAAAAGGCTCAGCTCATACTGCTTTGTATGTTATTATACATTTTTAAATGGGCCGAACTTTTGATAAAGTCGATCATATTCTACTATTATAAATTCGACAAAATGAGATCCACAAAAAGCTGGATAAAATCTTGAAGAAAAGCAAATATAAGTAGTGATTGACAATGTCAAATCCTCCTCTCGAGAAATCAGGAAAAGTGCGCCATTAGGATTGTTCATCTCTTCAAAATTATATAACTGTTTCGTCAATGATCTCCCCATTGAAAAAATGCACGATGTTAATTCTGCATTACACGCGGATGACATCACCGAATTAATAGTTGACGGTAATCTATCTGACCTTGATAATACTTCTAACTTATGCTGATCTTACGTTGCCAATTGGCGTAAAGAAAACGCCATAAAACTGAATAATAATAAAACGACTACTATGGAAATTGTCACTAAAAATCCTTACATTGATTCCAGTATTCTAAATCCTCGATTCATAGACAATATAAATACCACAAATTGTTAGTACTTTACATTTATCAAAAGCTAATTTGGGGTGACCATGTTGAAAACATAAACCAAAACTTAGTTCATGTGTTTTTCTTATAAAAAGTATCAAAGTATACAGTTTCTTTGTCGGTTTCGAAATCAGTTTATTATGGCGCGTGACTTATTTTTATTACTCAAAAAAGGATAATGAATTATATGGTCATTAACAACAGATTTTGATGTTGCCATCGTTGTAGGTGTCTTTTTTACTTTTGTACGACAAAATATTCATATTTGGAAATAAAATTAAAAAGAAAATTGAACCGACTTTTAAAAGTGCGCTAAAAAGTGAAAAATAACAATAAATTTTTATATGAAATTGAAATTTTTAAAGTCGGGGCCAAACTAATACCTGACAAAATGGAATTCGCATAAACAGATTAAAAATACTTCATTTGTAATTGCTTTGTTACCATAATTTGTATATATTAGTAGTTATTTATTTCATTTAGAAATAATTTGGCGCCGAATTCAAAAAATTCAACTTCATATAAGAATTTATCTGTTATATTTGTAAAAATATGTTTGTTATGTATATTTTATCAATTGTGAGCCAGTGTAAGAAAATAAAAGATATGTCTTTCCGAGGAAGCTCAGTATAATGAACGAAACTTCTTTTATGGAAGACCCCCAAAACCTATACCTAAGAAAAAGAAAGAAATACTATAATAAAATGGTTTAAAAAATAAATAACTATGTATATTTATATATATATATATATATATATATATATATATATATATATATATATATATATATACGTATTTGAAAATTGAAGCGACACTAATAAATATTAGAAATAATGTAATGATGCTTGGCACGATTACGTATAAACTCATGTAAATCAAAGAACGTTATTAAAAATAAATTATTTTTTTTCCTATTTTTTGCTGTTATAAAAAGAAATCTACCCATATCAGTTGCATACCAAATTGTAATAAATAAATTCATTTATAAACACACGCACAAAAGTACTTTCAGGGTATGTACTATTTTATAGTTTTCACTATTTTAAGCTTTGTATCGTTTTATTTTAATCTTAAGACTGTTATAAAATCTGTATCTTTATCTGTATTTTTATTAGTTTTAAATATTAACTTAAAAATATAAATGTAATAGGTATGTAAAACAATTAATGTGATATACGTTTATTAAAAAAATTTGTAATTTTGTAGATGAAAGATAAATATACCATAATTTTGAAGCAGCTCACTATGCAGAGCGAAACGTCAGTAAAATTGTCGTCTTATAATTTTCAAATAAGAAAACCTATACCCAAGAAAATATTACAGAAAAATATTAATAAAAGGCTTAAGATACAAAACTAAATTATATATATATATATATATATATATATATATATATATATATATATGTATTTATATATATATATATATATATATATATATATATATATATATATATATATATATATATATATTTATAAGCCTCAAATTAACAAAAACTATTTGTTTTTGATTTGGAAGTGAAAATTTTTTTTGGAACACTACAGATGTAATGTTTACTCAATTTAAATAAACTCTTTTCCACACCACCCAGGAGGTAGAGTTGTAGGCGCGTTTTTTTTTTCGTGGTATCCCCATTAGGCCTAATCCACAGTCAAACTTAAACCTAGTGATTATTTTAGTCTAACATTTAACTAATAGCAACTGAATATACATATATACACAATATAAAATTATTTACTCGACTATTTTTTCGGAGTCGATTGCCCAATTGGTATTGGCATTTCTTCATCTATGCTTTGGTTGGACTGATTTGCATCGTCCTCCTCGTTCTCTTCGTTCTCCACTTCTTCACTATTGTTATGATCGTCATCCGATTCACTATTCGCTTGGTCGTCCATTTCCTCGCCGGATATTTCCATGTGGTGAACCAAATTTTCCTGATTTTCTGCTTCACGAAGATCGGGAAACATCTGCTCCATTTCCTCTAAAAAGAAGTTAATATCTTCACTCATATCCACTCCAGAATCATTATCACTGAGATCCATATTGTTCAAAATATAGAGAGAAGTATTCAGTTTAAAGTTCTGAAACGCACTGATTTCGTCCGACCATGTAAAAGGTTTATGTAGTCAAAACCTAATTATTTTATTACATTTTAAAAATTTCTGTCAAATAGTAATTGTATATTTAACAAAAGAAATTAGGAAATGAAGAGTCAAGTTTATACGCCCTATTTATATTTACAATTTATTTATTGCACTTTCCGACAAACTTAATAATTCAATATTTATTTAAAATAAAATAATGACAACAATATTAAGAGGATTAACTATTGAAAATCTTGACTACCTGAAGTGGTAAAAATGGTCGCAGTCATTATTGAAGAAAATACTTAGTACTGGATCATCTTGAATTTTAATTAATGTATTTCGGCTTGTTTTGGGCACAACGGAACTATGGTGGTGCAAAAACATTGAATGTAGAGTTGTAAATGCATCATACGTACTTAAATATTTTTGAATATTAATTCTTCGTTAAATTTAACAGTTTGATAAATTTAATATATAAAAAAAAAAAATTTTCATATTCTTGGTATATTTACCATAAATTTTTTTTAGTTACCTGAGTTTTAGATAATATTATGATCAAACAGAGATCATATACAGTGTGTCCATTTAGCAGTCCGGTATTCGATTCCGGCTATAATGTTATTTTGATAAAAAATTTGATAAGCGAAATATTGATGAGGTTATAGGAGGTACGTTTTAAAAATAATTTAACTCATACAACGACCTACATTACTGTATTGCAGTTCCGAGGACAAGGTATATCAGCGTTTCACAAATTTTTACAAATAAAGTAAAGAATTTTCTTGTGGATATTAAAATTAAGTAAAATACTGATTTTGGACAAAACTATTTAAAAATTCAATAATTTGGCAAGGTTGCATTTAGAGGAAAAAAATTATGGTTAAAAAGGGGTTCAAGGAGACTCCAACTTCGGTAAAAAAAAGTATATGCTGTTATATTTAAAAGATATAACAAATTATACGCCACGCTTTCTTGGGACATCCTGTATGAGCTAAACTCTTTTTTTTTTATAAATTTAACAATTTAGCCGCAGTTTTAAGCCCGAGTACTAAATGAACACTCTGTATTATTAATAATGATTTTTTTATTACTAAAAAAACTCCAAAAGAAATTTGTATAGAGGGGCAAAGCACCTTTTGGGTTTATAGTTCATATAGAACACCATGATTACTTTGTATCATCGTACATTCGCTAACTGTATTAATAAGGAAAGCTGGAAAAAATTCAGTTTTCTATTTAACTCAAATAATAAAATGAGTACTTATCAGACAAAAAATCTGTATGGGAGATATTTAATAATTTCTTTGCAGATGTTAGCGAATCTCCTGGCTTACCTATACTTGAATTAAAAAATTTCTCATAATCTATATTTCTTTTCTCAACAATTCCAGAAGAACTAAACAAGTGCATTTCGAAGATATATAATAAAACATCCTTGGGTATTGATGAAATGCCAGGTAGTATTTTTATCGCCGCTACATATATTTTGACCGAAATTTTTCCCATATTAATCAACATACGTTTCTCATAAGAAAAATACCCAACTTGATTAAAAATATCAAAGGATAACCTTTGATATTTTTAATCAAGTTGGCATACAAGATGTCGGGAATTACCGCTCAATTGCACTATAGAGCCATATTTCAACATGGTTACAAACATGTTTCAATAACCGTCTTACTAGTTTTCTAGAAAATAATTCGTTACTTTCTAAATATCAAAATAGATATCATGCAAAAGGCTCAGCTCATACTGCTTTGTATGTTATTATACATTTTTAAATGGGCCGAACTTTTGATAAAGTCGATCATATTCTACTATTATAAATTCGACAAAATGAGATCCACAAAAAGCTGGATAAAATCTTGAAGAAAAGCAAATATAAGTAGTGATTGACAATGTCAAATCCTCCTCTCGAGAAATCAGGAAAAGTGCGCCATTAGGATTGTTCATCTCTTCAAAATTATATAACTGTTTCGTCAATGATCTCCCCATTGAAAAAATGCACGATGTTAATTCTGCATTACACGCGGATGACATCACCGAATTAATAGTTGACGGTAATCTATCTGACCTTGATAATACTTCTAACTTATGCTGATCTTACGTTGCCAATTGGCGTAAAGAAAACGCCATAAAACTGAATAATAATAAAACGACTACTATGGAAATTGTCACTAAAAATCCTTACATTGATTCCAGTATTCTAAATCCTCGATTCATAGACAATATAAATACCACAAATTGTTAGTACTTTACATTTATCAAAAGCTAATTTGGGGTGACCATGTTGAAAACATAAACCAAAACTTAGTTCATGTGTTTTTCTTATAAAAAGTATCAAAGTATACAGTTTCTTTGTCGGTTTCGAAATCAGTTTATTATGGCGCGTGACTTATTTTTATTACTCAAAAAAGGATAATGAATTATATGGTCATTAACAACAGATTTTGATGTTGCCATCGTTGTAGGTGTCTTTTTTACTTTTGTACGACAAAATATTCATATTTGGAAATAAAATTAAAAAGAAAATTGAACCGACTTTTAAAAGTGCGCTAAAAAGTGAAAAATAACAATAAATTTTTATATGAAATTGAAATTTTTAAAGTCGGGGCCAAACTAATACCTGACAAAATGGAATTCGCATAAACAGATTAAAAATACTTCATTTGTAATTGCTTTGTTACCATAATTTGTATATATTAGTAGTTATTTATTTCATTTAGAAATAATTTGGCGCCGAATTCAAAAAATTCAACTTCATATAAGAATTTATCTGTTATATTTGTAAAAATATGTTTGTTATGTATATTTTATCAATTGTGAGCCAGTGTAAGAAAATAAAAGATATGTCTTTCCGAGGAAGCTCAGTATAATGAACGAAACTTCTTTTATGGAAGACCCCCAAAACCTATACCTAAGAAAAAGAAAGAAATACTATAATAAAATGGTTTAAAAAATAAATAACTATGTATATTTATATATATATATATATATATATATATATATATATATATATATATATATATATATATATATATATATATTCGTATTTGAAAATTGAAGCGACACTAATAAATATTAGAAATAATGTAATGATGCTTGGCACGATTACGTATAAACTCATGTAAATCAAAAAACGTTATTAAAAATAAATTAATTTTTTCCTATTTTTTGCTGTTATAAAAAGTAATCTACCCATATCAATTGCATACCAAATTGTAATAAATAAATAAATTTATAAACACACGCACAAAAGTACTTTCAGGGTATATACTATTTTATAGTTTTCACTATTTTAAGCTTTGTATCGTTTTATTTTAATCTTAAGACTGTTATAAAATCTGTATCTTTATCTGTATTTTTATTAGTTTTAAATATTAACTTAAAAATATAAATGTAATAGGTATGTAAAACAATTACTGTGATATATGTTTATTAAAAAAATTTGTAATTTTGTAGATGAAAGATAAATATACCATAATTTTGAAGCAGCTCACTATGCAGAGCGAAACGTCAGTAAAATTGTCGTCTTATAATTTTCAAATAAGAAAATCTATACCCAAGAAAATATTACAGAAAAATATTAATAAAGGCTTAAGATACGAAACTAAATTATATGTATATATATATATATATATATATATATATATATATATATATATGTATATATATATATATATATATATATATATATATATATATATATATATATAAGCCTCAAATTAACAAAAACTATTTGTTTTTGATTTGGAAGTGAAAATTTTTTTTGAAACACTACAGATGTAATGTTTACTCAATTTAAATAAACTCTTTTCCACACCACCCAGGAGGTAGAGTTGTAGGCGCGTTTTTTTTTTCGTGGTATCCCCATTAGGCCTAATCCACAGTCAAACTTAAACCTAGTGCTTATTTTAGTCTAACATTTAACTAATAGCAACTGAATATACATATATACACAATATAAAATTATTTACATAACTATTTTGTGTGTCGAGTGCTCAATTGGTATTGGCATTTCTTCATCTATGCTTTGGTTGGACTGATTTGCATCGTCCTCCTCGTTCTCTTCGTTCTCCATTTCTTCGCTATTGTTATGATCGTCATCCGATTCACTATTCGCTTGGTCGTCCATTTCCTCGCCGGATATTTCCATGTGGTGAACCAAATTTTCCTGATTTTCTGCTTCACGAAGATCGGGAAACATCTGTTCCATTTCCTCTAAAAAGAAGTTAATATCTTCACTCATATCCACTCCAGAATCATTATCACTGAGATCCATATTGTTCAAAATATAGTGAGAAGTATTCAGTTCAAAGTTCTGAAACGCACTGATTTCGTCCGACCATGTAAAAGGTTTATGTAGTCAAAACGTAATTATTTTATTACATTTTATAAATGTCTCTCAAATAGTAATTGTATATTTAACAAAATAAATTACTAAATGAAGGGTCAAGTTTTTACGCCCTATTTATATGTACAGGGTGAGTCAACGATTGGATGAAGTAGGTTTGTGCCTTTTCGGTGAAATTTACAAAGAAACTATATTTATTGTTTGATACAGTTTATTTTTACGCAGATTTTAAAAATATTTAGGACTCTACAAGGTGAGCCAAAAAACTAGGTCAGCATAAAGTTGTATTTTTTTAAATAGAACACCCTATATACGAATCGTATTTTCGATTTAGCTTATAATTTTAAATCTTTTTTATTAAGGGTTTACTATAACAAAACTTTATAGTTTCTGAGATAATTAAGTTTAAAGAAAAAAAGTCACATTTTCAAGCATCAATTCAATCCTAAATAATGTTTTCAATTTTGTGACAAATATATTCAAATTTGGAATTTAGCAAGGCCAAGGACAAGTTAACATAATTTTTACCTAATATTTGCAATAAAAGCTATAGGGTGTTGAACACATCGGCTCAAATTTGAACAAGTTAAATGAATAAATATCTTTTTTTTTAAATGGTACACCCTGTATATTTTCATGTTATTTAATAGAGTAATAAAAACCCTAAAAGTTTTGTTCAATATATCCTATACCTATTTATAATAGTTTTTGAGATATTTCAGTTTTTCTTATTTTCCATACTTTTTGACAGAAATAGTCTTCATTATCATAGTAGCCATGGCAAAAACAATGTAAAAGAACATTTTTCTGTGTGTCAAATTTATAACCGCAATCGCTTCTTTGGTTTTTATGTAGTGTAGTTTGGTTTTTTGCATTCATCTTATATTGTAAAATGGATTTTCCAAAGAATGAGTTAATAGATATGATTTATACAATAGGAGAGGCTCAAAAAAATTGCCTTCTTGCTCAAAGAATTTACAAAATGAAGTATCCTGATCGACGCCAGCCTAATACCCATACTTTTCAAAACTTAATGCAAAGATTTGATTCTTCTGGTACTGTTGATTATCCAAAACGTAAAGTGGTCAACAAACCAGTAACTAATGAAGAAAAAGAACTAGAAGTAATGTTAAATGTTCAGGAAAATCCTTATATTGGTAGCCGTCAGTTAGCAGCATTATGTGAAACATCACAATCCACCGCTAATCGTACTACCAAGAAATATAGGTATCATCCATATCACATGCAATTACACCAAGAATTGCATGGACAGGATTTTGGAAGTCGTGTAAACTTTTGTCGTACAATAAATGCGGATATTCAATTAAATCCAAATTTATTATGCAAGGTAATGTTTAGTGATGAAGCTACTTTTAGAAGTAACGGTGCCGTAAATAGACGCAACATGCATTATTATGCCACAGAACACCCATTTTGGATTAGAGAGGTGCAACATTAAAACCACTGGTCATTAAATGTTTGGTGTGGTATTCATCATAATCGAATTATTGGACCCCACTTTTTTAATGAACCACTAAATGGCCATAGTTACCTGAACTTTCTACAAGAAGAACTACCCCAACTGCTTCAAGGTCTCGATAGGGATGAGCTCGACAGTATGTGGTTCCAGCACGATGGTGCGCCTCCGCATTACCATCGTGAAGTTCATGCGTTTTTGGACCAACGATATCCGCAAAAATGGATTGGACGTGGGGGTTTCATTGAGTGGCCACCAAGGTCTTGCGACATCACCCCATTAGATTTCTTCCTATGGGGTTATATTAAAAATAAGGTGTATGTTAATCCACCAACAACAGTGGAAGATATGCGAAACAGGATTAGGGATACCTGTAGAACAATAACGCCACTAATTTTGTCCAGGGTCCGAGAAAATCTGCAAAAAAGACTAAATTTGTGTATTGCACAAGAGGGTCGTTTATTCGAACACTTATTAAAAAGAAATAATTAATCTCAGTATTTAATAGGTATTTTTTTTGTTTCAATTTAGTATAAAAGTAAATATGTATTTGCCTTGTCGTTATTGTTGTGTTAATTTTTTCACATTATGTTTAATTAAACTATTGCCGTTGTAATATAACCAATAATATATTTCATCATATTTAACCACATTCTGTTTGTTTCTGTAGTTTCTTTTTATTATTTTACATGGCTACTATGATAATGAAGACTTTTCTGTAAAATAGTATGGAAAATAAGAAAAACTGAAATATCTCAAAAACTATTATAAATAGGTATAGGATATATTGAACAAAACTTTTAGAGTTTTTATTACTCTATTAAATAACATGAAAATATACAGGGTGTACCATTAAAAAAAAAGATATTTATTCATTTAAACTTGTTCAAATTTGAGCCGATGTGTTCAACACCCTGTAGCTTTTATTGCAAATATTAGATAAAAATTATGTTAACTTGTCCTTGGCCTTGCTAAATTCCAAATTTGAATATATTTGTCACAAAATTGAAAACGTTATTTAGGATTGAATTGATGCTTGAAAATGTGACTTTTTTTTTTAAACTTAATTATCTCAGAAACTATAAAGTTTTGTTATAGTAAACCCTTAATAAAAAAGATTTAAAATTATAAGCTAAATCGAAAATACGATTCGTATATAGGGTCTTCTATTTAAAAAAATATAACTTTATGCTGTCCTAGTTTTTTGGCTCACCCTGTAGAGTCCTAAATATTTTTAAAATCTGTGTAAAAATAAACTGTATCAAACAATAAATATAGTTTCTTTGTAAATTTCACCGAAAAGGCACAAACTTACTTCATCCAATCGTTGACTCACCCTGTACAATTTATTTATTGCACTTTCCGACAAACTTAATAATTCAATATTTATTTAAAATAAAATAATTACAACAGTATTAAGAGGATTAACTATTGAAAATCTTGACTACCTGAAGTGGTAAAAATGGTCGTAGTCATTGTTGAAGAAAATACTTAGTGCTGGATCATCTTGACTTTTAATTAATGTATTTCGGCTTGTTTTGGGCATAACGGAACTATGGTGATGCAAAAACATTGAATGTAGAGTTGTAAATGCATGACACGTACTTAAATATTCTTGAATATTAATTCTTCGTTAAATTTAACAGTTTGATAAATTTAATATATAATAAAAAACATCTTCATATTCTTGGTATATTTACCATAAATTTTTTTTAGTTACCTGAGTTTTAGATAATATTATGATCAAACAGAGATCATATACAGTGTGTCCATTTAGCAGTCCGGTATTCGATTCCGGCTATAATGTTATTTTGATAAAAAATTTGATAAGCGAAATATTGATGAGGTTACAGAAGGTACGTTTTAAAAATAATTTAACTCATACAACGACCTACATTACTGTATTGCAGTTCCGAGGACAAGGTATATCAGCCTTTCACAAATTTTTACAAACAAAGTAAAGAATCTTCTTCTGGATATTAAAATTAAGTAAAATACTGATTTTGGACAAAACTATTTAAAAATTCAATAATTTGGCAACGTTGCATTTAAAGGAAAAAAATAATGGTTAAAAAGGGGGTTCAAGGAGACTCCAACTTCGATAAAAAAAAAGTATAAGCAGTTATATTTGAAAGACATAACAAATTATCCACCACGCTTTCTTGGGACATCCTGTATGAGCTAAACTCTTTTTTTTATAAATTTAACGATCTAGCCGCAGTTTTAAGCCCGAGTACTAAATGAACACTCTGTATTATTAATAATGATTTTTTTATTACTGAAAAAGCTCCAAAAGAAAGTTGTATAGAGGGGCAAAGCATCTGTTGGGTTTATAGTTCATATAAAACACCATGATTATTTTTTATCATCGTACATTCGCTAATAGTATTAATAAGAAAATCTGGAAAAAATTCAGTTTTCCATTTAACTCAAATAATAAAATGAGTACGTATCTGACAAAAAATCTGTATGGGAGATATTTAGTAATTCCTTTCAAGATGTTAGCGAATCTCCTGGCTTACCTATACTTGAATTTAAAAATTTCGCATAATCTATATTTCTTTACTTAACAATTCCAGAAGAACTAAACAAGTGTATTTCGAAGATATAATAAAAAATGGAAAATTCCCAACTTAACTAAAAATATCAAAGGATAACCTTTGAAGTTTTTAATCAAGTTGGAATACAAGATGTCGAGAATTACAGCTCAATTGCGCTATAGAGTCATATATCGAAATTGTTCCAAGCATGTTCCAATAATTGTCTTACTAGTTCTAGAAAAGAATTCCTTACTTTTTAAATATCAAATGACATATCATGCAAAAGGCTCAGCTCATACTGCTTTGTATGTTATTATACATTTTTACATGGGCCGAACTTTTGATAAAGTCGACCATATTCTATTATTATAAATTAGACAAATTGAGCTTGAGTAGACCCGCAAAAAGCTGGATAAAATCTTGAGGAAAGGCAAATAAAAGCAGTAATTGACTGTGTCAAATCCTCCTCTCAAGAAATTAGGAAAAGTGCGCCATTAAACTTTTTCGGCTCTTCAGCATTATATAGCTGTTCTCCCCATTGAAAAAATGCACGACGTTAATTCTGCATTACATGCGGATGACACCAACAAATTAATAGTTGACGGTAAGATATCTGATCTTGATAATACTTCTAACTTATGCTGC
Source organism: Diaprepes abbreviatus (assembly GCA_034092305.1). Lineage (NCBI taxonomy): Eukaryota > Metazoa > Arthropoda > Insecta > Coleoptera > Curculionidae > Diaprepes > Diaprepes abbreviatus. Next base: position 15,288,228 of record JASJET010000129.1, on the reverse strand, counting down.
TCTTACGTTGCCAATTGGCGTAAAGAAAACGCCATAAAACTGAATAATAATAAAACAACTACTATGGAAATTGTCAGTAAAAATACTTATATTGATTCCAGTACCCTAAATCCTTGATTCATAGACAATATAAATACCACAAATTGTTAGTACTTTACATTTATCAAAAGCTAATTTGGGGTGACCATGTTGAAAACATGAACCAAAACTTAGTTCATGTGTTTTTCTTATAAAAAGTATCAAAGTATACAGTTTCTTTGTCAGTTTCGAAATCAGTTTATTATGGCGCGGGACTTATTTTTGTTACTCAAAAAAGGATAATGAATTATATGGTCATTAACAACAGATTTTGATGTTGCCATCGTTGTAGGTGTCTTTTTTACGTTTGTACGACATAATATTCATATTTAGAAATAAAATTAAAAAAAAAATTGAATCGACTTCTAAAAGTGCGCTAAAAAGTGAAAAATAAAAATAAATTTTTATATGAAATTGAAATTTTTGAAGTCGGGGCGAAACTAATACCTGACAAAATGGAATTCGCATAAACAGATTAAAAATACTTCATTTGTAATTGCTTTGTTACCATAATTTGTATATATTAGTAGTTATTTATTTCATTTAGAAATAATTTGGCGCCGAATTCAAAAAATTCAACTTCATATAAAAATTTATCTGTTATATTTGTAAAAATATGTTTGTTATGTATATTTTATCAATTGTGAGCCAGTGTAAGAAAATAAAAGATATGTCTTTCCGAGAAAGCTCAGTATAATGAACGAAACTTCTTTTATGGAAGATCCCTAAAACCTATACCTAAGAAAAAGAAAGAAATACTTTAATAAAATGGTTTAAAAAATAAATAACTATGTATATATATATATATATATATATATATATATATATATATATATATATATATATATTCGTATTTGAAAATTGAAGCGACACTAATAAATATTAGAAATAATGTAATGAAGCTTGGCACGATTACGAATAATCTCATGTAAATCAAAGAACGTTATTAAAAATAAATTAATTTTTTTCCTATTTTTTGCTGTTATAAAAAGTAATCTACCCATATCAATTGCATACCAAATTGTAATAAATAAATAAATTTATAAACACACGCACAAAAGTACTTTCAGGGTATATACTATTTTATAGTTTTCACTATTTTAAGCTTTGTATCGTTTTATTTTAATCTTAAGACTGTTATAAAATCTGTATCTTTATTAGTTCTAAATATTAACTTAAAAATATAAATGTAATAGATATGTAAAACAATTACTGTGATATATGTTTATTGAAAAAATTTGTAATTTTGTAGATGAAAGATAAATATACCCTAATTTTGAAGCAGCTCACTATGCAGAGCGAAACGTCAGTAAAATTGTCGTCTTATAATTTTCAAATAAGAAAATCTATACCCAAGAAAATATTACAGAGAAATATTAATAAAAGGCTTAAGATACAAAACTAAATTATATGTGTATATATATATATATATATATATATATATATATATATATATATATATATATATATATATATGTATATATATATATATATATATATATATATATATATATATATATATATATTTATAAGCCTCAAATTAACAAAAACTATTTGTTTTTGATTTGGAAGTGAAAATTTTTTTTGAAACACTACAGATGTAATGTTTACTCAATTTAAATAAACTCTTTTCCACACCACCCAGGAGGTAGAGTTGTAGGCGCGTTTTTTTTTTCGTGGTATCCCCATTAGGCCTAATCCACAGTCAAACTTAAACCTAGTGATTATTTTAGTCTAACATTTAACTAATAACAACTGAATATACATATATACACAATATAAAATTATTTACATAACTATTTCTTCGGTGTCGAGTGCTCAATTGGTATTGGCATTTCTTCATCTATGCTTTGGTTGGACTGATTTGCATCGTCCTCCTCGTTCTCTTCGTTCTCCACTTCTTCGCTATTGTTATGATCGTCATCCGATTCACTATTCGCTTGGTCGTCCATTTCCTCGCCGGATATTTCCATGTGGTGAACCAAATTTTCCTGATTTTCTGCTTCACGAAGATCGGGAAACATCTGCTCCATTTCCTCTAAAAAGAAGTTAATATCTTCACTCATATCCACTCCAGAATCATTATCACTGAGATCCATATTGTTCAAAATATAGAGAGAAGTATTCAGTTTAAAGTTCTGAAACGCACTGATTTCGTCCGACCATGTAAAAGGTTTATGTAGTCAAAACGTAATTATTTTATTACATTTTAAAAATTTCTGTCAAATAGTAATTGTATATTTAACAAAAGAAATTAGGAAATGAAGGGTCAAGTTCATACGCCCTATTTATATGTACAATTTATTTATTGCACTTTCCGACAAACTTAATAATTCAATATTTATTTAAAATAAAATAATTACAACAATATTAAGAGCATTATCTATTGAAAATCTTGACTACCTGAAGTGGTAAAAATGGTCGCAGTCATTGTTGAAGAAAATACTTAGTGCTGGATCATCTTGACTTTTAATTAATGTATTTCGGCTTGTTTTGGGCATAACGGAACTAGAGTGATGCAAGAATATTGAATGTAGAGTTATAAATGCATCATACGTACTTAAATATTTTTGAATATTAATTCTTCGTTAAATTTAACAGTTTGATAAATTTAATATATAATAAAAAAAATCTTCATATTCTTGGTATATTTACCATAATTTTTTTTTAGTTACCTGAGTTTTAGATAATATTATGATCACACAGAGATCATATACAGTGTGTCCATTTAGCAGTCCGGTATTCGATTCCGTCTATAATGTTATTTTGATAAAAAATTTGGTAAGCGAAATATTGATGAGGTTATAGGAGGTACGTTTTAAAAATAATTTAACTCAGACAACGACCTACATTACTGTATTGCAGTTCCGAGGACAAGGTATATCAGCCTTTCACAAATTTTTACAAATAAAGTAAAGAATTTTCTTGTGGATATTAAAATTAAGTAAAATACTGATTTTGGACAAAACTATTTAAAAATTCAATAATTTGGCAAGGTTGCATTTAGAGGAAAAAAATTATGGTTAAAAAGGGGTTCAAGGAGACTCCAACTTCGGTAAAAAAAAGTATATGCTGTTATATTTAAAAGATATAACAAATTATACGCCACGCTTTCTTGGGACATCCTGTATGAGCTAAACTCTTTTTTCATAAATTTAACGATCTAGCTACAGTTTTAAGCCCGAGTACTAAATGAACACTCTGTATTATTAATAATGATTTTTTTATTACTGAAAATACTCCAAAAGACAATTGTATAGCGGGGCAAAGCATCTGTTGGGTTTATAGTTTATATAAAACACCATGATTAGTTTGTATCCTCGTATATTTGCTAACAGTATTAATAAGGAAAACGGGAAAAATCCAGTTTTTCATTTAATTCAAATAATAAAATGAGGTACGTATAAGACAAAAAATCTGTATGGGAGATATTTGATAATTTCTTTGCAGATGTTAGCGAATCTCTTAGCTTATCTATACTTGAATTTAAAAATTTCTCATAATCTATATTTCTTTACTTAACAACTCCAGAAGAATTAAACAAGTGCATTTCGAGGATATATAATAAAACATCCCTGGGTATTGATGAAATGCCAGGTAGTATTTTTATCGCCGCTACATATATTTTGACCGAAATTTTTCCCATATTAATCAACATACGTTTCTCATAAGAAAAATTCCCAACTTGATTAAAAATATCAAAGGATAACCTTTGATATTTTTAATCAAGTTGGCATACAAGATGTCGGGAATTACCGCTCAATTGCACTATAGAGCCATATTTCAACATGTTACAAGCATGTTTCAATAACTGTCTTACTAGTTTTCTAGAAAATAATTCTTTACTTTCTAAATATCAAAATAGATATCATGCAAAAGGCTCAGCTCATACTGCTTTGTATGTTATTATACATTTTTACTATTCTACTATTATAAATTAGACAAAATGAGCCTGAGTAGACCCACAAAAAGCTGGATAAAATCTTGAAGAAAAGCAAATATAAGTAGTGATTGACAATGTCAAATCCTCCTCTCGAGTTTCTTTGTCGGTTTCGAAATCAGTTTATTATGGCGCGGGACTTATTTTTGTTACTCAAAAAAGATAATGAGTCATATGGTCACTAACAACAGATTTTGATGTTGCCATCATTGTAGGTGTCTTTTTACTTTTGTACGACAAAATATTCATAGTTGTAAATAAAATTTTTATAAAAAAAATTGACCCGACTTCTAAAAGTGCGCTAAAAAGTGAAAAATAACTATAAATTTTTATATGAAATTGAAATTTTTGAAGTCGGGGCCAAATTAATACCTAACAAAATGGAATTCGCATAAACAGATTAAAAATACTTCATTTATAATTGCTTTGTTACCATAATTTGTATGTATTAGTAATTATTTATTTCAGTTAGAAATAATTTGGCGCCGAATTCAAAAATTTCAATTTCATATAAAAATGTATCTATTATATTTGTAAAAATATGTTTGTTATGAATATTTTATCAATTGTGGGCCAGTGTAAGAAAATAAAAGAAACGTCCTTCTGAGGAAGCTCAGTATAATGAAAGAAACTTTTTTTTATGGAAGACCACCAAAACCTATCCCTAAGAAAAAGAAAGAAATACTATAATAAAATGGTTAAAAAATAAATAACTATATATATATATATATATATATATATATATATATATATATATATATATATATATATATATATATGTTTTCTTAGTTGAAAATTGAAGCGACACTATAAAAAATATTAGAAATGATAGTTACATACACAGAATCCTAAGGAAGCCTACATGGGAACGAGCTGACTGGGCACTTCCCACAGAAACTGCTTATTAAGAAGACCTTCGAGAAAGTCTATAAATATAAGTTAAATCTTAATGTTCTTTAATTCTTGTGATCTCAATACATGTAATAACATTCAATTGTCATTCTTGTAGTTGCTTTGATTGTATTTTTGAAAATAAAATAATTTTTAAAAACACAAGTTGGTGATTCAAAAACATAATTGGCGCAGTCGGTAGGATAGCGCAGTGGTGAAAAATCTAGATAGTACAAGTGGTGAATTTTCGCATCCGTTGGAAGCCACCACGGAATCCAGTTCCTGCTGTCCAGAGATTCGCATACGTCGAAGAAGCCACCTGAGTATCCACTCTTCAGTGCTATCCAAAAGAACCCTGGGAGGACATCCGGAACCACCCAAAAGAACACCACAACGAGCAACGAGACGCAAGGATTCGGGAAAGGCAAGGAAAGACAGGACGCCAACCCTTGGATACTGTAAGTGCCTAAAAATTCCTTTCCGCCCCTTTCAAACCCCTTTGTTTGAGGATTTTGTAGGGATAGGTTAAGCGTGTACGCAGTACACAAAAACATTCAGTCTATTGGAGACAAAACAAAGCTTAGGATTAAGTTAAACTAAGAAAAAAAATAGAAATCGCAGATTTCAAAAAGTAAAAGTTAAAGTGAAAGTAAAAAGTTAATAATTAAATTGAAAATAAAATAAGAAACCTGTTGTTTCAAAGTGAAAGTAAAATTAAAATAAACCCCAAAACTTGAATAAATAATTTAATATATAAATAATCTGTACAAGATGTCAGAAGTAAAAGTTAACTGGGACCTCCTTAAATCCCGCTTAGATAATATTAAACCATTCGATGGTGACAGTAATATGCTAAATAAATTCATCACTAGAAGTGAAGATTTTATAGAAAAATACGCTGTAGCCAATAATGCAGAATTAAATGAACATGTTTTTCAATGCATACAAGAAAAATTATGCGGAAAAGCCGAAATTATGGTAGGCAGGCGCGTTGAATTAAACACTTGGCAAAAATTAAAAGCCGCTCTTTTACAGTGTTTCGCCGATCGTAGGGATATTGATTGCCTAGTACAAGAACTCACTAGGGCTAGACCTTTCAAAAATGAAAATTTAATTAACTTTGGTAATAGATTATTAGCAATAAGTAGTAACGTTATCCAGCATATAAGCAATAATACTTCCTTGTCCAATGAACAAAGAAATTGTCAGATTGAACACTATAACAAAACAGCTTTAAACACATTTATTGCAGGTTGTGACGGTAATTTACGAAATAATATGTATATTAAAAAACCAAAAAGCCTAGAGGATGCCATTGCTTATGTTAATGAATATGAAAATTTCGAAAAATTATTTGGCAATTTTCATGAACCTAATAAACCAAAAACAAATCAGTTAAACCTAGTCAAAAATTTCAATAACCCAAATTTCAACCCATATCATAATACACACAATATGTATTTCCCAAATCAAAACTTTTCACCAAGACCAGTTTGGCCAAATCAGCCAATAAATATTCAGCCTAAACAAATACCACAAAAATATTTCAGTAATAGACAAGTGTTTGGTCCTCCAAGAAACGTCTTCAAACCAAACCAAATTCCTTCTAATCAACTACCGAAACCAACCCCAATGTCGACAACTTCTCGAAACCCGACAGTACAAACTAACAGACAATTTAATCAGCATAACTATCCGAATAGAGGTAATCAAAATTACTTTAGAAATCAACACAATCTGAAACCAAACTTTATAGCCGAAGAATTATTTAATTATGAATACGAGGAAAACGCTGAATCTCCGCAGGAGAAATATAACGAAAATTACTACTACGAGCCGAACCCCTATGATAGTCAAAATTATTTTTATGACGAGCCGGATTTTGAAAATTCCGTAGAGATCCAAGAGATACACGATAATTCAAATAATCCTGATTTTGACCCAAAAGAAAACCAAAATTTTCCCGAAATAGCCGAGGAAATGCAACCACCATAGCTGAAATAAATATTTCATCTTTTAACGCTTTAGCGTATATACAAATAAATAACCCACCTTTAAAACTATTAGTAGACACAGGCAGCTCGAGATCTATCCTAGATCCCAGCATTGCTGAAAAGTATTTTCCAAATTGCATTTATCATACGAATAATATTATTAAAACAGCATTAGGTACTCAAAAAACTAAATTTCAGGTATCAGTACCCTTATTTGCAGAACTTGGTATAAAAAATAAAATTGATTTCATATTATTCGATTTTCATGATTTTTTCAACGGAGTCTTAGGCTTACAAGACCTAATAAAACTAAATCTTAATATAGACCTAATAAACAAACAACTAGTAGGTCCAAAAAATTTAAAAATCCCTTTCAAGTACAGAGAACCAAGCGAAATAAACTTCTCTTTTTCAGTAAACCCTCAAGAGAAAATTATAAAAAAGGATAAACTAAATAAAGCTGCTGACGCACTTTCACGTAATCCGGTAAACCCGAAATCCCTCGAACAAATCGATCAACCCACAACATCCCTTATAAGAAAAATAATAGAATCCCCACCTACTAAAACCATGATCGAAAAATTCCAAAAAATTATAACACAAAATAACATTAATCTGGGAAACACCGAAAACCCTGATAAAGTAAACGCAGTAAAAAACTTCTCTACCCCAATATCTGTTAAAGGAAAAATAACTGAAAATGTTAAAACAAACCCTGACAAAACTGAACTATTCAAAATCAATACTACGCGTGAAAACAAAATAAATTACAAAACGAGGAAGAAGCTCGAAACTATGAGCGTGAATAAAACGAACTATAAAACTCGAAAAAAAAGCTAAAATGAAAAAAAATGCATACTACCCCTCTGTAGAACAGATTAATAAAGGGCAACTTAAATACGAACGTAATGACAGTTAGTCAAAACTTACTAAATACATTAGAGTATAAATTAGTCTTAAATAAAGATAACTTTAAAATAAAATTCAATCAAACTTTCAAAAAAAAATATTTGTAATAAAAATATTAATCAAGAATGATCATAAAGGTGATATATTAATAAAAATATTCATTAAATTTTATCTTAAAAAGGAAATCAGCTGTTATATAAATCATGCAATGAGTTCACTGAAATTCTCCGGGTTCAAACGATGATGATCTTACATTTACCTTGAAAAATAAAACGCGAAATTAAAACTACTGATAACATTCTAGAGCATACAAAGTCATATTATAATCCGTTTATTTATAAAGACTTTTAGCAATAAAACGAAACGCTTCCTAACTTGGATTCAAAAGACATAAATGAAATTCTTCAAAGAAATACAGGAAATAAAAGACCCAAAATTAATATCATTAAATCCGCAAATAATTCGAGTCAAATATAAATAATATAGATCCATTCGATCTAAACGACCACCTTATTGTATCAAACTATGTACAAACACACAAAGAAAACGCGAAAGAATTATATAGACAAATTCAAGGCAAAAATGCAGAAACGAAAGAAAAAATTATAAATAAAATAAATGACAAACGACTTCAACCCCCTGATTTCGAAAATCAAAACACGGTATATATAAAGACCAAAGCTCGAAACAAAAACCAACCAAAATTCAAAAAAGCAAATTTAATATCGCAAACAGACATAAAATTGACAACTGACCAAGGTACTTATCATAAACACTTTGCAAGAAAACCTAAATCTAAACAAAAATCCCCTTTACAGGTAGAAGATGCAAGTGAGAATCCTGACAATGATCCTGGTCCTAATACCTCCGACATTAAGCAATAACATTGAAATGCTAAAAATAAAAAACCCAATATTACCTATACAGTTAGGAAAAGCTAAATTAGTTTATAGCAAACATACATTTATTCACTACATAGATTTACTACCAATTATTAATCAATTAAAAGACTTAAGAGAACAATTTAATATTATTAAAAATCATCTTGAGAATCAAAATTTTACAAATCCAATTTCCTATCATGGCATATCCGAAAACTCTCTTCGTAGAACCGAATACTTAGTTAAAAATACGCAAGATAAGTTGGCAAATCTTTACCCTCACATACGCAATAAAAGAGGTTTAATTAATTTTATTGGCAATACACAAAAATGGCTCTTTGGCACATTGGACGCTGATGACGGAAAACGTTACGATGAAGCAATCAGTAACCTTCAAAATAATCAAAGAAACATCATGAAAGAAATAAACTTACAGATATCACTATCGAAAAGTTTAATAAATAATTATAATAAAACCATCACTACCATGTATAACAATCAACAAACATTACAAAAAAGTCTAAAAATATTTGAGGCTACTATCGAAAAAGAAATCAATAACTTAAATAATTATATTGTCTTTCAAGGCATGTTAATGCAAATTAATTTCGATTGCGAAAGCTTAATAAATTTTATAGATAATTTAGAAGACGCTATAACATTTGCAAAATTAAATACTCTACATAATTCTATAATATCAAGTGCAGAGTTAAAAGAAATGTTAAAATATCTAAGAGAAATTTATTATGAAAATGAAATACCCACTTTTAAAAATATTCTAAATTATTATCAAATTTTGGGAGTACAAGTAACATTTGTAGAAACAAAAGTAATTTTTGCTGTACACGTACCTATAGCAAAACCTCAAACGTACCTTTTCTATCATTTATATCCCGTTATCCAAAAATCAAAAATTATAATCCCAAAATACCCCTACATGGCACGTACAGAAAAAGAAATCCAATTTGAAGACAACACTTGCCCCCAGTTGGAAGAAGTCTTCTACTGTAACGAAGCTTTTCATCCACAAGACAAATGTATTCTGGCGCTATTAGATGGTGTGCCCTCAAATGATTGTCCGATAATCGAAGCCAATATTGAAAAATCAATAATTGAACAAGTGACAGCCGACGAAGTAATTATAATGCCACAGAAAAAGGAAAGAATCCATACTCAATGCAACATGGACCAATACTTTGATATTGAAGAACCAACTTTAGTGAAAATACCTAACAACTGCCAAATACAAATAGGCTCTAGAAAATTTACCAATACAATGGAAATCCAAATTGGAAAACCTCTATTGTTACCAGAACTACAATTTGATAATTTCACCTCAACCAAATTGGTAAAAATACCCGACATAAACGAAGTAAATCTCAATGAAATATACAAATTAAAGGACCTAACTAATCAATTGCAACCAATTGAAGCAATAAACCAATCAGATGGATATTCGTCAATAGTAATCGATACACTTATATTCATGATATTGATTGCTATCATTATCTCCTTGGTATTAAAAAGAAAGAAACTAATATTTTGGAAAAAAGAAAAGAAAGAAAAGAAGAAAGAAGAAAACAAAGTAACCCTCGAAAATACACCCTGTATTTTCTCAGCTTAAGGAGGGAGGAGTTACATACACAGAATCCTAAGGAAGCCTACATGGGAACGAGCTGACTGGGCACTTCCCACAGAAACTGCTTATTAAGAAGACCTTCGAGAAAGTCTATAAATATAAGTTAAATCTTAATGTTCTTTAATTCTTGTGATCTCAATACATGTAATAACATTCAATTGTCATTCTTGTAGTTGCTTTGATTGTATTTTTGAAAATAAAATAATTTTTAAAAACACAAGTTGGTGATTCAAAAACATAATTTGATGTAATGATGCGAGAGACGATTTCGTATAAACTCATGTAAATCAAAGAACGTTATTAAAAAGAATAAACTTTTTCCTATTTTTTGTTGTTATAAAAAGTAACCTACCCATATTAATTGTATACCAAATTGTAATAAATAAATAAATTTATAAACACACGCACAAAAGTACTTTCAGGGTATGTACTATTTTATAGTTTCACTATTTTAAGCTTTGTATCGTTTTATTTTAATCTTAAGACTGTTATAAAATCTGTATGTTTATCTGTATTTTTGTTAGTAATTCAATATTTATTTAAAATAAAATAATTACCACAATATTAAGAGGATTTACTATTGAAAATCTTGACTACCTGAAGTGGTAAAAATGGTCGCAGTCATTATTGAAGAAAATACTTAGTGCTGGATCATCCTAACCTGTAAATGCATTCACACGTACTTAAATATTTTTGAATATTAATTCTTCGTTAAACTTAACAGTTTGATAAATATAATATATAATAAAAAACATCTTCATATTCTTGGTATATTTACCATAAATTTTTTTTTTAGTTATCTGAGTTTTGGATAATAGTATGATCAAACAGAGATCATATACAGTGTGTCCATTTAGCAGTCCGGTATTCGATTCCGGCTATAATGTTATTTTGATAAGCGAAATATTGATGAGGTTATAGGAGGTACGTTTTAAAAATATTTTAACTCATACAACGACCTACATAACTGTATCAAAGTTAAAGTCTAATTCAACAGTTTCTTCGAAAATTGCTATTAAACAAAAATTATGTATGCATTACGACTTTTCCGAGAACAAAGAATATCAGCTTTTCACAAATTTTTCCAAATAAAATAAATAATCTTCTTGTGGATATTAAAATTAAGTAAAATACTGATTTTGGTCAAAACTATTTAAAAATTCAATAATTTGGCAATGTTGCATTTAAAAGGAAAAAAATAATTGTTAAAAAGGGGGTTCAAGGAGACTCTAACATCGATAAAAAAAAAGTATAAGCCGTTATATTTAAGAGGCATCCACCACGGTTTCTTGGGACATCCTGTATGAGCTAAACTTTGTGTCATAAATTTAACGACCTAGCCGCAGTTTAAAGCCCGAGTACTAAATGAACATTCTGTATTATTAATAATGATTTTTTTATTACTGAAAAAACTCCAAAAGACAATTGTATAGAGGGGCAAAGCATCTGTTGGGTTTATAGTTTCACCATGATTAATTTGTATCTTCGTATATTCGCTAACAGTATTAATAAGGAAAACTTGAAAAAATATAGTTTTCCATTTAATTCAAATAATAAAATGAGTATGTATCAGACAAAAAATCTGTATGGGAGATATTTAATAATTTCTTTGCAAATTTTAGCGAATCTCCTGGCTTACCTATACTTGAATTTAAAAATTTCTCATAATCTATATTTCTTTACTTAACAACTCCAGAAGAACTAAACAAGTGTATTTTGGAGATATATAATAAAAAATCCTTGGGTATGGATGAAATGTCCATATTAATCAACATACGTTTCTCATAAGGAAAATTCCCCAATTGATTAAAAATATCAAGGGATATATATTTTTAATCAAGTTGGCATACAAGATGTCGAGAATTACCACTCAATTGCACTATAGAGCCATATATCAAAGTTGTTTCAAGCATGATTCAATAACCATCTCACTAGTTTTCTAGAAAATAATTCTCCACTTTCTAAATATCAAAATAGATATCATGCAAGAGGCTCAGCTCATACTGCTTTGTATGTTGTTATACATTTTTACATGGGCCGAACTTTTGATAAAGTCGACCATATTCTACTATTATAAATTAGACAAATTGAGTCTGAGTAGACCCGCAAAAAGCTGGATAAAATCTTGAAGAAAAGCAAATATAAGTAGTGATTGACAATGTCAAATCCTCCTCTCGAGAAATCAGGAAAAGTGCGCCATTAGGCTTGTTCATCTCTTCAAAATTATATAACTGTTTCGTCAATGATCACCCCATTGAAAAAATGCACGATGTTAATTCTGCATTACACGCGGATGACACCACCGAATTAATAGTTGACGGTAATTTATCTGACCTTGATAATACTTCTAACTTATGCTGCTCTTACTTTGCCAATTGGCGTAAAGAAAACGCCATAAAACTGAATAATAATAAAACGACTACTATGGAAATTGTCACTAAAAATCCTTACATTGATTCCAGTATTCTAAATCCTCGATTCTTAGACAATATAAATACCACAAATTGTTAGTACTTTACATTTATCAAAAGCTAATTTGGGGTGACCATATTGAAAACATAAACCAAAACTTAGTTCATGTGTTTTTCTTATAAAAAGTATCAAAGTATACAGTTTCTTTGTCGGTTTCGAAATCAGTTTATTATGGCGCGTGACTTATTTTTATTACTCAAAAAAGGATAATGAATTATATGGTCATTAACAACAGATTTTGATGTTGCCATCGTTGTAGGTGTCTTTTTTACTTTTGTACGACAAAATATTCATATTTGGAAATAAAATTAAAAAGAAAATTGAACCGACTTTTAAAAGTGCGCTAAAAAGTGAAAAATAACAATAAATTTTTATATGAAATTGAAATTTTTGAAGTCGGGGCGAAACTAATACCTGACAAAATGGAATTCGCATAAACAGATTAAAAAACTTCATTTGTAATTGCTTTGTTACCATAATTTGTATATATTAGTAGTTATTTATTTCATTTAGAAATAATTTGGCGCCGAATTCAAAAAATTCAACTTCATATAAAAATTTATCTGTTATATTTGTAAAAATATGTTTGTTATGTATATTTTATAAATTGTGAGCCATTGTAAGAAAATAAAAGATATGTCTTTCCGAGGAAGCTCAGTATAATGAACGAAACTTCTTTTATGGAAGACCCCTAAAACCTAAACCTAAGAAAAAGAAAGAAATACTTTAATAAAATGGTTTAAAAAATAAATAACTATGTATATATATACATATATATATATATATATATATATATATATATATATATATATATATATATATATATATATATATATATATATATATATATATATATATATATATATATATATATATATATATATATATATATATATATATATATATATATATATATATATTCGTATTTGAAAATTGAAGCGACACTAATAAATATTAGAAATAATGTAATGATGCTTGGCACGATTACGAATAATCTCATGTAAATCAAAGAACGTTATTAAAAATAAATTAATTTTTTTCCTATTTTTTGCTGTTATAAAAAGTAATCTACCCATATCAATTGCATACCAAATTGTAATAAATAAATAAATTTATAAACACACGCACAAAAGTACTTTCAGGGTATATACTATTTTATAGTTTTCACTATTTTAAGCTTTGTATCGTTTTATTTTAATCTTAAGACTGTTATAAAATCTGTATCTTTATTAGTTCTAAATACTAACTTAAAAATATAAATGTAATAGATATGTAAAACAATTACTGTGATACATGTTTATTAAAAAAATTTGTAATTTTGTAGATGAAAGATAAATATACCATAATTTTGAAGCAGCTCACTATGCAGAGCGAAACGTCAGTAAAATTGTCGTCTTATAATTTTCAAATAAGAAAACCTATACCCAAGAAAATATTACAGAGAAATATTAATAAAAGGCTTAAGATACAAAACTAAATTATATGTATATATATATATATATATATATATATATATATATATATATATATATATATATATATATATATATATTTATAAGCCTCAAATTAACAAAAACTATTTGTTTTTGATTTGGAAGTGAAAATTTTTTTTGGAACACTACAGATGTAATGTTTACTCAGTTTAAATAAACTCTTTTCCACACCACCCAGGAGGTAGAGTTGTAGGCGCGTTTTTTTTTTTTCGTGGTATCCCCATTAGGCCTAATCCACAGTCAAACTTAAACCTAGTGATTATTTTAATCTAACATTTAACTAATAGCAACTGAATATACATATATACACAATATAAAATTATTTACTCGACTATTTTTTCGGTGTCGAGTGCTCAATTGGTATTGGCATTTCTTCATCTATGCTTTGGTTGGACTGATTTGCATCGTCCTCCTCGTTCTCTTCGTTCTCCACTTCTTCGCTATTGTTATGATCGTCATCCGATTCACTATTCGCTTGGTCGTCCATTTCCTCGCCGGATATTTCCATGTGGTGAACCAAATTTTCCTGATTTTCTGCTTCACGAAGATCGGGAAACATCTGCTCCATTTCCTCTAAAAAGAAGTTAATATCTTCACTCATATCCACTCCAGAATCATTATCACTGAGATCCATATTGTTCAAAATATAGAGAGAAGTATTCAGTTCAAAGTTCTGAAACGCACTGATTTCGTCCGACCATGTAAAAGGTTTATGTAGTCAAAACGTAATTATTTTATTACATTTTAAAAATTTCTGTCAAATAGTAATTGTATATTTAACAAAATAAATTACTAAATGAAGGGTCAAGTTTATACGCCCTATTTATATGTATACAGGGTGAGTCAACGATTGGATGAAGTAGGTTTGTGCCTTTTCGGTGAAATTTACAAAGAAACTATATTTATTGTTTGATACAGCTTATTTTTACACAGATTTTAAAAATATTTAGGACTGTACAGGGTGAGCCAAAAAACTAGGACAGCATAAAGTTGTATTTTTTTAAATAGAACACCCTATATACGAATCGTATTTTCGATTTAGCTTATAATTTTAAATCTTTTTTATTAAGGGTTTACTATAACAAAACTTTATAGTTTCTGAGATAATTAAGTTTAAAGAAAAAAAGTCACATTTTCAAGCATCAATTCAATCCTAAATAACGTTTTCAATTTTGTGACAAATATATTCAAATTTAAAATTTAGCAAGGCCAAGGACAAGTTAACATAATTTTTACCAAATATTTGCAATAAAAGCTATAGGATGTTGAACACATCGGCTCAAATTTGAACAAGTTAAATGAATAAATATCTTTTTTTTTTTAAATGGTACACCCTGTATATTTTCATGTTATTTAATAAAGTAATAAAAACCCTAAAAGTTTTGTTCAATATATCCTATACCTATTTATAATAGTTTTTGAGATATTTCAGTTTTTATAATTTTCCATACTTTTTGACAGAAATAGTCTTCATTATCATAGTAGCCATGGCAAAAACAATGTAAAAGAACATTTTTCTGTGTGTCAAATTTATAACCGCAATCGCTTCTTTGGTTTTTATGTAGTGTAGTTTGGTTTTTTGCATTCATCTTATATTGTAAAATGAATTTTCCAAAGAATGAGTTAATAGATGTGATTTATACAATAGGAGAGGCTCAAAAAAATTGCCTTTTTGCTCAAAGAATTTACAAAATGAAGTATCCTGATCGACGCCAGCCTAATACCCATACTTTTCAAAACTTAATGCAAAGATTTGATTCTTCTGGTACTGTTGATTATCCAAAACGTAAAGTGGTCAACAAACCAGTAACTAATGAAGAAAAAGAACTACAAGTATTGTTAAATGTTCAGGAAAATCCTTATATTGGTAGCCGTCAGTTAGCAGCATTATGTGAAACATCACAATCCACCGCTAATCGTACTACCAAGAAATATAGGTATCATCCATATCACATGCAATTACACCAAGAATTGCATGGACAGGATTTTGGAGGTCGTGTAAACTTTTGTCGTACAATAAATGCGGATATTCAATTAAATCCAAATTTATTATGCAAGGTAATGTTTAGTGATGAAGCTACTTTTAGAAGTAACGGTGCCGTAAATAGACGCAACATGCGTTATTATGCCACAGAACACCCATTTTGGATTAGAGAGGTGCAACATTAAAACCACTGGTCATTAAATGTTTGGTGTGGTATTCATCATAATCGAATTATTGGACCCCACTTTTTTAATGAACCACTAAATGGCCATAGTTACCTGAACTTTCTACAAGAAGAACTACCCCAACTGCTTCAAGGTCTCGATAGGGATGAGCTCGACAGTATGTGGTTCCAGCACGATGGTGCGCCTCCGCATTACCATCGTGAAGTTCGTGCGTTTTTGGACCAACGATATCCGCAAAAATGGATTGGACGTGGGGGTTTCATTGAGTGGCCACCAAGGTCTTGCGACATCACCCCATTAGATTTCTTCCTATGGGGTTATATTAAAAATAAGGTGTATGTTAATCCACCAACAACAGTGGAAGATATGCGAAACAGGATTAGGGATACCTGTAGAACAATAACGCCACTAATTTTGTCCAGGGTCCTAGAAAATCTGCAAAAAAGACTAAATTTGTGCATTGCACAAGAGGGTCGTTTATTCGAACACTTATTAAAAAGAAATAATTAATCTCAGTATTTAATAGGTATTTTTTTTTGTTTCAATTTAGTATAAAAGTAAATATGTATTTGCCTTGTCGTTATTGTTGTGTTAATTTTTTCACATTATGTTTAATTAAACTATTGCCGTTGTAATATAACCAATAATGTATTTCATCATATTTAACCACATTCTGTTTGTTTCTGTAGTTTCTTTTTATTATTTTACATGGCTACTATGATAATGAAAACTTTTCTGTAAAAAAGTATGGAAAATAAGAAAAACTGAAATATCTCAAAAACTAATATAAATAGGTATAGGATATATTGAACAAAACTTTTAGAGTTTTTATTACTCTATTAAATAACATGAAAATATACAGGGTGTACCGTTAAAAAAAAAGATATTTATTCATTTAAACTTGTTCAAATTTGAGCCGATGTGTTCAACACCCTGTAGCTTTTATTGCAAATATTAGGTAAAAATTATGTTAACTTGTCCTTGGCCTTGCTAAATTCCAAATTTGAATATATTTGTCACAAAATTGAAAACGTTATTTAGGATTGAATTGATGCTTGAAAATGTGACTTTTTTTCTTTAAACTTAATTATCTCAGAAACTATAAAGTTTTGTTATAGTAAACCCTTAATAAAAAAGATTTAAAATTATAAGCTAAATCGAAAATACGATTCGTATATAGGGTGTTCTATTTAAAAAAATACAACTATATGCTGTCCTAGTTTTTTGGCTCACCCTGTAGAGTCCTAAATATTTTTAAAATCTGCGTAAAAATAAACTGTATCAAACAATAAATATAGTTTCTTTGTAAATTTCACCGAAAAGGCACAAACTTACTTCATCCAATCGTTGACTCACCCTGTACAATTTATTTATTGCACTTTCCGACAAACTTAATAATTCAATATTTATTTAAAATAAAATAATTACAACAGTATTAAGAGGATTAACTATTGAAAATCTTGACTACCTGAAGTGGTAAAAATGGTCGCAGTCATTGTTGAAGAAAATACTTAGTGCTGGATCATCTTGACTTTTAATTAATGTATTTCGGCTTGTTTTGGGCATAACGGAACTATGGTGATGCAAAAACATTGAATGTAGAGTTGTAAATGCATGACACGTACTTAAATATTTTTGAATATTAATTCTTCGTTAAATTTAACAGTTTGATAAATATAATATATAATAAAAAACATCTTCATATTCTTGGTATATTTACCATAAATTTTTTTTAGTTACCTGAGTTTTAGATAATATTATGATCAAACAGAGATCATATACAGTGTGTCCATTTAGCAGTCCGGTATTCGATTCCGGCTATAATGTTATTTTGATAAAAAATTTGATAAGCGAAATATTGATGAGGTTACAGAAGGTACGTTTTAAAAATAATTTAATTCATACAACGACCTACATTACTGTATTGCAGTTCCGAGGACAAAGTATATCAGCCTTTCACAAATTTTTACAAACAAAGTAAAGAATCTTCTTCAGGATATTAAAGTAAAATACTGATTTTGGACAAATCTATTTAAAAATTCAATAATTTGGCAACGTTGCATTTAAATGAAAAAAATAATGGTTAAAAAGGGGGTTCAAGGAGACTCCAACTTCGATAAAAAAAAAGTATAAGCAGTTATATTTGAAAGACATAACAAATTATCCACCACGCTTTCTTGGGACATCCTGTATGAGCTAAACTCTTTTTTTTTTTTATAAATTTAACGATCTAGCCGCAGTTTTAAGCCCGAGTACTAAATGAACACTCTGTATTATTAATAATGATTTTTTTATTACTGAAAAATCTCCAAAAGAAAGTTGTATAGAGGGGCAAAGCATCTGTTGGGTTTATAGTTCATATAAAACACCATGATTATTTTTTATCATCGTACATTCGCTAATAGTATTAATAAGAAAATCTGGAAAAAATTCAGTTTTCCATTTAACTTAAATAATAAAATGAGTACGTATCTGACAAAAAATCTGTATGGGAGATATTTAGTAATTCCTTTCGAGATGTTAGCGAATCTCCTGGCTTACCTATACTTGAATTTAAAAATTTCGTATAATCTATATTTCTTTACTTAACAATTCCAGAAGAACTAAACAAGTGTATTTCGAAGATATAATAAAAAATGGAAAATTCCCAACTTAACTAAAAATATCAAAGGATAACCTTTGAAGTTTTTAATCAAGTTGGAATACAAGATGTCGAGAATTACAGCTCAATTGCGCTATAGAGCCATATATCGAAATTGTTCCAAGCATGTTCCAATAATTGTCTTACTAGTTCTAGAAAAGAATTCCTTACTTTTTAAATATCAAATGACATATCATGCAAAAGGCTCAGCTCATACTGCTTTGTATATTGTTATACATTTTTACATGGGCCAAACTTTTGATAAAGTCGACCATATTCTATTATAATAAATTAGACAAATTGAGCTTGAGTAGACCCGCAAAAAGCTGGATAAAATCTTGAGGAAAGGCAAATAAAAGCAGTAATTGACTGTGTCAAATCCTCCTCTCAAGAAATCAGGAAAAGTGCGCCATTAAACTTGTTCGGCTCTTCAGCATTATATAACTGTTCTCCCCATTGAAAAAATGCACGACGTTAATTCTGCATTACATGCGGATGACACCAACAAATTAATAGTTGACGGTAAGCTATCTGATCTTGATAATACTTCTAACTTATGCTGCTCTTACGTTGCCAATTGGCGTAAAGAAAACGCCATAAAACTGAATAATAATAAAACAACTACTATGGAAATTGTCAGTAAAAATACTTATATTGATTCCAGTACCCTAAATCCTTAATTCATAGACAATATAAATACCACAAATTTTTAGTACTTTACATTTATCAGAAGCTAATTTGGGGTGACCATATTGAAAACTTGAACCAAAACTTAGTTCATGTGTTTTTCTTATAAAAAGTATCAAAGTATACAGTTTCTTTGTCAGTTTCGAAATCAGTTTATTATGGCGCGGGACTTATTTTTGTTACTCAAAAAAGGATAATGAATTATATGGTCATTAACAACAGATTTTGATGTTGCCATCGTTGTAGGTGTCTTTTTTACGTTTGTACGACAAAATATTCATATTTAGAAATAAAATTAAAAAAAAAATTGAATCGACTTCTAAAAGTGCGCTAAAAAGTGAAAAATAAAAATAAATTTTTATATGAAATTGAAATTTTTGAAGTCGGGGCGAAACTAATACCTGACAAAATGGAATTCGCATAAACAGATTAAAAATACTTCATTTGTAATTGCTTTGTTACCATAATTTGTATATATTAGTAGTTATTTATTTCATTTAGAAATAATTTGGCGCCGAATTCAAAAAATTCAACTTCATATAAAAATTTATGTGTCATATTTGTAAAAATATGTTTGTTATGTATATTTTATCAATTGTGAGCCAGTGTAAGAAAATAAAAGATATGTCTTTCCGAGGAAGCTCAGTATAATGAACGAAACTTCTTTTATGGAAGACCCCTAAAACCTATACCTAAGAAAAAGAAAGAAATACTATAATAAAATGGTTTAAAAAATAAATAACTATATATATATATATATATATATATATATATATATATATATATATATATATTCGTATTTGAAAATTGAAGCGACACTAATAAATATTAGAAATAATGTAATGATGCTTGGCACGATTACGAATAATCTCATGTAAATCAAAGAACGTTATTAAAAATAAATTAATTTTTTTCCTATTTTTTGCTGTTATAAAAAGTAATCTACTCATATCAATTGCATACCAAATTGTAATAAATAAATAAATTTATAAACACACGCACAAAAGTACTTTCAGGGTATGTACTATTTTATAGTTTTCACTATTTTAAGCTTTGTATCGTTTTATTTTAATCTTAAGACTGTTATAAAATCTGTATCTTTATCTGTATTTTTATTAGTTTTAAATATTAACTTAAAAATATAAATGTAATAGATATGTAAAACAATTACTGTGATATATGTTTATTAAAAAAATTTGTAATTTTGTAGATGAAAAATAAATATACCATAATTTTGAAGCAGCTCACTATGCAGAGCGAAACGTCAGTAAAATTGTCGTCTTATAATTTTCAAATAAGAAAACCTATACCCAAGAAAATATTACAGAAAAATATTAATAAAAGGCTTAAGATACAAAACTAAATTATATATATATATATATATATATATATATATATATATATATATATACAGGGTGTCCAAGATAAGGATCCTAAGCATGGGGATCTCAGTACCTGTTGGAGTTACAGCTTAGGTTAAATTAGAAAAAAGTTGCGTACTTTGAAGCGTATTTACATGCCGTTGAGAAACTTTAAAAATTTTCATGGCTAGCTGAGATATTGGGGAAAAACCAAAATTTGACGAAATAGATTTTATTTTTTTGTGACTTTATTTTAAAAGATATTAAAAAACTAATAAAACTTTTTCATTGGCACTTTTTAGATAATACGTGATGGCGTTTTTAAATTTTATATCCGACGTTTTGTTTTCGAGAAACCATCATCAACTTTATTTTTTTATATGGCCCAAAAAAAAAGTATACCCTGTATCTGATTCCATTTTTTATTACAAATTCAACGATGTATCACATGTCATATTTTTTTTGTTGGACAAAAAAAAATGCCATTTTTCTATTTTTTTAAACATATTTTTAAGTAGGCTTTGCAAACAAATAATGCTTTGACACTTTGACGTAAATACCTGTTATTCTGTCACATATGACTTAATTTAATGTTTATGGTAAGATAAAATAATAATTGTTAAGTTAATTTAGAGTTACGCAACTTTTTTCTAATTTAACCTAAGCTGTAACTCCAACAGGTACTGAGATCCCCATGCTTAGGATCCTTATCTTGGACACCCTGTATATATATATATATATATATATATACATATATATATATATATATATATATATATATATATATATATATATATATATATATATATATATTTATAAGCCTCAAATTAACAAAAACTATTTGTTTTTGATTTGGAAGTGAAAATTTTTTTGAAACACTTCAGATGTAATGTTTACTCAGTTTAAATAAACTCTTTTCCACACCACCCAGGAGGTAGAGTTGTAGGCGCGTTTTTTTTTTCGTGGTATCCCCATTAGGCCTAATCCACAGTCAAACTTAAACCTAGTGATAATTTTAGTCTAACATTTAACTAATAGCAACTGAATATACATATATACACAATATAAAATTATTTACTCGACTATTTTTTCGGTGTCGAGTGCTCAATTGGTATTGGCATTTCTTCATCTATGCTTTGGTTGGACTGATTTGCATCGTCCTCCTCGTTCTCCTCGTTCTCCATTTCTTCGCTATTGTTATGATCGTCATCCGATTCACTATTCGCTTGGTCGTCCATTTCCTCGCCGGATATTTCCATGTGGTGAACCAAATTTTCCTGATTTTCTGCTTCACGAAGATCGGGAAACATCTGCTCCATTTCCTCTAAAAAGAAGTTAATATCTTCACTCATATCCACTCCAGAATCATTATCACTGAGATCCATATTGTTCAAAATATAGAGAGAAGTATTCAGTTCAAAATTCTGAAACGCACTGATTCCGTCCGACCATGTAAAAGGTTTATGTAGTCAAAATGTAATTATTTTATTACATTTTAAAAATTTCTGTCAAATAGTAATTGTATATTTAACAAAAGAAATTAGGAAATGAAGGGTCAAGTTTATACGCCCTATTTATATATACAATTTATTTATTGCACTTTCCGACAAACTTAATAATTCAATATATTTATTTAAAATAAAATAATTACAACAATAATAAGAGGATTAACTATTGAAAATCTTGACTACCTGAAGTGGTAAAAATGGTCGCAGTCATTATTGAAGAAAATACTTAGTGCTGGATCATTTTGAATTTTAATTAATGTATTTCGGCTTGTTTTGGGCATAACGGAACTATGGTGGTGCAAAAACATTGAATGTAGAGTTGTAAATGCATCATACGTACTTAAATATTTTTGAATATTAATTCTTCGTTAAATTTAACAGTTTGATAAATATAATATATAATAAAAAACATCTTCATATTCTTGGTATATTTACCATAAATTTTTTTTAGTTACCTGAGTTTTAGATAATATTATGATCAAACAGAGATCATATACAGTGTGTCCATTTAGCAGTCCGATATTCGATTCCGGCTATAATGTTATTTTGATAAAAAATTTGATAAGCGAAATATTGATGAGATTGTAGGAGGTACGTTTTAAAAATAATTTAACTCATACAACGACCTACATTACTGTATTGCAGTTCCGAGGACAAGGTATATCAGCCTTTCACAAATTTTTACAAACAAAGTAAAGAATCTTCTTCTGGATATTAAAATTAAGTAAAATACTGATTTTGGACAAAACTATTTAAAAATTCAATAATTTGGCAACGTTGCATTTAAAGGAAAAAAATAATGGTTAAAAAGGGGGTTCAAGGAGACTCCAACTTCGATAAAAAAAAAAGTATAAGCAGTTATATTTGAAAGACATAACAAATTATCCACCACGCTTTCTTGGGACATCCTGTATGAGCTAAACTCTTTTTTTTTTATAAATTTAACGATCTAGCCGCAGTTTTAAGCCCGAGTACTAAATGAACACTCTGTATTATTAATAATGATTTTTTTATTACTGAAAAAGCTCCAAAAGAAAGTTGTATAGAGGGGCAAAGCATCTGTTGGGTTTATAGTTCATATAAAACACCATGATTATTTTTTATCAGTGTACATTCGCTAATAGTATTAATAAGAAAATCTGGAAAAAATTCAGTTTTCCATTTAACTCAAATAATAAAATGAGTACTTATCAGACAAAAAATCTGTATGGGAGATATTTAGTAATTCCTTTCGAGATGTTAGCGAATCTCCTGGCTTACCTATACTTGAATTTAAAAATTTCGCATAATCTATATTTCTTTACTTAACAATTCCAGAAGAATTAAACAAGTGTATTTCGAAGATATAATAAAAAATGGAAAATTCCCAACTTAACTAAAAATATCAAAGGATAACCTTTGAAGTTTTTAATCAAGTTGGAATACAAGATGTCGATAATTACAGCTCAATTGCGCTATAGAGCCATATATCGAAATTGTTCCAAGCATGTTCCAATAACTGTCTTACTAGTTCTAGAAAAGAATTCCTTACTTTTTAAATATCAAATGACATATCATGCAAAAGGCTCAGCTCATACTGCTTTGTATATTGTTATACATTTTTACATGGGCCAAACTTTTGATAAAGTCGACCATATTCTATTATTATAAATTAGACAAATTGAGCTTGAGTAGACCCGCAAAAAGCTGGATAAAATCTTGAGGAAAGGCAAATAAAAGCAGTAATTGACTGTGTCAAATCCTCCTCTCAAGAAATCAGGAAAAGTGCGCCATTAAACTTGTTCGGCTCTTCAGCATTATATTACTGTTCTCCCCATTGAAAAAATGCACGACGTTAATTCTGCATTACATGCGGATGACACCAACAAATTAATAGTTGACGGTAAGCTATCTGATCTAGATAATACTTCTAACTTATGCTGCTCTTACGTTGCCAATTGGCGTAAAGAAAACGCCATAAAACTGAATAATAATAAAACAACTACTATGGAAATTGTCAGTAAAAATACTTATATTGATTCCAGTACCCTAAATCCTTGATTCATAGACAATATAAATACTACAAATTTTTAGTACTTTACATTTATCAGAAGCTGATTTGGGGTGACCATATTGAAAACATGAACCAAAACTTAGTTCATGTGTTTTTCTTATAAAAAGTATCAAAGTATACAGTTTCTTTGTCAGTTTCAAAATCAGTTTATTATGGCGCGGGACTTATTTTTGTTACTCAAAAAAGGATAATGAATTATATGGTCATTAACAACAGATTTTGATGTTGCCATCGTTGTAGGTGTCTTTTTTACGTTTGTACGACAAAATATTCATATTTAGAAATAAAATTAAAAAAAAATTGAATCGACTTCTAAAAGTGCGCTAAAAAGTGAAAAATAAAAATAAATTTTTATATGAAATTGAAATTTTTGAAGTCGGGGCGAAACTAATACCTGACAAAATGGAATTCGCATAAACAGATTAAAAATACTTCATTTGTAATTGCTTTGTTACCATAATTTGTATATATTAGTAGTTATTTATTTCATTTAGAAATAATTTGGCGCCGAATTCAAAAAATTCAACTTCATATAAAAATTTATCTGTTATATTTGTAAAAATATGTTTGTTATGTATATTTTATCAATTGTGAGCCAGTGTAAGAAAATAAAAGATATGTCTTTCCGAGGAAGCTCAGTATAATGAACGAAACTTCTTTTATGGAAGACCCCTAAAACCTAAACCTAAGAAAAAGAAAGAAATACTTTAATAAAATGGTTTAAAACATAAATAACTATATATATATATATATATATATATATATATATATATATATATATATATATATATATATATATATATATATATATATTCGTATTTGAAAATTGAAGCGACACTAATAAATATTAGAAATAATGTAATGATGCTTGGCACGATTACGAATAATCTCATGTAAATCAAAGAACGTTATTAAAAATAAATTAATTTTTTTCCTATTTTTTGCTGTTATAAAAAGTAATCTACCCATATCAATTGCATACCAAATTGTAATAAATAAAAAAATTTATAAACACACGCATAAAAGTACTTTCAGGGTATGTACTATTTTATAGTTTTCACTATTTTAAGCTTTGTATCGTTTTATTTTAATCTTAAGACTGTTATAAAATCTGTATCTTTATCTGTATTTTTATTAGTTTTAAATATTAACTTAAAAATATAAATGTAATAGATATGTAAAACAATTACTGTGATATATGTTTATTAAAAAAATTTGTAATTTTGTAGATGAAAGATAAATATACCATAATTTTGAAGCAGCTCACTATGCAGAGCGAAACGTCAGTAAAATTGTCGTCTTATAATTTTCAAATAAGAAAACCTATACCCAAGAAAATATTACAGAGAAATATTAATAAAAGGCTTAAGATACAAAACTAAATTATATGTATATATATATATATATATATATATATATATATATATATATATATATATATATTTATAAGCCTCAAATTAACAAAAACTATTTGTTTTTGATTTGGAAGTGAAAATTTTTTTTGAAACACTACAGATGTAATGTTTACTCAATTTAAATAAACTCTTTTCCACACCACCCAGGAGGTAGAGTTGTAGGCGCGTTTTTTTTTTCGTGGTATCCCCATTAGGCCTAATCCACAGTCAAACTTAAACCTAGTGATTATTTTAGTCTAACATTTAACTAATAGCAACTGAATATACATATATACACAATATAAAATTATTTACTCGACTATTTTTTCGGTGTCGAGTGCTCAATTGGTATTGGCATTTCTTCATCTATGCTTTGGTTGGACCGATTTGCATCGTCCTCCTCGTTCTCCTCGTTCTCCATTTCTTCGCTATTGTTATGATCGTCATCCGATTCACTATTCGCTTGGTCGTCCATTTCCTCGCCGGATATTTCCATGTGGTGAGCCAAATTTTCCTGATTTTCTGCTTCACGAAGATCGGGAAACATCTGCTCCATTTCCTCTAAAAAGAAGTTAATATCTTCACTCATATCCACTCCAGAATCATTATCACTGAGATCCATATTGTTCAAAATATAGAGAGAAGTATTCAGTTCAAAATTCTGAAACGCACTGATTTCGTCCGACCATGTAAAAGGTTTATGTAGTCAAAACGTAATTATTTTATTACATTTTAAAAATTTCTGTCAAATAGTAATTGTATATTTAACAAAAGAAATTAGGAAATGAAGGGTCATGTTTATACGCCCTATTTATATTTACAATTTATTTATTGCACTTTCCGACAAACTTAATAATTCAATATATTTATTTAAAATAAAATAACTACAACAATATTAAGAGGATTATCTATTGAAAATCTTGACTACCTGAAGTGGTAAAAATGGTCGCAGTCATTATTGAAGAAAATACTTAGTACTGGATCATTTTGAATTTTAATTAATGTATTTTGGGCTTGTTTTGGGCATAACGGAACTATGGTGGTGGAAAAACATTGATTGTAGAGTTGTAAATGCATCATACGTACTTAAATATTTTTGAATATTAATTCTTCGTTAAATTTAACAGTTTGATAAATATAATATATAATAAAAAACATCTTCATATTCTTGGTATATTTACCATAAATTTTTTTTAGTTACCTGAGTTTTAGATAATATTATGATCAAACAGAGATCATATACAGTGTGTCCATTTAGCAGTCCGGTATTCGATTCCGGCTATAATATTATTTTGATAAGTGAAATATTGATGAGGTTATAGGAGGTACGTTTTAAAAATAATTTAACTCATACAACGACCTACATTACTGTATTGAAGTTTCGAGGACAAAGTATATCAGCCTTTCACAAATTTTTACAAACAAAGTAAAGAATCTTCTTCTGGATATTAAAATTAAGTAAAATACTGATTTTGGACAAAACTATTTAAAAATGCAATAATTTGGCAACGTTGCATTTAAAGGAAAAAAATAACGGTTAAAAAGGGGATTCAAGGAGACTCCATCTTCGATAAAACAAAAGTATAAGCCGTTATATTTAAAAGATATAACAAATTATACGCCACGCTTTCTTGGGACATCCTGTATGAGCTAAACACTTTTTTTTAAAAAAATTTAACAATTTAGCCGCAGTTTTAAGCCCGGGTACTAAATGAACACTCTGTATTATTAACAATGATTTTTTTATTACTAAAAAAACTCCAAAAGGAATTTGTATAGAGGGGCAAAGCATCTTTTGGGTTTATAGTTCATATAAAACACCATGATTACTTTGTATCATCGTACATTCGCTAACTGTATTAATAAGGAAAGCTGGAAAAAATACAGTTTTCTATTTAACTCAAATAATAAAATGAGTACTTATCAGACAAAAAATCTGTATGGGAGATATTTAATAATTTCTTTGCAGATGCTAGCGAATCTCCTGGCTTACCTTACTTGAATTTAAAAATTTCTCATAATCTATATTTCTTTACTCAACAATTCCAGAAGAACTAAACCAGTGCATTTCGAAGAGACATAATAAAAAATCCTTGGGTATTGATGAAATGCCAGGTAGTATTTTTATCGCCGCTACATATATTTCGACCGAAATTTTTCCCATATTAATAAACATACGTTTCTCATAAGGAAAATTCCCAACTTGATTAAAAATATTAAAGGATAACCTTTGATATTTTTAATCAAGTTGGCATACAACATGTCGAGAATTACCGCTCAATTGCACTATAGAGCCATATTTCAAAATTGTTCCAAGCATGTTTCAATAACCGTCTTACTAGTTTTCTAGAAAATTATTCTCTACTTTGTAAGTATCAAAATAGATATCATGCAAAAGGTTCAGCTCATACTGCTTTGTATGTTGTTATACATTTTTAAATGGGCCGAACTTTTGATAAAGTCGACCATATTCTACTACTATAAATTAGACAAATTGAGCGTGAGTAGACCCGCAAAAAGCTGGATAAAATCTTGAAGAAAGGCAAATACAAGCAGTAACTGACGATGTCAAATCAGGAAAAGTGCGCCATTGAGCTTGTTCAGCTCTTCAACATTATATATCTGTTTCATCAATGATCTCCCTATTGAAAAAATGCACGATGTTAATTCTGCATTATATGCGGATGACACAAACGGATTAATAGTTGACGGTATTCTATCTGAACTTGATGATACTTCTAACTTATGCTGCTCTTACGTTGCTAATTGGCGTAAAGAAAATTCCATAAAACTGAATAATAATAACACAACTACTATGGAAATTGTCACTGAAAATACTTATATTGATTCCAGTATCCTAAATCTTCGATTCATAGAAAATGTAAATACCACAAATTTTTAGTAATTTACATTTATCAAAAGCTAATTTGGGGTGACCATATTGAAAACATATAACCAAAACTTAGTTCTAGTGTTTTTCTTATAAAAAGTATCAAAGCATACAGTTTTTTTGCTGTTTCAAAAAACGACTTATTTTTGTTTCTTAAAAAGGGATAATAAAGTATATGGGCTGCGATTCTATAAGAGTAAAGGGAAAAATAATGTCATAATAATGATCTTCTATCTTTGTTCATTCTATATTACCACATAAGTATGTCACTGTCCTAAAAGAGATAAGGAAAGGGAATGTCAAAAAATATGTTTACAGAATCGGGGCTATGGTCTACGCGTCTAACAGAGCGCCTTGAAGGCAAGTATTCCACCAATAACGGATTTTGATGTTGCCATCGTTGTAGGTACCTTTTTACTTTGGTAGGACAAAATATTCATATTTAGAAATAAAATTTTTATAAAAACATTGACCCGACTTCCAAAAGTGCGCTAAAAAGTGAAAAATAACTATAAATTTTTGTATGAAATTGAAATTTTTGAAGTCGGAGCCAAACTAATACCTGACAATATGAAATTTGTATAAATAGATTAAAAATACGTTATTTTTAATTGCTTTGTTACCATAATTTGTATATATTAGTAGTTATTTATTTCATTTAGAAAGCGTCGACACGCTTCATGCCTAAAACATCAACCAAAGTGTGTTGAGTTGATCCATAAGAGATGTTGAGAGCCTCTGCTATCTCTCTTATGCTAACACGGCGATTTTCGAGCACGATTTCCTTAACTTTTTCGATGTTATTGTCTTTAACAGAGGTGGATGGACGACTCGCATGAGGCAAGTTTTCGACAGTCTCACGACCTTTACTGAATGCTTTGTGCCACTCGAACACTTGCGTTCTCGGTAGAGTAGACTCCTTAAAACACTTCTGCAACATTTTCAACGATTCCGTAGCCGTAATTCCATTGAAAACACAAAATTTCAAGCAAATTCGTTGTTCAATTTTTTTTCCATAGTAAAAATCGCCAGACACTCTTCACAGGAATGTCAAAAAAGGTTGGACCAATTAAAGAAAATAATTTTCCGATTCGGTTTGCGTGAGCGGTTTAAATGGACAGTCCGGGTCAAATTTGATATATATATATATATATATATATATATATATATATATATATATATATATATATATATATATATATATGTAAGTATAACAGATTTTTCACTTGTAAATTAAAAATATATTTTTAACTTTATAATTTATTTATTACCCCAAAGTTTAAATAGTCTGCCTGTGATATTTAGTTACGAGGCCATTCACGTCGTCGCTAAATTGGTAACAATTATTCAGGCAATTTATTGTTTGTAGTCACTCTGTAAGGTGTGCTTTGGAATGCCAAATTTATTGGTATATTTTATGATCGTGTGTTTTCTAGCATGAACCTAAATTGTTTTATTGTTACCTCTTGTCTCCTACGACCCATCTCACTCCGAATTGCTCTTGGCTCCTGAGGCAATTGCCGTTTTACTGCCCAGTCCATTCCAAAGCTATCATGTGATTTAAGGATTGGCGAAACCTAAGGCCAAAAGCATTAAATTGACAAGAATATCTTATTTTGATTATAAACCTGGAAAAATAATGAAATGTGACATTTTGCCTGAAAAGTTAAAGGGGAAGAGTTTGTTTTTATATATTTACATCATTTATTTTACTTTTTTTGGCGTTAAACCCGATTTATTAGATTTATGCGAAAAAGTTAAATATTGCGACTGTTTCGAAATTAAATGTCACTTAGTGATGAATCGTTGAAAGGTAATTTGACGAAGAATAATATAATATGATGTTCCCTAAAATAACAAATTTAAAAGGATGGTGACAGCGGCCTAAAAAAGTATTAAAATTTATTACTTTTGAGTTAAATCTATTAAGGTTGTTAAATACTGAAAGTATTATAGTGTCAATAATTTCATTATTTGTGTCGTAAATACAGGGTCATCAAAAAGTTCCGCATCCCCCTCTGACTTCGCCGGAAAGAAATGTAGAAAATAAAATATATATAAAAAAATTGAACCAATTTCTAAAAAAGTGCTGCGCCAAACTAATAACTGAAAGAATATGATTCGATTTCTTATTATAGTTTGTATACATCCCGTGTTAGTAGTTGTTTCATTAAGAAATAATTTGGCGCCGACTTTAAAAATTTCAATTTCAGTTAAAAATTTATATTGTTATTTTTCACTTTTTAGCCCTTTTTTAGAAGTCGGTTCAATTTTTTTTATAAACATTTGATTTTTAGTCTTGAATTTGTTATGACATCCATAAATTATCTGAACTTAGTTTTAAGCGATATTAATGTACCTCGCAATGATTTCAAGGTCGAAAAAGGTATCCATTTTGTCCATAGTTGTAAACAATACCAAGATAAACAAATAAAAACTCTTTGATTCAGAGAAATCTTCAAATACCAGTTTTGAATGAAAATGTATTAAACAAATATCTAGTCTGCCACAATAAATCCACTATCTTGAGATTAAATTAAGTTTAGATTAGTAATATAAGCCTCCAAACTTCTCAATACCGATATTTAAATAACTGGGATGTACATTTTTTAGTCCGACATATTATATCCTGCATATTAAGTTTGTATACGCTCTAGTATCAATTTTGGACAAATTCGGAAAAATGTAAAATTTTTAGTTCTCCATAAGGTATATGACATATTAAGCTAAAAAAAATTATATCAGGTTCGTAACCTACGATCCCGAAAACCCTCTAATACCAAATTTTAAAATATATGAATAACGTAAAATGTTGAACGCACCTTATTGGATCCGCCATATTGAATTTCACAAAAATAATTTTAATTT
Organism: Diaprepes abbreviatus; assembly: GCA_034092305.1. Lineage (NCBI taxonomy): Eukaryota > Metazoa > Arthropoda > Insecta > Coleoptera > Curculionidae > Diaprepes > Diaprepes abbreviatus. Next base: position 15,256,360 of record JASJET010000129.1, on the reverse strand, counting down.
TTTAATCTAATCTGAATTTACATCCACAAAAACTCCCTAGTACCAATTTTGGACAAAATTTTTAGGCCGCCATATTGGATTCGTCATATTAAATCTTTTAAAAATAATTTTAAATTCGTAATTCACACCCACAAGAATTTATATATATATAAGATTTGTTATGTGCAACCCTGAAAACTGCCTCTTACGAATTTTGGAGAAAATCGGAAAAAAATTAATTTTACGCTGCCATATTGGATCCGCCGTATAAATTATTTAATAATAATTTGAAAATTCGTTATGTGGGATTCCGAAAACTTCTCCATACAAATTTTGAAGAAAATCGGATAAAATTAATTTTTTTCCGCCATTCTGGATCCGCCATATTAAATTTTTTAAAGAAATAATATCAGATTACTTATGTGCGATCTCAAACACTTCCTTATACCAATTTTGGACAAAATCGGAAAAAAAATGTCGTTATGCGCGACTTCGAAATTCGGACAAAATTAATTTTTTGTCCGCCATGTTGGATCCGCCGTTTTAAATTTAAAAAAAATAATTTCACATCGTCATGTGCGACCCCAAAAACTCCAATTTTGGAGAAAATCGGCAGAAAACTAATTTTTTTGTCCGCCATATTATCAGCGCCATCTTATATTTTACTGCATCACTTTCATCTAAAACGATACAGGACCATCGAAACAATTTCCTGAATATAACGAAAAAAAATCATTCAAATCAGTGCCGCCGTTCCAGGGTAATCGACGTACATTCATAAAAAATACTTAGCGATGGAATTGAGAAACTCTATCTTTTAGAAGTCGGTTAATAATTTTAAACGCAAAAGTTGCATGAAATCAAAGAGGTCATATCACTGTGATCTTAATACTGGCCTTTAAACTTCAAGGTCAAGGAAAATAAGCGAGAATTAAGTTTAAAACCCAACATAATTCACCACCACTGATATTAGTTGTAATGGCAAGTCATCCATAATCTCGACTGCATTTGCTACATTTGTCATATAGTTTATTAACAAATAGAAGGACGGAATATTACTAATTTCGAAAAAAATCTGATCAAGCCTATGCAGTACATTTGAGATAACAGGAGACGTTTGTCTCTTCGTCTGTCTCAAGGAGGATGAAATGGAATTAATTTTGGAGCACTGATGACGTCGAGTGATGTAATGGATCATAATTTTTAAAGTTCATTCACTACGGTCTTACAATATTACTAGCCGCATGCCTCAGACAGAATCTCATGCTTGGACAAGCCTTGTAGCAGTTGTCAAGAATTGTGTAGAGAACTACCAAATAGCAGGTTATTGTGAAATAATTTTCAAAATGCGTGCATGAACATTTTATAAAATTGAACATTATGTGAGCATCAGAATACATTAAAAATTAGAACCAATTCAGAAAATCTGATTTATTTTCATATTTAGCAGACACAACGTTTTAATTATCTCTCAAACTCTGTGTCGCGGAATCATTGTAGTATTTTTGTATACATCTTGTTGAAAAGGAATTGCTAAACCACAAAAAAAACTGCTATAAAATTATATGGCTTAGTTAAAGTTTGAGGAAACATCTTCATAAGCACAAAATTATATTCATGAAGTAACCTTATACCGACGAAATTTCCAAAATAAACTAACAACATCGCAACACAAAACTTAAGCTTCTTATTGTAATTCAGGGCAACAGTTTAAGAAAAACAGCGGCAGAAAACTTAATTCGCGTAACTTTTTTATAGATCCCTTTCTGATAAACAGCTAAACTCTTCCTGCAGTCCTTTTATTTAAATTTAAAAACATTCTGTTAAACTACATTATAGTTTATTTAAAATTCTTTTGAGAGTAGCAGTTGATATTTCAGGAATTAGCAACATTAGCATTGTTAGGTGCAATTTGATATATACAGTGCAAAGTGGAAAACAGAACCTCTTAAAAAAAGGGAACGTAATAAAAAGCGATGGACAACCCGTTTAGCCATGTTGAAGAAGTGAAATAAAGCATACTGTTGTATCGTAGCTTGTTTCCTGATTTCTAGCAAAAATGGCGTCGGGAAAGGCCTTTTGGCTGGTTTCGGGTCGTCAAAACACAGTGGGTCGAAAGCACGGATTTGATATTAAAAATATAAATCGCAGACTGAAACTTTAAAATCATGAAAATAAATTCGAAAAACGTCTAATGTGGTTCACCGCTTTAAAAATAAAATAAAAAGAATAATTGTATTTCCATGAATAAAATATTGCGCTTGATTTCAAGGTATATTTTAAATATAATACTATAATAATAAATACATGGATATCGATAATCGTTAAAAAGGCGAAAATACTTTTTCTTCTATGCTTAAGACTTCTTAATAAATACCAATGCAAATAATTTGTAAGTAATATGATATTTATTGATTCACATAAATAAATAAATAATACCACTGTAATAAAAATATTAAAAAGAACTTTTTAATCACTGCCTTCTTTGTTAACAGCCCTTTTTTCATTCTCCAATACGTATGAATTGTTATCCGGATCCTTACTATGTCAAAAACAGTGTAAGGATCCATCGACGCCAAAAGTTTTGGAACACATGCTCCATATTTTTTTTCGAAAAGATTTTCGGGCAAAGTCTAGACGATAGTTTCTTTCTTATCAACTTGTCCGTTGATTTTTGTGCATCTTTCGATAGTTTACCTATCGGTAATATTGCAAATGCTACGATGTCTGGTCAATGAAGTAAGTCATTTGTGGATTCCTGTTGGAATGTTGTACCAAGAATATCATTTGAAGACTAATCTTGCTGTTTGAAGTTTGTATTCCCAAAACTTCTCTATTGCAGTTTAATGTCCGCTTCCAATAGTTTGCAAAATGACGGGAAACCGGAGGATCAGTTTTCGCTTTATTCTTGTTATAATGGCTGTAGCTTGAAATACTCTGTATTTACTGAGACACATTATCAATGTTGCTGAACTGAGATGTTGTTTGGCAGAGGTAACAACGTTGAACCGATTTCGCTCCAGCCAAATCATTCACCTAGCCATCTATCATTGTCATAGATAAGTTGTACTGTACTGAAGCTTGGGTGGCAAAGAAAACTCTATTATATGGTGCAAGTTGTCTGGTTCGAGTTCATAATTTTCTATTGTCGTTAAAGACTTTTGTTCGGTTTTCTTAATAAATTCAAATTTCAGAGGCCCGCAATTCATAGTAGACGAGGGTTTGGAATTGTACAACACAATCTGTTCTTGTTGAGTTTGCGTGTTAATACCTGCTAATTGAAGTGGAATAAGAGAGGTTAGGAATAAGTTTGTATCAGAAATAGTCGTGAATTTCATTTTGTACTTGTTCTGACCTGACATTTCATCGAAGCCCCATTTGCAAATAAAACTCATATATACAAATCTAATTTATCGATTTGTTCAAGGGCGTCTAATTGTAAGCAATATAATTCGATCCACTGTATGATCCAGTAAGCCTTGGAATTTAACCTCGGCTTTTGATTTAGTAAAAGTTAGATATTCGTCATGTAAATAACATGCTTTTTTTTGTATTTTACACACCAGAGTACGGCGAACATATATTACAATTTTGTAATCGTTGATATTTGTTTCTCGACAATCCAATGTCAAATAGAAGAGCGGCGCACAAATATAACTGGGCGCGACGCAACCACAACACTGTTGCCTTTAACCTGAGACGAAACTTTAGAAAGAAAAGACTGGCCGTTCATATTACCGAGGTTTAATAGAAACGTTACTATAGCCAAACTTATATTTTAAATTTCTTTGGCCGTTTCTCAAATTCTAACCCACTAAGCTTGTCTAACTTCTTTCAGATAATTCGGACAGAAGATCGTAGGGAACGCTTACCGCAATATTACCCCCGCTAAATTCCGTGCGACACGAAAATGAGCAGTACCTTGAAACGAATGAGAGGGTGTATTTACTTTTCGTCTAAACTTATAACGTAATCGACGGAATTTGGAATATTTAATGACTATTTGATACATTGATTGTTTTAAATACATCAAATAGTCGAAATACAAAAAATTAGTTTTTGTTGGGCGTTGAGCATAAAGAAAATTGATATTTTTGTTACAAAATAAACATTTATTCTAATAAAAGTACTAGTTTTTGAGCACTTAAAACCTGGAACTGATTGTTCCTTCTCCGTACAGTCCTGATTTGGTACCTTATGATTTCTGTTGGTTTCTGTACATAAAATACTAACTGCCTGGTGAGCGATTTTTATGCCAGAAGAGGTGGTTGAGCGTTCAAAAACCATATTTTAGGGATACTATTTTAAGAGTGGCAAAAATTATTTCCAGTTTAGTTCAAACGTATGCAAGATTTGGTAATCGTATTTGGAAAAACAATAAAACTGTGTTTAATGGTAAAAATTTATTGTTGTTAATTATTTCTGAAATATTAACGGCTACCCTCTTATTAAGCACAAAATTATACTCACGAAGGAACCTAATAAGACAGCGGTTTTCGAAATAAGCTAACCCCATATAGACATAAAACCTAACTTCCCTGTTGGAAAATAAATTTTCCATATCGAATTCTAAGCAGATGCGGACCACTGCGGCAGGCGGTTTCCATTTATAAATATTTCATCGCCTCCGTATAATACCGTCTCGGCACAGCTAGAAAAATTATGTATCTTACTATCATCTGCAAACTCTCTTAAATTATTCTGCAGTACTTTGAGGAAAGTTATTTAAAAAAATTCTTTTTAAATTCATTTTATAAATGTGTTAAAATTGTTTAAAAAGTTGGTCAAGAATATTTTATGTTGCGAAGAAAATACAGAAGCCAAGTTCTCTTTAAATAGTTTGATCCTCAAAAAAATCTTTAATGTAATAATAATAATCATAGTGGATATCGTACGTCATATACAATCAAGAACATAACAGAAAGATCCCAAGCATTCGGCCCATCGTTGTACAAGGAGAGACCGGATTCAGCCGTCAAGATCATCTAGCAAGGGTTGACAGGGAAAAACGAACTGTTCCAGTTAGGGGAAGTGATATAATATGAATAGAGGATGTTCGGTAAATACTTCCTAATTTCTCGGGAGCACACAGGGGAGGTCAAAATAACCCTACTTTATGATATAAAAAAAATTCCTAACGGAGATACAGAGTCCTAAAGGGATACCCAGTGATTTACCTAATCGGCTCCACGTTTTGAAGCGATTTGTATAGTTTAATGAACGTTTAGTATTATAAAGAGGCTATAAACACTCATTAAACCATATTACAGTCGACGTTTTAGATCATCAGAGAAGTCAGGAACGGACTTGCAGCCATAGTCGTCGGGCCTAATTTTTGACAGGTGTCATTTTACAGAGTCGAAAACCGATTTTTTAAATACTTTTGTCATTTCTCGTCAGAAAAGGTACTCTTAATTTATTTCGATAAAACTGGCGGTTTTCGAGATAAATTGATTTTTATGCTAAAAACCCAAAAGTTACTAATTTTAAACACAAACAGGTAAAAATCAGGTTATTATTGTTAATACCTTCATAATGAATTAATATTGATGGAGCTTGTCAAAATCGCTTTCAAATAAAAATAATTTTAAAAAATGGAGGAATATTCTTACACAGAGTATGCTGATATGCATTTAATTTATGGTGAAGCGCTGTCAAATTCTTCGAAGGCAAGAAGACTTTATGCTGAAAAATTTCTAGCTCGAACATGAAGTCCAAAAATATTTCAAAGGGTTAATCGGGGCATAAGAGAAACAGATAAAAGATGATTAGAAAATAATTATTAGAGGGCCATTTTTGCCGCAACGTGGTGGTGAGCGCCCTCCTAGGAGAACAGAGAACCCGAGGCTCTCACGTAGAGTAACAAATTTTGCAATATTTTGCTGACAACCTTTCAAACAGCATAAGAAAGCTCGCGACACAAAACAATGTTACAAAATGGATGATTATCCGGCAAGACCTCAATATTCCAACTGGTTTATACAGTAACATAACCTAAATCTAAATTTTTCTAACCTTATTTTACCGATGAAGCTGGTTTTATAAGAGATGGCATAATGAACTCTTACAATTTATATTTTTGGGCTCATGAAAACCCGCATGCTATTATTCAAAACAAACGCCAATGAAGGTTTATTGTAAAGTTGTGGACTGGCATCGTTGGAAATAACTAGTTTTTACTTTTTTGGGTTTCGGTCATACTATTACTTTATAAGAAATTAGCACATGTTTTTTTCCTGACGTTTCGGTTTATTTTATTGATTAAATCATCTTCAGAGAATTACTGTAAATATGAAAAGGAATATGTAAATTGTTGTTATATAAACTGAAATTTTAATTTCTTACCTAATGTTAACAGGTGGCACTTGATTAACTTACATTTAACTATTTTATTATTTTAATACAAATATAATAAAAAAAAACTTCTTTTTTATTATAAGTTAAATATAGAAAAACTGATATTATTTTTTGAACGCATTTTTTACACATCTGGTTTGTTTTGCTTTTGAGAGAGTACTACTAAAGAGTTTGAAAGTTTCTGGATCATCTGCAATTTTATTGCCGTATTAGATTGACATACACATTACTCAGGTCATTTGTGTTCATTCTGAAATTCATTGTACAGGGTGTTCTTTTAATATTGATCATTTCTTTAACTGTTCTTTTTTTGTAATTAATTTCTTTGTCTAAAATCTCCACGTTGTTAAAATCGATGTTGTGTATGTTGTCTAGTGCATGTTTGGCTAAGGTGGTTTTATTATCGTTATTGTGATGTCTAATGCTGTATTTGTGATTTTGTATTCTATTTTTTAAATACTGTTTGGTTTGACCGACATATGTTTCGTTGCAATCTAAACAATTGATCTTGTAAATGACATTTGTTCGTTCGTCTTTAGGGATATCGGGTTAAGTTTTGTATAAAGCTGTATATAGTTGTACGTTTGCTGAATGTGATTTCAGCACTACAACGGCATAATGCGGATATATCCACTGCTATTGCATCTCACACGGGGGAATCCGTGAAAGCCGCATAAACATATATTTGCCATCCGGCGGGAGGTCGGCGAAGCCGCGTTCAGTATTTGCATGCTTCCTTTCGATCTGTCTTTTGCACAGCCAGGTGCATGTCGGTACCCTGATGAGTCTAGTAGAGATGAAACATGTACCTCTGCCGTATCACTGTGGCGGGGAGGGTAAGTTTTGACTTTCTTTCTCGGTATGGTGGTACAGGTAGGCCATCATCTCGATGGTGGTGGAATAGGATGAATTGTGTTCTTTAACAATTTATTCAAAGTGTGCAACCTCTAATACGGAAAGGATATGGTTGGAACGAAGTTTGCATTTATTGTTCGTATTTTATTTCATTCCTATACGGAGCTGCATATAGTTGTTTGCTGAATGTGATTTCAGCACTACAACGGCATAATGTGGATATATCCACTGCTATTGCATCTCACACGGGGGAATCCGTGAAAGCCGCATAAATAGATATATATATATATATATATATATATATATATATATATATATATATATATATATATATATATATATATATATATATGTATATCACTCACGTTAGCCAAACAAGTTCACAAGATAGGGAGAGAGAGAGAGAAAAAGGGATAGATAGAGAAAATTGACCCTTACTCCTTTCCTATGTAAATGGTGGGTCGGCCTCAACTCATTCCTCTGTATCTCGAAAACTACTAATTTTTGGACTTTTTGCCCATAGGAACTTTTGATCAGGACATCTAGACCTACAACATACTGAATTTTCAACGAATTTGACCGGGATCCAATTTCTATTTGGTTGGTGCGGGCGCAACTCATCCCTCTGTATTTCGAAAATTATTAACTTTTGGACTTTGCGCCCATAGAAACTTTTGATCAGGACATCTAGACCAACAACATACCGAAGTTTCAACGAATTTGACCGGGATCCAATTTCCATTTGGTTGGTGCGGGTTATAAAGGGATGAAAGTTATTGATAGTTTCAAAAAACTTTAACATTCAAATTAAAATTTTACCACACTTATTTTTCGTAAAAATTAACTTATTTTTTTTAAATATCTCAAAAACTAAACTAAGGGTTGGAACCGCTCTGAAACCTCCAATAAATTACTAATAAAATGGTTTGAAACAATTTAATACTTATAGTTTTTGATATCGCATTAAATCCATCACCAATTTGGAATACTATGTATTTATTTTTTTAATCTTCTTTTTGCCTATAACTTTCGGTTAAAGTAAGATATTTTAATGCGGTTTTGGGCATGTAGTGGTTCGCCGGGGGTTTCGTAAAAATATTTGCAGGGTAGTTTTGTGGCCAAAGGGTAAAAATACAAAAAAAAATTTTTGGTTAGTGAATAATTTTGCGAATAATTTTTGGATAGGTGTATAATTATTTAGATGCTATTTTCAGTTTATTATAAAATGTTTTTCCATTGTTTATTAATATAGCATTGATATCAATAACAGAAATAGCAAAAAAGGCCTTTTTTCGAGCATCTAAAGTCAGATCCTTCCTTTAAAACAAGCCCTACAACTGCCAGGCATCGATCTTCAAAAAATTACCAAGTAAATAACTATATTTACAATCATTCAATTAATTTTAATATACAAAAGTTGTTAGTTCATTTTTTAATTTTTTAAATTCAGCTTAATTAAAAAATGAGTGATTGTTTGTCTTTTCAGCACTCACACTTCGCTAAGTACATCAAAACATTTTAACCGACGTTGCCAAAACCGCAATAAAGATTTTATGAATGATCTTAAAGTTTTTAGTGGTCATATAATTTAAATATGTGAAAAGAATATCAAAAAGCGTTTATTTTAATAAAACTACAGGAGTATGTTTTATTTATTGGTTTTAGTTTGGAAAATTACCTTAGCAACTTTATGATTATTTTTATTTTTTACATCTCTAATAAACAATGTTATTTAAATTTACACAAACTTTTAATTTTACGAAAGACTGCATAAAATATGAAACATGTTCATTGGAAATTGTTTGATAGCAAGTTTAAAGACATAAATAACTGGTATCTAGTGATAAAATATCGCAGTAGGGGAAAAGGGGGAAATGCGTGCCGGTTAAGAAGAAATCAAAATATTTCATTAAATACTGAAAATATTTTATACGACATAAGACAAAATTTAATATAAAAAGCTATTTTATACATTCCAGTAAACCCAAAATCAAAAACTTGGCGTAAATTTAGTATAGTCAGGAGTTTATTTTTGGGAAACAACTATTCTTCTTACCGATTCCAATGCTTTATTTCTAGATTTTTATTCTGGTAAATCTTGGAAAAAGTGAAAACACATCATTTTTCGAATTTTCGGATGATTTTTTACATACCTCCTATTTTTGGGTCGTAGAACATGAATATATTGTCATTTTTCGCCGATTTTGCGTGGTTTTTCCGAGAAAAGATTCATTTTCACTCATATAACTTGTATTTTCCGATCACTACCTGTAAATTTTGGACATTTATAGTAAAATACACAAATACTACGCAATATTTAATCATTTTTTAACAAAATTTACATAAATAACTGCGGGAAAATGCGAATTAAGTAAGTAAGAAAACCACTGTCTTGTTAATTTATACTGTTCTATGCCTATATGTCTAGGCATGCATGGCTAGTTGCATACGATTTAAATCCAAACCTGTGACGCGATGTTGCCACGTTGACATGGATTTTAAATTTTATTATGACGGAAAACTTGATGGTTCAAATGCAATTAATTGTGGCCATTCCAGTGTTGTAGCGTTAAATATGGATAAAATGCAGAATCGGGATGTCATACATTAACAGATCGTTCGGCAAGGTACGTTGATCGAAAAACGAAAATAGGAGGTATGTAAAAAATTTTCAGGTTAGTTCAGATTAGTTTAGTTATGATTTTCGCTTTTAGATCAACGTAGCCTGCAGAACGATCTATTTATGTTTGGCATCCCGATTATCCACGTTTGTTCCCATTTTATGCAACCATACTGTCAAGTTTTCCATCCTAATGGAATTTAAAATCTACGTCAACGTGGCAATTTCACACCGCATGTTTGGATTTAGATCGTATGCTACGCAAAGAGAGAAGGAAAATTAAAATGAAAATGAAGTCTTATTAAATGCTTCGGTACAGGTGGTTATTTTATCGGTGTTGATCGCTCCTTATTTTAGGCAGTGCCTAGGCTAGCATGCTGGAGATTAGGGGGGGTTATATAAATTTAAAGCGCCACCTGTTTTAGGCCCGTTGGTAAGAAGCCATGATGTTATCGAAAACAGGAAACAACCAGATCCAAAAATAAAACACCCCGATTCCAAAAACGGTTAAAATCTATATTTAACAATTAAAAAGGATTCTGTTTTACAATCTATGGGAATTTTAACTTAAACTAAAGCAATATATAATATATATATATAATAAGGAAAGGAACAATGAATAATACTATTAAATTATTACGTCATCCGCGCCAAACGCAAAGTCAGTTAGATCTAGGTCAGGCCTTAATTTTCACCATCAGATGAACTGATACTTTTATGTACAGTTGTATTTTGCACTAACAAATTATCTAGTACGCCGATTTAGAAAATAAATTAAAAGCAGGATAACCTGTAACTTCTTTGGGAGCAATGGAGTGTTTTATGCCAGACTCCCGCATGGAATTCCAGTTGTTAAATAGAAAAGGAAGATCCCGGTTTAATAAAATCTGTTTGTGACATCTACCTGTTTGTCTTTACGGGTGTAACAAGTATCAAAAGTTACAAATATGGTGTGTTGACCTCTTAGAGGGAATAACTTTCACTACACTTTACTTAAGGGTAAACGAATACAGTTTTAACTTTCTTTATCCCCCAAAATCTGGCAAATGTTGCCTTAAAACGCTAAATATGGTTTTGACTGTTTACTGGGTTAAACGTAGTTCTGTATAATTATAAAAATCAGCCAAAATATTGCTTTTTGAGCTTATGCCACTTTTCACAACCAAGGCTTGGCCCAGAATCTCTCTACTGACACTTTTAGAAATCTCAAGAGCACCAAAAAAAAAACAAAAGATTAACTACACCCTTGATGAAAGTGGCAAAAGTGGAATGTTTGTTGTATTAATAGGCACACTCGATTTTTTACAAAACCGGTTTTCGATGTGACAATGACAAAAACTTTTAGCTTTTGTTTTATATGTATTAAAGAGACTACTTGATGGAAATAAGGGATTAATTTATGATGAGTATTGGCTTGGTTGTTGGTATTTTGGTAAAATTATTTATAGTTTTGTTTGTAAAATAACAAAACTATAACACGTATGCAACCAACCATGCATGCTCAGAAAGAGTATAAAACGACAAGACAACGGTTTTTATTACGTTTTATGGAAAATTAGCATTTTTCCGCGGTTATTTATGTAAATTTTGTTAAAAAAATGATTAGATATTGTGTTGTGTTTGTGTATTTTACTATAAAAGCCCAAAATTTACAGGTAGTGATCGAAAAATACAAGTTATATGAGTGAAAATTATTTTTTTTTTTTGGAAAAACCACGCGAGATCGGCGAAAAATGACAACATATTCGTATTATACGGCCAAAAAATAGGAAATATGTAAAAATTGTCGAAAAATATCGGAAAGTTGCGTGTTTCCACCTTCTCCAAGATTTACTTTTTCCGATTTTTATAAGAATAAAAACCCTATCTCAAGAAAGCATATCATTCTTTCAAAATAATAATATTTATAAAAGTATACTTGAAGGTTAAGGTAAGCATAGCTTATTAAAATGTTTAAAGAGCATATTTTTCGAAAGTTCATGATCGCCATGATTTTATATAATTCGACGTGTAGTGTTCCTTAGAATGCTCTTTTTATTACTCGCTGACTAGTATTCTTCCCACTACCCCTAAACTATGTTTTCGCTGTTTACCACAACAATAAATGAATTTCATAAACTTTGGAAAATTGAATTTTTCGGCAAAACTGCGCTTGGACACGAATATATAGCTCGACCCTTGTTGAGTTACGTTATTTTCCCAGAGTTTATGTGGAAAAGTTTTCAGTTCACATAACTAGATGAAAAATATTTGCCGTCATTTTATTGTTTAGATGTTTTCAAAGATTAAAAGGCTTTTAAATAAGTTGACCTTATAAAAATTAAAATATGTACTGATTATGTTTTCAACTTCATTTTATTATTTCTAGTATAGAGAGAAATAATTTTTTATACAGGGTGTCTCATAACGAACTGCCGCGATCAATTTTTCGGAAAATAGACTTTGGAAAATTTTAAAAATTTGGAAGTTTAATAAAATCGATGGGGGAAATTCTGCTAAAATATTTTCAAGATGGTGGCATTTCCACTTATACAAGAAGTTGATACCATTTTGCTTATTTTAAATGAAATATCTTATACAGGGTTAGTCACCCTTTACGGCATGGAATATTGCGGCCAAAATACGCGACTTTCATAAAGTTTTTCTTTTGCGATATATGGTGGTCTAATATAGTTACTTTTTAAAATTATTTTCATTATACCCCATGTCCCAAAAGTTCTGAAAGCATCAAAATTGTGTTTTTATAAATGAAGCGCCTGTATATTATTGCAATTCTTGGATTCTCCGATCAAAATAAGTTCCTAATTTAATTAGGGTTATAATGCCTGGTAGCACAAAGAGATAAAAACAACCATGGATAACAGATGAAATATTAGAGTTGATGAATGCGAGGAGATTATTGGAAAGAGGTAAAATGGAGTACCGAAATATGCAAAGACTAATCCAACGTAAGATAAGGTGTGCAAAACAGGAATGGATAGAAAGACAGTGTGCAGAAATAGAAGAACTTGAGAAGAAACACGATACTTTCAACATGCACAAGAAAATAAAAGAGACATCGGATCTGTATAAATTCAATGTAAGCGGAAAAATTCAGGATAACAAAGGTAACATCATTGTAGATCGCTTAGGGAAAATAAAAATTTGGAAAGAATACATAAATCAGTTGTTCGAAGACCCAAGCAGATCGGAAAATCCTCCCACTTACCGGGTACCAAATTTCCGTTGATGAGGTTACTCGAACCATAGTGGGGTTGAAGAATGGGAAAGCACCAGGGCCAGATAATATCCGGAATGAATTCTTAAAACTATTAAATGAAGAAGATATCAGATGGCTTACAGATATATTTAATGAAATATACTCCACTGGAATTATACCTGAAACATGGCTCAAAAGTACATTTATAACGCTACCTAAAAAATCAAGTGCAAAAAACTGTGAAGACTTTCGTACGATTAGCCTTATGAGTAGGGTTTGCGAAGAACAGATTAGTTGTACCCAGTTTGGGTTTAGAAATGCCCTAGGTACTAGAGAGGCACTTTTTAGTATCTAAGTCTTGTTTCAAAGAGCGCGGGATGTTAATCACGATATTTTCGCGTGGTTTATTGATTATCAAAAAGCATTTGATAAAGTTCAGCATAATAAGATGATGGAAGTTCTTGAATCAGCTGGATTAGAAAAACAAGACCTAAGAATTATAGCAAATCTTTATTGGAACCAGACCTCTTCAGTCAGAATAGAGAGTGAGGAATCCGAGGAAGTTATGATAAAGAGAGGAGTTCGACAGGGATGTGTGCTTTCGCCATTGATATTCAACATATATTCAGAATATATATTTCGAGAAGCCCTGGAAAATACCTCCGACGGGGTGATTATCAATGGCGAGTGTATTAATAACATAAGATACGCAGACGATACGGTAATGATCTGAAATGTTTTAAGAGGACTCCAAAGATTGATGGACAGAGTGGTAGAAGTAAGTGAAAGATACGGACTGCAGATGAATGCAAAAAAGACCAAATTCATGATTATTTCTAAAAATAAACGCATACACGGCCAACTACTGATACATAACAGACCCATCCAAAGAGTTAACAAATATATCTACTTGGGAATAAATATCAATGAAGAATGGGACCACTCGGTTGAGATAAGATGCCGTATTGAAAAGGCCCGCACTACATTCCTTAAAATGGCAAAAATATTCAAAAGTAGAGACCTATCCTTAAACACCAAAATGCGAACATTGAGATGCTACGTATTTTCGACCCTTCTATACGGCGTTGAATCATGGACGCTAGAAGCATCATGAAAAAATTAGAAGCTTTTGAATTTTGGCTATACCGTCGCATTCTGAGGATTTCATGGGTAGATCATATTACCAACGAAGAGGTGCTTCATAGAATGAAAAAAGAAAAAAAAATCTTGTATCAAGTAAAGAAGCGTAAACTTGAGTACCTGGGCCACATCATGAGAAATCCTGAAAGGTACCGGCTTTTGCAGCTTATACTACAAGGCAAAATACAAGGCAAAAGGAGTGTAGGAAGACGCAGAATCTCATGGCTGAGGAATCTCCGAGTATGGTTTAATACATCAATGTTTAATACATCAATTGTGGGCTTATTTCGTGCGGCAGTGGATAAAGTCCATATAGCCATTATGCTCACCAACATCCGGTAACGGATAGGCATTAGCAGAAGAAGAAGATAATGCCTAAACTTTAAGGGTTTTTAAATAATTTGAATTTTGACAAAATCAGTGTTCAGTTATGTATTCGGAATTTACAGTGAAGTGTAACAATAAATCATATTTTATACCCCAATTATAATAGACTTGCTATATTATACAGTGTGTCCAAAAATTGAAAATAATCACATAAGAACTTTAAGTGGCTATAACTTGATTAATTTAAATATAACGCTCGTATAAGGGCGTTCTATAGCTAAGTTTTCCGTGTTTTCACAGAATTCGCCAAATAATCGTTTTCTGCACCATCTTGTGTTTTTTTAAATATATGTTCTAATGCATCTATTTTCCTATGGCATTTAGAAACGTCAGATAATTCATTTAATCTGTCAATTTAGTTTGCAAAGCCTGTTGCTATAATAATAGCGGTATTGCTTTAGCAAAATTTTTATCCTTGGGGAATGTCATCAAAATTGTCTGTTGGCTTCTTGAGCTCAAAAGTTTCCTGAAACAGACCATCCTAAACTAGCCGTTTTTGTGAGATTATGAAACCAGTTTCGAGAAAGTGGAAGTGTCAGTTATAAAAAAACCTGTTATAAGAAAACCTGTCACTGAGGATGAAGAAAATGTTTTATTGTACTTGGTTCAGTGATCGAAAATCCCAATAATAGTCAAAGTCATATATCCGAAAATACTAATATTAGCCAAGCAAGTGTTTCAAGGCTTCTTAACAAATACAGATTTCATTCTTTTAAAATCCACCTTTGCCAAGAGCTTCACGGAAATGATTTTGACAACCGAACTGAATTCTGCTTGTGGGTGTTAGATAAAGTGGCAGAAAATGAATACTTTTTTGATAATGTGTTGTTGAGTGATGAATGTACGTTTCATAACAATGGTTTCGTGAATAGACACAACTTCCATTACTATTCTGATACAAATCCGCATGAATAACAGAGTTATGAGAAACCAAAATAAGTGGTTGGTTAATGTGTGGGGAGGAATACTGGGTCCATACTTAATTGGACCCTACTTTTTTGAAGGACCTTTACTTGGTTTGATGTTTCGCGATTTTCTTTTACATCAACTTCTAGTATTGTTAGAAGATGTCCTTTTAAATATTATAATAACTATGTGGATTCAACTGGATGAAGCTCCGCTACGTCATCATCGTAAGGTACGGCAATTTTTAAATGTCAACTTTCAAAACAGGTAGATTGGGAGAGACGGATTTCAAAATTGGTCCCCGAGATCTCCGTCCTTAACTCCACCAGATTTCTTTTTAGGGGAATACATAAAAGGAATTGTCTACAATGCGCCCCCGACAATACCACGATGTATGAAAATACGCATAAGAGACGCTTTTCAAACTGTAACCCCGCAGATGTTGTCCAGAGTTAGTAGTGGCTGTAGAAAAAGTGTAAGTGTTTGGAAATGGATGGTCGACATTTCGAACACTTACTACAAAGATTTGGCTTCTGTTTTGTGCTAGCGTCAATATGTTATTACCATTATTGCTGTTATAGCCTGTTGGACGACTATAAATTGCGTTCCGAATTTCTGAACATTTGTTAAGATATTCCTGATCATCATTCCTATAGTTGTAAATGACCTGTCATTTCCAAATGCCATAGGCAACTGGATACATTAGAACATCTATTCAAAAAACACAAAATGGTGCAGAAAACGATTATTTGGCGTATTCTGTGAAGACGCAAAGACTGGTAAGTTAAAAAGTATAGTGTTTTATTTAAATTAATCAGGTTATAGCCATTTAAAGTTCGTATTTGATTAGTTTTAATTTTGGGACACCCTGTATAATATAGCAAGTTTATTATAATTGAGATATAAAATATGATTTATTGTTACATTCACTGTAAATTTCGAGTACATACTTCTTCTTCTTCTTTCTAACACAGTTAACCATGCTAGTAAGCTATTGCCTATTCATTGCCATCACGTCTTCCCCGAAAGATGAGGTCCAGCATTCTCGCCATCGTTTTGATGGTCTTCCCCGTGATCTTTTTCCTACCGGGTTATTCATTTTTGCACTTTTAACGAGTCTACCGTCCTCCATTCTCCCTATATGTTTGTTCCAGGACCTTCGCCTTTGTTTAACCCATCTTCCTATGTCCTGTATCCCGCATTGTTGTCTGATATCTTCATTTCGTATTTTGTCGTGTAGAGTTTTGCCTTGTATACTTCTTAATGTTTTCATTTCGACTATTCTCGTCATTTGTAGAGTTCTGCCTGTATCTGGTCTTGTTTCTGCCGCGTATGTTATGATGGGTCTTAGAGCCGTTTTATATATCTTAGTTTTGCTGTCGGTATTAAGGTATTTGTTCTTCCACACAACTCTCTTACTTCGTTAAAAAGGTTTCCATGGCTCATTATTTCTGCTACTAGATATTTGAAGTGATTTACCTGTTCTACAATTTTGGAGTCGATTTCCAATTTGCACCGTATTGGTTCTTTGGATGTTACTAAACATTTGATCTTCTCGGTGTTGATGAGCATATTTAATTCTTTCACTTTAGTGTTAAAAGAGTGCAGTAGTCTTTGGAGGTTATCTTCAGAGTCTGCAATAAGAACAGCATCGTCCGCATAGCAGACGGTATGGAAGAATGTGTTTCCCATTTTGTATCCAGCTGTTCTGGGGAGATTTTTTATTATTTATCCATTATTAGATTAAAAATTCTTAAGTATTTGAAACATGAAAATTATGTTAGATTTTGTTAAAATTCAAATTATTTAAAAACCGTTAAGGTTAAGGTATTAAAAATGTTTTTAAAATAGGCATTTAATTTGATCTAAGAATCCAAAAATGCAATATTATACAGGGAGTTCCTTTTAAAAAACACAACTTTAATATTTTTAGACATTTTGAGACACCCTGTATACTACGAAAAAGTCACTTATTTTGGCCGCAATATTCTGAACCTTACAGGGTGAATAATCGTGTATGTTATTTTATTTCTTTTAGATAATTTCTGCAATATGAAATCCTTTATTACTTAACTGGGGTTGGTTTCCTTCTAGAAGGGGGAACTATATTGATATTTTAATTATAAATAAATACAAGGTAATCAAAAACTAACATTAATTAACTTGAAACAATCGTAAAAAGTCAATTTTTTTAAATGTGTGTTTAAATTTCCAAATTATCCAGCTTTTACGAGATCTCATTAAAATACAAAAAATGTGGACCTTTATCTGCTCGGAAATAAAATAAACGAGTGACTTTCGGTGTCTTCGTGACCTTTAGATATTGTTAACGAAGGGGTTTAGAGTCTTTCCATGTTCGGAAGGAGCTGTCTCTACAACTTACAATACTTATCTTCATTGATTCCATCTAAAGGCGAGCTTATTCATCTTATTAATGGCCCAATTCTCCCAAGGAAACTGTTTTTACTGCCTTGCCGACAAGTGGTAGGTGAACTTTAATTATTGGTTAGTATGTTTTTCTTATATTTATATATACAGGGTTGTTCACCATATACGGCACGGAATATTACGGCCAAAATACGCATAACTTTCAAAAAGTTTTACTTTTGGGGTATATGGGGGTTTAATATAGTTACTTTTTAAAATTATTTTCTTATTATAGAGGGTGTCCCAAAAGCTTTGAAAGTATCAAAGTTGTGTTTTTTTTTAAATACGGCTCCCTGTATATTATCACATTTTTAGATTCTCCGATCAAAATAAGTGCCTATTTTAATAAGGGTTATAATAGTTGATGCTGGTAGCCGTTACTATGTAGTAGTTAATCATCTTCGGGAAATGTTTAAAAGGAACTATTATGTTTTATACCACTAAATCTATTTAAAAAACAGTGACTGCATTTCTAACTCACAGAGTCATTTTCAAACTTTATTGCACAGGTAGACTAAGTATTCAATTCAGAAACATGAGAAAATTTAACAATAAATAAAAACTACCTGAATCATTACATTATTACAAAGGAGAGGTACTAAATTTTGGGAACTAATTATTATTTGGCAACAACAAATAACGGGGAGAACCCAAGTTCTGTCAGGTCATTAGGCAAATTTACATTTTTGTTTTTACTATGTTTATATATTTCTAAAGATTCAAGAATATTTAACTTTTGGCCCTTTGTTGAATAATGTAATATATCAGTGTTGCTTAAATTAGGAAAACTATGGTTGTGCTCTAAGCAACGGTTGGCAAAGCTCGAGTCTGTTTTTTGTAGTCTATATGATCGGTGGTGTTCTGAAAAGCGAGTTTTAAAGCTTCTATCACTTTTCCAATATACAAGCTATCACACTCTGAGCATTTTAACTTATAAACTCCTGATTTATCAAATTTATTAATTTTATCTTTAGCATTAGAATAGTGGACAGATTGTGTTGAGATTTAAAGGGTACTTTTATGCTATGTTTGGAAAGAGTATTTGCTATGTTTTGTGATAGGGTACCACAGTATGACAAAGATATATAAGATGAATTATTTTTATCAATTTTTATTTTGGAATATATGGAATTAAAGGCTAGTTGTTTTTGTTTTTTAGCTATTAGTTTCTTTATAGTTTGTTGGGAGAAACAGTTTGATTGAATTGAAATCCTTTCAGTGAAATTTAGTTCCTCCTGAAGATACAAAATTCAGGCCTACCAATGGGTTCTCCTCTTAGCCTTCTCCTAGCAGACACTTTCATGTCAAACATAGAAAACAATATTCTTAATTCCCCTTTAAGCAAAAACCATATTCAATTTTGGTACAGATATGTGGATGATGTTCTAGTATGTTTTAAAGGCACTACTAGACAGCTTCAAAAATTCTTACAATACATTAATAATTGCCATCCAAAAATTCAGTTTATTCTGGAAACTGAAAATAACCATAAAATAAATTTTCTAAATCTCACCATATCTCACCTCAATAATCAGTATAATATTAAAATTTTTAGAAAACCAACGTTTACAGGTAATACTATATCTAATGATTCTTTTCACCCCTTACAACACAAAATGGCTGCATACAATTCAATGATACATAGAGCATTCTCTTTGCCTTTCTCTGAAGAAGATCTTCAAGAGGAACTAAATATCATTGAAAAGATTGCAATATCAAACAATTTCTCCCAACAAACCATAAAGAAATTAATAACTAAAAAACAAAAACAACTAGCTTTTATTTCAATATATCCCAAAATAAAAAATAATAAAGATAGTTCATCTTATATATCTTTGTCATACTGTGGTACCCTATCACAAAACATAGCTAATACTCTTTCCAAATATAACATAAAAGTAGCCTTTAAATCTCAACACAATCTGTCCACTATCCTAATGCTAAAGATAAAACTTATAAATTTGATAAATCAGGAGTTTATAAGTTAAAATGTTCGGAGTGTGATAGCTTGTATATTGGACAAAGTGGTAGAAGCTTTAAAACTCGCTTTTCAAAACACTACCGATCATATAGACTACAAAAAACAGACTCGAGCTTTGCCAACCATTGCTTAGAGCACAACCATAGTTTTCCTAATTTAAGCAACACTGACATATTACATTATTCAACAAAGGGCCAAAAGTTAAATATTCTTGAATTATTAGAAATATATAAACATAGTAAAAATAAAAATGTAAATTTGCTTAATGACCAGACAGAACTTGGGTTTTCCCCGTTATTTGTTGTTGCCAAATAATCATTAGTTCCCAAAATTTAGTACCTCTCCTTTGTAATAATGTAATGATTCAGGTAGTTTTTATTTATTGTTAAATTTTCTCATGTTTCTGGATTGAATACTTAGTCTACCTGTGTAATACAGTTTGAAAATGACTGTGAGTTGAAACTGCAGTCACTGTTTTCTAAATAAATTTAGTGATATAGAACATAACAGTTCCTTTTAAACATTTCCCGAAGGGTTATAGTACCTAAACCTTAAGGGTTTTTAAATAATTTGAATTTTCATAAAATCTAACCTAATTTTCATGTTTCAAATACTTAAGTAGTATTTCAGTTATGTACTCGAAATTTACAGGGAAGTGTAACAATAAATCATATTTTGTATCCCAATTATAATAAACTTGCTATATTATACAGGGTGTCCAAAAATTACAACTAATCAAATAAGAACTTTAAGTGGCTATAACTTGATTAGTTTAAATAGAGCGCTATAGTTTTTAACTTACCAGAAAATGTACCTTTTAAATACCTATCGAATGGTATAAGAGTGTTCTATAGCTAAATCTTCACATTTTCACAGACTACGCCGAATAATTGTTTTCTGCACCATTTTGTGTTGTTTGAATAGATGTTCTAATGCATCTGGTTGCCTATGACATTTTGAAATGACAGATAATTTACAATTAAAAGAATAATAATCATGAATATCTTTACAAATGCTCAAAAACTTAGAACACGATTTATAGTCGTCCAACAGGCTATAATAGCAATATTGGTAACAACATATTGACCATAACACAAAACAGAAGCAAAATATTTATAACAGATGTTCGAAATGTCGACCATCTATTCCCAAACACTTACATATTCTTTTTTCGAAACCACTGCTAATTCTAGACAACATTTGCGGGGTTACAGTTTGAAAAGCGTATCTTATGCGTATTTTCATATCTTGTGGTGTTATCGGGGGCGTATTGTAGACAATTCCTTTTATGTAATCCCATAAAAAAAATCTGGTGGAGTTAAATCCGGAGATCTCGGGGGCCAATTTTGAAATCCGTCTCTCCTAATCCACCTGTTTCGAAAGTTGACATTTAAAAATTGCTGAACCTCGCGCTGATAATGAGGCGGAGCTTCATCCAGTTAAAGCCACATAGTTGTTTTAATATTTAAAAGGACATCTTATAATAACACTTGAAGTTGGAGTAAGAGAAAATCGCGGAACATCAAACCATTTAAAGGCTTTTCAAAAAAGTAGAGTCCAATTAAGTATGGACCCAGTATTCCTACCCACACATTAACCGACCATATATTCTGGTTTCTCATAAGTCTGTAGTCATGCGGATTTGAATCAGAATAGTAATGGAAGTTATGTCTATTCACGAAACCATTGCCATGAAAACTATATTCATCATTAAACAACACATTATGAAAAAATTGTTGATTTTCTGCCACTTTATCTAACCACCACAAGCAGAATTCAGGTCGGTTGTCAAAATCATTTCCGTGAAGCTCTTGACAAAGCTGGATTTTATAAGGATGAAATCTGTATTTGTTAAGAATCTTTGAAATACTTGCTTGGCTAATGTTAGTATTTTTGGATATATGATTCTGACTAGGCGCGGATCCAAGGGGGGGGGGGGCGGTCCCCCCTCCAAGAGCTTTGAGTTCAGGAAAATATACCCGATTTTGCCTCTTATACTATAATTTATTCAAGAACTAGAGAGAGTAATAAATCATTTTTTACCCTTTTTTTTCTTCGCAAACTACCTGTGTTCTTTAGTCCAAAATCTGTTAGACACATATATTTTTCATAGGAATGGGTTGGAAATTTTATAATCAA
This sequence comes from Diaprepes abbreviatus, assembly GCA_034092305.1. Classification (NCBI taxonomy): domain Eukaryota; kingdom Metazoa; phylum Arthropoda; class Insecta; order Coleoptera; family Curculionidae; genus Diaprepes; species Diaprepes abbreviatus. Next base: position 15,234,370 of record JASJET010000129.1, on the reverse strand, counting down.
AAATACCGGTCTATAATAATGGACTATTTGGGTTGGATAACAACAGATATTTGGATGTGTGAAGTGTTAAAAAGATTTTAATCCTTGTCATAGGCGTCGGAAGGAGGTTTATTTAATCACTACTTGTTTATGACATAGAATATTATTTCTGTAATAAACTTAAAATAAGAAGTTTTTATAATGTTATTTTATTTCTTATGATTTCTTAATAATTTACATACACTAGAAAATATAGATAATTTTGACATATTTAACACAAATCACAACTGTATTTTTATTATTTTTAATTTTGGCATAGAAACCGTTTTAGGCCCATTCAGACTAAAACGTAGCCTTTTTGTTTCAAAAAATTCGAAGTTATAATTTAAATACTTATAAAATACAAAAAAAAAAAAATTTGTCCATATAATATTAAATTTTTTTTGGGGCTATCGGTCATTTTATTATTAATTAAAAACATATTTAGGATATTTGACGTTTCAGTTTATTTATTTTTTTAACCATCTGCAGAATTAAAATTAAACACTAAAAAGGGGTTCAAATGTAATCAATTTTTATATATTACAGAAAATTTAAGTAATAAATTCTATTTACGCTGGTAAACATTACATATCTAATTCATAATCAAAGTCAGTGAAGCTATCTTCGCTCAAATTAATTATACTTGGTTCCTCTATCTCACCGATCATGAGATCGAGTTTCCACATTTTCTTATATTCTTTTATTATATGGATTTTTCCAAATTTTCTGCACTAACTTTTTTCAAACAAATCTTTCAAAAGTTCAGTTAAATTACCAATTTTGTAAGTTGTGTTATTTCTACCAACTCTACCTTTTACTTGAGAGAGATATTTCTTTCTCCAACGGACGATCTATAAGAACAAATTTCTCATCTGGCTTTTCCCAGTAAAAATTAAGTTCTCTGAGCAATTTCCAAAGCTCAGACCTTTTAATTTCAGGTAAATGCCGATCTTCATTGATTTTTGGTAAAATTTTGTTGACGATTGGATCTGCTTCTCATAATAAAATGTATATACAAATCCTTTTATTGCAGTTTACATCTCTTCTTCCAACGAGATTTTTTGTCTGCCTGTGATCGAATGTAGCTTGGGAGTACTAACAATTCCAGTCTTTTTTTCTCTTTCAGTAATTTTTACATAGTAGATTTTCCAACTTCTGTCATGTTGGAACACATCTCAACAGAGCTTTTAACATTATTATCTAGATATTGATATCTTAAGGCATCATAAATATTCATCGTAATAAGTTTTTCGTTGAGGAAAAAGTGCCCTGGTTTAGCGATTTTGGAATAAATATAGATTTGGAAGCCATATTTTTTGTATATCTCACTAATCTCAAATAATAAATAAAAGCAAGCACAAATAAGATAAATCACTAAGGACACACTGTAAATTGAACTATCAAAAATTTTATTGTTGCAATAAATTTATAAAAGCTTATAATATTTAAATATAATTAAATATAATTAGATTTACGGTAGTCCTCAGTTACCGGCGGCAACAAGTAGGTTGGAGATTTCGGTAAAAGTTTCATTACTCTCTCTAGCTCCTGAATAGAGTATAGGAATGTGTATGCTTGCGATCGCCCCTCCCCTTCCTAAGAGCATTGAATTCAAGAAAATAGAACCTATTCTGCATTTTATATTAGGAATGTGTATGCTGTTGGCACCCCCCGTCCCCCGTTAACAACTTGTTCTTATACGAGGAATTTGTATGTTGCTCGCATCCTCCCTCTGTCGGTAACTTGTTTTTTCTTGTGATCGCCCCCCTCTCCAAGAGCTTCAAATTCAGAAAAATAGACCCGACCCAGCCTTTTACACCAGAAATGGGAATGTTGCTAGTGCATTCCCCCCCCCCTCCCCCGTCGACAACTTGCTTTCGCTTGCCACACGGTAATTTTCTGATATCGCCTCCCCCCCATCAAAGAGAGAGGCTGGATCCGCCCCTGATTCTGACTAATATTGGGATTTTCGATCACAGAATCAAGTACAGTAAAAACATTATCTTCATCTTCAGTGACAGATTTTCTTATAACAGACTGACACTTTCACTTTCCCGAAACTGGTTTAATAGTCTCATAAAAACGGCTGGTTCAGGATAGTTTCTTTCAGGAAACCTTTGAGCATAGACACGGAAAGCCAACAAAAAATTTTGGTGACACTCTCCAAGGATGAAAATCATATCAATTTGCTCTTCCTTTGGATAAATCTTCATTTTGACAAAGCAGTAAGACAATAATATTCAAATAATTCAATTCAATAAAGAAAGTTTCACAGTTACGAAAAATAATACCGCTATTATAGCAACAGGCTTTGCAGACTGTACTGGCAGATTAAATGAATTATCTGACGTTTCTAAATGCCATAGAAAACTAGACACATTCGAACATCTATTCAAAAACACAAAATAATAACCCTGTATTTACATATGTTTTCTAACTTTTCATTATTTATTCAAAGTGGAATATTTTTCTATAAACAACAGTTAATACTTTAATAATTTTTATCCTAAAGCTGACAATAAGTGAAAATAAATGATCCAATTTTTTTTTAACAACATCCCTTTTATGTAAATCCAACGTTGCTTAGTTTTTCTTTACATAGTACATTATCGTTTTTATTCTCTGCACTTCAACTTGTCAACGCCCCTTTTTTCTTAGCCTTACTTCCTACACTCGATGACTTTATCGCTATTATTTTTGACGCTCTTGAAATATGACTGCTTGTGTAAAAGGACTCGTAAATAACAGATCATCCATTTAAATGGCGTTGGAAGTCGATAAATTTTTGACGTTGAGAACAGTGTAATGATAAACTACATGGATGATACTACAGTTTATTTAATGAGACGTTTTCTAATGGAACATTTTAGAACGCCAATTAACATTGAGTTTAAGCAGAAAAAATTATATTTTGATTAGGAGAAAATCAAATTTCTTCTTTAGTTTATTTAGTTTTTATTTTTATTTTGTTGACTAACAACCAGTTTTAAAATTGACGGTGTCACGCAACCAATTTTAATAGAAGGTGCATGAAAATGAGATATATCTGCAGTTTTGTACTCTTCGCACGCAAATTAATCTAAGGGCCTTAGGTGATACCAAAAAAATACAATCGCAAAGTTTTAGTTACTAGTATGAAAGACAGGAATAAGACAAGTTGACAAAATTACGTTTTTATTTCTAACTATTAATTTTCAAATGGCGACCCCTTTTTGACAACTACTTTTCGAAAAAAGCATTCTTTGACGAATCTAACGGTACTAATTTATTTGCGATTGGATTAGACATAAGAACAGAAATTAAATATTATTAAGCAAAATACTGGATAATTTATTTACTTATGACAAGTGCGCCATGGACAGCCATGATGCATAATATTTTGCAACTGTTTTTATCAAGTCTTCTTTGGAAAACAAAGCACTCGCTTAAGTAGATAATGACAGTGACATACGCTCTAAGAACAGACGTAAAAGTTTCTTAATTTTCGTTAAGTTTAGTTTAAATTTTCGTTAAAATAATGTATACTCAAAATGAAAAAGTGGATATGTTATTAATATTTGGAGAGTGTCATAGAAATTCAAGGAATGCTGCCGAGTTGTATGCTCATAGATATCCGAATCGGTAACATTCAACATCAGTATTTTCCGTATGTCGAGACTCGTTTTAGGCAAATAGGAAATCAAGAGGCGGAACAGAGGTTTATCATAAATGAAGAGACTGAGATTAACGTACTTGATATGGTTGAGGTTGATAAAACAGTTTCGTTAAGAAAAATTAGTCAAGAACTGCAGATAAGTTATGAATCAGCAAGAAAAATACTGAAAAAGCATGGATATCGAGCATTTAAATATCAGTTACATAAACATTTGTATACTGAGGATGGCGATAGACGGGTAGTGTTTTGTGATTGGCTGCTTCAAAATCATAGAGTTAACCCAAATTTTATCGATTTTATTCTATTTTCCGACGAATCCCGATTTACAAATAATGGTATGTTCAATAAGCAAAATACTCGGTACTGGGCCCAACAAAATCAACATGAAATGAGAGAGGGCAATTTTCAAGAAAGATTTGGCGTCAATGTCTGGGCTGGTATCGTTGGAAACAGAATAATTGAGCCAATATTGTTTCAAGGTCAGTTAACAGGGGTTAGATACTTAGGTTTTCTTCAAAATGAAATCGAAAATCATCTCAATGATATACCTTTAGCAGTTTTACGGCGAATTTACTTTCAAGAAGATGGAGCACCGCCTCACAATACTAGAGAAGTTCTTAATTATTTAATAGAGCATTTTAATAATCGATTTATTGCAACCAATGGTCCGGTACGGTGGCCAGCCCGCTCACCGGATCTTACTGTGCTCGATTTCTTTGTCTGGGGATATGTTAAAGACAGGGTTTACTATGGAGCAGCCCCAGCTACTCTTGAAATATTAGAAGAAAGAATTTTACGGGCATTTAGAAGTATAACGCCCCAAATACTACAAAACGTGTTGAGAGAAACAATTGAACGAGCTGAAATGTGTCGTGAAAAAGAAGGAAGGCACTTTGAACATTTACTACACTAAACTTTTTAACAAATTCATCTACTGTACTTTCAAATATTTTAAGTGCGTCGTCTAAGTTATTAGTTTATTTTGTTAGTTTTTTGTTAATTTTGTTAAATTTTTAATCCAATTCCTGTCTTTCCTACTAGTCACTAAAACTTTGCGATTGTATTTTTTGACATCACCTAAGGCCGTTAGATTAGTTTGCGTCCGATCATGGCCACCTAGATGCAATTTTAAAAGTGGCTCTAAAAAAATGAAGTAGACGTAAAAAGTTTTTAAAATGTCACATTCTGATCTAGAATTGTCTCAGAAATCCAAAGATGTTAAAATATACAGGGTGTTCTATTTAAGAATTCAAAGCCGGGGCCATTTCCGGTGAAACCGGAAGTGACCGGAAAGTGGAAAATATGCGAAAACTCTCATCTTCACATAACATTTCCCTGTACCAATTCTCATTTTGATACACATAATACTCTAGAAATTATGACTTGTCTAATAGATTCGTTGACACCCGGTATGCATATATTTTTAAATACTGATTCACTATATTGATATATTAATTCATTTTCTTGGTAGTTCCTTGCAATTGGAGGTGGTGCTTTTTTTGTTCACTGTGTTTGAGCAGAATATATCTATTTTAACACTATAAGGTTTTTTTGGTTTGTTCTGAATGTTCTAGGACCGTATCCTCAAACAGGGGAATGTGAAGTGAAAGGTTATATGCTATGAAAAATGGCGCATTTTGTATTCTAGACGCAATCATCATTCACATCCCTCTTCGCTTGGTGGAAAGTAAACGAATTGGGTAAAGTGTACGAAAATGAAATGTCAGATTTGATGATTAGCTTTTAGGTTCTTGCCGCGTACTTAAGTTAATATATAAGACAGTGGCGTAGCTAGATCTGGCGGCGCCGGTTGGCAAAAGTTACTTTGGCGCCTTAAGTCCTGAGAAAAATAGCAATACGGTACAAGTACCTAATTTTTTTACTTAGGTATAAAAAAAGTATACCAACTTGTTTTAAATGTATTTTGTCAATACTTTAATCGTAAAAATTTATAATTATTATATTTTATTTCCACTTTAATTCAGGCGTGGATTCAAGGGGGGGGGCGGTGGGGGCGATCGCCCCCCCTCCCAAGAGCTTTGAGTTTAGAAAAATAGACCCGATTTTTCCTCTTATACTATCGTTTATTCAAGAACTAGAGAGAGTAATAAATCATTTTTTACCCTTTTTCTCTTCGCAAACTACCTGTGTTCTTTAGTTCGGTGTTTTTAGCAAAATTTGTTAGACACATATATTTTTTATAGGAATGGATTAGAAGTTTTATAATCAAAAATAGCGGTCTATAATAATAGACTAAACGTAGGATTATTCTCTCAAAAAATTCAAAGTTATAATTTAAATACTTACAAAATATCCATTGTCAAAAATACATACAAAAGTTGAACATATATAAAAAATAAATTCGTCCATATAATAATAAAATATTTTTGGGGCTATCGGTCATTTTATTATTAATTAAAAACATTTTTAGGGTATTTGACGTTTCAGTTTATTTATTTCTTAAACCATCTGCAGAATTACAATTAAACACTAAAAAGGGATTCTAATGTAATTACTTTTTTTATGATGTAATTAAAATTAGACCTACTTATTTTTATTTCTATTGTACTGATATCTTAATTTAATTTACTTTTATATATGGAAATACGATAGCCCCAAAAAAATAAGATAAACATGTTAATTCTACACACTTAAGAAAAAGACACAAACACAATAATAAAATAATAAAAAACTTACGGCTAATTAGAATTAAATATATATAAAATTAAAGAGTGGGACACATTAAAATAAAAATATATAAAAAAATAAAAAAAACATATAAACAACATTAAACAATAAAATACAACAAAAACAAAAATTTTAATAATAAATTGTGTTTACACTAGTGAACATTACGCATCTAATTCCTAATCAAAGTCAGTGAAACTATCTTCGCTAAAATTAATTATAATTGGTTCCTCTATCTCACCGATTATGAGATCGAGTTCTCACATTTTGTTTTATTCTTTTATTATATGGATTTTTCCCAATTTTCCGCAGTAACTTTATTCAAAAAAATCTTTCAAAAGTTTAGTTAAATTACTAATTGTATTAATTGATTTATTTCTAGCAACTCTGCCTTTTACTTGAGAGAGATATTTACGTCTCCAACGGACAGTTTCCGGACGATTTATAAGAACAGATTTTCTATCTGGTTTTTTCAGCAAAAATTAAGTTCTCTGAGCAATTTCCAGAGATCAGTTCTTTTAATTTCAGGTAAATCGCGATCTTCAATGATTTTAGTTAGAATTTTGTAGATGGTTGGGATCTGCTTCTCATAATAAAATGTATATACAACCCCTTTAATTTCAGTTTTCATCTCTTCTTCCAACGAGGTTTTTCGTTTGCCTGTGATCGAATGTGGCTTGGGAGTACTAACAATTCCAGTCGTTTTTTCTCCTTCAGTATTCGGTACATAGTAGATTTTCCAACTCCTGTCATGTTGGAACATATCTCAACAGAGCTTTTAACATTATTATCTAGATATTGATATCTCTGGTTTAACGATTTTGGAATAAATATAGAGGTGAAAGCCATATTTTTTGGGTATCTCACTTATCTCAAATAATATATAAAAACAAGCGCAAACAAGATAAATCACTAAGAAAAAACTGTAAGTTGTACTTTGCTCACTGACAGAAATTAAATTAAACTATCAGAAATTCTATGTTGCAGTAAATTTAGAAAATATATTTAAATATAATGAAATATAGATTTACGGCAGTTCTCAGTTACCTGCGGCACTGGAGCAGGTACGTTAGAGGTTTCGGTAACAGTTTTATTACTCTCTTTAGTTCTTGAATAGAGTATAGGAGTCTGTATGCTTGTGATCGCCCCCCCTCTCTCAAAAGCTTTGAGTTCAGGAAAATAGAACCCATTTTGCCTTTTATATTAGGAATGAGTATGCTGCTTGCAAAATGGGTAATTTATTGGGATGGCAATGCTAGGGCAATGGGTTCATTTGGCTTGATTAATATTACTAAAAATTCAAAATAACCAGAAAAAAATGGGCCGAAACGAACCATGAACCCATGACAACCCAATGCCCAGTAAATCACCCATTTTGGACATATCCTATCGCGTACTAATATGCACTAAAAACTAACATTTCTAATAACGTAATATATATTAGAAATGCCTTTTTCCGTTCTTAATGCTTAATAGCCTGATTTACAATAATGAACAAGTGCAATACCCTAATTTACATTTTATTACCTATTATTTAAATTATTGGGAAATCCACACTGGTTTTTGTTAAAATATATTTAACAGGAGTGAGGTGTTGGTTTCTGTTTGGTTTATTTAATAACTCTGATTCTTCCTGATTGAAAGAAATGTCAGAAAGGTTAGTAAATCTATCAAAAAACTGGTAATCTGAGAAGTTAGTGTTTGAAATAGTTGAATTTGGTTTTTGTTGAATTGGATAGTTTAGTTTTCTTTTTTGCGTTAAAAATTTGTTGTGAATTATATCTTTTACTTTTATTCTGGTTTCTGTGTCAAAAGTGTGAAATTCAATGTAATGCAGTCTTTTTTGCTGTATTGGATTTTTCTTTCTTCATATATCCACCTTCGTCTAGCATAACACAATGCGCTTTGGGCTGCACTACCTTTGTTGTTAGTTTTGAGATTGATGTAGCGAGGAACTACTTCATTCTTGAGACACTGGTTGAAGAACTATATATTTTGTGTGGTGACGGCACTTTTTAGAAGTAATTTGAAATAACTAAGAGCCAAAAAGCATGTCTGTGCTTCTTTTAAACTAAGTAGGGTGCTGGCTTTTACTTGATGGAAATCCATATTCAACGATGAATAAAAGATGAATATTTGTCAAATTTCCACTATACAGGGTAATTCAAAAATCGATCACGAAACTTAAGGGGTTGATTCTATTTGACAAAATAAGGGTAGAGCTTCATATAATTTTTTTTCAAAATGTCATTCGTTTTCGAGTTACAAGCCGTCCAAGTTCAAGTTTTTATTTTTTGAATTACTCGCTTACAGGAAAACCGATTTGACTAATATTTGAAAGATAGGCCAAGTCTTCTGCGCTTCATCATTTTAGTAACAATTCACATTGATTGTTTGCCGCTAGAGGGCACTTTACCTACATTGAAAATTGTTTTTTTGTCATAATTTTTTAGTGTTGACAGCTACAGTAGTTTTTGGTATAATTTCTGAAAGACTGATGCCAGGCCTTTAAAAAAGGTGCTCTTTATTTACATCGCTAAACCCAACGGTTTAGACGTAAATCACCCTTAAAAATTAAGTGGTAAATTTACTTTTCTCATTTCATTACCACCAGCTACCAGGTAAATAGCTATCAAAGTATACTAGAGCTGTCAGTTTAACATCAAATAAATTCGCTTTTTAAACTATTTAATTTATAATCTTAAAATAACTAATAATGGCTAATCAGTAAATATTCATATTATGGATTATTGCGATATACATTTAATTGATAAAAATTAATGAAACAGTACTAAACAAACTAAAAAAGATTCTCAAAATGTCCCCCATTTTCTTCCATACATTTCCTAACACTCTTCAAAAAATGTCGCCTAACTCGATGAAAAATTCCTGGTGTTTCTTTAATAATTTGGCACTTTTCGATTATCCTGAAGCGAAGATCCTCGACGTTGATTACTGGAATATCGTACACCAATTGTTTCAAATGACCCCAAAAGAAAAAATCCATAGGATTAAGGTCTGGTGACCTCGCTGCCCATGCCAATGGTCCACTTCGTCCTATCCATCGCTCAGGATACGTTGCATTCAAATACTGTCGGACACGTATACTAAAGTGGGGCGGAACTCCGTCTTGGAGGATCCACATGTTGGCCCTTACTTCCAATGGCACATCTTCCAGATACAATGGGAGACGATTTTGGATAAAATCTAAGTATACGTCACCAGTTAATGGGCCATCAAAGAAATGAGGACCAATAAGGCAACCTCCTATTATCCCTGCCCACACATTTAGTGAAAATCTACGCTGATGTTTCGTTTCTACCACATTGTTTGGGTTCTCGTAAGCATATGTGTGGATGTTGTGTAGATTTGTTATGCCATCACGAGTGAAACCAGCTTCGTCAGTGAATAATATGACGCCAATTAATCGATTATCGTGTTCATACTTAGCTAGGATCTGATTGCACATTTCCAACCGTCTCGGCCGATCATCGTCATAAAGAGCCTGCACCTTTTTTGAATGAAACGGGTAGAGTTGTTCTTCTCTTAGTATCCTCCATGAACTAGCCTGACAGAGCCGCACTTCATTCCCAATTTTTCTAGTACTAATACCTGGATTATCTTCAATAATTTCAAGCACTCTTTCTTCTTGTTGCACGTTTCTAGCAGTTCTAGGTCTTCCCCTATTTCCATTATAACTTTTAAAGGAACCACATTCCGCAAGCCTCCTGTGCACACTGGAAAATGTTTGAGCATGAGGGATATTTCTTTCCGGATAACTCTCCATATAATATCTTCTTGCCAACTCTGCATTACCATTTGCTTTTCCATAACAAAAATGGATATCACAATATTCGATATTTGAATATTGGTGATTAGCCATTATTAGTTATTTTAAGATTATAAATTAAATAGTTTAAAAAGCGAATTTATTTGATGCTAAACTGACAGCTCTAGTATACTTTGATAGCTATTTACCTGGTAGCTGGTGGTAATGAAATGAGAAAAGTAAATTTACCACTTAATTTTTAAGGGTGATTTACGTCTAAACCGTTGGGTTAAGCGATGTAAATAAAGAGCACCTTTTTTAAAGGTCTGGCATCAGTCTTTCAGAAATTATGCCAAAAACTACTGTAGCTGTCAACACTAAAAAATTATGACAAAAAAACAATTTTCAATGTAGGTAAAGTGCCCTCTAGCGGCAAACAATCAATGTGAATTGTTACTAAAATGATGAAGCGCAGAAGACTTAGCCTATCTTTCAAATATTAGTCAAATCGGTTTTCCTGTAAGCGAGTAATTCAAAAAACAAAAAATAAAAACTTGAACTTGGACGGCTTGTAACTCGAAAACGAATGACATTTTGAAAAAAAATTATATGAAGCTCTACCCTTATTTTGTCAAGTAGAATCACCCCCTTAAGTTTCGTGATCGATTTTTGAATCACCCTGTATTTAACTAAAAACTTGACGCGTTTCGCTAACACTGTAGCTTCATCAGAAGTTCTATTTTAAATCACAAAATATTTGGTTACTTGAAAAACTTATACCTAGATTTACAATAATGAACAAGTGTAATTCCCTAATTTATATTTTATTACCTATTATTTAAATTATTGGGAAATCCACACTGGCTTTTTTAAAAAGATATTTAGCAGGGGTGAGGTGTTGATATCCGTTTGGTCATTTAATAGATTACCTGTGTTCTTTAATCGATTTATCTCTATGGCTTCTAAGAAGTTCAGTTTATAACCTTTCCTTTCTACATGGAGAATTTCCAAATTATCCTCTAATTGATGATTTTCTTCTATTAAATGATTTTCGTATGAAGAACTGTTTTTATTGTGTAAAAAATTATTTTTGTGTTCCTTAATTCTGTAGGGTTCGATTGTTTTATTTTCGCCACGCCTCTCCGTCATAGCCAACTAATAACAAAAATTAAAAGCCGTATTTTTATAATAGAAAAATGTTAAACTGCGAATATTTTGAAAACTACAAATTTTTGGAATAGACAAGTTACCCTTATTTTTAATGCTTAATATGATAAAATTATAAAAATAGGTGCTTTCTTTTTGAAAAAATTGACTTTTGACGATTTTTTAAAGATAATTTTTATTCTTCTTTTTTGACTACTCTGTACTAATAATTTTCAAAATATTATAAAAAGACTACCAAAGTCGATCTTCGTCTACAAGAAAACTAACCCAAATTAAATAATAAAGACTTTCTTATAGGAAGAATTTATAGTTAAATTTTGGTCCGCAAACGTCATTTTTCATATAAAATTTTAAATATGTCCAAAACGGTGAGACTTAGGTATAAAACATTATATATGAAATATATCTAAAAATTTACGTAGAAATTAAAAATGCAATAATATATAGGGTGTTCTATTTAAAATAAGTTAGTTGACATCTACTTCCGGTATAACCGGAAATGCCGCCATTTTGAAAATATTTTTGCCGACTGTCCCCCATGCACGTTAGTACACTGTCAAATTTTCCTTCCTAATTATAGTTTTCCCAGAATGGATCGATAAATTTCCGGGAGAATCACCCTCTATAGTTTTGTGTAACATGATCATACTATCATTCGAATTATTTACATACGTAAATTAGGTTTAAAAAGAGAAACACGAGAAGCAAAGTTTTCTCATTTATACATTAATTTTACGATATACTTTTTACCCTTTTTCTTCCAAGTTTAACATTTATGTAAATTTCGGATAAATAGCGTAGAGGCCTAAAAAGTTTAATTAGCCTGGGGCTAAGGTTGCCTACTTTATCTTTTGAGCTTTTGGGAACATGATTAAAATGTAGAATATTGATTATGAACTCAAGAATTTCGAAAAGAGAATATTTTGTTGAATTGTTAAGTATTAATATTAAAAGATATTTTTATATGGAAGAGTGAACTTGTGAATGTAACGAAATAAAGCTGCGTAATGATTTAAATGGATTATAATCTAAAATGCATTAATGCATATTCTTAGCAGAGTTTGAAATTATGATCTCGATATGGTTGAGTGTGCTAATCTCGCTTCTAATTTGAAAGAAAAAGGAAAAATATGAAAACTGCAGGTTTTTTGATACACAAATAAATGTATTTATAAAACCGATAAAAGCAGTGTTTATCAGCCAAAAAGTTGACTATAATATTTATTTCAATATAGTACAGGCAACTGCTACATTTTTCTGAGAAATCCACCTACCTCGCTGATTTTTTGCATACGCTGTAAGCAGTGTTCCAAATGCACAAAATTCTATATCCAAAAATTTCCATGTTTTTGTGTCTAAAGTTATTTTTACCTGGGTTGTCTTTGGTCCAATGTTTGGTTGGATTAAGACCTATCTGAGTAAACGTCGGCACGTGGTACGAGTGAATGATTCTGGGTCTTCTGAGATATCAATGTCTTCAGGGGTCCCTCAGGGATCCTACATCGGTCCATTATTCTACAACTTATGTATTAACGCTGTATCCGTCTTCTTTCAATCAAGCAAGTTCTTACTGTTTGCGGATGATATGAAAGTGTATAAAGTCATCGACAGTTATAGTGACTGCTTGGATTCAGGGGGGCCTTGATAGATTTGTTTCCTGGTGCGGAGTGAATGGGATGAGTTTGAATATTCCTTAGTGTCAATTCATTAAGTTTTTTATATCGCGTTATCCACTGGACTTTCGCTATCACTTGGATGGTAGTCCGCTGACCTCCGTTGATCCTGTGCGAGACCCGGGAGTCTTTTTTGATTTCATCCTTTCATTCGTTCCTCACATCGCTGACATTGTTAGTAAGTCCCTCAGGATGTTAGGTTTTATTCAACGTCATGCTAAGGAGCTTTCCACTGTGAATTCCCTTAAAATACTCTATTGTTTATTGGGTCGAACACACCTTGAGTACGTTTCTTATGTTTGGAACTCCCATTATGAATCACGTGTACCGGCTTGAACAGGTACACAGAACGTGAGATTCGACGGGGGTGCTGATCTTGATTATGCTGCTTTGTGCTCCGGGTTGAATTTGCTCCCCCTTGCTAACAGAAGGAAGTGCAGAGACTTAAAACTTCTCTTTAAAATTATAAACAGTATCACCGATTGCCCGCGCCTGCTGTCGAGTGTTGGTCTATGGGTCCTTTCCAGGAGTATTTGTACTTCCCATATATTTCATTGGTCTTTTCACAGAACAAATTATGCAAGCCATTCTTTTATATCAAAGATGGCTGGATATGCTAATGGGCTTGGTGACTTGAATATCTTTGATACGTCCTTGAATCATTTTAAACGAATGCTGTTGGAATTGATTGTCAATTAATGTTTTGTGTTTTTGCTGTTACTGATTGACAGGTGTACATTCTACGTTTGTAAACACCCTTTTTGATACTATTATTGATTTCACATTGTTATGTTTCACTCTAGCTCTGGAATTAATTATTGAAAAATGGACAGTGTCCGTCGATGAATAAATAAATAAATAAATAAACCTAATTTTTCCCTTTCCCCTTCTGCATATTGTTTTGGCACATTCTTTGAGGTATTTCCATACTTCTACTCGCGCCCTGGTCACCATACTGTAAATTTATAAGTTTATCTGTCATTATTCTGTCTGACTATGTGACCAGTCCATGACCATGTCAATTGGGCCATTCTTTCCAGGATGTCAAATTATTCGCCGGACTTTATTTCTTAAACTAATCCCTCCATTGCACGCTGTATGACTTGAAGTCTGTTTATGGACTTAAGAGTTATCGACATTATTTTATGCTCATATATGAGAATTGCAATATACGCGACTTGTAATTTTTTTGAGATTTACAGTAATATTTCATTATATAAAGATATGCTTGAGCTTACCAGAAGTTCATATAAACGTAAACCTTGTGTTAAATATCAACTTGACAAGTTAAAAACTATCTGTAAAATGTTAAAAATAAGAAAGGTAAAATTTTTATAAAAAAATTGAACCGACTTCTAAAAGTGTGCTAAAGAGTGGAAAATAACTATAAATTTTTATATGAAATTGAACTTTTTGAAGTCGGCGTCAAACTAATACAAATGTGATTCACATAAACAGATTAAAAATACTTTATTTATAATTGCTTATTTATTCCATTTACAAATAATTTGGCGCCGACGTTAAAAAGTTCAATTTCATATAAAAATTTATAGTTTTTTTCACTATTTAACGCACTTTAAGAAGTCGGTTCAATTAAAAAAAAAGTTAATTTTCCTATTTTTGATTTTAAAATTCATTATGATATCCATAAATTATTTGAACTACGTACTAATCGAGATTAGTGTACCTCGCAATGACTCCAATGTGGCAAAAAAGTACCCATTTTATCCAAAGTTGTAAATCACCCTAAAATGAATCACTAAAAATTCTTTGATTCTTAGAGTTCTCCAAATACCAGTAAAATTGTGTCAAACAAATATTTAGTCTGCCATCGTAAATTCACTATCTTAAATTTTAAATTAATTTTAGATTGGTAATATAGGCCCAAAACCTTCCAATATCGATATTTAAAGAACCTGAGATGTAAATTTCTTAGCTCGATATATTTTAAACCGCATACTGAGTTTGTATACGCCTCAAGAACCCCACAATATCAATTTTAGAGAAAATCGGAATATGTAAAATTTTCTGTCCCTCATATTGTATCTTATCAACCTAATACTTGTAAAAAATTAACTTGATATTCGTAATACACGACCCCGAAAACCCCCTAAGACCAAATCTGAAAAAATGCGAATAAGGTAAAATTTTCAACCCACCATATTGCATCCGCGATATGGAATTTAAAAACAATTATTTTCACTCTTAATCTAATCTAAATCGAAATCCTTCAAAGCTTCCTAGTACCAATTTCCAAATCCGGAAATTAAAAATTTCTAGATTTATATTCGCTATTTACATCGTCAAAAACGATTCAATCCCACCTTTGAACAAAATCGAAAAATGCAAAATTTTTAGTGCGCTATATTGGATTTGCCATATTGAATCCTGAAAAAATACTTTTAAATTCATACTTTACACCCTCAAGAACCCCCTGTATCTGTTTGGGAGAATATTGAAAAATATAAAATTTTTGGGACGCCATATTGAATCTGCCAGATTGAGTTTTTCAAAAAATAATAAAAATTCATAATTAACACTAATAAAAATACCCCAATATTGATTTTAGACAAAATAGGGAGATGTAGAATCTTTATTCCGTCATCTTGGATCCGCCATATTGAATTTTTTAAAAATAATTTCAGATTCATTACGTGCGACCCCGAAAACTTCCCCGTACGAATTTTGAAGAAAATCGGACAAAATTTATTTTTTTGTCCGCCATATTGAATTTTTTAGAAATATTTTGGAGTCATAATGTGCGACGCCAAAAACTCCCCCCACACCAATTTTGGAGAAAATCAGACAAAATTAAATTTTTTGTCCGCCATATTGGATCTGCCATATTGAATTTTTTAAAAATGATTGCAGATTCGTTGTGTACAGAAAATATTTATTTTTTTGGCCGCCATATTGCCAGCGCCATCTTCGATATTACTGCACCAATTTCGTCCAAAAAAATATGGGACCATCGCATTAACTTCCTGAACATAACGTAAAAAAATTCTTTCAATTCGGTCCCGCCGTTCCGGAGTAATCGGTGTACATATATAAAAAAAACATACATAGTCGATGAATTGAGAACCTCCTTTTTTTAGAAGTCGGTTAAAAATTGAACTTTGTTAGGCTGTAACTCGACAGATATTGAGTTTCCGACTTCTTATTATATGACCTACTACCTTTATTTTACCATGTAGGATCACCTCTCCAAGTATGCTGTTTCATTATCCGAACAGGGTATATGCTAAGACGAATTTATCTTCATTTCTATTCATTTTTCATTTTCTTTCGATATTTTTTAATTCAAGCATATAAATCGAATGAACTATTTCCTGTCAACCAAACCGAAATTAAATGAAATGAAGGTATTTATTATATATTTAGAATGATTTTTTTGCCCTTTCAGGTGTTAGAAATTGTATATAAATAGACAATTTATTTTAATGCTATAAATATAAATATATATATTTATTATTTAATAATGGCTTAATCCCAAATACAAATTCAGCACAATACCATTACTCTAACCTAATTTACGTTAGAATGAACAAATTGAACATACGTATGTATATAAATTACATTTGACACATTATATTAACGCAACTATTTAGTTATAGACATTGCCATGTCGGACTGTCGGAGGTAATTTGTTATGATGTAGTTACTGTAATAATTTGATTTGTAATTGCTCTAATACAATAACTGTTAAAGTAATATTAGTTACTAATCAAGTCTTATTTACATATATTTCGGTATTTGATTAAAGTTCAATACAATCATAAAGTAATATAATAGGTTTTAAGGGGAGGATTAGCTGAGTCTATACCTAAAGTCCATAATTTCTGTCAGTGACGAATCGCTCGCATATAGCGTAGATCGGGTTATAAGTTAAATTTATTTTCCCATATTTTTATCAACCCTTATAATTTTTTTTCCTGGATGGGAAACCATGCCTAGGCACCTTAACAAAGTGTGAAAGGTAGTGTCGGATTCTTACCGCCTGAAACCGCTCCCCGGACTGAAAGTCCTACAGATTTTCCTTGGTCTGCCATTAGCTTTGGCTGCTGGCAGTCCAAGGATATTCAGTGAGGCCTCCGACTTCCAGGATATTAAGCCTGAAAGAACTTTTGATCTTCATTCAGTGTAGCTGCTTCAGGTGCCTTCAGTAGGTTAAAGCTTCGCATCCGAAAATGATTTGTGAGGTCATCTCGACCTCTTCATCACATAGTCTACATAAATGTTCTTAATTAAAAATGCCCATTGTGTGTTGATGTTTCCTCAGGCTGTAATGGCCTGGCTAAGTCTGTCACCAGCATAATCTGTTGTCTGCTTAGACACAGAATTTCCCAGCTTAATTTGCCGGATGGTCTGCTCGTCAATAGCTGTTATGCCTGTGGCCCGCAATGTGATTTCTGTGGATCTGGTGTTGTTGATTTATCGATCAGGATAACTACCCTCGAATAGTAGCCTTTAAGATCCAAATATTGGTTCTGGTCCAATAAATGTCGAAGCAGACCTTTGTTACAAGCTGGTCCTCCTTTTCCTTTTTCGGGACGCCCTTGTATCTCGCACCCAAGCAAGAGTGATCTTGTTGTTTTGGTTTCTGAAGACAGTCTCAGACCTATTTTGATGCTAGTTGATAACACGCTAGAGCCTTTAACGCTGCCTGATTGTTAGAGAAAATGAGAACGGTCCTGTCTCTGTAACCCCTCCTCAGATTCTCCTGAAGCATGAATTTGTGCCTGAAATGTGGTTTTCAACCAGTTTCTCTATCAGCTTTACCCGAAAAGATGACGGTTTAATTGGTGTAAAGAATTCGCTTGAGAGTAGTCTCTCCAAGTTTTGGTATGAAGATGATTCTAAAATCTTTACGAGCCAAAGCTAAATAACTGGTAGCTATACTTGCTCTTAAAATTCTGTGAAGCACCGGAATAATGAGCTCTTTACCATGCTCAAAAGGCATTAGAATGACATTATAAGGTCCCGGTGCCTTGGAGCTTTCAAAAGATTCTATAGCCCAAAATATCTTGTCGTGGGTTAAATTTTTGTTTGCTATTTCCTAATCTCTTTTTGACGCCTTTCTAGTCAGAGTTTGGACATAGGTTTAGTCATTTATTGTGGCATCAAGGACAATGTCAGAGTTTGGCAGATGTGCTCAAAGGTATCCCCATCCGATATCTGCAATCTCCCTATGGGATCAAGGGCATTTTTAGCCAGAATCTTATGAAGGCGTGATGCTCCAGAGGTGTTTTCGAATTCTTGACATAGCTTCGTCTAAGAGCTTCCATAGCTTCTCTTTTTTTGTTGTAATCAGTGAATGTTCTAGAATATTCTGTCCACTCACTGGTTTTTTTCGCTTTCTTAAACAGTCTGAGTGTTTCCTTCCTTAACACTGTGAGATTGTTATTCCACCAGCAAACTTTATTGTATGTTGCTGTGCTTTCTTTTAATTTTACAATGGTAGATTTAAAAGATATGAATATATATATATATATATATATATATATATATATATATATATATATATATATATATCTGCCAAGAACAAACTGAAGTCACATGTTTTACGACCCCAAAATGCTGGAATGCAAAAAATCAGAGAAAAATTCGGTGTTTTCACTATTCCGACACTGTCATTACTAATAATGATTTATCTTAAAATTTTCTCAATTAAAAAGCTTTGTTGCATGTACTAAATATATTGGAATATACCAAAGTGAATAAAATTAGTAATTCAAGTTCCAACCGTAAAATAAGCTTCACAAGAGATGAATATATAAACGCTGTCAAGCATAAAACAACTTCTTTTGCACTGGCCCAACACTTGTTAAATACCGGACATAATATAAATTTCTCAGGAACAAAAATGCTCTCGAGATGTCAAAACCTGTCCACAAGAGTTATCATGGAAGCCATCGAAATTGCAAAGAGGCCCAACAACTTAAACAGTAAGATGATAGCTAACGATTGCCTAACATTTGGAAAAATCTGCTTACAAAACATTAACCAGTAGTAGGTAGTAAAGAAACAGATTACAACTCGGCAATACGAACCCAAACACTGGCAACAATGCCAATGACACACTGCAGGTCTCGCAACCTGATTGGCCTGAACTATCCGGCCAACGAACGCGCCTCATGTATACACGGGACCGACAGCATCTGAGGCACAAGCGTCAGTTCACCCGTCGTTCAGACGTCGTACAGTGAGCCTTGAAAATGATGAATGAGATTTTACCGAAATGTCAGATGATTTACAGTCCTGAGAGGGACTGAAAGAGGATGACTTGCTTTCGCACACTGTCTACAGAAAGCCCACTCACACCAACAGATACCTCAACGCCGATTCACATCACTACTCTGCCAAATTATTTGCAGAAGGGAAATCACTTGCGTTTCGATCACAGTTCCTTACAGATCAAGGAAATTACCACAAAGAGATAAACGTAGTCCCAGACGCTCTAACAAAAAACGGTTATAAAAAAGAACATATAGACAAGGCTCTAAAAAATAAACGCTTGGCTCCGAAAAATCGCGAAAACTAAGAGAATAGCTCCAAAGTTTTTGTTTCTTATGTCAGAAGCACTGCAGACAAAATCGCAAAAATTCTCAAGAAACACAACATTGAAACCATTTTCACCAGAGACCGTAAAGTAAAAGATCTCTTGCAGACATCTAAAGAAAAAATTCCTTTAGAAACTAGAGAGTGTACGAAATTTCATGAGGAGAATGCAGCTCATCTTACGTAGACCAAACCAACCGTAAAATAAGCGACAGAAGCGACGAACATGTAAACTCTGTCAAGCAAAAAACAACTTCTTCTGCTCTGGCTTAACACTGGTTAAATACAGGACATAAGATAAATTTCTCAGGAAGAAAAATGCTATCGAGATGTGAAAACCTGTCCACAAGAGTTATCGAAATTGCAAAGAGGTCCAACAACTCAAATAGCAGCTGGAGTGGAAATATCCCCCCAAAAGTTCAGTGAAATAATACAAAAAAAGAGGCTAAAAACTACTCCGTAGTATTATTGTGAATTTTAAGCACAGGACTACTTCCATAATCTCTTCACAATACCATGGGATGAAACTGCGAGTAAAAAATATGAATTCTCCGAGCAGGTATGAAAATTCGCGGAAGTGGAAACAAACATAGGATATGTCTAGAGGAAAACGATTAGTTACAGATACCACAGGGCCCTACCTGCTAAAAAAATACTTACATAATATCAGACTACCAGACACTCTCTTATGTCAGATTGATGAAATCCTCCTCGTTTTCCAGATCCAAAAGAATAGAACTTAAAAAAAACTTTTGTATTAACAGAAAACCCAAATCCAAAATCTCTACCTTCTAATTCGCTAAGATGGTCTAACCTTAAAACCATTCTAAATTGACAGCAGAGTGTTTAAATTGACAAGATTAACAATTAGTCAAGAAAGGTTTAAATTCTAAGCATAAAAAATCATTTTCTTTTATTACTGTACCGACAAAACGGAGAATTTTATTTATATTTAAGATACAACTATTTCTCGTAGATATTTCAAGGCTTTATCGCAAGGTTCTTTTCCTTAATATCTCTAAGCGTTTATTTGTTGACATATATGTAATATAAATTATGGCAAGATTATAAGCAATACAAAACTGACAGGCTAGAAGATCTATTTATCAGGGTAACTAGATCAGGGTTAAGTCAAACCTTTTTAGTGAATCCGGTTGTTAAAATTTAATTTAAGAAAGTTGTATTCTAATTTACTATTTATTTTATGGGTCAACTACTGCAGTTTATGTGATCTATATATCTTATTCTTAGGATGTTTATAAGTTCAAATTAATAAAATTAAGACACTCTGTAGATCACATCAAAATATTTTAAACCTCACACTTCGTTTTCAGTTACGAGCTCCTAAAATATTTATATTTTAATTTGATTCGAATGAGCTGTAAAACGTTGCAGTAGTTAAATAAGACTTCATAAGCCGTCAACTGTTGACATTTTATTACTTTCCATTAGAACTAATAGAATTAGCTTACTTTTGGATGCTATAATTCGAAACTGGTATTTTATTACAGGAATTACTGCAGTTTGATGTCATTCAACATTATTTAATATATATACAAGGAATAAAATGCTGAAAAAGTTATTACTAATGGAAAAGTTTCTGGTTATTGATTTTTCTTTTACTTAAATTAACAAGTTTTGTCATTAATGTTGTAGTAGGAAATAAATCAAATACTAAAATAGGGAAACATGTATTTATTGCTTAATTCAATAAAAAAAGCCCACAACAATGCTCAGAAAGTGAGTTCTTCTGTGCTTGATTCACATTAATAATATACAGGGTGTGTCATGGAAACCGTCTATTAGAACATCTCAGGAAGCAATGCGATTTGAATCCTGCAAATTTCTATACTGGAGTTTTGTGTGTGACTCTTTCTTCCGATGAAGTAACAGAGATCTTTTCTATGTTATCGGGTCCTAGGTGACGTTGTCTGCTGTATTTTCCACGAACTTTCGGACGGTTCTCGCGGTTGCAAGGAGCACCGCTTTCTGCATAGGTTTATACAGATGCTCACTAAGGCCCAGTCCCTTGATATTCTGCAGGAAGTTCTTTGGTATCACTCCATATTATTATTATCTCATCATTGCATCATTAGACCATTAGATGTACAAGGTTTTTAGCTATATTATTATTATTATTATGATTTACAAGCCAAATGGCTTCGCACTCCCTCTAGAGAACATTCACAACACTAGGCATATAAAGACACGAAAAGTATGAAGCTCTGTGGGAACCCTTTCCATGTTATCGGGTCCTAGGTGACGTTGTCTGCTGCATTTCCTACGAAATTTCGGACGGTTCGCGCCGTTGCTAGGAGAATTGCTTTCTGCATCGGCTTATACAGATGCTCACTAAGGCCTAGTCTCTTGATGTTCTGCAGGAGGTTCTTTGGTATCATTCCAGTTGTTGACAGTATTATGGGAATCGTTTGGACGCTGTTCACTGCCCATTGGCTTCCAATTTGCACCTCCAGATCTCTGTATTTGGCTATCTTCTTGTTATATTTTGGCCTTACGTTGTTGTTGTTAGGAACAGCAATGTCGATTAGTGTAGTTCGTCTAGAAATTTTATCTATTAATATGATGTCTGGTCTATTATGAGCTACTGTTTGATCCGTCAGAACCGTTCGGTCCCAATATAACCTGAACTGGTTGTTCTCAAGAATAGGCTCCGGATTATACTTGTAATAAGACACTTTTCCTACCTGTAATAGGTTTAACTTTTCTGCTAACACTTGGTGGAGTATCTTAGTGGCTGAGTCGTGTTTTTCCTTATACTCGGTTGCGGCAAACGCTTGGCATCCTCCAGTTATGTGCTGAATTGTCTCCGATGTTCGACAGCCATATCTGCATTGGTCATTTTCTATTGAGGGATCTCTAATGATGAACTTCCGATAGTTCTTTGTCGGAATAACCTGGTTTTGGATAGCTAACAAGAAGCCCTCCGTTTCCGGAAACATCTGTCCTGAAATCAACCAGTAGTTCGACGCTAAGTTATCGACATTGTCCTGATTGACCTCATTTGGATGCCGTCCATGAAGTGGCTTCCGTAGCCAGGTTTATAACTTCTCTTGGTCTGTTTGGTGGTGAGAAGTAATATTTTGTTCCCTCAACTGTAGCGGCGTTGAATCGTCTGCCTCGCATATTGCTCGATGTAGTGTGGAAGAGTCCGTTAACCTGTGGAAATATGAACGTAAGTTTATTATTTGTTGGTCGAGCTGCTTACCAATATCCACTAATCCTCTTCCTCCTTGGTGTCTTGGAAATATTGTACGTTCAATAGCACTCCGAGGGTGATGTTTTTGTGCTTTTGTAAGGAGTGTCCTTATTTTTCTTTGCAGGTTTTGGATGTCCGTCCTGCTCCACTTTACAATTCCAAAAGAGTAGCTCAGCGCAGAGCAAGCATACGTGTTGAGCGCCTTAAACAAATTTTTACTATTTAAATTAGTTCGTAATACCCGCCTTACCCTCCTGACAAATTCGGCTGTCAATTCGGCCTTTATGGTGCCATGGTCAATTCTTTTAGCCTGTTTCATACCTAGATATTTGTATGTTTGGTCTGCTTCCATTGCAGCTATAGTTTCACCGTTCTGCATTTCAAAAGCCCCCGGTTGTATCTTCCCTTTAACGATGTTCAAAATACGGCACTTGTCAAGTCCAAATTGCATTCCGATATCCCCGGAGAACTTCTCTACAATTTTAAGCATTTGTTCCAGCTGGTTTCTAGTAGCAGCCATCAGTTTAAGATCATCCATGTATAGAAGATGATTCACTCTGACTACCTCTTCGTTGTTATTTCTAACACTAAAGTCGTATCTGGTTGAGTTCAAACGGCGTGATAGTGGGTTCATTGCAAGGCAGAACCACAATGGGCTAAGTGAATCGCTCTGAAATATTCCTCATCGTATCGGAATGGTGTTAGTTTCGATGGTGTCGCTGGATGGCACTTGCAATTGGATCTTAGTTCTCCAGGTTGACATGATGCGTTCTAAAAAGGAAACAAAATTATTATCGACTCTATACATTCTCAATATAGTTTTGAGCCACTCATGTGGCACCGAGTTGAAGGCCTTCTTATAATCCACGTAGGCAGCAAAGATGTTTCTTCGGTTGGCACAGGCTTGGTTACATATGACAGAGCCAACAATCCATTGTTTCTTTCATCCCATTGCTCCCCTCATGCATCCTTTCTGTTGGGTTGCAATGATGTTATTTTGCTCACAATGTGCACAGATGCGTTGGGTCAAGCAGGAGGTGATCATCTTATACAGTGTGGGTAGGCAGGTGATCGGCCTATACTTAGCTGGGTCATGTGTGTTATGTTGGTCCTTTGGTAGGAGGTACATAATACCTTCGGTCAAGAACAATGGCATTTTTGCTGGGTTAAGGAAAACGTCATTAATAAGATTAGCCAGCTGATGGTGCATACACCATAACTTTTTGAGCTAGTAATTCTGGATCCCGTCGAGAACTGGAGCTTTCCAGTTATGAGATTCCTTGATTATTCTTGAAATTTCCTCGGTGGTAAATGGCTCAAACTGCATCTGGCTGTAATCTTGGCAGATTTGGTGTTCTTCATTGATCCAGCCAGCTGCGATGTTACAATCGGCTGGTATGGAAAGTTGGTTTCCCCAGAACTCTTCTACCTGCTGTCTATTGGGATATCTGTTATCTGCTATATTAGGTGGAGAGTTTAGCCTACGGTAGAAAGTCTTTTCTGATTGTTGAAAAAGCTCATTGTCTCGTTTTCGGTTATTGTTGGTCTTATATCTCTTTAGCCGTCCTGCAATAACAGAGAGCTGCTGTTTTAGTGAATCAAGGCATTGCTGAGCAGTAACATTCGCTGGATCTTGTTGCGAATGATATCGGACACGATTCATGATTTCTTCAACTTGCCTTTGCAGTCGACTAGTTTTTGTGCCCCTGATGTACTCCGTCAGCTGTCCTATATCTATTCGAAGATTTTCAATTTTCTTATTTAGACGTCTTTCTCATGGTGGTGTGTTGAGTTCTGTTCTTGCTGATCGGCGCTCTGTTGTAACTTTAATTTCTAGAGCTCTAGCTGTAGCAGTCGCGGCCCAGTAGATGGTCATATGTAAGGACTCCAGAGTGTAGGCATTTGAAACATAAGCTGGTACAATCCGATTGTTCATGACGTCTAACATGGCACCCAGTTTTTTGGATGAATTAATTTTTGGCAGTGCCGGTCTATTTAACGGATTGCTTCCATCATACTCCAACACCGCAGCACTCATTTCCGTTGACAGTTTTTGATAAAAGAGTTCAGTGTTGTCCTGTTGGGTTTCGTCATTCAGCTGTTCCTGTTGTTCTTGACCCTCAGGTTCCGGTTGTGGCTCAGGTTCAGCAGTCGAATTGTTGTTATTGTCAGTGCCTCTGATCTCACGTTCAATTTCCTCTTTGATGTTATTAAGCCGAGCTTCAGGAATTAGGCTGTTTCGGAGAATAACTCTATATTGGTCAGCTATTCTCTGCTGGGACACTTGCATATGTGGGTACTCCCTGCAAAATTCGGCATGTACTTGTTGTCTGTAGCCGATCATCTCTCGTCCTAGTAAAATGCGCATTATTGTCTCGTTCATGGACACAGTCCATTTCATGCGCTGTCTTGGTCGTCCCGCTTGAGTAAGAGTTGGTTGAGGTTCCCGCACAGCATCTTCGGCGAGTAGAGCTCTTGGAGTTATCTGACCCTCGTAGTTGTTGTTGTTGTTGCCTGTCCACAGCGATGTTAACTCTCATGCCGTTGTTTGGTTGTTCCTGAGTCTCTGGGTCTAGCTGTGGCGCAGGTTCTGCGGTTTGTTCATTGTTATCATCGGTGCTTCTTATCTCTCGTTCCATTTCCGCTTTGATGACGTTAAGTCGTGCTTCTAAGATAAGTTTATTTCGGAGAATAGCTCTGTATTGGTCTGCTATTCTTGTAGGTGTGGATATTCCCTACAAAATTCGGCATGAAGCTGTTGTTTATAGCCGATTGTTTCTCGTCCTAGTTCAGTCACCCTATAGAAAATGCGCATTACTGTTTCATTCATGGATGTTGTCCATTTCATGCGCTGTCTCGGAAGTCCCGCCTGAGTGAGTGCTGACTGAGGTTCCCGCGCAGCACCTTCGGAGGGTGGAGCTCTTGTTGCTGTTTGGCTCTCATGTTGTTGTTGGCCTGTAGCTTCTTGTGTGACAGGGGTTCGCCTCCTCAACACCCTGCCATTTGAAGTTTTCGATGTCAAAATGTTGCTCTCCCCAGAATCCGTGGAGCAGACCGCTTCTGCGGTGTGGGATTGTGGACCATGGGTACTACCCACCTGGGGTACATTATGTTTTGCAGTCGACATTTCATTATTTAAAATTTAAAAATTCTCCCCATTTAATCGCCTTCTACGATTGGTTGAGGGAAACCCTGGATCTATTCGTTGCCGGGTCCAGTCGGAAAGCTGAAAGAAAGTGGCTCCTAAGGAATTATGTAGGAATTGAGTGTAAGTGGGTCAGGGCAGAGGGATGTTTAAAAGGTAAAGAAAGGATATGGTTAAAGGTCAGCGGATTATTATTATTATTATTAATCAAAATTAATGTACAACGAACCGACATTTCAATGAATTTGTTTAAATTCAAAGTAAATGTAAATTATTCACGATTTTAAGGAAAAAATTAAATTTAATGTAGAATGTACATTAAATTTGCATTAAATTCAAGGTTATTTTTAACAGTGTAGTTTATTTAAAACCATTGCCAATTCGAATACAAACCTTCTACTTTTTGTTAGTAACTGCAAAGCTGTGTTTACTTGTTCAAATTGACCGAAATTTATGTTCCACGTTATGTAAACCATTCCAGTTGAGGAGATACAAATGTACAAAACTGTCATGTTACAACCGTATAAAGTTACAATACTGCCTGCTATTAAATTAGGATTTCACATTCACTGTATAGTATTAGATTAAAAGGTCACTGCATAGTAATCTCCTTGCGACGCCGGTTAATTGTTTTGCCACTGAAATGTTTACAAGGTTGATGCAGAAGTAACATTGTTTTCTGTCAGTTAAACTTTTCTTACTATTTCTTTAAAACGGTAGGTCACACTTGATAGGACACCAGTTGATCGCTTATATCTAACGAGACGTTTCATTATATATATATATATATATATATATATATATATATATATATATATATATATATATATATATATATATATATATATATATATATATATATATATATACAGGGTGATTCAAAAATCACGAAACTTAAGGGGGTGATTCTACTTGACAAAATAAGGGTAGAGCTTCATATAATTTTTTTTCAAAATGTCATTCGTTTTCGAGTTACAAGCCGTCCAAGTTCAAGTTTTTATTTTTTGTTTTTTGAATTACTCGCTTACAGGAAAGCCGATTTGACTAATATTTGAAAGATAGGCTAAGTCTTCTGCGCTTCATCATTTTAGTAACAATTCACATTGATTGTTTGCCGCTAGAGGGCACTTTACCTACATTGAAAATGGTTTTTTTGTCATAATTTTTTAGTGTTGACAGCTACAGTAGTTTTTGGCATTATTTCTGAAAGACTGATGCCAGGCCTTTAAAAAAGGTGCTCTTTATTTACATCGCTAAACCCAACGGTTTAGACGTAAATCACCCTTAAAAATTAAGTGGTAAATTTACTTTTCTCATTTCATTACCACCAGCTACCAGGTAAATAGCTATCAAAGTATACTAGAGCTGTCAGTTTAACATCAAATAAATTCGCTTTTTAAACTATTTAATTTATAATCTTAAAATAACTAATGATGGCTAATCAGTAAATATTCATATTATGGATTATTGCGATATACATTTAATTGATAAAAATTAATGAAACAATACTAAACGAACTAAAAAAGATTCTCAAAATGTCCCCCATTTTCTTCAATACATTTCCTAACACTCTTCAAAAAATGTCGCCTAACTCGATGAAAAATTCCTGGTGTTTCTTTAATAATTTGGCACTTTTCGATTATCCTGAAGCGAAGATCCTCGACGTTGATTACTGGAATATCGTACACCAATTGTTTCAAATGACCCCAAAAGAAAAAATCCATAGGATTAAGGTCTGGTGACCTCGCTGCCCATGCCAATGGTCCACTTCGTCCTATCCATCGCTCAGGATACGTTGCATTCAAATACTGTCGGACACGTATACTAAAGTGGGGCGGAGCTCCGTCTTGGAGGATCCACATGTTGGCCCTTACTTCCAATGGCACATCTTCCAGATACAATGGGAGACGATTTTGGATAAAATCTAAGTATACGTCACCAGTTAATGGGCCATCAAAGAAATGAGGACCAATAAGGTAACCTCCTATTATCCCTGCCCACACATTTAGTGAAAATCTACGCTGATGTTTCGTTTCTACCACATTGTTTCGGTTCTCGTAAGCATATGTGTGGATGTTGTGTAGATTTGTTATGCCATCACGAGTGAAACCAGCTTCGTCAGTGAATAATATGACGCCAATTAATCGATTATCGTGTTCATACTTAGCTAGGATCTGATTGCACATTTCCAACCGTCTCGGCCGATCATCGTCATAAAGAGCCTGCACCTTTTTTGAATGAAACGGGTAGAGTTGTTCTTCTCTTAGTATCCTCCATGAACTAGCCTGACAGAGCCGCACTTCATTCCCAATTTTTCTAGTACTAATACCTGGATTATCTTCAATAACTTCAAGCACTCTTTCTTCTTGTTGCACGTTTCTAGCAGTTCTAGGTCTTCCCCTATTTCCATTATAACTTTTAAAGGAACCACATTCCGCACGCCTCCTGTGCACACTGGAAAATGTTCGAGCATGAGGGATATTTCTTTCCGGATAACTCTCCATATAATATCTTCTTGCCAACTCTGCATTACCATTTGCTTTTCCATAACAAAAATGGATATCACAATATTCGATATTTGAATATTGGTGATTAGCCATTATTAGTTATTTTAAGATTATAAATTAAATAGTTTAAAAAGCGAATTTATTTGATGTTAAACTGACAGATCCAGTATACTTTGATAGCTATTTACCTGGTAGCTGGTGGTAATGAAATGAGAAAAGTAAATTTACCACTTAATTTTTAAGGGTGATTTACGTCTAAACCGTTGGGTTTAGCGATGTAAATAAAGAGCACCTTTTTTAAAGGCCTGGCATCAGTCTTTCAGAAATAATGCCAAAAACTACTGTAGCTGTCAACACTAAAAAATTATGACAAAAAAAAACCATTTTCAATGTAGGTAAAGTGCCCTCTAGCGGCAAACAATCAATGTGAATTGTTACTAAAATGATGAAGCGCAGAAGACTTAGCTTATCTTTCAAATATTAGTCAAATCGGTTTTCCTGTAAGCGAGTAATTCAAAAAACAAAAAATAAAAACTTGAACTTGGACGGCTTGTAACTCGAAAACGAATGACATTTTGAAAAAAAATTATATGAAGCTCTACCCTTATTTTGTCAAGTAGAATCACCCCTTTAAGTTTCGTGATCGATTTTTGAATCACCCTGTATATATATATATATATATATATATATATATAAATTTTCCTCATATGTATTTATTTATTTATTTTATTTACACTGCCTTACAGGACTTTAGGCAGGAAAAAGAAGAGAGTTACATAAATTCTAAACTTACAAACAATACAGATAGTACAATGCAATACCTTTGCAAAATTGCACATTATCGCTATGGGGTGATAATTTTCGACCCTGGTTTTATCACCCTTTTTAAAAACCGGACAGATTAGCTTCTTTATGAAGATCGAATATAGTGGTACATACTTTTCCTCAAATTTTTTGTAGAATTCAAAAATAATGTAATATTCAGGATATCTCGTTAGAAAAATATGCTGCCATGCATTTTGGCCCATCATGTCTAATTGAAAATGGTTTCAAAGTATGTTAGATACATCTCTTCTCATTCTTTTTCTTTTTTCGCCGATTTCAAAAAATTTATCTTGTTATTTTTTGCTTTTTAGACGCCTGTTCAATTTTTTAATATAAATTTTATTTTTCGATTTTTGGTTTAGAATTGAATTTATTTTCTAAGGTCACAAAAGAGTACCCATTTTATCCAAAGTTGTAAACCTCACTCAAAATGAACAATAAAAAATTCTTTGGTTCTGAGAATATTCCAAATACCAGTTCTGAAAGAAATTTTACTATATAAATATTTAGTCTGCTATAGTAAATCTGCTATCTTGAATTTTAAGAAATTAATTATAGGTTCGTAATCTAAGCCTTCGAAACCACTCAATCCCCAAACGCGATATTAAAAAAACTTGATACATGTAAATTTTTTAGCCCGACATTTTTATCCCACATATTGTAAAATGTAAAATTTTTAGTTCCTCATATTTTGTATGCTATTAGTAACCTACGATTCCGAAAGCCACCTATTATCAATTTTGAAAAAATGTGAATAACATAAAATTTTCAACCCATCATATTGAATCCGCCATATTCGATTTTAAAAAAATTGTTTTAAATTCTTAATCTAATCTCTATCAATTTTGGACGTAATACGGAACATAACATTTTTAGACCGCCCTATTGCATCTATTGAATTATTTTAAAACCATTTTAATTCGTTATTTAAACTCTTAGAAACCCCCCAGTACTAATTTCAAACAAATTCGACAGATGTTAAATTTTTAATCCGCCATATTGGATCCGAAAAAATAATTTTTAATACCAATTTTGAAGAAAATCGGACAAAAATAATTTAGGGCCACCGCAGCAACTTTCTGAACATAATGCAAAAAATTTCGTTCAAACTGATTGCGCGCTTCCGGAGCAATTGACGCATATATATATATATTATATATATATATATATATATATATATATATATATATATATATGTATATATATATATATATATATATATAATATATATATATATATATATATACATATATATATATATATATATATATATATATATATATATATATATTTATATATATATATATATATATATATTTATATATATATATATATATATATATATATATATATATATATATATATATATGTATATATATATATATATATATATGTATATATATATATATATATATATATATATATAATATATATGTATATATATATATATATATATATATATATATATATATATATATATGTATATATATATATATATATATATATATATATATATATATATATATATATATATATATATATATATATATATATATAGCTATTCGGTTCTTGTAAGATTAAAAAAGTGATATTAAACATTTGAGTGAAACATATTCTTATCTTTTATAGTTGGATAACTCTTTCTCCAGTTCTACAAATATTACTAACAATAATGATTACAGTTTTCTTTAGATATAAACGATTTAATAATTCAGTATGGCTGACCAGGCATTGCATAATTACCTTTAATTGCAGTCTCAACCTAATAAAATTCATTAAAACAATTACTAATAGTGGACAGCCCTGCTGACACCTCATCATTTTGTATCCTAACAATTTTAGCATGACTGGTCATTTACTGCATATTTACCCTTAAATGCAGTTTCATCCTAACAAAACTTAATAATAATTGGACAAGGTTGGCAGCTCTACTGACAGCTGACAAATTTCCTAACCTCATAATTTCAAACTCATTTTATATTTACGTGTGACTCGGGAAGGTACAAAATGGTTCCTCCTGTTTTTTATTTTATTTTAAATTTTAAAACCAATTTTATGTAACACGTTGTTGTAAATTGGTCTGTGACCCTAGTTTTTTGGTCTCTTTGACGAATGTACATTGTCATAAAACCATATAACATCTTAGTAAATATTCTCAAATAAAGATGTAAGTTATTTAAAATTATTACGGAAAATTTATCTCACTAATTTCCTTTTTTTGGTAACTATTGTAGTCTCCCTCTTTCACTTGCTGCACACCCCAAGATTAACTAGTTTATATATATATATATATATATATATATATATATATATATATATATATATATATATTTCTGTTTACAAAGTTTCATGTAAGTGTGGTGAAATGTATATTGGAGAAACCAAACGGCCGCTAGGAGTTAGAATTAAGGAACATAAAACTCATACACAAAAAGGAGAAACGTCGAGATCAGGTTTTGCAGAACACTCCTGGGATAAACAACACCATATAAAATGGTCTGAGGCTGCGGCAATATATATGGAACCCAATATGAAAAAAAGAAAATTTATAGAAATTAAAAACAATAATGGAATCTTCAGTAAACCGAGTATTGAGATACCTAATCTTTGGCAACCACTACTTTGTGACATCAAATCATTGAGATGTGTATAGTGAAGCGAAATGTTGCGCTTCAATGGACACAGTCCCTATATAAGCTCGTAGTCTTAAGACAAAACATTCAGTTTATACTTGATAACGATCAGAGATATAACCTAATCGAAACGTCAAAAAATAAAAATAAAGACAATGCAAGTCCGACCACATTTTAGTCATCCTTCTTTTAGTTGGTTAAAAAAATACTTATTATCCTATTCTCCCTACTATAGTATAACTTAAAAAGCTATACGTAAATACACGAAGGCAGACTTTTGACTTCTCCTGTACAGATTAAACTAAAACCCACATTTTTGACCTAATAAAACCGATTTTACTACGATTTAATATAACACACACATAGTATTATAATATACCTAATAATAAATTCATTTCGTAAATCAAAAGGTAGACGAAAAAAGTGGGTCAGCCATTTGGCGCGGTCTTTCTATTATATTAAATACATTATTGTTCTTTTCGGCCAGGTTAGATCGCCAGAAAAGATATGAAGTCTTGATAATTGAGTTTCGCAGGATTGTGAGGCCCCGATATGATTATTAAATACACAGTGGTGTAGTCTTTTATCCCTGAAGCAAAGGAGTATACAACAACGTCGGCTCGTGACTAAGTGTAGATGTCAATAAAATAAAAATAAGCGTTATCTCTGTACTTGATATGAAAAATTAATTCCAAACTATTCTGGTTTAATGAAAAACACGTTGAGAGCGTGACGGAACTTGCAAAATGTTTTTTTGTGTTATTGTAACTTGTGTCTGTGTGTGTATTTACAATTTTCACTCTATTTTTTTAACTGTATGAGATGTTTTACTTCAGTTTCTGCTGCAGTTTTGGATAAATAATATTTTTCCAATAATTAGGATATTCTTTTAAAAATCTCTTGAAATGTGCATTTGGAGAGGTCTAATATTGACACTTTGGGCGAATTCAGCTATTCTCTTGGTAACTGGCCATTCTAGAAGTCGTGTAGAATCGTTAAAGAACAAAATCAGTGATCATATGAGTATTTTATTATTTGAATTGATCAATCTACACCAAAATTAGGTAACTATATTCTATATTTTTTGTTATAGTCGTTGAGTTCAATAAATTAAATTATTTTCATTTTACGCGCGCCATAATTTCTTAAAAAATTTCCAAAATACTGACCCCCGATATTTTCCTGTTTCAGGGGCCAGGTTTTTAAACCATTCAACATCTTTTTAAACTATATACCAGCTTTTTAAACCAAATATAAATAGTTTTAAGCTATGTTTAGCATTTAAAGCATTTGAATCATTCATTCGAGCTTTGCAAGCTACCATCCTAGTTTTGAAGTTTTATGACAGTATTTTGTTCCTTGTTTTTATGCGAAGCTTATTCAATGTGCTTGAAGCTTTACTGCCTTTAAAATAAATACTACATATTTCTTCAAAACCAACCTCTTCTGCTGACGAACTTGTTTGCGTTTGATTCCCTTTTGGCCTTTTATATCAACATACTCAGAAGGGGATATTAAAACACCCAAGAGCTGTCCCGATTCCAAGTATTCATTTAGCCGAGACCATCTTTTAGTGACTGCAGTCAAGTACTCAAAAACAGATAAGTAGCTGTATTGTTTGAATTTGTAAGAAAGAGAAACATAGAATCATATTGCAATTTTTGTTGACAATCTATGTTATTTTTGGCTTATTATTTTTGTCTAGAGCCAACAAATATTTGAATTAAGGTAAATTTCATAATTTAATACAAATATCTTGAGTTTTATTTGGATAATCTGAAAAGTCTATTTATAGAGACTAGGTCTTCCCGGAGTTACCATTTTACCAGTTTTAAGATACAGATGGCGCTTTAAATTTGAATTATCGGTAATAGTACTTCAGGAAGTGCTGTTTTTGCATTTTGTAGCAAGTGAATTATAAAAACCTAGCCCATATATAATTATCATGTCAATAAGAGCTTTCTTACGTAATCATTATTGACCATTTATTGAGTAATATATATATATATATATATATATATATATATATATATATATATATATATATATATATCAATCTTCAAGATATTGTTTCTTCGCATCTCCTTCTACTCAAAATGAATTATTCCTCAGTGTAATAATTTTCACTGAATAATCTTCTTATATACTTTTACGATATTCTCCCGAATTTCGCACAATTCTATAAATTTCATTTGGATGCGGAAACACCTCTCGATAAACCCTCCTCTTAAAAGGGCCGTGATCGAGATAAAGGGTGATTGGAAACTAATAAGAAATTATTCCTTAAAAGCAGTGGTGGAGTTGGAGGGTCAATTTTGAGAATTATTGGTCCCGTCATGTAAAAATACTTTAAGGTCTTTGGTCTGATAATTATCTTGATAATTTTTGTCAAGCAGTAACTTGGGAAAAGATGGATTTTATTTCATTCAGCTTACACTATTAATATTAATAGTCGCCGGGTATTTTTTGTAGTATAACTATATACTTGTGGAAAAAATTGGCCATTATTCTTTAAGCGGTCAAAAAAAAAAACAGGAATTTAAATAATATTTTTTTGAACATTATAAAATAATTGCTACTATCCGGCCGGATGTCGGATATTTACCCACTATCTGGCCGGATACCGAATAGACAATGTAGCTTCGTCAGACTTACTTTGCTTACTTACTACTCTTGGCTAAATAGATAATAATCCGTTGGTCCTAAATTGAGACTATATGAAGGATATGGTAAATTATCTTACTCAAACTTGCAACAACACTTTGATGATTACAGTAGCTATCTGAGGATTAGCATTAGGTTGGAGGAAAAGAACCCAGGACTGCTCGACTCTTCTCTTTGAGCTATGTGATTTTTTTGTTCCTATCTCTTATTTTGAACAGTGATACGCTTTGGATGACGAAACACACTTATCTTTAAATTATTTTTTGGGTCTTAAGAAAATCTCAGATCAAATAATTACTTTTTTTGACAAAAATTTTATGATTATATTCTGAGCAACGTTACTGTATATCTCTTCCTCAAACATGACGTTTACAAATAATACAGAGAGAAGAAAGAACGAATAACATCGCGGATAACCAGTTTAAATATAAAAGTATTTCTTAACTAAGTTACGAGTTACTACTAAAGCTGCAAGAGAGAAGATGAACATCCGGACTTCCAGAGTGTCTTTATTACTGTAAAATTAAATTATGTATTATCAAAATAGCTACTAATTAATATGAGGCAGCAACATGATTATAGATGAAATGGCTAACGCTACCGCAATATATCATTTGCAAGAGTCTATGATCAAATTCTCTCACAAAGATACCAAAACTATACAAAGTTGTAGACAGTAAAAAATATTGAAATTTTTTTGAGCCTGTCAAAATCCATCCAGCAGTTATTGAGATATTTGTTAAAAACATTAAAACAATGCGGTTTCTTGTTATTGTTAATAACGGCGTCAAAAATTGAAACCGTTGACAAATCTAATATTAGTATGTAATTAGTGATACAAAAACGTTGAGAAGAGATGGACTCTGATAGTTTTGGCACAATTGTAATTGTTTATTTTCGCTAAGGTTAAAAGTCATCATTTTTATGTCGCAGGAAAAATTTGTTTTTTGCAAATATCTCGGTAACTACTCGAAATAATAAATTTCTAATAAAATTAAGAAAACTGATTTTTCGCTCTAAATTATAAATTAAAATATATTTGGCAAACAAAATTCGAAACGCTAAAGGTAAGAGTCGTTTCGTAATCTCTGAAAGAATGATTTCCAGAGAGAAAAATTTCATTTGCAAACAATGTTTTTTCAGAGCCCAATACTCCTGGCCTATTAATGTTATTTTAGTAGTTAACTTAGTTCATAAGTTTGCAAAATTATTGTGAATAACTACAATGGTAATTTTTATAAGAACTTTTAATAAATATCTTATTCTAAACTTTCTAGCCTAAAATCGGTACAAAAGTAAAAAATGTTCTCTGACATTTAGCCATCCGCAAAAATATTTTCGACTAGAGAGCTACTTTATAAATGGCATTAAGATTAATGTTGTCTGGATTTACTCACTAGATGACGCTCTCCAGGAAGTCCGGGTAGAATTTCCGGATTTATTGATGGAAATAGATCACTGTCGCTAGGGCTTATATCGTGGTATTTAGCTAAAAAACGTTAAGATAATAGAAGTACAAAGATTTCAGAGAAAAAACGAAATAATTAAAGGGATTATGGGATAACAAAAGATACTTCGCAGATCTGGAACACGTAACAGTAGATAATTAAATCGCTTTCACTTAAGCAGTTAGAAAATGGGCTTCATTAGCAGCGGACTAGCGTTTAAAAGCAATATAGTGCGATTATTTGAGGGTTGAAATCGTAAAAAAAAGAATTATTTATTTATATGTGAAAATTTTCTATTATTTACCTCTAACTATAAGAAATTATTGTCGTCTTAAAATTATTTCTAAACTTTTCGCCATGAGATTAAAATGCGCATTTATACAGTCACTTTCGATTATTCAGTGCTTTTAAACTTTTCGCTTTACTTTAATTAAAATTGGAATGTAGTTAAATAAACGCAAAACTTATTATAAATAATTTAAGAGTGCTTGAAATATTTGAATTGCAAAAATATGTGTAATGTGTTAGTTTGGCGCCGACTTTGGAATTTTCAATTTCATATAAAAATTTATATTGTTATTTTAAGCTTTTAAGTGCTGTTTTAGAAGTCTGTTCAATTTTTTATAACAATAATAATAATTATGTCTTTATTTCTGGCTCTATAGAATTAACAACATATTGTAATTAATTAATATATAGGATAATGTAGAGACAGAAAGGGCGAAGTCCAGATGTGGATAACACCTAAGTGACATCCACCCTGATCAACTCAACCCACACTGAAAGTAAATAGGACCTAAATAATAATTAAACACAGAAGAGAAAAGAAACAATATTTATACACCCAAGTTAGATACATTGATACAAATTCTGGATTTTTCTTCATTAAAATTTAAAAGAAAAAGAGGAAACTACAATTTTCTTTTTCGTTTATCAAATGCGTGTTGGAAGACAACATATTTAAATTTTATAGGCGTGAAAGTTTTGACGAAGTCCGGAAGAGAATTATATAGTTTAGCGACATTGTAGGTAAAAGAGCGTTCAAAAGAGAAGATTTATGCAGGGAGACCGAATGAATTGCTTTAAGATCTTGGGTAATAGCGTTACAAGCCTCAAGAACATCCTCCCATCTAAAAGACAAATATACCTGGGTATCATCTGCGTAGCAATGCGACTTGCACCTTCTCAAGGCACTTGGTAAACACGAAGTGTAGATTGCATATAACAAAGGACTTACAATAGAGCCCTGTGGTACACCAGAATTTATGGGCAGCTCCTCTGACATTTCGCCACCCAGTTTAATGCACTGCCTTCGACCCTCCAGAAAACACTATCCAGCATTCTGGATAAACAGAATTTAATTAACATGCATTCAATACATGTGTTAAGTAGAGCAAGATGAAAGGACAGCAGAGTTCGCTTTAGAGTTTATTTTAGAGATTATCTTCGCCACCTTCAACTCTGTTACTCCTTTAAATTTAAAATTACGAGTTACATCATCTTTCACACCATTTTCATAAAATTTCAAAAGTTTATTATTATGTCCCCCTGAATCGGGTATAGAAGATCTAAAAAATCTATTTATTAAATTAGGATCCTTCAGATTTTCGGGGATATCAACTTTGTTTTTACTAACTGCTATACTGTATTTTTTTAATTCCCGCCATATATATTTTGATAGTTGTAACCTCGCATCCAAATAAGCTTTTTTTTTTCGTTACGAATAGTTAGGGTTGTGAGGTTGTGAAGAGACTTATAATATTCTCAGTGCTCGCCATTCTTTGTTCTTTTAAATTTACTTAAGGCATTATATCTAAGTTTCATCAAATTTTTATTATTCTCAGTTATCCAGGGAAAATTATTCTTGGTAAACCTAGCTTTTTTCATGGGAGTATGAAGGTAGCTACGTTGGAGTTAATAAATTCTACTTTATCATTTATATTTTCAATATCAATATATATATATATATATATATATATATATATATATATATATATATATATATATATATATATTTAAACTCACAAAATGTAAATTTATGGTCCGACATTAATGGGGCAGGTAAAGTATCACAATGTGTTACTAAATCGGGATTAGATATCAGAAAAAGGTCAATAAGTGAGACAGTATTGCGTGATATTCGAGTAGGATTATTAATTAATTGAGTACGTCCTACAGAGTGTATTAATTAATTGAATTGTGTCACATCACTTGAAAATACATCCAAAAAATCTACATTAAAATCCCCCGTGCACAACAACTCATTACTCAAAGGTACTAGTGGTATTATGGTATTCTCAAAGTCAGACAAAAAATCAGAAATTCTATATGTAGATGGTCTATATATATACATCCAAAAATTAAGGATGTATTATTAATTAAACTTTTTATCCATAATTGTTCAAAATTTTCATTCTTTGTAAAATCATTATGTAAAATAGAAAACTTCAGAGTATTTTTGATATAGATTCCGACACCCCCGCTTACCCTGTCCTGTCTAACACACTTATATCCATCGATTTCAATATCTTTAGACTTTATTGTTTTGGTTAGCTACCTCTCTGTAATTCCCACTATATTAAAACTCTCACCAAGCACAAATTCTTTATTTTAATATTTTATTCAGTAATAACTTTTTGAATCTTTTTTATACATCAAATATTTTGGAATTTTTTAAGAGATTATGGCGCGCGTAAAATGGAAATAATTCAATTTATTGAACTCAATGACTATAACAAAAAATAAAGAATATAATTACCTGATTTTGGTGTAGATTGATCAACTCAAATAATTAAACAAGCACATGTTCACTGATTTTGTTCTTTAACAATTCTACATGACTTCTAGAACGACCAATTACAAAGAACATAGTTGAATTCGCCCGAAATATTAATACTAGGCTTATCAAAATACACATTTCAAGGGATTCTTAAAACAATGTCCTAATTATTGCAAAAAGTACTTGACACGACGTATCTCCGAAATTCAATATTATTTATTTAAAACAACGGAAACAGGCATTTCTCGGATACGAAAATAAACGAAAGATACGGATATAGGAACTCAGCGAATCCGTGACCCCCGTTAAAACCGATGCCGATAGATGGCGAGAGGCATACAAACAGGCGTAAAATTAAAACAGCCTGTTACAACACAGCATCTGAAGAGGCTGCCGTGCTGTGAAAGATGTAGTACAGTCAGCTATCACAATCGTAAATTACTAGTTAAGAATGGTGCGGATTTCAATAACAGAAAAAACCATCTTGCTAGTTCAGTCACACTCCCAATGTGTTTTCCATTAAACCAGAATAGTTTGAAATTAATTTTTCATATTAAATAAAAAAATATCGTAATGTTGATTTCTGGTTAAATGGTAAGAGTTAACGATATGAAATAAAGGTATGTCACGTGATACATTTTTTGTTGTCTTTATTATATGTGTCAAAATAAAAGAGTTATGAAAGAAATAAATTTAGATATCCAGGTAAATCCTCTAGTGACAAGTTAGGAAAACAGTTTTACCTGTAAATGCGATTATTTGAGATGCCAAAAGCAACTTGATTCATTATGAAATAAATTAAGTATCAATTAGAAACCAAATAAGAAGCTTAATTTACCAGCAGTTAAGAAATCATGGAAATTTGAATTTTTTTTTGAATCACTTACTACCTTTATTTTACCATATAGAATCATTCCCGCAAGTTTTCTGACATTGTATAGAGATACTCTGTATACACGGTGTCCTTCTAATTTCTCAGGAGTATACAGGGCAGGTCTAAATAACTACTTCGTAATAGAAAAAAAAATTAAAGTATCCCTTAACGGAGATAGAGTCCTAAAAGGGTACCCAGCGATTTACCTTATTGGCTCTAAGTTTTGAACCAACCTGTATAATTTAATAAAATTTTAATATTTTATAGAGGCCATAAAGACTCATTAAACCATACTAGAATAGATATTTTAGATCATCAGAGAAGTCAGGAACGGACTTGCAGTCAAACTTGTTGGGCCTAATTTTTGACAGGTGTCATTTTACAGAGCTGAAAATAGATTTTTTAAATACTTTTGTTATTCCTCTTCAAAAAAGGTACCTAATATGTTTCGATAAAACTGACAGTTTTCGAGAAAAATCGGTTTTTATGTGAAAAACACAAAAAATATTTATGCTAATCACAAATAGGTAAAAGTAAAATACGCAGGTTATGCTGATGTGCCTTAATTTATGCTTAAAAAATAAATGGACCTATGAGGTTACTTCCGATGATGCTAGCCCACACATTTACGATAAATCTTTGTGTGATATTTGTGCGGGTTTTCATCAGCCCAAAAATTTAAATTGCGCCATCTCTCGTAAAACCGGTCTTATCGGTAAACAAAATAAGCTTAGAAAAATTTAGATTTAAGTTTTGTTGCTGTATAAACCAGTTGGAGTATTGAAGTCTTGCAGGATAATCATCCGGAGACATAGCGTGTACTTTTTCAACGTGGTACGGGTGAAGTAACTGTTCTGTTCGAGTTTCATGTACTGTGACGCGTTTTGCATAAGAGAGCAAGCAGGTCGTGCTCTGCGGATCTACTTTGATTACGGCAGCGGGACATCGGTCATTGGATATTTCTCGGGCAGACAGTCAAATGCTCAGCGCAGGGGTATCGGTTTGATGGTATCTACTTATAATCGGGATATCCCTGCTGTCTGAACTGATCAACTGTTTGACTGCCTGATGGTCAAAATATCCACTCGGTGGTCGGTTCTCGGGCGCCACCCTCGGGATTCATGTGGTCGAGGGCCCACTTATGCACCGGGCAGCTTGTTATAGTGGAGAAACGGTAAGCCAGGAGTCAATTTCACGTATTAGTGCTGGCTGCCGGCTGCCAATTGTTACCTGTAATGTTAAAAATGGGACTAAGTAAGGAAACAAACGGTTTTAAAACATCCTGTATCCTGTATTCCATACTTTTTTATAAAGATATGGCCTAAAACTAACTTACAACCTAAGATGGATAATAATATAAACATTTAAACGGTCTGGAGGGCAAGAGTATGTTTTGAGAGCTGTTCACGGTAGCTCGTACTAGTCGGTAGCGCTGGAGACGGTAACCCGGCGGTATCATTCACGACGCTATTCATGTTCCCTCGTACTATACGGTTGCGACGATATTCACGACGTATTGTACTTAAATGATCGCGCTTCGTGTCTAAAATCCACGGACGCTGTTCACAGCGCTTCGTACTACAATTCGACAGACGGCGGAATACATGGTATGTCTAACAATAAGCATCGATCAGTGGTAAGGGGCGTCTTAACACGGTGGTGATCTTTACACGGGGCGGCGACGATAAACGTCGGGGCGGCAGTTGTTAAGCGCCCTTATCAACGGACGGCGGAGGGCACCCGGCGGTAAAACACATTCCTGGTCATTTGCTAGACCAGGTCTGGCAGGCGACCCAGGCAGTCCTTTTGGACTGTTGACCCGGGTGGAGAACGTGCAGTTCTCAGCAAAATAATGGTCTGCTTGTTGTAATCGTAGTTGCATTCGTAACCACGATATACAATCTGTGAATTGACCTAAAATTTTACAGCGGTCTTTCGTCCACGGTACCAGCGGTTGGACTCATCAGTGGGTCCGCTAGCATCTTTCCCAGACATCCTGTGTTGACGTAATTATATATAGTTGGAACCAATATTTGTATTTATTTTCAGGCGGAACATGTCGGTAGGATATTGATTATTTGTGGTATTTTTGTATTTCTCTTTATCGACAAGACATCGTGATTTTAATCTTATTCCGTAGTACTACGACATGCTCGAGCTTAAATAGACGGCCCGAGCTCCCACTACGCTGACGAGTGACGGTGTGCGGTGATCGCGCATACAACACTGTTGTATGCGGCGTGCGATTACTATGGTCGGACGATCTGAAAATCATCGGAAAATTATATTCCCGGCCTGGCGCGGCAAATCTAATTATATAACGGTAATATTGAAACTTTAAGCATTCTTTTCCCGCAAGAATCAGATTTTTCGGATGTAAAATAAATAAATTAAATCCCGGCGAACATACTCATGCCCAAAAACTAATAACTTCGTTACAGTACAATTTGTAACATTATTTTGTTCGCAAGCTTTTTTATGCTATTTGAAGGGTTGTCAACAATATCTTGCAAAATTTGTTCCTCTACGTGAGGGACTCTTGCTCTCCTGGGAGGACCCTCACTGCCACGCCACGGCAAAAATTATCCTGAATAAAACATTACAAAACTGATTCGTTAACTCTAATAATTATTTTCTAATCATATTTTACTTGTTTCCCTTAGCCTTCGATCAACCCTTTGAAAGGTTTTTGGACTTAGTATGTTCGAGCTGGAAATCTTTCAGTAAAAAGTTTTCTTGCCTTCGAAGAATTTGACAGCGCTTCACCATAAATTAAATACATACTGAATGAACACTGAATGTTATAATCTCGTGTAGTAAAGACCCCTGAAGATGCCTCGTGCAATCGTAGGTAAATCAAATAAATTAAAATAATACATATTTCTCTATAGTTCCATATTGGCTTCATTGTATTGTTATAGTTATTATATTTCATCTCTAGTTCAAATGATCACTCATAAATGAAATTGGAAAAGAGTTTCTCATCTAAGAATTTCTATTTTACATTACTTCCCGTATAGCAGCAACTAATCAGAAATTCAAAAATTTGTGAAAAATGTTACTGTGTCGAGGTAATAAAAATTGAACTTCCTAAACTTTCACAAAAGTGATTTCTCTCACCGTTGTTCCATTGTTTAAGGGAAAATAACCCCGACCACGCTCGACTGACCAATTTAAACATACCTACGCACTTATTAGTGTTTCGATTCAATCAGAAATGTTTGATCACGGTTTCACGGCTCACTTGATAAAACCCGGACATGTTTAATTTATATTTTTCCGATAAATTTATAACGTTTGCTTTACTTATTGGCATTGATATTTT
Source organism: Diaprepes abbreviatus (assembly GCA_034092305.1). Taxonomy (NCBI): domain Eukaryota; kingdom Metazoa; phylum Arthropoda; class Insecta; order Coleoptera; family Curculionidae; genus Diaprepes; species Diaprepes abbreviatus. The sequence continues at coordinate 15,191,419 of JASJET010000129.1, read as the reverse complement.
ATAATCCATTTAGGATGAAGTAATTATAAAATCTGTAGAGCTGGGAATATTGATTAAATTCTTAAAATACGAGATATATAAATATTAAATTAAATATGCTGTTTAATTACCTGTGATGAATGTTTATTAAAAAGTTGTCAATGAATATGAAAAAATACTTATTTAAAAATAATGTACTAACTAAAAGGAATAAAACAATTTCAAACGGGTAAAATTAGGTACGGTAGACCTTTCTTAAATTGAAATTTCAATTCAACTCATAAAAAACATGTGTTGGTTTATGAAACCATCGACCTACATTCCATACGCAACAAAACCATAATACATGTCGATGATTTTTTAATAATAACATCTTCGCACTAGTAGAAGTGGGCTATAAACAAATCCAGTACTATATACCGGGTGTCAACGAATCTATTAGACAAGTCATAATTTCTAGAGTATTATGTGTATCAAAATGAGAATTGGTACAGGTAAATGGTATGTAAAGAGGAGAGTTTTCGAATATTTTCCACTTTCCAGCCACTTCCGGTTTCACCGGAAATGGCCCCGGTTTTGGATTTTTAAATAAAACACCCTGTATATTTTAACATTTTTGGATTTCTGAGACAATTCTAGATCAGAATGTGACATTTTAAAAACTTTTTACATCTACTTTATTTTTTTAGAGCCACTTTTAAAATTGCATCTAGGTGGCCATGATCGGACGCAAACTAATCTAACGGCCTTAGGTGATGTCAAAAAAATACAATCGCAAAGTTTTAGTTACTAGTATGAAAGACAGGAATAAGACAAGTTGACAAAATTACGTTTTCATTTCTAACTATTAATTTTCAAATGGCGACCCCTTTTTGACAACTACTTTTCGAAAAAAACATTCTTTGACGAATCTAACGGTACTAATTTATTTGCGATTGGATTAGACATAAGAACAGAAATTAAAAATTATTAAGCAAAATACTGGATAATTTATTTACTTATGACAAGTGCGCCATGGACAGCCATGATGCATAATAATTTGCAACTGTTTTTATCAAGTCTTCTTTGGAAAACAAAGCACTCACTTAAGTAGATAATGACAGTGACATACGCTCTAAGAATAGACGTAAAAGTTTCTTAATTTTCGTTAAGTTTAGTTTAAATTTTCGTTAAAATAATGTATACTCAAAGTGAAAAAGTGGATATGTTATTAATATTTGGAGAGTGTCATAGAAATTCAAGGAATGCTGCCGAGTTGTATGCTCATAGATATCCGAATCGGCAACATCCAACCCATCAGTATTTTCCGTATGTCGAGACTCGTTTTAGGCAAATAGGAAATCAAGAGGCGGACCAGAGGTTTATCATAAATGAAGAGACTGAGATTAACGTACTTGCTATGGTTGAGGTTGATAAAACAGTTTCGTTAAGAAAAATTAGTCAAGAACTGCAGATAAGTTATGAATCAGCAAGAAAAATACTGAAAAAGCATGGATATCGAGCATTTAAATATCAGTTACATCAACATTTGTATACTGAGGATGGCGATAGACGGGTAGTGTTTTATGATTGGCTGCTTCAAAATCATACAGTTAACCCGAATTTTATCGATTTTATTCTATTTTCCGACGAATCCCGATTTACAAATAATGGTATGTTCAATAAGCAAAATACTCGGTACTGGGCCCAACAAAATCAACATGAAATGAGAGAGGGCAATTTTCAAGAAAGATTTGGCGTCAATGTCTGGGCTGGTATCGTTGGAAACAGAATAATTGGGCCAATATTGTTTCAAGATTAGTTAACAGGGGTTAGATACTTAGGTTTTCTTCAAAATGAAATCGAAAATCATCTCAATGATATACCTTTAGCAGTTTTACGGCGAATTTACTTTCAACAAGATGGAGCACCGCCTCACAATACTAGAGAAGTTCTTAATTATTTAATAGAGCATTTTAATAATCGAATTATTGCAACCAATGGTCCGGTACGGTGGCCAGCCCACTCACCGGATCTTACTGTGCTCGATTTCTTTGTCTGGGGATATGTTAAAGAAAGGGTTTACTATAGAGCAGCCCCAGCTACTCTTGAAATATTAGAAGAAAGAATTTTACGGGCATTTAGAAGTATAACGCCCCAAATGCTACAAAACGTGTTGAGAGAAACAATTGAACGAGCTGAAATGTGTCGTGAAAAAGAAGGAATGAACTTTGAACATTTACTACACTAAACTTTTAACAAATTCAGCTACTGTACTTTCAAATATTTTGTGCGTCGTCTAAGTTATTAGTTTATTTTGTTAATTTTGTTAAATTTTTAATCCAATTCCTGTTTTTCATACTAGTCACTAAAACTTTGCGATTGCATTTTTTTGACATCACCTAAGGCCGTTAGATTAGTTTGCGTCCGATCATGGCCACCTAGATGCAATTTTAAAAGTGGCTCTAAAAAAATGAAGTAGACGTAAAAAGTTTTTAAAATGTCACATTCTGATCTAGAATTGTCTCAGAAATCCAAAGATGTTAAAATATACAGGGTGTTCTATTTAAGAATTCAAAACCGGGGCCATTTCCGATGAAACCGGAAGTGACCGGAAAGTGGAAAATATGCGAAAACTCTGCTCTTCACATAACATTTACCTGTACCAATTCTCATTTTGATACACATAATACTCTAGAAATTATGACTTGTCTAATAGATTCGTTGACACCCGGTATATAAAGAATAATACTTGGAGAAAAGTGAATCGATATTCATCGCCGAGAAGTTTAAGGCTCATATAATTATAACGTAATCAAACTATTATCCCAGTAAAAAATTAGATAAAGTACTTGGGGATGATCATTAATACATGGTTTTTGTTTCATTGGTCATTCTCGCTGTCCATGATATCTTAAGGATTCTTCTGTATATCCACACTATAAAGAAGTATTGACCATACGTAACCTTTTATGAACCTCAGTCTAAATTTCAAGTCAAAATCCGAATACGTAAGCACTCGCCTGAGTTTCACAAAAGCCTGTCGCGCCTGTTCAATGCGATATTTTACTACATTGTCAGAAGTCCATTCTTCGAATATCCATGTGCTCAGATATTTAAATTTGGTTACTCTTTCTATGGGTACTACGTTGAATCTTATGTTGGCATGTTTGGAATAAATTGGGATTGCTTGATATAATCATGAATTTTGTTTTCCTTGTATTGACGTTCAAGCCCATTGATTTACTGCGCTTTCCTATTATGTTGATGAGTTTTTGGAGGTCGTTTATATTGTCGGCGATTAGAACTGCGTCATCCGCATAACGGATGTTATTAATCCATATTCCGTTAACTTTAATTCCCATTTCAATATCTTCCAAAGCCTCCTGGAAAATTGTTTCTGAATAAAGGTTAAACAGAAAAGGGGACAGCACACACCCTTGTCGTACTCCTTTTCGGATTTGTATCGGGTTGGATACATTATTGTCTGATTTTATCTGCGCGGTGTGACCCCAGTATAAGCTTTCAATGCATCGGATGTCTTTCTGATCTATGTCGAGTTTTCTAAGAAGCAGGATTAGTTTATGATTTACACGATTTAATGCTTTTTCGTAATCTCTGAAGCATAGGCACACATCTTTTCTCTGATCGTAACAGTTCTGAACACGCACCTGCGTAGCGACTATCGCTTCTCTCGTACCTAGGCCCCGCCTAAACCAAAACTGTGAGTCGCTTATGTCTCTTTCACATTTATTATATTTTATTTGATGTATTATTTTTAGAAATATTTTTAGTGTATGACTCATCAAACTAATGAGTCTATGATCTTAACATTTTCTTGCGTTGGTCTTCTTAGGCAAGGGAATGAAGGTAGAGCAAAGCCATTGTTTGGGGTAGCAACCCGTTTCGTAAATAATATTAAATATTTCATCCAGAAGTTTCAATATCTCAGACGGTATCTCGTCTGGGCCAGTCGTCTTGTTGTTTTTTGAATTTTGAATAGCTTTTTCTATCTCTTCTTTGGTGATTGATGGGCCCGTTAAACAGTCGCTCCTATTACCAGCTTCCAGAAGTCTGACGTCCTAGAAGAGTGCTTCTACATACTTTTTTCACACATTATTTTTTTCTATTCTATCAAGAACTATCTGGTTGTCTTGGTTCACCAATACGCCTGATCTTCTCCTTCTATATATCCCAGCGGTTTCTTTCAACTTTTTGTGTAGGTTACGATCATCGTGTTGCTTCTGGAGTTGTTCTATTTCAGCGCATTTACGTTTAAGCCATTCGTTTTTTGCAATTCTTACTAATCGTTGAATACTTTTATATTTGATGTTATCTCTGTCGCTTCTGTATTTTCGGCGTTCATTCATTAGCAATAAAATCTCGTCTGTCATCCACTTTTGCTTCTTGTCTTCCGATCTATATCCCAGTGTATTTTTCATGGCATTTGTTGTAATATTTGTTAACCTTGCCCAAGATTCGGTCGGACCTTCCTCAGTTTTTGGTGTTAGTGTTTGGATTTGTGTGTTGATCTCATTGCTTATTTCGCCTGTTACCACTGGGTTCTTTATCTTTTCTGTTGCTATCCGTCGTTGTGTAGTTATCTTTTTAGTACTTGATAAGGCTATTTTTATAGTGGCTATCAGTAGTACGTGGTCAGAAGGTACGTCTGCTCCCGGATACGTGCAAGCATTAATGACGGTTGAGCTAAATCGCCCGTTAATAAGGATAAAATCTACCTGATTGCGTACTATGTTTTGCGGTTTGTCCCCTGGGGATTTCCAAGTGTATAGACGGCATGGGTGAAGCTGAAACCAGGTGTTTGTAATTTTCATGTCTTCTTCTTGACAGAACTGCGAAAGTCGATCATCTCTTTCGTTTCTAACTCCAAGTCCGTAAGGTCCAACTATGTTTTCAAACTTACCCTTTCCGATCTTGGCATTAAAGTCTCCAATAATTATATTGACGTCGTGTTTATATATATATATATATATATATATATATATATATATATATATATATATATATATATATATATTAATAAAAAAAGTGAAGTTGGAGAAAGAAAAGTATTGGAGCCTTCGGGACAGTCCACCTCCAGATGAGCTAGCATTTTCCGTTTTTGCTATTACATCATGTAAAATATTTAACAAGTAATTTTGCAGAACCTCACACTTTTCCAGGACACTGTACCAATTTTCATTGATTTTAGTACTCTGGTAACACATTTCACTACCTAGTTGACATTTGACATCTGTCACGACAATATGACATTAGGAACATGGATGTGGCTGAACACCTCCTTACAATTAGCTTTTGTTTATCATATTATACTGTTTTGTATACGAATAAGGCGGGGGTAATATCGATCTTTTTTGCCCTTGTGGTATCGTTTCCCTTCCCAAAAAGAGAGTGGCTGGCTGCAACTTAGGCTGTGAACTGCTGTCCGGGCAGTAGCTGTCATCTGTCAGCTGTAACATAAAACATATTATAACATACTTAGTGTTAATGACATCTGAAATTATTGTCAGAAATAAAAAAATTTAGAATGAAAATTAATTCCATATTGTGCAGTTTAATTATTTTCGCTACTACTGCAATATACAGGGTTGCGAAAATGTTTCTCAACAGCTTAACTAAGGGCAAACGAAAAGTGATAGCGGATCCGGGTTTTTCAACTTCTAGAACTAGACCTTTCCCGGCTTTGGTCAAGTTGGAATTCATGATTCTTGGGTTTAGACCGTATAAAATTGGAATTATTTTCCGACGTTGCATCTACGATTGCACGAGGCATCTTCAGGAATCTTTACTCCACGAAATTCAGTGTTCTCAACTTTATAATAACGGAATACCAATAGATAAGATCAAGTAGACCTTTTACTAATATCATACGTTATTTAAAAGTTCATTCAGTACCTCGACGGTGCCTTGTCATTTAAATTATTTTAGTCGGTAGTTATTTAACGATGCTTTAAAGAAATAAATAAAAAATAATGTCTTAATTTGAAATATGCACTTGCAATATCATTACTTTATTTAGATCTGCCGTTTAAAGTTTTTTAATGGTTGTCAAGTTAAAAATTGTGTTTTTACTTCTTAAGATGGATTAATTCAACCCTGAATATATATATATATATATATATATATATATATATATATATATATATATATATATATGTATATATAAAATATATTTCAGACAGAGTAAAGTAAAGGAAAAATCGTACGTATTACACTGTGTACATAATAAAAAACTTACTCTTGATTTAAGTAAACATTCCAAAAATATATATTGTGTAAATATGAAATACGAAATATAAAAAGAAAAATTTTTGAAGTAAATAAAAGTGAAAGAGAATTAGATCAAACACTTTTTTTCTTTTTTATTTTCAAATTGTGCTAGAAAAAAATTCAAGCAATAAACTACATAACACAGTATATTAAATGGACACTATTTGCTGAAATATTCAAAATATTAAAGAAAAGGTTACCTTTTCCTTCTGAAATATATGAATATAATAAAATGGAGGAAGCACGTATTTGACATGAAATAAACAATTGCATCGTGTCAGACAGGAATGGGTCTTGAAGGACAAGTTTTAAAGAATTTTATTTATGATTTATAAAAAGTAAAAAAGTTCCATTTTATTTATCTCCCCTTACAAAATTTATCAAGTGGAAAAAGAGGCACTCTAAACAATCTTAAATATTATATTAAAATACTTTTTTTTCCAGTTCTACATCCTCTTTTTAAAAAGGTCCATATATATATATATATATATATATATATATATATATATATATATATATATACCGGGTGTCAACGAATCTATTAGACAAGTCATAATTTCTAGAGTATTATGTGTATCAAAATGAGAATTGGTACAAGTAAATGGTATGTGAAGGGGAGAGTTTTCGCATATTTTCCACTTTCCGGCCACTTCCGGTTTCACCGGAAATTGCCCCGGTTTTGGATTTTTAAATAAAACACCCTGTATATTTTAACATTTTTGGATTTCTGAGACAATTCTAGATCAGAATGTGACATTTTAAAAACTTTTTACGTCTACTTCATTTTGTTAGAGCCACTTATAAAATTGCATCTAGGTGGCCATGATCGGACGCAAACTAATCTATGGGCCTTAGGTGATGTCAAAAAAATACAATCGCAAAGTTTTAGTTACTAGTATGAAAGACGGGAATAAGACAAGTTGACAAAATTACGTTTTCATTTCTAACTATTAATTTTCAAATGGCGACCCCTTTTTGACAACTACTTTTCGAAAAAAGCATTCTTTGACGAATCTAACGGTACTAATTTATTTGCGATTGGATTAGACATAAGAACAGAAATTAAATATTATTAAGCAAAATACTGGATAATTTATTTACTTATGACAAGTGCACCATGGACAGCCATGATGCATAATAATTTGCAACTGTTTTTATCAAGTCTTCTTTAGAAAACAAAGCACTTACTTAAGTAGATAATGACAGTGACATACGCTCTAAGAACAGAGGTAAAAGTTTCTTAATTTTCGTTAAGTTTAGTTTAAATTTTCGTTAAAATAATGTATACTCAAAGTGAAAAAGTGGATATGTTATTAATATTTGGAGAGTGTCATAGAAATTCAAGGAATGCTGCCGAGTTGTATGCTCATAGATATCCGAATCGGCAACATCCAGCCCATCAGTATTTTCGGTAAGTCGAGACTCGTTTTAGGCAAATAGGAAATCAAGAGGCGGAATAGAGGTTTATCATAAATGAAGAGACTGAGATTAACGTACTTGCTATAGTTGAGGTTGATAAAACAGTTTCGTTAAGAAAAATTAGTCAAGAACTGCAGATAAGTTATGAATCAGCAAGAAAAATACTGAAAAAGCATGGATATCGAGCATTTAAATATCAGTTACATCAACATTTGTATACTGAGGATGGCGATAGACGGGTAGTGTTTTGTGATTGGCTGCTTCAAAATCATAGAGTTAACCCAAATTTTATCGATTTTATTCTATTTTCCGACGAATCCCGATTTACAAATAATGGTATGTTCAATAAGCAAAATACTCGGTACTGGGCCCAACAAAATCAACATGAAATGAGAGAGGGCAATTTTCAAGAAGGATTTGGCGTCAATGTCTGGGCTGGTATCGTTGGAAACAGAATAATTGGGCAAATATTGTTTTAAGGTCAGTTAACAGGGGTTAGATACTTAGGTTTTCTTCAAAATGAAATCGAAAATCATCTTAATGATATACCTTTAGCAGTTTTACGGCGAATCTACTTTCAACAAGATGGAGCACCGCCTCACAATACTAGAGAAGTTCTTAATTATTTAATAGAGCATTTTAATAATCGAATTATTGCAACCAATGGTCCGGTACGGTGGCCAGCCCGCTCACCGGATCTTACTGTGCTCGATTTCTTTGTCTGGGGATATGTTAAAGAAAGGGTTTACTATGGAGCAGCCCCAGATACTCTTGAAATATTAGAAGAAAGAATTTTACGGGCATTTAGAAGTATAACGCCCCAAATGCTACAAAACGTGTTGAGAGAAACAATTGAACGAGCTGAAACGTGTCGTGAAAAAGAAGGAATGCACTTTGAACATTTACTACACTAAACTTTTTAACAAATTCAGCTACTGTACTTTCAAATATTTTAAGTGCATCGTGTAAGTTATTAGTTTATTTTGTTAGTTTTTTGTTAATTTTGTTAAATTTTTAATCCAATTCCTGTCTTTCATACTAGTCAATATATATATATATATATATATATATATATATATATATATATATATATATATATATATATATATATATATATATATATATATATATGAAGTAAAATGCGAACAGTAAATGCAAACTTCGTTCCATCATATCCTTTCTGTGTTACAGGTTACACAGTTTGAATAAATTGCTACAGAACACAATTTATCCTATTCCACCACCATCGAGATGATGGCCTGCCTGTACTACCATATCGAAAAGAAAGTAAAAACTAACCCTCCCTGCTACAGTGATACGGAGTAATCCGTGAAAGCCGCTTAAACATATATACGCCACCCGACGGGAGGTCGGCGAAGCCACGTTCAGTGATACATACTTCCTTCTGATCTGTTCTTTCCACAAACAGATGCATATTGGTACCCTGATGAGTCTAGTAGAGACGAAACATGTACCCCTGCCATATCACTGTAGTGGGGAGGGTAAGTTTTGACTTTCTTCTCGATATGGTGGTACAGGTAGGCCATCATCTCGATGGTGGTGGAATAGAATAAATTGTGTTCTGTAGCAATTGATTCAAACTGTGCAGCTTCTAACACGAAAAGGATATGATGGGGCGAAGTTTGCATTTACTGTTCGCATTTTACTTCATTGATACTCGGAGTTGCGTATAGTTGTATGTTTGCTGAACGTGATTTCAGCACTACAGCGGCATAATGTGGATATATCCACTGCTATTGCATCTCACACGGAGGAATCCGTGAAAGCCACATTAACAAATAGCTGAAAATTAAGGAAAAAATCTAGTTTCAGTCTTGAAATCTGTAGAATTAATAGTTCCTTAACGAAAATTAACAAATCTATTGTTTTTTATTCTTGTATTTTAAAAAATAAATAAATATTACTTATTTATCATACATCATGGTGTTTAAACGGTCATCCTACATTGAATCTGAACTAATAACTAAGCTAATATCAAAACAATACTTAACAAGTTCTGTAATAGAGGGTCGAAGTTTACAAAGTCATATATTATTAAAATAACCACCTAACGATTAGTGGCTTTTTGATATTTGGTAACGTTTAATGCATTCTTCAACTTATCCATTGTTACAATGTTCCGAATATAGACCGGAATGTGCTTATATATGTATATAAAACTAGTCTTTTAAAAGCTGTTGTTCCATGTTGCTGAACAAGTAAGTTATTACCATGTCGTATCAAATAACCATGATTAGTGGAGCCCACGCCACCTATATTATTTTTAACATACAAACAATATTTGAAAGCATATATCTACACTGAGTAAAGTTAGTATACAATTATTTATTAAGATTTTAACATTGAAAATTATTTCTAAATCATATTGAAAATCTATTAGCACCAGAAACGTTGTCCAAGAATTGAGAAATATTAAAGCTTCTTCCGTTGTAAGAATGCTTCGTGAGAAACACCTTTAGCCCTATCATTACACCTGTGTACAGAAGCTACTTTCTAGAGACCTTGCTCCTCGATTACAGTTTTGTCAGTGGCTTTTAGAACAAGTAAGGAATAAATTTCATTTTCTAATACCCCATGGAAAATAGACTTTCGTCAGTAACAAAAATGTAACAGGTTTTTTTGCTGGAATGTGTTTATTTTGGCATCCTATAAAACATATCTCGATGGTAACTCTAAAAGATCTGAGCAAAAGAAATGGCGGACCAAAAATCGTCACGATTTTTGGTTTTTTGAGTTTATCTCGAAAAGTAAAAGTTATATAGAAAAATATTTCAAACAAAAGTTGTAGAGAATTAAAAAACTTATCGATTCATATAATATAAGTTGTAGGTGGCGCCACTAGTTATCGAGATATATTTTTTTTTCGACAAAATTTATGTTTTTGGCTTTTTTTTTTTAAAAAAGACTTTTATTAACAAACTACCGATTTAAAATTTAACATAAATATAGGTATTATCATTCTAAAAAAGCATGTCAAACCCACCATCTGTGAGTTTTTTATTTTCCGAGAAATTCGATGTCAAAGTTGAAAATTCAACCTCAATTTTCTCCTTTCTTAATTTAGATACAATGCTCAATTTTAATGGAAATTGTTTGTATTGTTTTATATTTTGAAGATCTATAAAAAAAATTTATTTTTTCAATCGTGGGTCGAGAAATTTTGCAAAAACCAATTTTTGCACCAAAAAAATTGCGATAACTTTTCACCGGATGGAGATAAAATTTTCTTAATACGTGCAAAAAAAATTTTAATTTTGGATGAAAAAAACGTTTTTTTTTTTTTTCAAAAATTCACAATGGCGTGGCAAATGAATATTAAGGGCTCAAATTTGCAGAAGATGCTTTTTAATACTTGTACTTTACCTGTGAATTTTTTGGATCCAAGAAATACACTTCCATACGATCTGTAAACCTTCGAAAATTGGGCCGAATCTAATCGAAAATAGCTCCTGCAGGCCGCTGTCGGCGGGTTGCCATAGTTCAAGCGCATTATTTATTGGCGGTTTAAGGAAACTTATACATCACAAGTAATATTTATAATATTGATGTTGTTTTATTAATTTATATGATAGTAACAATTTGTTTAGTCATATTAAAAATTAATTTGTTTATTAACAAAATTTTCACAAAAAATTCTAGAGAAAATCATACAAATATTCAATTATATATTATATATTCTACTGTTAACAAATGTCTTTAAAAAAAAACATAAATTTTCTTGAAAAAAAAATATATATCTCGATAACTAGTAGCCCAACCTATAACTTATATTACATGAATCGATAGGTTTTTTAATTCTCTACAACTTGTATTCGAAATATTTTTCGATATAAGTCTTACTTTTCGAGATAAACTTAAAAAACCGAAAACCATGGCCATTTTTTTTTGCTCAGGTCTTTCAGAGTTACCCTCTAGATATGTTTTATAGGATGCCGAAATGAACACATTCCAGCAAAAAAAAAAACAATGTAACATTTTTGTTAACTTCAAAAAGTTCAATTTCATATAAAAATTTATATTTATTTTTCACTTTTTAGCGCACTTTTAGAAATCGCTTCAAGTTTTTTATAAAAATTTTATTTTTGTATTTTCAGTTTTAGAATTCATTATGATATCCATAAATTATTTGAACCAAGTACTAATCGAGATTAGTGTACCTCGCAATGACTCCTAAGTGGCAAAAAAGTACCCATTTTATCCAAAGTTGTAAAGCCCCTAAAATGAGCCACTAAAAATTCTTTGGTCCTTAGAGTTTTCCAAATACCAGTAAAATTGTGTCAAACAAATATTTAGTCTGTCATAGTCAAATTAATTTTAGATTGGTAATATAGGCCCCAAAACCTTCCAATATTGATGTTTAAAGAACCTGAGATTTATTTCTTTGCTCGATATATTTTATATTACGTATTGAGTTTGTATACTCCTCAAGAACCCCACAATATCAATTTTCAATATTTAAAGAACCTGGCTCGATGTATTTTATACTGCATATTGAGTTTGTATACGCTTCAAGAACCCCACAATATCAATATTAGACAAAATCGGAATGTGGAAAATTTTCTATTCCTCATATTGTATCTTATCAACCTAATAGTTGTAAAAAATTAACTTCATATTCGTAATACATGACCCCGAAAACCCTCTAATACCAAATCTGAAAAAATGCGAATAAGGTAGAATTTTCAACCCACCATATTGCATCCGCTATATTGAATTTCAAAAAAATTATTTTAAGTCTAAATCTAAACCCTTCAAAGCCCCCTAGTACCAATTTTGGATGAAATCCGGAAATTTCAAGACTTATATTCGCTATTTACATTCTCAAAAACGATTAAGTCCCACCTTTGAACAAAGTCGAAAAATGTAAAATTTTTAGTACGCTGTCTTGGATTTGCCATATTGAATCCTGAAAAAATACTTTTAAATTCACAATTTACACTCTCAAGAACCCCCTATATCACTTTGGAAGAAAATCGAAAAATGTAAAATTTTTAGGACACCATATTGAATCTGCCAGATTGAGTTTTTCAAAAAATATTTTAAATTCATAATTAACACTAACAAAGATACCCCAATACTTTCAAATTCGTTATGCGACCCCGAAAACTTTACCAATTTTGAAGAACATCGGACAACATTGATTTTTTCGTCCGCCATATTGGATCCGGCATTAGCTGCCTGAAGGAGAAAAAGGGTAACTTGTTAAGTTAATTCTACAGCAGTAAAGATTTCTTTATTTCTTACTGTAATTTAAATTTTAAGCTTGTCACTACCTTGGTGTATATATAGAGAGGAATTTAAATTTTTAATTATAAATTCTATTATAAAGTACTCTAGCGCATTGTACGGTGTTATGATATCCGTTAAGCCGAAATTTCACTTTAGGTCGAGACGATATAATCTGCCTTAACCCGTAATCTCTTCAACCCTAAACTTGTTGGGCCCTTACTTTAACATGCTCTTTTCCGGATCATTTCCGCAGTTGCTTACCCTAGAACATTCACTTCCTCTTTCTTATATTAAATTTGCAAATTATTTTACGAATCGGTATATTAGAAAAACCTATCTTTTTATACGGTGTCTTCTAGTTCTTTTAGTATAATTGGAATTTTCAAAAAGAACTTTTATCTTGGAAAAAATGTGGCTTTCTATGTTTTAAGGTAAAACTCTGTTCTCTGTTGTTTATTTTTTGGCATTGTTAGCTGGAAAAAAACATTTTTATTTCAGAGAGCCATTCCTTTAAAGTTAATCTAGTTTAACGCTATTTTGAGACATTCCTCCGTTGTATACAGAGGACAAGTTTGAAGTGCTTGGAAAAATCCTACACTTTTTTTTTCAAATAGATTTATTCTAATTTTTTTTTCTTTATAAAGGTCAATTTAAAAAGTATTATAGTACGGGTGGTCAATAATTTGTTCTCATTTTGACATTAAATGACTATGTCCATCAATTGATTCCTGATGAATTAAAACTATAAAATATTTGATATTAACTTCAACTTTGATGAACATTTTTAATGACACCAAAAAGAACGATGGCGTTAAGGCTGCTATAAAGGCCAGAGATGTTAGTTACAAGAGGTATTTCAGTTCTGGAACATCTGAGGATTTGGAGATCTATAAACAAAAAGAAATATTACGGTGAAAGTTATGCATTAGAAAAAAAATAATCAACGATGAATAAAAAACGAATATTTGTCAAATTTCCACTATACACTGTAGCTTCATCAGAAGTTCTATTTTAAATGACAAAATATTTGGTTACTTGAAAAACTTATACCTAGATTTACAATACTGAATAAGTGCAATACCCTAATTTACATTTTATTACCTATTATTTAAATTATCCACACTGGTTATTGGTAAAAGATATTTAGCAGGGGTGAGGTGTTTATATCTGTTTGGTCATTTAATAGATTACCTGTGTTCTTTAATCGATTTATTTCTATGGCTTCTAAGAAATTCAGTTTATAACCTTTCCTTTCTACATGGAGAATTTCAAAATTATCCTTTAATTGATGATATTGTTCTATTAAATGATTTGCGTATGAATAACTGTTTTTATTGTGTAAAAAATTATTTTTGTGTTCCTGAATCCTTTTTTTAAACGATCTGCCTGTTTGGCCTATATATACTTTTGGGCAACTTCCACATTTAAGTTTATAGACCCCAGATTTGTTATTTTTATTTGTTTTTGTTTTATAATTTTTAAAGCGTTTTCCTATTGAATTATTTGTTTTGAAGGCTACCCCAATACCTTTTTTATTCAGAAACTTTTTAATTTTAATTGATGATTTACCAAAATATGTTAAAGCGGTAAAGTTGCGTTTTTTAATTTTTTTGTGCTATAGGATAAACTTCTTGTGTGGCTTTCTTTTTAATTTTTTTGTTAAAATTGAGTTGACCATTGATGGTAAGTAACCATTGTTAACTGCAACTTGTTTAACCTAATTTAATTCTTTATTAAAATTCTCTTCAGATAAGGGAATGCTAATGACGATGAAAAAAACTATGGTAAGCTGCTAATTTATATTGTTCTGGGTGAGATGAAGTTCTATGTATGGTTGTATCCGTATGTGTGGGTTTGTGAAAAATTCCAGAAGAATGTTTATTTAAAACTTTAGTAATGACTAGATCAAGAAAAATTATTGAGTTGTTTTCTTCTTTTTCCATAGTAAATTGAATATTTTGGTGGATTGAGTTAATAAAATCTAAATATTTATTAAGTTGTCGATCTGTGCATGTGAAACACACTAATATGTCATCCACATATCTGTACCAGTACAAGAAATGTTGGCTTATGTGGTTATTAAATATTATTTTTTTTATTGTCCATAAAAATCTCTGCTAACAGTGGGCTTAAAGGGCTACCCATAATCAATCTTACAAAAGCAAAGAAGGACTTCATACGCAAATCATTTAATAGAACAAAATCATCAATTAGAGGATAATTTTGAAATTCTCCATGTAGAAAGGAAAGGTTATAAACTGAATTTCTTAGAAGCCATAGAAATAAATTGATTAAAGAACACAGGTAATCTATTAAATGACCAAACAGATATCAACACCTCACCCCTGCTAAATATCTTTTAACAAAAACCCGTGTGGATTTCCCAATAATTTAAATAATAGGTAATAAAATGTAAATGAGGGTATTGCACTTATTCATTATTTTAAATCTAGGTATAAGTTTTTCAAATAACCAAATATTTTGTCATTTAAAATAGAACTTCTGATGAAGCTACAGTGTTAGCGAAACGCGTCAAGTTTTTTAGTTAAATATAGTGGAAATTTGACAAATATTCGTCTTTTATTCATCGTTGAATATGGATTTCGATCAAGTAAAAGCCAGTACCCTACTTAGTAAAAAAATAATATTATAAAAACAGAATAACCGAAAATAAAAGTAATTCCCGTGCATTGTGGAATATATTAAAAACTCTGCTTCTTAATAAGGGTAAAACTAACAGTTATTTGCAACTGGAAATTGATAACGAAATAATTTCAGATCCAAATGATATTACAAGTCGCTTTTATGTTATCAGTATTGGAGCAATTGTCAGGGACATAGATAAATCTGGACCAAATTTTACAATTTTACCTAGACATGAGGGCGTGTTTTTGGAAAACTTGTTACTGTTGAGGAAACTTGTGAATTTAAGATATCCACTTACTTGCAACTCTCTGAGCTAACATCAACTTCATCCTTCAAAAGTGTTTTTGAATTTTTAAAGCTTTCATCGAGTATCGAGTTTTAGCAACCTTATGGGGCCGATCCATTTCTATCATATGTTAAAATATATATTATATTTTTATCCTTCGTCGTGCCTTGATCGAATCGTTAACTTCATAATCGCCCGGTTTCTTAGGGCTGTATTGACAAATCTCTATAGAATAGAGCCTTTTGGGATTATATTTTTAATAGTATTATATTAATCTAAATCTATTGATGTATGGGTCGCAAGAAGAGACGTAGTTTTTTTTATATCTTTGATACAGGATGAAATCAGCTTTGTACCTAATAATGTGATTTTGTAAACGATTAGAGTTTAAATTTTGACAAAATTATACATTACTGAGCTATTATTTTTGAGATTTGGAACTTTGAAAATTTTCGATTAACACAACAGATGTTTGGAAAAATTAAAATTTGCGAAATTTAGGCAATTACAGTTTTAGTTTTATTTGACTGGAAATTAAAATTTAGTTTTTTCTAGATACAAAAATGCGCTCAGTTCTAAATTTTAAAGTAAGCTTTAGGTTTAGGACGCAGCCAAGTACTCTTTGTGTGCTTAGGGTAAGGCTATCCTGGCGCTTGAAAAATTATAGACATAGAATCATATAGACTGCGGGCCATACAGAACTCCGTTGTCTCTCGTTTAGAAAAAGACAGAGCGAAATAGGACAGTAATATCTTTCATATACACATACACATATACAAAAATGAACAATCCAAATTTAAAAACATGATTAACAAAAACAAAAACGACACATGGGTCAGGAAATGCACTGAACTAAATCCACATGTAGGAGGTACAAGAACATCAGAAGCATGCAAATTAATAAAGACACTAAGATCAGACACCACAAACAAGATCAACTTACAACCAATCCCAATCAAAAAGTGAATAACCCATTATCAAACGCAGCTTACCGAAGACCGACAAGAGTACCTCGTTAACTCCCCAAGACGGTACAACGTACAAGGCCACTATATAGAGGTAGCAAAGGAGATGGTATGTAGGGCTGTGGATTCATGGAAAAATAGGAGAGCAGCTGGACCGGAAGGAATACTTGCTGAACTGTTAAAGCACGGTACTGAAAAACTAATGTCCTATCTTCAAGAACTATTTAACGGACTTCTAAATAATGATGATCCTATCCCAACTATATGGAAAGAAGGCTGGATAACACCAATCCACAAAAAAGGAAGACGCGACGAATGCTCAAACTATAGATGTATAACTGTAACCAGCACAATGAGTAGAGTATACGGAAAACTGCTTAGAAACATCATAGAAACAGAATATGGCCCCCAAGAAATTGAAAAATAAGCAGGTTTTAGAGCTTTAGATCATATATTTAGTTTAACCCAACTTAATGAAAAGAAGGTGGCAAGAAATAGACAGGTTCATCTGCTTTTTGTTGACCTCACAAAAGCATATGATACGGTGCCAATCCAAAAATTATGGCACGTGATGGAGAAGTCTCCAATTAACAATACAGCGATCCAAGCCATCAAACAGCTATACGACCAAGCATTCTCCAGAATTAAGATCGGCAATAACTTATCAGAAAGCTTTCATGTGACCAAAGGCCTTCGCCAGGGATGTTGTCTATCACCAACTCTCTTTAAAATCTACCTCAATGAAGCTTTAAAGAATTGGAGAAGATTATGTAGTAGAATGGGAATAGCATTAAATAATGACACCCATTTATATACACTTTATTTTGCAGATGACCAAATGGTAGTGACCCAAGATAAAGAGGACCTCGAATTTATGACGAAAAAACTATTTAAAGAATACGCAGAGTGGGCATTAACTGTTAACTGCAGTAAAACTAAATATATGTGTATCGGTGGAGAAGAAACAGATTTGGAAGTGGATGACAATATCATATTAAAGTCTTGGTCTGATTATACCTACCTTGGGAGAAAGATCAGTCAAAGTGGTCGAACTGAAGACGAAATATTGGAGCGAATAACTAAAGGGAAAAAAGCTATCGGATGACTAAACTCACTATTATGGTCAACAAACATCTCCAAGGAAAGAAAACATCTTTTATACAATGCAATATTTAAAAGCGTTGTATTGTATGGATGTGAAACATGGCAGATAAATAAAACTTTAAAACGTAAACTGCTGGTTCTTGAAATGGACTTTTGGCGAAGATCTGCCGGACAGTCAAGGATCGAACGGATAACCAACGAGAGAATTAGAGAGATTATGGACGTAAAGAAAACTATTCTCGATGAAATCGAACAACGTCAGCTGGTATGGTATGGACATGTGGAGAGAATGACGGACGAACGTCTACCAAAGCAAATCCTAAAATGGATACCAAATGAAAAATAAAAAGGAGGAAGAAACTTACTTCTAGGGGATTGGGAAGACTGAAAACAATGGAGACTGGGAACCGGAAGGCGTAGAACGCTATGAAACCGGATATATATATATATATATATATATATATATATATATATATATATTTATATATATATATATATATATATATATATATATATATATATATATATATATATATATATATATATACATATATACACATATATACTACTATACTACTGTCCCATTTCGCTCTGTAGGGGTACTACTGCCCTATTCCGCTTTGTCTCTTTTTAAGCGAGATCCAACGCACTTCTATAGGATCCGCATTCTATATATTTTTGTCTTTGGAAAAACTAAAATTAAAATTTGTTTAAAATGTTACTTTTACATATATAAAATAATTATTGTAAATAAAGTTCAGAGCTTTAGTGTAGCATAGGGGAAATATTTTCTTTTGTACAAATGGCTGCTGTTTAAAAAAGTTCCAAATTGGTACAAATTTGAAGCTATATAAATTAATAAAAAATAAATGCGGTATTCAAGCATTTATTTTTTATTAATTTATATACATTCATTGAAGATAATATTATTTAGATTATACAGAATAAATTTCAGTAAAATAGATCACGAAATATTGTGTTCATCAGTTTGGAAAAAGTCATTTCGTGAAAAGCGTAAAAGAAAAAAAGTGCTGCGGCAGCGTTTTAAAATTAAATATTTTGTTATATCACCTTTTCCACAGGTTTTACGATGTCGCTTCTTTTCGATTTGCCTTTCTCAACATTCTGGCCTCTATGGTTTGTCGTCGGGCTTTCAGGTTGTCTATCGTTATTCTTTTCGCATCTAAGTTTTCTACTCCTTGCAGTGCATTAGCTCCAATTATAGGATTTAACACTTCATTCATCAGTAATACAGTAGTAAACCCATCATTGCATATACTGGCTGCAGTATGAGAAACAATCTCAGTTTTACATTATTGGAGTATACTTTTGGAGCAATACATAAAATTAATTAATCTCTGCCCAAAGATGCATTCTTTAATTTTTTTGCACTATTGATTCAACTTCCTTCCATTGAATATCGATTTAATGGATAATGTACTTCTTGCTATGATGAGAACGTCCAGTTGGTATTATTATTTTTTCCATCACGACTTGTTATTTCCGACATTTTTATAATCATTTTTAATTGAAAAATTAAAAAGAAAATTATGAATGAAGAACAATAAAGCATCAGAACCAGGGGATTTACCTATCCAGTTAATTAAGCCCGTCACCACAAGAACGTATGAGCTGCTTTTTAACAAGTGCTTGGAAGCGGAAACGATTCCAAAAAATTGGAGAAGCTCTTACATAAATTCCATCTTTAAAAAGGGAAATAGGAGCGACTGCAGTAATTATTGGGGTATTAGTATTACATCATCCAATGGAAAGCTTTATGAAAGAGT
The DNA here is from genome assembly GCA_034092305.1 of Diaprepes abbreviatus. Lineage (NCBI taxonomy): Eukaryota > Metazoa > Arthropoda > Insecta > Coleoptera > Curculionidae > Diaprepes > Diaprepes abbreviatus. Next base: position 15,171,713 of record JASJET010000129.1, on the reverse strand, counting down.
CCGAATAGAAGAGGAAGCCACGGAAATAGAAGAACAAAGTGGATTTCGACCTGGGCGATCCTGCGTGGACAATATATTTATAATAAAACAACTGGCAGAAAAGAGACTAGCAAGAGGAATTGAACTTCACGCTACTTTTATAGATCTTCGTAAGGCATTTGACTCCGTCCCTTTGCAGAAATTGTGGATCGCAATGAAAGAAGCAGGCATAAATAGTTTATATATGAACGCCGTAAAAATACTGTATAAAGAAAACCAAGCATTTGTTAAGGTCGGAAATCAAACTTGTGAGGCTTTCTCACAAACAAAAGGATTTAAACCGGGCTCCTGCCTCTCTCCAATCCTGTTTAAAATTTATCTCTGCAGCGCTTTAAAACAGCGAATAAGAAAATGTAGCCCCATGGGGATCTGGACAGAGGACACTCACTTGTATGTTTGCAGATGATCATGTAGTTCTTACGGAAGACCAGCAAGACATAACTTACATAATAAATAAACTCATGGTATTCACTAAATGGGGTTTACAGATAGATATATAAAACCGACATTAAGTTGCAACAACTCGCCATATATATATATATATATATATATATATATATATATATATATATATATATATATATATATATAAATATATATATATATATATATATATATATATATATATATATATATATATATATATATATAAATATATATATATATATATATATATATATATATATATATATATATATATATATATATATATATATATATAAAGAAAATTATAATCGTAGAGCAAGTAGTCATTTGTACTCTACTGTGTTAGAAAGCAAATTAATTCTATAAGCTTAAATGTTCAACGATTGTAAAGGAGTTCAAACTTTATGTATCTGAGTTATTTTAAACAACAAAATTCCAAGAACCTTTTGTCATTAGTAGGGACTGATGCAAATAAGATGAAAATAATCAAATATAAAAGTATATTCTACAATACCCTAAAACCTACTGTAACGTCTTGACTTCTTGCGGTCGATACCTGAGATGCGGGTCTATTATCTGTCGCGCTCACTTCATATTGCTATGTCTCCGGTTATTACTGTATTATTATTACTATTTTAACATGTTTCAAATATTTTATATGGCCTAACACCTTCGTAAAACTCTCTTTCCGAGCCTCATCTAGGTTTATGACTAGCTACCTAAGTAATTTTGTATTTAAATGTTAAGGAAGTTTATGTTTAGAACCAAAAATTCAATGAATATTAGAAAAAAATCACCTTAAGACAATTAATAAAAAGTGTCTAGAAACTCCTTCCGATTTTTCTATTTAAAAAGATTCATGTTACCTAAATCTAAATTGTGAAATATTCTAAAATTCGAATTTAAGTTAAAATGATGAAATATCATCATTTAATTTAATTTAATTAAATGAAAATTATTTTATTTTATGACAATGTTTCATCCACTAATTAAAATATAAATTTATCAGCATTAAAAACAAAGCATTTTCAATTTTTAGCTATGCTAGTGCCTTTAAATTTTTTAAGCTATGTTTAATTTCCAGATTTAATGAGAAGTCGCATGTTTTTTGTATGGTTTATGGGAAATTACGACCGCATGGTAAAATTAGCAAAATTTACCCCAAAGCAATTTAAATCAAGGGTAATTTGGCCTCGCTTGCAAATTTAAAGCTAATTAGGGTGCGTTTTACTAGTGCTGCGACTGAGGGTGTTTAAATTGTATAATTATCATTGTTTTTTGTTAGAGTATTTAGTTTGTCATTTATTGCAATAAAGTAATTGTCAAGTAGATCATCTAGATCGTTTCAAAAAATGTAAATTTGAATGTTTAAAATGAAAATTTGTGGAGATATTAAAAAAAAATGTATTATTAAAATACAAACATTTTGTTCTAGGCTAAAAATGTAGATTTCATCATGTGCTCTTAACGAATTCCTTAAAAATTAATTACTTACACTGTATATCGAAACATTCTAGAATTTGACATCTACACAATTGTATGTGTGTCATATTCTTTCTGGTTGCAACAGTTAAATACCTAAAATATTAAAATGAGGATTTCAGAAAATTTTTGTCGGTTTTCTGTTTCGTTTTTGGTCAATAATTTTTTTTATAAGAACTGTACTTGGTGTAGGGACTTGATTTGATGTCTTAAAAATGCGTGTTCAAGTTTTATTTTTTACATAAGCAGGTATGTCATATCAGTAATGATTATTTATTCCTGATATAGGAAATACACATAAGGAGACATAATTACCGGAATATTTATATACAAAGTGTCCGAAAATTATAAGATAAAATAAGTTATTACAAAATCTTTATGGTTTTCTAGGTTCAGATAACTGGAGGTAAATCTTTTATATTACTTCGGGAAATGTTTAAAAAGAAACTACTATGTTTTATACCACTAAATTTATTTTCAAACTGAATTACAAAGGTAGACTAAGTATTCAATACAGAAACATGAGAAAATTTAACAATAAATAAAAACTACCTGAAAAATTACATTATTACGAAGGGGAGGTACTAAATTTTGGGAACTAATTATTATTTGGCGTCTTGTCTGGTCTTTACATTTTTATTTCTACTATGTTTATATATTTCTAAAGATTCAAGAATATTTAACTTTTGGCCCTTTGTTGAATAATGTAATATGTCAGTGTTGCTTAAATCAGAAAAACTGTGGCTGTGTTCTAAGCAATGGTTGGCAAAGCTCGAGTCTGTTTTTTTGTAGTCTATATGATCGGTGGTGTTTTGAAAAGCGAGTATTAAAGCTTCTACCTTTGTCCAATATACAAGCTATCACACTCTGAACATTTTAACTTATAAACTCCTGATTTATCAAATTTATTAATTTTATCTTTAACATTGTAAAGGATAGTGGATAGATTGTGTTGAGACTTAATTATCTTATGTTTGGAAAGAGTATTAGCTATGTTTTCTGATAGGGTACCAAAGTATGACAAAGATATATAAGATGAACTATCTTTATCATTTTTATTTTGGGATATATTGAATTAAAAGCTAGTTGTTTTTGTTTTTTAGTTATTAATTTTGTTATGGTTTGTTGGTAGAAATTGTTTGATATTGCAGTTCTTCAATGATAGTTAGTTCCTCTTGAAGATCTTCTTCAGAGAGAGGCAAAGAGAATGCTCTATGTATCATTGAATTGTATGCAGCCATTTTGTGTTGTAAGGGGTGAAAAGAGTGATTTGATATAGTATTACCTGTAAAAGTTGCTTTTCTAAAAATTTTATAATTACACTGAATATTGAGGTGAGATATGGTGAGATCTAGAAAATTTATTTTATGGTTATTTTTAGTTTCCAGAGTAAATTGAATTTTTGGATGGCAATTATTGATGTATTTTAAGAATTTTTCAAGCTGTCTAGTAGCGTCTTTAAAACATGGTAGGCCTGAATTTTGTAAATAAAATTTGTTATTAAACTGGAAATAGGTTTGTGATAGGCAAAGTTCAAAAGAGGACAAGATTTCAGTAGTAACTATTGGATTTATATTTCGTTCCTGTAAGATTTCTTCGATAAGTATAAAACATTCATCTGTTGGAATATTAGAAAACATGCTTTTTATGTCAAAAGAAACTAGTATGGAGTTATCTGGTGTTTTTATGTTTTTTAGTTTTCGGACGAGACCTACTGAATTAATTAAACTGTGACTTGATTTGAAGTTGCTTATTTGTTTAAAGAAAGAAGAATTTAGTTCCATACTGAGTTCTCTCGTGGGGCTATTCATGTGTGAAATGACTGGGCGAATGGGATTTCCTGGTTTGTGATTTTTTATAAGGCCATAGAGTTTTGGTGCTTGTGGGTTCATATTGATTATTATTTTTTATCGAATTCTGAAAAAAATGGCTATTATGTTTGACAAGGTTTGTTTCAAATTTGTTTGAAAAACTTTTATAGGATCGCTTTTAATTTCCATAATATTTTCGGATTGAATAAATGCTTCTATTTTATTGACATATTCAACTTTTGGTAAAATAACTGTTGCATTTGATTTATGTGCTTTTGTTATTGTTAGATCATTATCTTTTACTTTCTCTCTTATACTTTTTATTGTGTCTAAAGCTGTATTATTGGATTTTAAATTAGTGGATTTTATATGTTTTTTAATTGTTCCGGTAGTTAAGTCAATATTATTGGTATGTTTTATTTTGTTTAGAGCTAGAGTACTTTCAGATATGATAGAATCGATTATATTTTTATTGTTTATGTGAGGTGAAAATTTAGGGCCTTTTGACATTAGATCTATTTCTTTACTATTAAAAACCTACGTTTGACAGATTTATGACTGTTTCACTAAAATTCTGATTGGACTGTGGTGTTTTGTTAGTTGTTTGGGAAAATTTACATGACTTTAAATGGTTAAGTTTTTTAGATTGAGTTTCAAATTTTTTGTGGATAATTATGCAAATTTTTGATCTAGTACTATCGTCTAAAATATCAAATTCAATTGGGTTAAGTTTATAAGTCAATTCAGAATGTAATAACTTAATATAGTTTTGTAGAACAAAGCTTCTGGAGAAATGGTGTTTGCATTCTTGTTTCATCCATATGGTTTGGGCTTTCTTTATTGCGTAGTCGGAGGATGCTAATTTTCTTCTAATTTTAATATTCACGTGTTATCTGACCAAAACATTTAAATTTAATCTTCAAATCAAAAATTATCTCTATTTTTTAGTCATTAGTTAACTGTATTTGATTTAATACTCTCTAAAATTTTAAGAGAACATCTCTAAAATGTAAACACTTCATTTTGCTGAATGTCTACGCAAACAGAGCTTCTACAAATCTTATTCGCTCGGTTAACTTCGCAATGATTTGAAATATAACAGCATAACTTAGTATATTTAAGAGACTAGAAAGTTGGTGTCACATTAAAACTGATCTAAAATGACAATAAAAGATTTAAACTGACAAATACGACAATAAGTTTTGAATCTTAAAAAAATAGGAATAAAAAAATCGCCTCCTTTTTTTTTTATCAAACCGGCAAAAATGGATTTTCTTTATTTTCAGAAAATAGTAATATTGCAGTTACAATGTGTAAGTAAAGGGTGTTTTTTATAGAGGTATAGAACTTTTAAATGGAATAAAACAAAGATAAATTTTTTAAATTTACCTTATTCGAAAGATAACCTTCTGGCATTATAATTTAAATATGACTTCTGGCATATGACCGCCACGGCTGGCTCGGACGTAGTCTAATCTGGAAGTCCAATTTTCGATGACTTTTTCCAACATTTGTGGTCGTATATCGGCAATAACGCGACGAATGTTGTCCTCCAAGTGATCAATCGTTTCGGGCTTATCGGCGTAGACTAGCGACTTCCCATATCCCCACAGAAAATAGTCTAGCGTCGTTAAGTCGCACGATCTTGGAGGCCAACTCACGGGTCCGAAACGTGAAACTATGCGGTTACCAAACGTTTCCTTCAATAAATCAATTGTGGCACCAGCTGTGTGACATGTTGCGCCATCTTGTTGAAACCACAGCTCCTGCACATCATGGTTGTTCAATTGATGAACGAAAAAGTCAGTAATCATGGCTCTATAGCGGTCACCATTGACTGTAACGTTCTGACCAGCATCGTTTTTAAAGAAGTACGGACCAATGATTCCACCAGCCCATAAAGCACACCAAACAGTCAGTTTTTTTGGATGTAACGGTGTCTCAACATACACTTGAGGATTATCATCACTTCAAATACGGCAGTTTTGTTTATTGACGTATCCATTCAAACAAAAGTGAGCTTCGTCGCTAAACAAAATTCGCTTATGAAAATCGGGATATCTTGTTTTGGGCCCATTCACCGAATCTACGCCTTGCTAGGTGATCGTGTGGCTTTAATTCTTGCACGAGTTGGATTTTGTAAGCACGCAAACCAAAATCTTTCCGCAGAATCTTCCATAAAGTGAATGGACACATCCAATTCCTGTGCACGATGGCGGATAGACTGAGTCGGGTCTTCCTCTACGCTACGCTCTACAGCAGCAATGACTTCTTCTGTACGCACTGTACGACGTCTCTGTGGATGCGTATTATCATTTAGAGTAAACGTGGTGCGAAAACATTCCATAGTTAATTGAATTAATTGCTCTGATGGACGATTATGTCGACCGTAAAATGGACGTAGTGCGCGATACGTATTTCGAACAGAACCATAATTTTCAAAATAAATTTGCACAATTTGGAAGCGTTGTTCAGGCGTCAGTCTATTCATGTTGAAATGCCAAACCAAACTAAACATAAATCACTTGACAGCTGACAAAATAGCCGCCAGTTAAAAAAGTGTTGCCAACTTAAAGTTCTATACCTCTATAAAAAACACCTTTTATATGCTTCTTTTTTTATTGAAATATTTTCTTTTTTACAATATCTATTAATTTAAAAATTCTAATTGGATGTTTACAGCAAAGAGTCCTATTATGTATGCGTCCAATGTTATGCTCTTGGCCGAGAAATTAAGGAAATTAGCATATAAAAAATTAAAGGGTACTGGTAAATTTAATGCAAATAATTTATAAACAATTATTCGTAGCTTTTCTCTACATAAAATTTTTTATTTAATATTTTAAGAAACATTACTCGAATTATGTTAGACTAACAGATAATAATGTCAGAATTTTCCTATTCGTTTTTAAATGGCAATCGTTAGAACTAACAAAAAGTGATTTAAATAAATCAATGCATAAAATATTTTATAACTCTAAAATAAATACCACACAAAGTGTATTTATATTAATTTCAAAATATTTGCTCTTTTTGTCCATATCTCCCTAAATAAATCAAAATTGGTGATTTAAAAATATTATTGTTGGTTGAGTAAAGCAAAACCTTTACAAAAGTTTTTCTTAATAACAATAATGTATATAAAGGGTGTTTTTTTTTATAGAGGTATAGAACTTTTAAATGGAATAAAACAAAGATGAATTTTTTAAATTGACATGAAATTTACTTTATTCGAAAGATAACCTTCTGGCATTATAATTTAAATATGACTTCTGGCATATGACCGCCACGGCTGGCTCGGACGTAGTCTAATCTGGAGGTCCAATTTTCGATGACTTTTTCCAACATTTGTGGTCGTATATCGGCAATAACGCGGCGAATGTTGTCCTCCAAGTGATCAATCGTTTCGGGCTTATAGGCGTAGACTAGCGACTTCACATATCCCCACAGAAAATAGTCTAGCGGCGTTAAGTCGCACGATCTTGGAGGCCAATTCACGGGTCCAAAACGTGAAACTATGCGGTTACCAAACGTTTCCTTTAATAAATCAATTGTGGCACGAGCTGTTTGACATGTTGCGCCGTCTTGCTGAAACCACAGCTCCTGCACATCATGGTTGTTCAATTGATGAACGAAAAAGTCAGTAATCATGGCTCTATAGCGGTCACCATTGATTGTAACGTTCTGACCAGCATGATTTTTAAAGAAGTACGGACCAATGATTCCACCAGCCCATAAAGCACACCAAACAGTCACTTTTTCTGGATGTAACGGTGTCTCAACATACACTTGAGGATTATCATCATTCCAAATACGGCAGTTTTGTGCAGCAATGACTTCTTCTGTACGACGTCTCTGTGGATGCGTATTATCATTTAGAGTAAACGTGGTGCGAAAACGTTCCATAGTTAATCGAATTAATTGCTCTGATGGACGATTACGTTGACCGTAAAATGGATGTAGTGCGCGATACGTATTTCGAACAGAACCATGATTTTCAAAATAAATTTGCACAATTTGGAAGCGTTGTTCAGGCGTTAGCCAAACCAAACTAAACATAAATCACTTGACAGCTGACAAAATGGCCGCCAGTTAAAAAAGTGTTGCCAACTTAAAGTTCTATACCTCTATAAAAAAACACCCTTTATATGCTTCTTTTTTTACTGAAATATCTTCTTTTTTACAATATCTATTAATTTAAAAATTCTAATTGGATGTTTATAGTGAAGAGTCCTATTATGTACGCGTCCAATGTTATGGTCTTGGCCGAGAAATTAAGGAAATTAGCATATAAAAAATTAAAGGGTACTGGTAAATTTAATGCAAATAATTTATAAATAATTATTCGTAGCTTTTTTCTATATAAAATTTTTTATTTAATATTTAAGAAACATTACTTGAATTATGTTAGACTAACAGATAATAATGTCAGAATTTTCCTATTCGTTTTTAAAACGCGATCGTTAGAACTAACAAAAAGTGATTTTAAATAAATCAATGTAAAAAATATTTTATAACTCTAAAATAAATACCACACAAAATATATTTATATTAATTTCAAAATATTTGCTCTCTTTGTCCATATCTCCCTACATAAACCAAAATTGGTAATTTTAAAAATATTATTATTGGTTGAGTAAAGCAAAACCTTTACAAATTTTTTTTTAATAAGAATAACATCTATATTTAAAAAAAATGCAAAATTTATCAATTACAAATTCCAAAATTTCCGGTAATTTAAATTTCTTCCCAACAACGACCAGTTTTCTATCTAGAAGTGTAATACATCATCACCCAGCAGGAGAAAAATCATAAAATTCCCGTAATCCTGCTGAGTCCACCGGAAATTACGACGTAGTTCTCGCAGGAGCGAATTAGAGCCAATTAATTAATTGTAATTTGTTGTTACTTGTCGTTGCTTAAATCCTGCAGAGAGAGTCGGCAGGAAAATGGTTTTAGTGGAGGAGAATTCATAATGTTATTTGATGATTTAATTAAATTAATTTAATATACGGATGTTGTATTAGCATATTTGGTTTACTGCCGTAATATTCTGGATGTTTTTAAAAATAATTGGAAAATAAAAGCATACTATTTTAAGCGCCATGAAACAGTATTCTTATATTTTTGTATTTTCACGATTAGTTTATTTTTTGATTACAATTGCTATTTTATGGCTTTAGATCGTTGGGTCATGTTGTCCGTCAAAGGGCTTACTTCTATAAGGCTTGATTCGGTTCAAATTATATGTTTCATTGTATCTTGACCCAATGTTTTCCGGCATTTGTGATTAATTCGTCAATTTAATATTGACTACAATCTTTATATGCCTTTATATTTAAATATAAGATTGCTTTAATAAATTGTGCTTTAATTTGTTTTGTAGATAAAAAGCCACGCAGAAATCTTATAGGAAATGGCCTTTATTCAAACTCTCGGAAACCATCTGGTAGTTCTTGGTTAGTAGATCAAAAGTGTCATTAAGTAAAAAAAATTAAGGTTCAGAGATATAGATCACTGAAGTTGTACTGTTTTGTGTTTAAAAGCCTGCATGAATGTTACTGTAGCGTTTTTTATGTGCATAAAAATGACTTCTGCCGATGTTGTACAGACGATCGAGGACAAGGTTTTCATCTTCAGTGATAAATTTGCCCTCGCCCTCAACGTCAAAGGCCAAGATCAACTCAAGGGCAAAATGTAATTGAATGACAAATAGTCCTTTTGATGTCCAGAACAATCATGTCTGCCGAGGTTGGAAAGATGTTTGAGCGAAAGATTTTACCTGCTGCTCAAGGTTAAGGTTTAAAGCCAGCTCAAGGTCAAATCTAGTTTAAATGGACACTTATATTTTTTAATCCAAAAATATGAAAATCAGAATGTTGTAACTTTAGATATGATCTTGTTCTTGGCAGTCACGTAGGGGGGGTTCATAATAGTTAATTAACGATTTTAGAACATTGAGCTTGTCCAACAAATACTATTAGGATCATAGACTCCTACTATGTTTCTAAGCCAGAATTGAAATAGATAATGTTCTGAGAAGAAATTGTCAATGCTGACGATTATATCATCATGATATTCCTGACTTCCCTGTTTCTGTCTTGGAATATTTGAGGGATTTAACAGTGGGAATTTATCAGATTTATCTTTCTCTATCTTATATGCAAGAAAAACTCGTGAGAGAAAATGATGAAGAGGTTCAACTCGATAAGCACATTAATGAACAGGGCTTTCTGAGTGTCTGGGTATATCTCAGGTGTAGAAATGCAACGAAATTCTAAATATTTATTGCCTCCATTAATATTTATGGAAAGGGTATATATGATGCCAGTAACACCAATAGTCATGAACTAATTACCAAATTATTATTGGACACGTCAATCTGGAGCCAGAACTTTGGGCATATGTGCCCATTTCAACTGTATTATATGGATTTTAGGCTATTCGCGTCATCAACATAGTTCAAAGTATGCAGAAGTGTCCCTGCTAAATACAACTCTAGATACTCGAAGTAAAGTACAACAAGAAGCTGGAGAAAATATTAATATTGAAGTGATGGACTAAAAACATCTTTGTGGCTCCTCGTAATATCAAGATTAAAAATTGACCCTCTTTAGGGCTCATTGATGTGTTAAGTTTGTTTTAACAATCTCCACATTGGGTTACGTTAATACAGACGGCAATCTCTATATTTTTATCTTGCTATGTTTATGTATATGATTATGTAAAAATGAATAATCTCTATAGATGCGTGTCAGTTTATAGTTCTATAAGGTCAAATGCCGGATATCTATTTGATCTTGTTTTATCTGATTGACCGGCTCTGATGGAATGTTCTAACATTGTTAGTTAACCATTATTAACTCCCACAATCTGACCAAGGACAAAATCATATCTAAAGTCAAAATATTCTGATTTTCATATTTTCAGATTCAAAAATATAAGTATCTGATCTGACCTTGAGCCGATCTTGAACAATGAAAATCTTTCTCTCGATCATCTTTCTAACCTCGACAGACATCATTGTTTCGGACATCAAAAGGATTAGTTATCATTCAATTTAAATTTTACCTTAAGCGGATCTTGACCTTTGACCTTGAGAGGAGGTCAAGTTTTTCAATGAAGAGGAGAACCTTTTCCTCGATCTTCTGTATAACATCGGCAGAAGTCATTCTTATGGACGTAAAGAAAAGCTGCACTAAATGTATACCGGCTTTCAGACTTAAAATAGTGCAACTTCAGTGATCTATATCTTTAAACGATAAGTTCTTTGGACTTTTAATCCACTAACCAAGAACTACCAAATTCAGGTGATTTCAAAGAGTTCTCTCGAAAGCTATTTTCCATAAGACGTCTGCTGGGTTGCTTGAAAATTTACTTTTAGTTTTCCAAGGGTAGAATTTAGAAATTTCAAAAAATTCGTCATAATAGCACTTAGTAAATATTTTCAATGAAAATTGGTACGATTTTGTAATAAAATTTTGCTAGCAATTCGAAGAAGTGCAACGAAATTTTAGGAAAAACTAATAACGTCAATAACTGGTGCAGGTTCGACACGCATTAGATAAGTTTTTTCCATTTGTAGTGACTTGTTATGACAAATTGTTTCAATAGAAAATCTTTAGTAATGACTTACTCTTTCGATGCATCTTGTTTAGTTACATAACAAGTTATAGTTTAAAAGAAACTCAGCATACTCTTTCATTTATGATAAATTTTATATCAGCCATTTATGGAAAGAATAATTTTTGTGATGATTCCTTAAAAAATACATAATAGAGAATATAGGCCTCTTATTTTTGATTAATAAATGAAAAATAAACGATGCTTATCGAGTGGTGGGTAGTTACAAGAATAAAATCAAAAGAAACCGATAAGGACTGATTTCTATTTTATTACAAAAAATAGGCCATTTTACTCCTTTATTTCTTATCTTATTTAAAAGTAGTTTGGATAAATTTTTTTTTCGTGATATTTTTGTAGAAAATTATAGTTATCCTGACAAGCTGCACTTCTGCTTTGATCTCAGCTATCAAAATAATTTTTTGGAAAAGGGAAAAATGTGTAAAAACATTGGGAATATGCAAAAAATTTAAAAATTTTGAAATGGTGAACAATTTGGCATCATTAAATACTTAATATTGAAAAGTTGATGCTGGTAGCCGTTACTATGTGGTAGTTAATCATCTCAGGGAAATGTTTAAAAAGGAACTACTATGTTTTATACCACTAAATTTATTAAGAAAACAGTGACTGCAGTTTCAACTCACACAGTCGTTTTCAAACTGAATTACAAAGGTAGACTAAGTATTCAATACAGAAACATGAGAAAATTTACCAATAAATAAAAACTACCTGAGAAATTACATTATTACAAAGGGGAGATACTAAATTTTGGGAACCAATTATTATTTGGCGACAACAAATAACGGGGAAAACCCAAGTTCTGTCTGGTCATTAAGCAAATTTATATTTTTATTTTTACTATGTTTATATATTTCTAAAGATTCAAGAATATTTAACTTTTGGCCCTTTGTTGAATAATGTAATATGGCAGTGTTGGTTAAATTAGGAAAACTGTGGTTGTGTTCTAGGCAATGGTTGGTGAACTCGAGTCTGTTTTTTGTAGTCTATATGATCGGTGGTGTTCTGAAAAGCGAGTTTTAAAGCTTCTACCACTTTGTCCAATATACAAGCTATCACACTCTGAACATTTTAACTTATAAATTCCTGATTTATCAAATTTATTAATTTTATCTTTAGCATAGTAAAGGATAGTAGACAGATTGTGTTGAGATTTAAGGGCTACTTTTATGTTATGTTTGGAAAGGGTATTAGCTATGTTTTCTGATAGGGTACCACAGTATGACAAAGATATATAAGATGAACTATCTTTGTCATTTTTTATTTGGGGATATATTGAATTAAAAGCTAGTTGTTTTTGTTTTTTAATTATTAATTTCTTTATGGTTTGTTGGGAGAAATTGTTTGATTTTGCAATCCTTTCAATGATTATTAGTTCCTCTTGAAGATCTTCTTCAGAGAGAGGCAAAGAGAATGCTCTATGTATCATTGAATTGTATGCAGCCATTTCGAGAGAGCATTCTTTTTGCCGCTCTCTGAAGAAGATCTTCAAGAGGAACTAAATATCATTGAAAGGATTGCAATATCAAACAATATCTCCCAACAAACCATAAAGAAATTAATAATTAAAAAACAAAAACAACTAGCTTTTAATTCAATATATCCCAAAATAAAAAATGATAAAGATAGTTCATTTTATATATCTTTGTCATACTGTGGTACCCTATCAGAAAACATAGCTAATACTCTTTCCAAACATAACATAAAAGTAGCCTTTAAATCTCAACACAATCTGTCCACTATCCTTTACAATGCTAAAGATAAAATTAATAAATTTGATAAATCAGGAGTTTATAAGTTAAAATGTTCAGAGTGTGATAGCTTGTATATTGGACAAAGTGGTAGAAGCTTTAAAACTCCCTTTCAGAACACCACCGATCATATAGACTACAAAAAACAGACTCAAGCTTTGCCAACCATTGCTTAGAACACAACCACAGTTTTCCTAATTTAAGCAACACTGACATATTACATTATTCAACAAAGGGCCAAAAGTTAAATATTCTTGAATCTTTAGAAATATATAAACATAGTAAAAATAAAAATGTAAATTTGCTTAATGACCAAACAGAACTTGGGTTTTCCCCGTTATTTGTTGTTTCCAAATAATAATTAGTTCCCAAAATTTAGTATCTCCCCTTTGTAATATTGTAATTTCTCAGGTAGTTTTTATTTATTGGTAAATTTTGTCATGTTTCTGTATTGAATACTTGGTCTACCTTTGTAATTCAGTTTGAAAACGACTCTGTAAGTTGAAACTGCAGTCACTGTTTTTCTTAATAAATTTAGTGGTATAGATAGTAGTTCTTTTTTAAACATTTCCCGAACTTAATATTGACTTTAAAGAAATCAACATTTGAATTCTAAGTTTACTGCTTGCAATATGTTTAGCGAGAACCAAACTTCATGAAGCATTGCGGAATTTAAAACTTATTTGGTAGGGGCCGAATCTCATTGGCATGAAATGGTTCATAATAATTTTCTTAGTAATTCTAGAATTACCATAAAATTTAACAAGAAAAACAATATTTGCATCCTTATTATTGTATCTTTGTAGGCAATGTATTACAAAATAAATAAATAATTGCGTGTTGACACTTATAAAATTAATTTATTAAAAGTAATTTACATAATGCGAATAAAGTACTTCGATTTAATAAAACCGTTCTTTTATCACCTTTATTGAAGTGCATTTAGCTTTGGAACGTTCGAATAATCGGTTATCCAAATAAAGCGGTTAACCTCATACTCCGTTAATTGATATTTTCGGAACAGTGAAAAATTGTAAATCGGATTTTTTAGAAAACGAGTTGTCAACTGCAATAAAAACAGCAAAAAATGTGTGTAATACCGAAAACAGTAATTTAGTAAATGCATTTTGGAAAATAACATATTGTAGAAATGGTTTTTATTATTTAACATTCTATCGTTTTGCGTAGAATTCTAAGTATTATTTAACCAATTGTTGTTAAAAGAAACTCCTCGAAAGTTAAAATATAAGTTGTTTGTAAGTATACAATGAATACAAGGTGGTTTAAAAAGTTTTTAGACTCCAGATGAAAAAATATTAGGTAATATGTATTATCTTTTCAAGCACAGAAAAGCAAAGAATATAGACAAACAGTTTACTTCCTGTAAATACAACTCTGTTCCTCTCTCCATCCAAATTCTAGTCTCCTCAGTGGAGCTGTATCGAACCGAGATCAACATTAGCAGGAAATAACTGTTATATTAAACATAAATTCCACAGCATGTCGGTAGGATATTAAAAACCTATCGCCTTCAATGCCAGACTGAAAAATATCGCCAGTCAAACGACATCTATAAAATCATCGGAGTAGTGCGAAATTAAAAATCAAAATTTCAGTAAGAAACAAAGAAATCTATCTACCGTATATAAATAGTTGTTATATATATATATATATATATATATATATATATATATATATATATTATCCTTTCAAGCAGAGAAAATGAAAGAACATATACTGGGTGAGTCAACGATTGGATGAAGTAAGTTTGTGCCTTTTCGGTGAAATTTACAAAGAAACTATATTTATTGTTTGATACAGTTTATTTTTACTCAGATTTTAAAAATATTTAGGACTCTACAGGGTGAGCCAAAAAACTAGGACAGCTTAAAGTTGTATTTTTTTAAATAGAACACCCTATATACGAATCGTATTTTCGATTTAGCTTATAATTTTAAATCTTTTTTATTAAGGGTTTACTATAACAAAACTTTATAGTTTCTGAGATAATTAAGTTTAAAGAAAAAAAGTCACATTTTCAAGCATCAATTCAATCCTAAATAACGTTTTCAATTTTGTGACAAATATATTCAAATTTGGAATTTAGCAAGGCCAAGGACAAGTTAACATAATTTTTACCTAATATTTGCAATAAAAGCTACAGGGTGTTGAACACATCGGCTCAAATTTGAACAAGTTTAAATGAATAAATATCTTTTTTTTTAAATGGTACATCCTGTATATTTTCATGTTATTTAATAGAGTAATGAAAACCCTAAAAGTTTTGTTTAATATATCCTATACCTATTTATAATAGTTTTTGAGATATTTCAGTTTTTCTTATTTTCCATACTTTTTTACAGAAATAGTCTTCATTATCATAGTAGCCATGGCAAAAACAATGTAAAAGAACATTTTTCTGTGTGTCAAATTTATAACCGCAATCGCTTCTTTTGGTTTTTATGTAGTGTAGTTTGGTTTTTTTTGCATTCATCTTATATTGTAAAATGAATTTTCTAAAGAATGAGTTAATAGATATGATTTATACAATAGGAGAGGCTCAAAAAAATTGCCTTCTTGCTCAAAGAATTTACAAAATGAAGTATCCTGATCGACGCCAGCCTAATACCCATACTTTTCAAAACTTAATGCAAAGATTTGATTCTTCTGGTACTGTTGTAAACGTAAAGTGGTCAACAAACCAGTAACTAATGAAGAAAAAGAACTAAAAGTATTGTTAAATGTTCAGGAAAATCCTTATATTGGTAGCCGTCAGTTAGCAGCATTATGTGAAACATCACAATCCACCGCTAATCGTACTACCAAGAAATATAGGTATCATCCATATCACATGGAATTACACCAAGAATTGCATGGATAGGATTTTGAAAGTCGTGTAAACTTTTGTCGTACAATAAATGCGGAGATTCAATTAAATCCAAATTTATTATGCAAGGTAATGTTTAGCGATGAAGCTACTTTTAGAAGTAACGGTGCCGTAAATAGACGCAACATGCATTATTATGCCACAGAAAATCCATTTTGGATTAGAGAGGTGCAACATCAAAACCACTGGTCATTAAATGTTTGGTGTGGTATTCATCATAATTGAATTATTGGACCCCACTTTTTTAATGAACCACTAAATGGCCATAGTTACCTGAACTTTCGACAAGAAGAACTACCCCAACTGCTTCAAGGTCTCGATAGGGATAAGCTCGACAGTATGTGGTTCCAGCACGATGGTGCGCCTCCGCATTACCATCGTGAAGTTCGTGCGTTTTTGGACCAACGATATCCGCAAAAATGGATTGGACGTGAGGGTTTCATTGAGTGGCCACCAAGGTCTTGCGACATCACCCCATTAGATTTCTTCCTATGGGGTTATATTAAAAATAAGGTGTATGTTAATCCACCAACAACAGTGGAAGATATGCGAAACAGGATTAGGGATACCTGTAGAACAATAACGCCACTAATTTTGTCCAGGGTCCGAGAAAATCTGCAAAAAAGACTAAATTTGTGCATTGCACAAGAGGGTCGTTTATTCGAACACTTATTAAAAAGAAATAATTAATCTCAGTATTTAATAGGTAATTTTTTTGTTTCAATTTAGTATAAAAGTAAATATGTATTTGCCTTGTCGTTATTGTTGTGTTAATTTTTTCACATTATGTTTAATTAAACTATTGCCGTTGTAATATAACGAATAATGTATTTCATCATATTTAACCACATTCTGTTTATTTCTGTAGTTTCTTTTTATTATTCTACATGGCTACTATGATAATGAAGACTATTTCTGTAAAAAAGTATGGAAAATAAGAAAAACTGAAATATCTCAAAAACTATTATAAATAGGTATAGGATATATTGAACAAAACTTTTAGGGTTTTTATTACTCTATTAAATAACATGAAAATATACAGGGTGTACCATTTAAAAAAAAAGATATTTATTCATTTAAACTTGTTCAAATTTGAGCCGATGTGTTCAACACCCTGTAGCTTTTATTGCAAATATTCGGTAAAAATTATTTTAACTTGTCCTTGGTCTTGCTAAATTCCAAATTTGAATATATTTGTCACAAAATTGAAAACGTTATTTAGGATTGAATTGATGCTTGAAAATGTGCCTTTTTTTTCTTTAAACTTAATTATTTCAGAAACTATAAAGTTTTGTTATAGTAAACCCTTAATAAAAAATATTTAAAATTATAAGCTAAATCGAAAATACGATTCGTATATAGGGTGTTCTATTTTAAAAAATACAACTTTATGCTGTCCTAGTTTTTTGGCTCACCCTGTAGAGTCCTAAATATTTTTAAAATCTGCGTAAAAATAAACTGTATCAAACAATAAATATAGTTTCTTTGTACATTTCACCGAAAAGGCACAAACTTACTTCATCCAATCGTTGACTCACCCGGTAGAAACAGTTTGTTTCCTGCAAATACTCTGGTCCTCTCTCCATATGTCTTTTGACCATCTATGATCTCTTCAGTGGAGCTGTATCGAGCCGAAATCACAAAATCTATTTGAATTTTATGATTTCCATAGGGTAAAGTTCAGATTGATAAGCAGCGTCCGTGGTGTTAAAACTATATTTTGCCAACAGTCAGATTTTTCTGTATTGCAAGTTATGGTAGACGTTCTTTTTGTGTGTTGCGTATGATAAACCAACAGTAACAATTAGGATATTTTTATTAGGAATTGTTGCAATTATTCCTTTCATTTCTTTTACATCTTTGTTGAAATATAAACTTGCAAGATATGCATATTAGCAGAATGTGAATTAAAAGCTATTTTGATTAAGCGATGCTTTGTGAGTAAGTACTGTTTTGTAGACTGTGCTATTTTATTATTAATAATTATTGCCTCGCCACCTCTTGCCGTTGTTGCTATTCTGCATATGTATATTGTGTTGTTAGTAGTTTGAAAATGACCCGAGTCCTTCCAGTGAGTTCCTGCTATGACGCATATGGAAATATTTTCTCTTACTAACGCTCTTTCTACGATTTGGAGCTTTCCTGTCTGTAAAAGACCTCTAATATTTCATTTTTCTACGTTGTTGCTATTTCTTAATTTTAAATATTATTTTCCAAACACATATTTTGTGTAATAGGTTTGGTTGCCTGTAATGTCAGTAATGAATATCGCACTGATTGCTAGCCAGGTCACTAAGCCTATCATTTGAATTGTTATTTTTACTCATACTCCAGATACTGAAACCTTAATTCATTAAAAATTAAAGAATATGCATTTTGTAATTAAACTCTCCATTCTGCTCCACTACTTTGTAGGATGACAAGTAAAAGTGACAGGATTACTTCTCTAGCAGATATTTAGCTGAAATGAGCTTTATCGGAAACAGTCTGACGTGATTTGTTATCTTAGACCTACAGTGAAATGTTTCACACATTGAATTAGGAAAACTGGTGCTTTAATATTAGAACATTTTATTAAGATAACAACTATTTCTACATAACAGCAGTTTAATGTCGAAATATATTTTAATCATAAATATTTATTTCATTATCAAATATTGCATCTGTGTTAAAAAAAATTAAGAGAAAAATTAGAAAAATGGTTAATTGTAGGTAAACGTGTGAAAAAATTGTTTTTTTATTTCAAAATTATTGTTAGGTTTCACAACATAGCTTAGAAAATCAGTTAAAGGTAGAATTAATTTAAAATTTTTCTTTTTATTAAAATACGTTGTTGAAGTTTAATAGAGTGCGGTACCGCATCTGTGAACACGCTGTCACACACTTTCCTGGTGTTCGTTCTTTTATTGTTTTATTGGATATTACTTTTTTATAAACACAATTTTATTTACGACACATATATACGTAGGTGACATGAATTTGTCGCAATGATGTGTAATTTTAAGCGAGAGAAGAGAAAAGTTTCTCGAGGAAATTTAGGAAACTTGTTTAAGCTTAAAGACGGCGAAAAGATGACTTTTTCAATTTCCGAGTGAAAATTTTAACCTAGGAGAATGATTCAAGGTCTCCAAGGAAATCAATGCTAAAATAAAAGACAGACGTGTAATATACCATCATATGCAGGAAATACTCAACCAACTGTTCACCGCGTTTCTCATGAGCATTTGGAAATACACAAACTTTGTTCACAACCATTAAAGAAATATAAAAGTCTGTTTTGTTAGTTGTCTCTACATCTCGACGTGGTAAACTGGTATCACTTTGTTTAACTTCTTATCAAAATGACTGGAAGAGATAAAGGTGGAAAAGGATTAGGAAAAGGTGGCGCAAAACGTCATCGTAAAGTTCTCCGTGATAATATCCAAGGTATTACCAAACCTGCCATTAGAAGATTGGCCAGACGAGGTGGTGTCACAAGTATTTCTGGTTTGATTTACGAAGAAACCCGTGGCGTTTTAAAAGTATTATTAGAAAATATTATCAGAGATGCTGTAACATACACCGAACATGCTAAAAGAAAAACTGAAACCACAATGGACGTCGTTTATGCCTTAAAACGTCAAGGACTGACATTGTACGGCTTTGGGGGTTAAATGTTACCATCAAGATCTCTAACGACAGTAATAAAAAAAAATATGTTTTTAAGAAAATTTCACTCCTTTTTTTTATATGTTATCGTACGGTTTTTTTTAGACTTTTGAGGGAGCAGCTACAAAAGTTTTTAAAATTTCCCTCGATATTGTGTTTTGTTCTTGTCCAATTAGATTAATCGTCGTGATATTTATATTTCAAAATTATATTTTGTTTGCTTTTTGTCGTGCATATGTTTCACGTAGCTATGTAATTAATAATTTAGTCAATATATTTTTGTATTTTTAAATAATAGGCCGGCGGAGTTAGCCTCATATGACGTGATTTTGAAATTTCTTGTTAAAAGACTTCTGATTACATAGAAACCTTCAGAATGAAAATAGTAATTATGTAGTATCTTATATCTCATTTTCTTTTTTGGGAAAATTTTTTTATTTAACAATTAAGATGTGGAAAGACAGTTTTTTCTAGTTCTAGGAAAAGCTATTGTTTTTCAGTAAAAAAGTTTCAAACAAATGTTGTGAGTATTAAAAATATCTACAAAATGAGCTAAGGCCCATACGAATCGAATAATTTGTTCTTTAGTTATTGCAAAAAAACCTGCAACAATTGAAAAACAACTGTTTTTTCAATTGTTTATAAATAATAGAAAAATGTATTGCATTAACTTTATACTGCAATCAAAAGAGCCTCTTGTTGCATAAACCAAATGTGAAAAAATTTTAAGTAAAAATATTCAATAGTTTTTTGCACAGTGAATTTGTTTATAACTTTTTGTTTTTTTTATCGTTTATTTCAACCATATAGAGATTATACAACAGTCTGCGGGTACGAAAATGAAAGTTTCAGACTTATACTAACAATAACAAAAAAGAACGAAATGAATTGTTTATCTTAAATTGTTGAAACAGAGAAACAAAATTGGGGTTCGTTTTTTCGTTAGAAACAAATAGAATAATTCTTTGACAATTATTGATATCAAAATGTCGATAAGTGAACGCAATAGCTGAGATTTTGACGCACATTTTGAAAAAAAAATTTTTTTTGTACGACCACTAAAAGCTGAGATAGAGTTTTTTAAAACAAAATCGCTGCGGAGTTGTTTATTAACGTTAAGAGATTATTTAAGTAGAAACACATAAGAAGGTTGTTAAACTATTGTATGCAGCAATTTTCAACTGAATTATTTCAAAATTATTGATGTAGCAATAGTTTAAAGATGCACCTACTCCGAGAGTCAAGAAATGAGCCGTGGAAGGGGGCGTTCTTTCCAAGGAAGTTGGAAGGGATATGGAAAACTACAAAAATAGGCTAAATGCCTAAAAAGTGTTCCACCATGCAGAAAATAAATGTCATAAATTGACATCGACTGGCTATGTGGAGCAAGAGCAAAAAGAAATTTCATAGTAAATTTGTTGCATGAAGTTGGCAATGTGAGAATTGGAAACCAGAGCAGGGTTTGCGACACGATCGGTGTCCCTGAGTATTCTTTGTGTTTAATGCGGTTCTTTGTCATCATCCTCGACACTTATTTTCTTTGTTGTGCGGTGCAATGTCATTAGTTAAATTTCGGAATTCATATTGTTGTATGTTGTCAAGATATTTGTATAGACTTTATTTATATATATATATATATATACATATATATATATATATATATATATATATATATATATATATATATATATATATATATATATATATTTTTTTTTTTGTTTTTTCTGTATTATATAAATTTCATATTTTTTTTGTATTATATAAATCTCATAAATTTTTATCGGAAAAATCAAGAAAATTATCAAAAACAAATAAAAACAAACAAAATCAAAATGGCACCCACTTCTAAATTTACTCTAATCCGAATTATTATCGTAAATCGCGTGGTTCGATCCTGGAAATTCATTATTTTCGGTAAGTACCTACGTTTTTTGTATTACATCAATATGTAAGATTATACTGAAGATGTTCTAATAGATTGACGATTTTAAAATTTTGTTTGCGCTAGTGTGCAGTTTTTATCATTTTTTTCATTTGATTTTGATGATCAGAAATTAATTATTTTAAAGTTTAGAAGGTACATGGAAAACATTTTACTTGATAATAACATAAAGGAAGAGTAACATATAGTTAATCCCTATGGCCAGATCCTTTTTAACATTGTGGATAAGATAAGATTATATTTCGAATTATGTTTAAATCTCTTTTAAGGCAGTGTTTATTTCATTAGTCGTTTTATAACGTGAACTTTAAATTGTAATTTTCCAATAAAATAACATAATAAGAGGTTTCTCAAGTCCAGTCCTGTCCCTTGACCTACTGCGCAAGTGCAGCATAGCCACATTAGGGGGAGTACAGAGTTACCTGCGGAATCAAATTTAGTTTAGGGCATTCTCCCTCCTTTTACCCCTTCCAACTTCCTTGGTTATTTCAGCCTGCGGCGCGCGGAAAAAAAAGAGTGTCTCGGAAACTTCAAATTCGAACAATGGATGATATGTTTTTGTAATCAAATTATTGTTAAACATAGCAATAAACAAATTGTTGCTGGTTGATACATTTTATACATAATTATAATTTTACCGTACTTACGTAATTTGATTACAAAAACATATCATCCATTATTCCTATATCATAGAGAAACCACGAATTAAAAAAAAAAATATTCTACGAGCAATATTCGCCAAGATAATTCAAATTTTTCCTTCGAGTCACATTTGTTCCTGCGCGCGTTCAGATCAAATTTAAACTATTGCAACATCAAAAATTTTGAAATAATTAAGTTGAAAACTGCTGCATACAATAGTTTAACTATCTTCCTATGAGTTCTTACTTAAATAATCCTTTAATGTTAATAAAGAAGGGAGCAGCGATTTTTTGAAAAAAAATATTCTATCTCAACTTCTAGTGGTCGTACAGAATTTGTTTTTCTTTCAAAATATGCGCCAAAATCACACCTATCGCGTCCATCTATCGGCATTTCGATATTAACAATTGTCAAAGAGTTATTCTATTTATTTATAATGAAAAAACCAAAAACAATTTTGTGTATCTGTTTCAACAATTCAAAATTAACAATTAATTTGTTTTTTTTTTGTTATTGTTATTATAAATCTCGAGCTTTCATTTGCCTACCTGCAGATCACTGTACGATCTCTAGATCAGTGAGAATAAACAATCAAAAAAAAAAACACAAAATATTATAAACAAATTCACTGTCCAAAAAATTATTGAATATTTTTACTCGAAATTTTTCATACTTGTTGTATGTAACAAGAGACTCCTTTCGATGTAGTATAAAGTTAATACAGTATATTTTTCTATTGTTTATTAACAATTGAAAAAACAGCCATTTTAGGAGATTTTTTTGCAATAACTAACAAACAAATTATCCGATTTGGATGAGCTTTAGCTCATTTTGAAGGCATTTGCAAAGCGCACAATTTTTGTTTCAAACTTTTTTACTGAAAAATAATAATTTTTTCTAGAATGCGAAAAAACTGTTTTTTCACATCTTAATTGTTAAATAAAAAATTTTCCCCAAAAAAGAAAATTAGACATAAGATACTACATAATTACTATCATCATTTTAAAGGTTTTTAAGTAGAAGTCTACTAACAATACATTTTTTCCAGATGCTAATTCTACTGGCCTATAAAACGTAAATAACTCTACTTAAATTGGATTTAATATATCTTTAAAGAAAATGCGAAAAATGATATAAACACAACATTAGAAAATGCTTTTTAATCTTGTTTAAGTACTCGCTCGACTCATACGCAAAAATACATTCCTAATAAATAATCACCTTACCAAAGTTGTTACGTAAATTACAATAATTTTGTTTTAATTTTCCTTAATTTAATACAATTTTAAAGGTTGCACAAACCTTTTACCTGGTTAGCACTGTATTTCAAAGTGTAACATCGCGTGGCCGATACGACGAAAATTATGAAATTCCATAAAAAAAAGCTGTTAAAAACCCTGTCGATAAAAATAAAATAGAAAGCGTTGTTGACCGTTCGACTGAAACTTTGAAACATGCATAGGATTTTTCGCTGTTGCCAAAGCCTTTGGGGATTTTTTTCGACTTTATCAATTTAATATCATACAGTCTAATTTAATTTTATTCATTTATGACACAATATTGTTTTTGGATATTGACCTTAAATTCAAAATGCTAATTGATGCGTTAACACATTGCATAAATATCTCTTTTCCAGAAAAATCGAGACTATTCAATAAAAATTATCCCAATAAAGGAGTAAACTGGTTCAATGATAACTTAAAAGAGATGCGTAATAGACCTCAGTTTATGATAGCATTAAATAAAAGAGATTCTATTACCATGCCAACGAGTACCATAATTGAATATAGAAAAAATTACAGAAAATCAATTAGGCTTGCAAAAATTAAAGCCAACGACGAATTTATAAAAAAATCCAGTAACCCTGAACAAGCTATGTGGAAACTTATTAAGAATAAAAACAACAATAATACCTCTGACTCTAATTCCAAACCAAATGCAAATGATTTTAATAACCACTTTTGTTGAATTGCTGAATGTGTGATGCATAAACTTGAAAGTTCTCAACAGCCTTTTGAAGATTACCTAAAATCTATGCCAATGAAAAACATCCCGTCCTTTAAATTTCAATCAGGTAGTTTTAGTGATGTCGACAAGGCCATTTCAGAAATAAAAAATAGTAACAGCAAAGATATTGACGGAATTAACACAAAAATTATTAAAAAAATTAAGGATATAATAGTTCAGCCCCTAACAATAGTGATAAATCAATCTATAGCTTGCAGTACATTTCCTAAAGTTTTCAAAACTGCAAAGGTGGTAGCCCTCTTCAAGAATAAGGGCTCCATTGATGGCTGCAACAATTATCGCTCCATATTTTTATTACCAATCTTGTCAAAAGTTTATGAACGAATTTTGACAAATCAGGCTAATGATCACTTTGAGTCAAACAAATTGTTTGCCTTGAACCAGTTTGGTTTCCGAAAGAACAGGACCACAACTTTAGCTATTGATCACTTCACTAGTAATGTTTACAGGGCTTTGAAAAGTATCTTGACACTCTTGCATCCTTTTTAGACCTCACAAAGGCATTCGATTGTGTCACACATAGCATTCTTCTAAAAAAACTAACATTCTACAATTTTCAGGCTGATGCCATTCAGCTACTTAATTCATATCTATCGGATCGTGATCGATATGTTCACTTTGGGCAGTGTAATTCTAAAAACAATCCCTAAGGTATGGTGTACCTCAAGGGTCGGTATTAGGTCCAATCTTATTCCTCATCTATATAAATGACCTGGCATACTGTAAGGGCAAGGGAGTCAATACTGTTTTGTTTGCTGACGACACAACGTTTTATATAAGTTATCACCCTTTAGAGATTGACAGTCTTGATTACTAAACTTCAGAAAAAGAACTATTTCAATGGTTTCGAGCCAATCGCCTATCCTTGAACAACTCCAAATCACAAAGTATTAACTTTACTCTAAGAAATAACAATGAAACTGTAGAGTCCTTTCTACCTCAACGTGCAATGGAGGTCAAATTTCTGGGAGTACACCTAGATGCAGGATTAACCTGGGAACAACACCTTGTTAATCTCTCAAAAAAACTATCCCAACCACTGTTCCTGTTCAGGAATCTTGTATGGGTAACTTCCAAAGAAACTCTTCTGACAGCATATCACAGTAACTTTCATTCTCTTTTGGCTTATGCTATTCTTTCCTGGGGTCATTCTTGTCATACTGATAAGGCGTTTGGACATATTTTATTTATTTGACTTGTAAAAGTACTATTTGTATATTATTACTAATAAGTTATCTTATCTTATCTTATCTTATGTTAGATTTTAATTACCAACTAAGGAACTATTTATTTTTTTTACATAATCAGTTTTGTGCATTATGGTTATTATTCTTTATCACTTTCCCTTTGTTGTTCCAAAACATTTGCTCAACCCTGTATAGTTAATTTTCTTCTATGAGTTGAAATAAAAGATATTTTATACTACTATGCACTTGCATAATCCAGAAATAATATAGTACTGTAGCAAAACCGAATCTACAAATTGTGATACTTACGAATCACGTCCATACATCACAAAGTTGCAAATAATTATATCGATCGACTAGAACCTAATCTATTAGAAGTTTGTGATAATGCTTGGTTACGATTGAAAATTCAATTATATTGGAAAAGTAACGTTGATATCTATGGATAAATTATTGGGGAAAATTAATTCGTAGGAGTAAAAGGTGTAGTTTTAGTTTCCATGTCTACATTATATTAATAATCACGATTTGCAGTTGTTTTTAGGTTATAATATTTTTGTATATTAGGTATTTAATTTAAAATTAGACATAAAACTATTTATATATATATATATATATATATATATATATATATATATATATATATATATATATATATATATATAGACAGTCGTAAGCATCGACATACGTGTAAATTACCAGTTTGGCCCTATGGTGAGGGGTAATATAATGCTGGCGCGGTGAGAGCAGGCGGCAGCATACGCCACGCCCTAGCACAACAAGAGGATTCCAAGTTATTTGCTTTCATTGAAGCCGTCGAAGCGTAAGTACCGTGTTTCGCGCCAAATTTTTTTGTTTATATGGTAGTTTATTCCACGGAACAAAAAGAGCAGATTATTAAGTGGTATTATTCTGGTAAATAATCGGCAGATTTGCATTTACTTGCGAAAATCATCCTGTTCCATGAAAATTTAGAATTTCGGAAATTATTAAAAATTTTGAGACAACCGGTTGTCTAAAAATTTGTAAAAAATGCACTAATAATAATGAGGAGCAACCCGTTCCTCAAATTACTGAAGAACGAGCAAATCGGGAGACTGACTTTGTAGTTTAGCAGAAATTAATTTTCCTTGCAATAGTACCGTAATTGCCGAAGAACTTGATATGAACTCTCGAACAGTTCGGAATATTTTAAAGCGGAACAAATATTGCTGTTACAAATTGCGAATAACTCGAGAAATTTTTCCGAAAGATCACGAAACACGTATGGTGTTTTGTGAGGACATGATAGAAAGGGCTAATAGGGATATAACCCCTGAAGTTTTGGCAAATACGCGAACCGTATTTTACAATAGCCTGGGTTATTTTCTCGCTCAAACTGGAGGCCTGTTTGAACACCTCTTGTAGACTTTTAGGTGTTTTTGTTGATTTAAATTGAATTTAATTATTTGTTTATTTATTTACAATTATTGAACGTGTTACTTTTATTTTTTATCAGAATAAAAGTTTATTTTTGAGAATGATTTTTAATTTTAAAGTGGTTTATTAGCTTATTTACTTAGAAATTACCGTTACAAACGTATTCCTAATCTCTCTTATTCCACTTCAATTAGCAGGTATTAACACGCAAACTCAACAAGAACAGATTGTGTACAATTCCAAACCCTCGCATTTGCAATATTACCGATAGGTAAACTATCGAAAGATGTACAAAAATCAACGGACAAGTTAATAAGAAACTAGCGCCTAGACTTTGCCCGAAAATCTTCTCGAGAAAAATATGGAGGATGTGTTCCAAAACTTTTGGCGTCGATGGATCCTTACACTGTTTTTTGACATTGTAAGGATTCGGACAACAATTCGTACGTATTGGAGAATGAGAAAAGAGCTGTTAACAAAGAAGGCAATGATTAAAAAGTACTTTTTATTATTTTTATTACAGTCGTATTATTTATTCATTTGTGTAAATCAATAAATAATATATTACTTAATTACAAATTATTTGCATTGGTATTTGTTAAGAAGTCCTAAGCATAGAGGAAAAAGTACTTTTGCCTTTTTAACGATTATCAATATCCACGTATGTATTATTTTTAAAATGCACCTTGGACTCAAGCGCAATATTTTATTCATTTAAATACAATTATTCTTCTTATTTTATTTTTAAATTGCATATTTAACAGCTATTGAACCACATTAAATGTTTTTCGAATTTATTTTCATGATTTTAAAGATTCAGTCTGCTATGTTGAATCCGATTTATATTTTTAATATTATTACCGTGCTTTCACCCCCCTGTATTTTGACGACCCCGCCAACCATCTTTGCTGGAAACCAGAAAGCAAGCTACGATACAACAGTATGCTTTATTTCACTTCTTCATGGCTAAAGTGGTTGTCCGTCACTTTCTGTTACCTTCCCTTTTTTTAGAGGTTCTGTTTTGGATTTTCCACACCTGCAAGACCTATAACTACTGATTT
Organism: Diaprepes abbreviatus; assembly: GCA_034092305.1. Taxonomy (NCBI): domain Eukaryota; kingdom Metazoa; phylum Arthropoda; class Insecta; order Coleoptera; family Curculionidae; genus Diaprepes; species Diaprepes abbreviatus. The sequence continues at coordinate 15,143,746 of JASJET010000129.1, read as the reverse complement.
TTTTTGGAATGGATGTTGAGAATTAAAATGCAGATATCTGGACGACCAAGTTGGTTTGGTAAACCATTTTGTTTTTAATTTGTTGTTTATACGGTAGATGGTGAAATTTAAGAAGTCTTTTTTTTTTCAGGTTTTTTTTCTGTTATAAATTGTAGTTTAGGGTGTCTACATATTTGCATTTCATTTCATTAAAATGAAAGTAATTATTCTCATATTTAGGCTGACAATAAAGATGAAAAATTACTGAGAGGCTGGAAACCACAAATTTATGAAGGCTATTCTGGATGGTAAAATAAAGGTAGTTTATATTTGGACTTTTTGTATATTAGTCGTAAGCATTACTTGGTTCTACGAGACATATTAATAAAACTATTTTTTTCTATAAAGATTAAGATATAGGTAAGAATTTTTAAAAACTTCTCCAACCTTTTTAATTATAAGTAGTTGTAATGCTTTTAAGTGCTAAATTTTTCATAGCAGCTGAATATTACCAGCCTTAAAGTACGTTAATACATCAAAACCGTATCCGAGCAAATTTCTCTGTGAGATCAAAACACCAAGATTTTCTTACAATTTTCAACAAGAATTTTACCCAAGAGATGTCATTTAATATGTGTCAGCGAGCTCTGCTTGATATTTGAGAAAAACTTGCGAGCTTTTCATCGCCGAACGTTCAGGATTTTTATATGAAAATCTGCAAAGGCATTTTGTTACTAGCCTGGATCAATAACAAATTTCTTGGTAAATTTCTGCACGTTTTTGTATATTTTTAATATCCGCGAAAAACGACTTTAAAATTTATTTGAGTTTTAAGGAAATTAAACACAAGTCAAATCAATTTTAAACTTCGTAAAGTTGCAAAATATATTATTTGGATAGCAGCGGGGCTGCACAAGCTTTAAGATCAATAGTTATGCAGCTTATGTCATTTACCAGTGGCGGCTGGTGGAATAAAAAATTAGGGCTTCCAATTTCAATGGTATATTAAAAACATAGATATGTATAAAATCTGTCATAGGCATCGGTGGATGAAAAAATAAAAGTTTTTAAAAATTGAGTTACTATGAAACAAAGTAGTTCATTTTAATTAATTAAACATAAAGAAAGTAGTAAATTTTAAAAATATAGCAGTTAAAACAAAATGCACGCATAAATTTTTGTATGAATTATTTATAAAGAAAATCCATACGTCGATCTTTAGCATCAACAAACTTATTAATAACCCGCTAATTGAATTCAGGTGTGCCTTCGATAAGATCCCTTTCTTTAGAAAGCATTGCCAAAGCAGAAAGGCTTTGAGGGTAGAAAAGCACCATTCTGCTTCAGCCGATGCCATCGGAACAGTAATTAAAATTTTTTAAGTTTTAGAACTTAACTAAATGTCTCACTTTGCTCGATATGTTTCGAAAAATAGTCATTAAGTACAAAAATTCTGACCGTTATGCCCCCATGATTCAGGAGTTTTTCCTGCCATCAGTCAACGAGATAATGTGGACGATCTATGGTTCCATCAGGATGGTGCCTCGGCACACCCAGCGCGTGTACCAATGACTTGATAGACGATTTGCATTGCCACCTTAGCTCATCTGAAAAACAACATTCAACAAGATGTCGCCAACATATGCTGGAAAGGGTTGAACGAAAATTTCGAGTTCGATTAACGCAGTGTATTAAGAATAATAGACACCATCTGCCTAACATAATCTTTGAAACATAAAATTAAAATGTTTACTTGATGCTGTTCAAAGAATTAAATATGTTCGGGAAATGTTTAAAAAGGAACTATTATATTTTACACCACTAAATTTATTAAGGAAACATTGACTACAGTTTCAACTCACAGAGTCATTTTCAAACTGAATTACAAAGGTAGACTAAGTATTCAATACAGAAACCTGAGAAAATTTAACAATAAATAAAAACTACCTGAGAAATTACATTATTACAAACTTAACCATTTAAAGTCATGTAAATTTTCCCAAACAACTAGTAAAACACCACAGTCCAATCAAAACTTTAGTGAAAGAGTCATAAATCTGTCAAACGTAGATTTTAATAGTAAAGAAATAGATTTAATGTCAAAAGGCCCTAAATTTTCACCTCACATAAACAATAAAAATATAATCGATTCCATCATATCTGAAAGTACTCTAGCTCTAAACAAAATAAAACATACCAATAATATTGACTTAACTACCGGAGCAATTAAAAAACATATAAAATCAAGTAATTTAAAATCCAATAATACAGCTTTAGACACAGTAAAAAGCATAAGAGACAAAGTAAAAGATAATGATCTAATAATAACAAAAGCAGATAAATCAAATGCAACAGTTATTTTACCAAAAGTCGAATATATCAAGAATATTCATTATTCAATCCGAAAATATTACATAAATTAAAAGCGATCCTACAAAAGTTTTTCAAACAAAATTGAAACAAACCCTATCAAACATAACAGCCATTTTTTCAGAATTCGATAAAAAAAGAATAATCAATATGAACCCACAAGCGCCAAAATTCTATGGCCTTATAAAAAATCACAAATCTCCTGGTTCGCCCAGTCGTTTCATACATAAATAGCCCCACAAGAGAACTAAGTATGAAACTAAATTCATCCCTCAAACAAATAACCAACTTTAAACCAAGTCACAGTTTAAATAGTTCACTAGATCTCGTCCAAAAAATAAAAAACATAAAAACCCCAGAAAACTCCATACTAGTTTCTTTTGACATAAAAGGCATGTTTTTTAATATTCTAACAGATGAATGTTTTATACTTATCCAAGAAATGTTACAGGAACGAAATACAAATCCAATAGTTACTACTGAAATCTTATCCTCTTTTGAACTTTGTCTATCACAAACCTATTTCCAGTTTAATAACAAATTTTATTTACAAAATTCAGGCCTACCAGTGGGTTCTCCTCTTAGCTCTCTCCTAGCAAACATTTTCATGTCAAACATAGAAAACAAAGTTCTTAATCCCCTTTAAGCAAAAACCATGTTCAATTTTGGTACAGATATGTGGATGATGTTCTAGCATGTTTTAAAGGCACTACTAGACATCTTCAAAAATTCTTACAATACATTAATAATTGCCATCCAAAAATTCAATTTACTCTGGAAACTGAAAATAACCATAAAATAAATTTTCTAGATCTCACCATATCTCACCTCAATAATCATTGTAATTTTAAATTTTTTAGAAAACCAAGGTTTACAGGTAATACTATATCTAATGACTCTTTTCACCCCTTACAATACAAAATGGCTGCATACAATTCAATGATACATAGAGCATTCTCTGTGCCTCTCTCTAAAGAAGATCTTCAAGAGGAACTAAATATCATTGAAAGGATTGCAATATCAAAGAATTTCTCCCAACAAACCATAAAGAAATTAATAACTAAAAAACAAAAACAACTAGCATCTAATTCAATATATCCTAAAATAAAAAATGATAAAGATAGTTTATCTTATATATCTTTGTCATACTGTGGTACCCTAGAAAACATAGCTAATACTCTCTCCAAACATAACATAAAAGCAGCCTTTAAATCTCAATACAATCTGTCCACTATCCTTTACAATGCTAAAGATAAAATTAATAAATTTGATAAAGAGTTTATAAGTTAAAATGTTAGGAGTGTGATAGCTTGTATATTGGACAACGTGGTAGAAGCTTTAAAACTCGCTTTTCAGAGCACTACCGATTATATAGATTACAAAAAACACACTCGAGCTTTGCTAACCATTGCTTAGAACACAACCACAGTTTTCCTAATTTAAGCAACACTGACATATTACATTATTCAACAAAGGGCCAAAAGTTAAATATTCTTGAATCTTTTGAAATATATAAACATAGTAAAAATAAAAATGTAAATTTGCTTAATGACTAGACAGAACTTGGGTTTTCTCCGTTATTTGTTCTTTCCAAATAATAATTAGTTCCCAAAATTTAGCACCTCCCCTTTGTAATAATGTAATTTCTCAGGCAGTTTTTATTTATTGTTAAATTTTCTCATGTTTCTGTATTGAATGCTTAGTCTACCTTTGTAGTTCAGTTGAAAATGATTCTGTGAGTTGAAACTGCAGTCACTGTTTTCTAAATAAATTTAGTGGTATAAAACATAGTAGTTCCTTTTTAAATATTTCCCGAAGATGATTAACTACCACATAGTAACGGCTAACATCATCAATTTTTTAATTAAATATGTATCTGCATTACTTACATTACTTAACATTTCTTGACATCTTTCTTTCAGTTAAAAGTATATATCCATAATTTTAAATTTCAGGTAATTTATTTTATAGGGCAAAAGTATAGAGAGAAAAAAATACTGTTTACAACTTTATTTAAAATATTTTGACTTTAGCATTTTTCTGTAAAAAATGTACATAACGCAACATAGAAAAAAATATCCTATTTTTCATACCTATCTGACATTTTTCCTGAAATCTAACCCCGTATAAGGTCAATAATCCTCTCTTCGCTTTATTTACGTCCTCTTATGTATGAAGCACATAATGTTACTTTAGTATAACCCTTATTATGCCTTAACATCAAGATTTCCTGCTCAATACCTTCATAATACCCTTAGAATACAATAGAAACTGTTTGGACACGAATTTGGCCTTCACTGCCTTATTTTTGGTCTATTTTACAGCTAGGTCCTTTTGAGTAAGGTTACGCAGAAAGGCTATATTCCATAAATTTTGTTTTTAGGCCTTGATATGACAGTTCTGAGAATTGTGGATCACTTCATTGAACTTTTTATGGGAGAAATAGATTCTATTCCGCTTTCAATTTCTACACTAGTATTTTTTATTGTTTATATTGTTTCACTGGCGGAGAGGAAATTACTGGTTTTTTACTGTTTAGGTTGATCATAAATTAATTAGAAAAAAATCACTCTAAATTGAATTCATTTATATGGTGGAACTCTATAATTGGTAAAAATTGACGAAGGATCAAATACATGAATATAAATTTTGGGTTTCTTAGTTCGGCAAAATAACGAATGTTATTAGAATTTATGGAAGACAAATACTCGTCTTACCTACTCTAAGGATATACGAGGGCGGTCCGGTAAGTAATTAGCCTACATAAGAAAAACGAAAATTTTGGAAAAGTGGCGATTTATTTCTCAACATAGTCTCCTTTTAGCTCGATACACTTGACCCAGCGATTCTCCAACTTCTTTAACCCGTCTGAAAAATACGTTTTCTGAAGGTCTGCAAAGTAGGCCACCGTGGCGGCGATAACCTCCTCATTCGACTCAAATTTCTGCCCGGCGAGTGACTTTTTCAAGTTTGGAAACAAAAAGAAGTCGCACGGGGCCAAATCTGGAGAATACGGTGGATGGGGCCGCAGTTCGTAGCCCAATTTGACCGTGGCGACAGCGGAGGTGTGAACCGGTGCGTTGTCATGATGGAAGAGCACTTTTTTCTTCGCCAAATAGGGCCGTTTTTTCTGCAATTCGGCGTCAAATCGGCCAAATAATTCGGCATAGTAGAGCCCTGTGATCGTTTTGCCCTTCTCCAGGTAGTCGATGTAGATCACACTGTGTGAATCCTACCGGTGGCCATCACCTTTCTGGCCGATGGGACAGTCTTCGCCTTCTTCGCAGCACGTTCGCCGGGTGAAGTTCACTGTTTCGACTGTTCTTTGGTGTGTACCAGTGGATCCATGTTTCGTCAATGGTCACGAAACGACGCAGAAAATCCTTCAGATTGCGCTTATACAGCGTCAAACACTGCTCTGAAGTGGTCTCACGGTTGCGCTTGTTGTCCGGAGTGAGCAAACAAAAATGAATAGTACGTCACCGCTAACTATAAAAGCGAAAATTAATTTTTTTAAAGGGTGTGCAAGTCAGTCAGCTGTACAGTAAACATTGTTAGTCTTATTCGTAAAAAGTAACATAACTTCAAAATTTTCATTTGTTATTCAAAAAATAATAATAAAAGAAGACAGTGCAGATTAATCTGTGGTAGAGTTAACATCGCTAGTCTTATTCATTAAAATTTTAAACATGGACGAAACACAGAACGTAGTAGTATATGTATATATATATATATATATATATATATATATATATATATATATATATATATATATATATATATATATGTTATGTCGGATATGTATATATATATATATATATATATATATATATATATGTTATGTCGGATATGTATATATATATATATATATATATATATATATATATATATATATATATATATATATATATATATATATATATATATATATGGTGTCCGGTAAGTATCTCCTAATTTCTTGGGAGCTCACTTTTCGAAGACAAGAAGATGTTACATTTGAAAAATGGAATTTTTGGCCACTTTTCGATATAAATAACTTTAATTAAATAAATATTTTCAAATTGATAGTTGAAGTCAAGGACTATAAGCTAGTGTAGTCGTTTACAAATTTTACCCCCTTGTACTTACAAATTTTCGGCTTTTCCTTTTCCTGAGCTGCTACAAGTTATCCTATTTTGTAGAGACTGCCTAATTTTTCAAGAAACATTTATGTAAGGTTATTAAAAGCTACTCTGCTTGAAAGTGAGCATAATTAGGATTCCTATTATATTATAAAAACTGATATAATAATTTAGCTTGCTATTATTCAAACTCAAAACCTAAAGCAACACGAATTATTTTATTTTATAAAGAACCAACTTTTTTCAAAGTACATCTGTTTTCATTTCTTTGAAAATTTATAATTTAATTGTTACATAGATTATTCTGCGGACTCATTATTTCCCTGGCGTTTATTTATTCACCATCACGAACTTTCAAAATTTCGCTATTCCTAACCTGAACTAACCTGAATTAAATGATACCCTTCCCTTTCTTTATGTGATAGTACAAAGGAAAGAGAATGGCAAATTAGGACATTCTGTGTACAGAAAACTAACACACATAAATCGATATCTCAGTGTAACGTCACACCATCATGCTTTTCGAAAACAATCCGTCATAAACTCATTGGTACATACAGCACTTTCAATATGTGACGTACAAACACTGAAATCAGAAACAGAAGAACTAAATAAGGCTCTGAGAGTCAACGGATATTACGCTGAAGATATAAGACGTTCTATTAATAAATTAAAAACCCAACTCCTCAGCAAAATGTCATAAATGAACCTCCTATGGACATTGTTGTCTCTTACATGTACGGAACCACCGACAAGATTGCCAGGTTGCTCCGAAAATCAATCATTCGGACAATTTTCAATACATGTAAGAAAGTTGGACAATGTTTGAACGCTCCAAAGGACGCAATTCCATTTCAAACAGAAGATGATTACAAGATACCTTACTCTTGTGGTAAAGTGCATGTAGGTGAAATAGGACGGTCTATATCCACTAGACTTAAGGAATATGAAAGATGTATAAAAAAGAAACAAATTGCACAATCTGCGGTAGCTGAACACTAGCATTGCTCAGGTCACACTTTCAATGTAAAAAAAACTAAGGTGCTAGCATCAATGTCTGGTTTCCTCAAATGTAAAATTAGAGAATCAATCGAAATTTGTAAATATCCAAATAATATTAATGGAGATGCAGGTTATAGTTTACATCACACGTGGAAATCGATTGTAACATTGGATCCCGGTTCGCTGAACACCAGTCTGGTATAAATACCGGGCTGTTGCTCCTCGATAGTCATTCAGTGTTCTAATCTCATGGAGTAAAGATCCCTGAAGATGCTTTGTGCAATCGTAGACGAAACGTCGGATAATAATTCCAATGACACGGTCTAAACCCAAGAACTATGATTTTCAATTTATGCAGATGAAATTGTTTACACAAAGACTTAAAATTTAACTTACAGAATGATGTTGAAATAATATATTTTCGCTTAGGTAAGTAAAGGGTGTTTTTTATAGAGGTATAGAACTTTTAACTGGAATAAAACAAAGATGAATTTTTTAAATTGACGTGAAATTTACTTTATTCGAAAGATAACCTTCTGGCATTATAATTTAAATATGACTTCTAGCATACGATCGCCACGGCTGGCTCGGACGTAGTCTAATCTGGAGGTCCAATTTTCGATGACTTTTTCCAACATTTGCGGCCGTATATCGGCAATAACGCGGCGAATGTTGTCCTCCAAGTGATCAATCGTTTCGGGCTTATCGGCGTAGACTAGCGACTTCACATATCCCCACAGAAAATAGTCTAGCGGCTTTAAGTCGCACGATCTTGGAGGCCAATTCACGGGTCCGAAACGTAAAACTATGCGGTTACTAAACGTTTCCTTCAATAAATCAATTGTGGCACGAGCTGTGTGACATGTTGCGCTGTCTTGTTGAAACCACAACTAGTGCACATCATGGTTGTTCAATTGATGAACGAAAAAATCAGTAATCATGGCTCTATAGCGGTCACCATTGACTATAACGTTTTGACCAGCATCATTTTTAAAGAAGTACGGACCAATGATTCCACCAGCCCATAAAGCACACCAAACAGTCAGTTTTTCTGGATGTAACGGTGTCTCAAAATACACTTGAGGATTATCATCACTCCAAATACGGCAGTTTTGTTTATTGACGTATCCATTCAAACAAAATGAAAATCGGGATCAACGGCAATCTTGTTTTGGGCCCATTCACCGAATCTACGCCTTGCTAGGTAATCGTGTGGCTTTAATTCTTGCACGAGTTGGATTTTGTAAGCACGCAAACCAAGATCTTTCCGCAAAATCTTCCATAAATGGACACATATCCAATTCCTGTGCACGATGGCGGATAGACTGATTCGGGTCTTCCTCTACGCTACGCTCTACAGCAGCAATGACTTCTTCTGTACGCACTGTACGACGTCTCTGTGGATGCGTATTATCATTTAGAGTAAACGTGGTGCGAAAACGTTCCATAGTTAATCGAATTAATTGCTCTGATGGACGATTATGTTGACTGTAAAATGGACATGTTGCGCGATACGTATTTCGAACAGAATCATGATTTTCAAAATAAATTTGCACAATTTGGAAGCGTTGTTCAGGCGTCAGTCTATTCATGTTGAAATACCAAACCAAACTAAACATAAATCACTTGACAGCTGACAAAATGGCCGCCAGTTAATAAAGTGTTGCCAACTTAAAGTTTTATACCTCTCTAAAAAACACCCTTTATATGCCATCGAAAATTTTAATTTATGATGATATAATTATTTACTGACTGTGTTGGGTTCACACTTCTATTTGTCCTGTTTTTATGTTTTTCCCAATTAGTATATGGAGCTTTATTCTCGTTTACATTTGAGTATCCTTTTAAAATTTTAACGTTCTTTGAAAAGAAATAATTTTTTATTGTCAATTAAACAATCAGCTGAAACATATTACACACATATGTGCTCTTTAGAATTATCCGTTTAAAAAGCCTTTTAATTTGAGGGAAAAATAAAAAGAACAATAACGAGGGCGGAACGCAATTTTCGCATTTTCCACTGCAGCGTCCTGCCCGCCTTTTGTTTGTTTGCTTCTTATTTATAAACCGAGTAGACGGTTTTATAAAGAGAGTAATTCTTTTATATCCATTGTATCGGTATGGACAAAAAAGCAAAAAGTTTGTAGATCAAAGGATGAACTTTACGGCTGATGTTTATGTTTCCTTTGACAGAGACTGTATTATGACGAAAACATTGTAACTCCATTTTCCCATAAGGAAAGTATCGAATTTAAAATAGGTATGAATTTATTTCAGGAAACTTTGTAAATGTTTATACATTATGAAAATAATATTAAATTTAACAAACGATTCTACACATTATTCTGTACAAAAAATTTTGTATGTATTCCGGGAAACAGGTCACAACATGTCATACTAAATTTGGGCCCTTTACAACCCACCATAGCTGTAGGTACTTCGAAGCCGATCGCCTTGCGAATCCAAGCAGCATCGTTAGTTGAACTTGCCTAACTGCTTTTGGTAACAAAATTGTATCTCCGAAATATCTCTGTCTCAGTCCGTTGAGTGCTGGGCACTCTCTGAGGATATGGTCAACAGTTTCATACTCCTTCAAATATCATATGCACGTCGGGTCGTCTTCGACACCGGTCTTATGAAGATGGTCCCTCAGGTGACAATGTCCTGTCAACAATCCCATCACAGCTCGCAGCTCATTCTTTCCTAAGAAAAGAAGCTCCTTAGTCCGCCGTGTGCTAGGTCCAGTTATATGTTGCTTAGGATACCTCATTCCAGGAGCCCCCCTCCAAGATTCAAAACATTTTCCAGCAAAGATTTTAATTCTCTTTTGCCAATAGCAGTTGGGACAGGTAGAATTGGTTGAGGTTTATATGGTTCAGTTGCCAAACCCATCTCTGCCAGACGGTCCGGTTCTTCATTCCCGCGTAGGGATGAGTGACTCGGGACCCACACGAGTCTGACTGTGCAGCCGTTCCTTGTCATACATCCTTGCACTCAGACACCAGTCGTAAAGTTACTACACTGGACTTCAGTGCCAATATCGCAGCCTTACTGTCTGAGTATATATTTATTACCCGATTCCTGTCTATATCCCTCTCACAGAGATGGGTTCACTGCAGAATAGCATAAATTTCCGCTGTGAAGATTGTCGCACGTTGTCCGAGAAGGTAGTACTCTCTGACTCCTGTACTCCTGCCGAACACTCCGGCTCTAGCTCTTTCATCTTGTCGAGATCTATCAGTATACCACCAGGACCCATTTTTCGGAAGATTTTGCTATCCCTCCCAATCCTTTCTACTTGGCAGAAACATCTCCACGAAGAGGTTGGGTTTTAAAAGCGGCGTCATGTAATCTGTCGGCTTGGGCAGTGATGGACACCTCTCCACCGTGCTTTCCCAGACACCTGAGTAGCCGTCTGTTCCGGACATAAGCGGAATAGTTTCACCAGGTGACTTATTATAATATCGAAGAAATTTTGTAGTAAAGCTGGAAACCATCCTTACCAGGTGACTTGATGTCAGTGTTGTGTAACTAATATGTTGACTCGATACCGAAAATCAACTGGAAGATTTGATAAGAAAAAAGTAGGTTCCGAAGAAATTTCATGTGGAGCAGCAACAAAAAAAATGTTTATCAAGCAATTAGATGATGAAACATACGACAGTGCTATTGATAAAGAATTATGTGTTTAAATTTAGCTGAAATGATAAAAACTTAAAGTGTTGCAGTTGTCAATAGACTCTTAATTTGAATTTTGCTTAGAATTGGATGACAACGCATTATTAACTTACTTTCTTATCTGTTTGGTTGTCTGTTCGATACAAATTTTCCAATCGATTTTCAACTAACTTTCCGATGAGCTGGAGACTTGAAACTTTAAACATACTTCATAACTGGATTACAAAGCTATATTAAATCGCTTTCTTGTTTGTTTGTTTGTTTATTTGTCTGTTTGGTACACATTTTGCAATCGATATTAAATTGAAGATTAAGAAGAGGAAAATAATTAATTAAATAAAAAATTTTTTAATTACTAAGAAGTTTAAAATAATTTCTTCTAGTCCCATACATATTCCTAATCCCAGACATATTGTCCTGAAAATTTGTGATTGTAAATTTGCAAGATTAAAAATAGGAATCAATAGATAATAACTGTTGTGCGAGTTTTCTTACACCTACACTTCCTCTAGCATGCACCCTATGTTTTTTATTTTAAATCTTATAACAATTTTAGCTACCTATTAAAAAATCATAATCATAAATTTACAGGACAATGTGTGAAGTTGGGTATATGTATGTAGTCCAACCAATGGGTAAAAATTAGTATTGTTTTTGACGTAAGTTCCGAGAAAGAAAAGCTCAAATTGAAGATTTTTAAAATATCAACAACTTTTTTTTCCAAATGTGTTTCTTGACTTGTAGATTTTAAAACCCTGTTTTAGCCAACTTTGACCCCTCCTTCTCTTGGTCCCAACTTATTTTTTTGCTGTTCCATTTTATGTAGGGTTTGTTTTACATTTGCTCCAATATCCTTTCAGAGTGCACCGTTCTAGAAAACTCCAGGTTAGTTCTTGGGAACACACCAAATCGAAGAAGGGGAGCTACCCACCTTGAAGCCGTCCAACATCCTAAGGTTCCTGAGGGAAATAGGACTGGAGGACCTGCTTTAGCCTTTAAGGCAACTCTTACGACTTGGCAGCAGGAGGGGGCACAATAGATCTATCAGGTCGCAGTGTACAGACTCCCAATTCTACGCACATACATACATTCATACATAGATTGCCCCTAAAATCCCTGGGAAGATCTTATTCATCTCGGAATTTATGTCACTATTTTACCTGTGGCTTGGACTGATGGTGTTATAAATCTTTATGGGGTTAACAGAACTTATGAATGAATGATTGAATGAATGATAAAGGGGTGGTGATACAAGATTATCGATGCCTAGGCCTCCATTTGGCTCTTTACATCCCACCATAGCTGCAGGTTATTTGAGGCCGATCGCCTTTGCGAATCCAAGCAGCCTCGTTAGTTGAACTTGCCTAACTGCTTCCGGCAACAAAATTGTATCTCCGAAATATCTCTGTCTCAGTCCGTTGAGTGCTGGGCACTCTCTGAAGACATGGTCAGAAGTTTCATCCTTCTCCAAACACCATCTGCACGTCGGGTCATCTTTGACACCAATTTTATGAAGATGGCCCTTGAGGTAACAATGTCCTGTCAACAACCCACCACAATTCGCAGCTCTTTCCTTCCCAAGGAGAGAAGCTCCTTAGCACGCCGTGCACTAGGTCCAGTTATATATTCCTTGGTACACCTCATTCCAGGAGCTCCCCTCCATGATTCAATAAATTTGGTTTCCAGCAACGATTTTAATTCCCCTTTTCCAGTGGCAATTGGGACAGGTAAAATTGGTTGAGATCCATACGGTTCAGTCGCCGAACCCAACTTTGCCAGATGGTCTGCTTTCTCATTACCGCGTATGCCCGAGTGACCCGGAACGTATACGAGTCTGACTGTGCAGCCGTTCCTTATCATACCATTTAGTACATCCTTGCACTCAGACACCAATCGCGAACTGGACTTCAATGCCAATATTGCATCCTTACTGTCTGAATATATATTTATTACTTGTTACTTATTCTTGTCTATGTCCCTCTCACAGAGATGGCCACACTGTAAAATAGCATAAATTTCCGCTGTGAAAATTGTCGCACATTGTCCGAGAGGGCAGTACTCACTGACGCCTGTGCTCCTGTCGAACACTATGGCTTCAGCTCTTTCATCTTGTTGAGATCCATCGGTATACCTCCAGGATCCATTTTTCGGAAGATTTTGTTCTCCCTCCCAATCCTCTTTACTTGGCAGAAATATCTGCAAGGAGAGGTTGGATTTTAAAAGCGGCGTCATGTAATCTGTCCGCATGGGGAGTGATGGACACCTCTCCACCGCGCTTTCCCAGACACCTGAGTAGCCGCCCGTTCCAATTCTAAGATGTCTCAGGCAACTGAGACGATAAACAATGTTCAGGGCCTCGTTCTCTATGTATAAGTGAAGAGGAGGCAGGTTCACCAGGACTTCCAGTGCCTCGGAGCAGTCCTCATCGCACTCAATGTTCTCACACAAGCCATTCTCTAAGAGAAATTATTTTAAACTTTTAATCTGTTTTAAAAACGTAGTGGATTAATATATATATATATATATATATATATATATATATATATATATATATAAATAATTATTAATGTATTAGATCTTATATTTTTCTTTTCAAAAAGACCTTTGATTTATATTGTGAAAAATTTAGGTTCGTTAATAACAACCGGAGGTGTCAATCTTTGATGAAACGTTAGCTTTCGAAAATTTGCAAAATGACTTATTTTCGAGAGGTTAATGGCTAAAAGGTATTTTTAGAGGCCCGACCTCTTCCTTAATATATAGCATACACTAAATGAAACCTCCTGTATTTGTATTTTCGTATTTGTCTATTCGACTTGAAAATATCGATGTTTTTCCATTTTTAACTTTTTTCATTCTTCTTATTTACTTACTTACAAGAGGTTTGGCTGCATTTAAATTTTGAAAAAAGCACTTTTTTCGTCTTGAAAAGACTTTTTGAACTAGTTGAATTATTATTTACTTTAAACTTCGAACATACCCCTGTAGAAGTAGCATAACGTCAGAACTAGGGCCCGGTTGTTTGAACGTTGAATAACGTAATAATATTTCTATTTATATTTGAAAAAGTGTTGATAAACAGTAGATATTTAATTTCTTGATACAGACATACCGATTTTATGTTATCCTTTTCTAATTACATTATTTAAACGAGTATCGTCGGTACGTCCTTCGAGCATACCCCTGGGTACGTCAATTCTGAAAACAAAGTATGAATATATGGTTGCCTAAATTATTATTATTATTTTCAATATGTAAACAATATCTAACAATATTTACCGATAAAAATAAGTTTTTAAATCCTCTTTTTGTTAATATTAATTGTAAATTTCACATTTATAGTAATTTCTAACACTTAAAAACACCGAAAAAGTCACGACAAGCAATTAAACTGAAAGACAAGATAAATAAATATGTTTATGTCTGTCAAACATCAAAAAAGCGTCTCCCCCACCGACCATAAACAGCCTTCAAACAAATCTATTGTTGTTTAAATCTAGGGTATGATCGAAGACTTTAAATTAGAATTGACTTTTTTACAGGATCTTTTTTGCAAAGCTGTTTTGCTGTTTGTCGGTAGATGGATATAGGTACATACGTTCGTTATTCCGATTTCTTGCAGAAACTGACAGAAGTTTTGCGAAAATCTCATTTGGCATATTCTGAGATTGTTGGTTAGAAAAGATCATCTGATCTGGGTATCGAACTAAAAACTAAATGTAGTCATTTTCCTCTAACTATTTTGTTTGAAATATACTATTTAAAAGAAATCCTCGAATATGTTTAGTTACATACATAAAAAAATTAAACTCTGGAACTTATTTCTGCTTTAGAAATACTAAATTTTTGCCTTATCGTATGAAAACAAAAAGAAGTATAATAAAATATTTAAAATACTAAATTTAAATAAGCAGTTATATGGTAAAAATAAAATGATTTAAATTTGTATAGACTCAGCAGCATAAAAATTAAAACAGACAAGTTTACCACTGTTGTCAGTATTTTATTCCAGTATATTTTGATTTGTGCTTTCATACAGAAATGGACTTGAAAATATTGATAAAAGTAAAACGTATTTTTTGATATTATTTTATTAAAAACATTTTTGACTTGTTACTGTTACAATTTAATAAAATAAAGTAGTAAAGTTTTCTGAAAATAATATTTACTTTTTGCCTGTTATCATACAAGTAAAATCGGATTAAATTACTATGGCCCTAGAGAAAAACATGTAAAAGGAATTATGCTTCCAAGTTAGTTAGCTTGACAGCATATCAAGTGTAAGTAACGATATAACTTCCACTTCAAAACAAAATTGTACTGCTCGGATGGACGAAGTTAACTTTCAATTAAGATAAATCATAAACCAATATCTCTGGGATGGATTCTGTATTTCAAACAAACGACGTATAACTTTCGCTATAGTTGTCTCTATTTACGTTAAATGACCTTTTGGCAAAAACATTTATTGTTCTAAAAGTTAAATTTAAACCTAATTTAACTTGAAAGCAGGAAGTTTAAGTTGATAAGTATCGAAATAAGTCCATAAAGTTGTAGTAAAACTATGTAATAACAAATTTCTGGAGATTATTATTTTACTTTTATTAGTGATTTGCTTTTCATATATTTTTTTAAATTTTTTTATGAAAAATTTTGTTGGATGATTTATCCGGTATAAATTGTAATAATATTTTAAGAAAAAGAACTCTGCCACCTAGAAATTCAAATTTTCATGGCAATTAGATTTAGTTTAAAATTAAAAACTTTTTAGTGAACGAGTTTTCATAAAGCAGAACGGAAAGAAATTTACAGAAAAGTCACTAAATTAAACTGAGTTTGGGGCAAAAAGTTGTTGCAAAATATGGAATGAAAAATATATGTCTGAATTCACAGAAATTAAGTAGATATAGGTAACACCATGGTTAAATCTTTGGCAAACATTTTAATGGAGCTCTTTTATAGGGGGTCGGGAGGAATGGAGCAAACTTCCTGGAGTGTATTGTACACGTGAAAATAATTAAAAAAAACTTATATCTTCTTATCCGATTCTCATTTGTTCTCAAATTAGAGAGTAACTACAAAGAGACAAAATGTCTTACATTAACTTATTTTAAGCATAACTTTCTTTTAATAAATGTTCAAAAATATCGCCATTGCTGCGTCTGACAGGGGCTCCCGGGGAGCCCTTAATTCATTGATGTATTTCTTTAATAACGGTTGTACTATTTTTAATGCTTCGGATTGATGCATCCTGAGTGTTGACTTTTACTTTGTATACCTTATTTTTGAACTAGCCCAACAAACAAAAATGTAGTGGTGTGAGGTCTGGAGATCTTGAAGGCTATTTAGCAAGATCACCGCAACCAATCCAAAGCCCTGGAAACTGTTCGTACGAATACTGCTTAACATGACAAGGGAAATGTGCAATAGCTCCATGGTGCTGATAATACATTTGTATTCTGATATTTAAAGAAACATTTGCTAGTAGTCTTGTTAAGATGTTTTTTAAAAAATTTAAATTTTCTCTAAAATGTAAAGGCAAATTAAATAAGCATCGAACATTTACCGAAAACTTATGCTGAAAATTAGTTTCGACTGGTGCGTAGGGATTTTCGTCTAGCTGTAAAATATCCAAGCAATTCCTCATATGTCAGTTGTTGCATCATCTTCTACTAAATCCATAATATTTTCTGCTTCTTCTAAACTTTGTCCAGTGGCTCGTTCAGATTTTATGTTAGCATTGGGAAACGTTCTAGCATCGCACAGTTTAATGAAAACTCTAATAAGTACGTTTTTACCCGGATTTCTGAGATGCTGATATCGCTGATCATATGCTTCAATGGTAGCTGTAGCATTCCCATTACAAAATCATAAACAAACATCATATTTGCATATACTAAATTTGAATAAGTGTAGGGCATTTTATAACACTAATCATACAAACTCGAAAATAAATGTTAAATAGAATGATTGAGATGGCCGGTACCTACAGCATCTGTCGTAAGAAGCGATCAACTATTTTAATTACGCTATAATTTCAAAACAACTGAGAATTGGATTTTTTTGAATTATTTTCACTTCAATACTCTCCTTAAGTTTGGTCCGTTCCGTCCGAGTTATTAAAAAAATTATATTTGCATTGACTATATATATATATATATATATATATATATATATATATATATATATATATATATATATATATATATTTCGAACTAGGGTTATTGGGGATGCATTCTAATTATATTTGTAGGCCTTGATAGGGAAAAACTCTTTTTTGATTCTGTCAAGCTTTCGATATTTTATTTTTCTTTTCATCAGGACATCTCTACAATATTAATTACAAAGTTAGAATATTAAACCTAATCTATAATTATTAAAAAACTCACCAATGTGGTTTGAATATGAAATAAGTAGATATGTGAAAAACGGGAAAAACACCATTAAAACTTTTTATTTATATTTAAAGGCATAATATGATAGGATTGTTAGAATTTCATTAAATTTTCAAAAATCATAAAACAGCAAAACATGTCACACGACTATTTCACCATTTTGTAGTGACAGATGTCAGGTGTCAACCAGGAACAATGTTGTGGGTGGCCTAATTAGTGAAAGAAATAAGAATCCGTAAAACAGTGGCGTAGCCAAATGTGAGGTTCAGCAAAAAATTACCTGTTTGATTTTTTTACATGATATAAAAGCAAACAATGGGAAAAAGGCTTTTTTATCTGGAGACGGATTGTCCAGGAAGCTCAATGGCACTCAGATTCTCAGTGTCGCTTTTTTTATTCATAGCGTTACCATTTAGATTAATATGGATCATTTAAAGAATGGACCTCTTATGACATCTCAGATATCACTCTTTCGAGAATCTCAGTATCGTCCCAGTTAATGATGTGATCATGATGAAAAACGTGTTCAGCCAGATGGCAAACCTCTATTAATATCACAACGATGGGAAGTGAGTCTGCCTTTGAGGCTTCTGGAAGTTTGGTCAATGTAAACTAACTGACAGTTGGAACAACACGATACATGACGTCTCATTCAGCTGTAAAGGTGTTTAAGTTTTAGAGTAAATTTTAGAGGGAGTTAATATTTGTGTTTTAGCTATTTTGATATCTGTATGTTTAAAAATATTCATCAATTTGTCCGTGAGATTTTCAATGTGAGGTAATGTATGGAAAAACAGAACTTGTACTGTTGTAGTTGAAATGGTGTTAGCTAAACTTAAAGATTGAGTAATCAGAAGAGAATGTTGAGAAGGAATTTCAAAAATGTTATATATATATATATATATATATATATATATATATATATATATATATATATATATATATATATATATACAAAAAGGTTTTTCCGGTACATATTAATAAACGGTCATGTATTAAGTTAGACAAAATTCATTAAAAACTGTGGTTGCTAAAGGTTTAAATAGGATTGCGTTAATCGATTTGGTAGGTCGAGAATTTAAGTTCCCCCTGTAGGAAAAGATTTATTTTTTAAAATATAATTTAAGGATTGGCTTGTAGAAAGGTCTTAAAACATTTTTTTTTCGAGTTCTTCTTCTTCTTTCTCAGCCCATTGACGTCCACTCCTGGACATAAGCCTCTCCGATGGGATCTGTCTCTCGTCTTCTGGAACCAGTCTTTTCCAGCAAACTGTCTTATATCATCTACCCATCTGCGTTGTGGCCTGCCACGATTTCAGTTCGTTTCTCGCGGTCGCCATTGCAGTAATTTACTGGTCCACCTATCGGGCTGTTGTCTAGCTATGTGGCCCGCCCATTGCCACTTTAGTCGTGATATGCGTTCAATGATGTCAACTACTTTGGTTCTTGATCTTATTACTTGATTTCGTATTTTACCCCGTAACGAGATTCCTAACATTTGTTTCTCCATGGAGCGTTGAGTGACTCGGAGCCTATTTGCGTTTTGTTTGGTTAGTGTTATCCTTTCCATGCTGTAAGTAGCAACAGGCAAGATACACGTATTATACACTTTCCGTTTAAGGTTGATTGGTGTGTTTCTATCTCTTAATACGTACTGCAACTTTCCAAAGGCAACCCATGTCAGCCCCATTCTCCTTGTTATTTCCGCCGTTTGATTTTCTTTGCTCAGTTTAATGACGTGGCCTAAATAGATGTACTCTTGGACGTTCTCTATGATGTTATTTTGAATCTCTATTTGTACATTTGCGTCAGCGCTCATTAACTTAGTTTTCCCCAAGTTCATCTTAAGTCCCACTTTTCTTGCCTCTTCATTGAAATCTTGAAGCATTTCTTTTAGATCTTCTGGGTTGCTAGACATGACAACAACATCGTCATGAGAATTTAAAAAATTATAAATTGTTAATGAACATTTGTTTGAAAATATATTAGCTCAATTTAATTAATTATTATATAAAATAAATATAAATATTAAAAATATATACAAAATAATTCAAACCGGTGCTGCATTCCGTTTCCCTTGTTAAACGATTGTCGTGCCTAAACATTTCGTTTTATTTTATTTAGGTAGTGATTGGACATGCCAACCCATCACCGTTGCCAGATTTACGTGTTAGAATGGCGTTTTTTTGACGCCAATGTAATAAATTAACCTGAATGAATGGTGTTTATGTTTTTTTTTTAATTTCGAGCAGTTTTCTCATAAAAAAAATAGTATATAATTTGTATGCGTTTCTTTACATTATCTTTATGACACAAATTTATTTAGCGTATGATGTTTTGGTGTAAATGTTTCAGACAGTTATAATTAATATAAGTTTTATTTTAGTTTGTTGTATATACAATCAAAAATAAATCTAATATTTCTTATTAAATGAGTACAGGCGCGGATCCCAGGAGGGGGCGGTGGGGGGGCGATCCCCCCTCCCCTCAAGAGCTTTAAGTTTAGGAAAATAGACCCGATTTTGCCTCTTATACTATAATTTATTCAAGAACTAGAGAGAGTAATAAATCATTTTTTACCCTTTTTTTTCCTTCACAAACTACCTGTGTTCTTTCGTCCGGTGTCTTTGGCAAAATCTGTTAGAAACATATATTTTTCATAGAAATGGGTTAGAAATTTTATAATCAAAAATACCGGTCTATAATAATGGACTATTTGGGTTGGATAACAATAGATCTTTGGATGTGTGAAGTGGTTAAATGGATTTTAATCCTTGTCACAGGCGTCGAAACTAGGTTTATTTTATCACTAAGTATTTATGGCATGGAATATTATTTCGGTAATAAACTTAAAATAAAAAATTTTAGATAGATATTTGGATGTGTGAAGTGTTAAACAGGATTTTAATCCTTGTCATAGGCGTCGGAACGAGGTTTATTTTATCACTAAATATTTATGGCATAGAACATTATTTCGGTAATAAACTTAAAAAGTTTTTATAATATTATTTTATTTCTTATGATTTCTTAATAATTTACATATATTACAAAATATAGATAATTTTGAAATATTTAATACAAATCACAACTGTATTTTTATTATTTTTAATTTTGGCATAGAAACCGTTTTAGGCACATTCAGACCAAAACGTAGCCTTATTCTCTCAAAAAATTCTAAGTTATAATTTAAATACTTTTTTGGACATCCAAGTTTCAGTTCAATTATTTCTTAATAAACTATCTGCAGAATTACAATTAAACACTAAAAAGGAGTTCAAATATAATTAATTTTATGTTACAGTCAAAATTAAAACTTATTTTCATTTGTATTGCACTGACGTCTTAATTTAATTTACTTTATTATACGGAAATCCGATAGCCCCAAAAATATAAAATAAATATGTTAATTCTATGTGCTTAAGAAAAAGACACAAATAAAATAATAAAAAAATTACGGCTAATTGGAATCAAATATATATAAAATTAATGAGTGGGACCCACTAAAATAAAAATATATAAAAAACATTAAACAATAAAATAAAACAAAAACAAAAATTTAAATAATAAATTGTGTTTACACTGGTAAACATTACGTATCTAATTCGTAATCTTCGCTCAAATTAATTATAATTGGTTCCTCTATCTCGCCGATCATAAGATCGAGTGTCCACATTTTGATTTATTCTTTTATTATATGGATTTTTCCAAATTTTCCGCAGTAACTTTATTCAAAAAAATCTTTCAAAAGTTCAGTTAAATTACTAATTTTGTAAGTTGTGTTATTTCTAGCAACGCTACCTTTTAGTTGAGAGAGATATTTCCTTCTTCAAAGGGCAGTTTTCGGACGATCTATAAAAACAGATTTCCTATCAGGTTTTCCTCAGCAAAAATTAAGTTCTCTGAGCAATTTTCAGAGCTCAGTTCGTTCAATTTCAGGTAAATCCTGATCTTCATAGATTCTAGTTAGAATTTTGTCAACGGTTGGGATCTGCTTCTCATAATAAAATGTATGTACAACTCCTTTTATTGCAGTTTTCATCTTTTCTTCCAAAGAGGTTTTCGGTAATCGAACGTGGCTTGGGAGTACTAACAATTTCAGTCGTTTTTTTCTCTATCAGTATTCGGTACATAGTAGATTTTTCAATTCCTGTTATGTTGGAACACATCTCAACAGAGCTTTTAACATTGTTATCTAGATATTGATTTCTTAAGGCATCGTTGAGGAAAAAATGCCTTGGTTTAATGATTTTGGAATAAATTTAGAAGTGGAAGCCATATCTTTTGGGTATCTTACTTATCACAAATAATATAAAAAAACAAGCGTAAACAAGATAAATCACTGAAGACACCCTGTAAGGAGTACTTTGGTCACTGACAGAAATTAAATTAAACTATCAGAAATTTTATTGTTGCAGTAAATTTATAAAAACTTATAATATTTTAATATAATTAAATATAATTAGATTTACGGCAGTCCTCAGTTAGCTGCAACACTAGAGCAGGTACGTAGGCGGTTTCGGAAACAGTTTTATTACTCTCTCTGGTTCTATAGAGTATAGGAATGTGTATGCTTCGCCCCCCTCCCTCTCCTGAGAATTCAGAGTTCAGGAAAATAGAACCAATTCTGCCTTGTATATTAGAAATGTGTATGCTGCTGGCACTTCCCCCTTTGACAACTTGTTTTTCTTGCGATAGCCGCCCCCCCAGAGCTTTGAGTTTAGGAAAATAGACCCGATTCTGCCTCTTATACTAGGAATGTGTATGTTGCTGGCATCCCCCCCTTCATCAAGAGCTTCAAATTCAGAAAAATAGACCCGACCCTGACTTTTACGCTAGAAATGTGAGCGTTTCCCGTTATCCCCTCCCCCCGTCGAAACGCGTTTTCGCTTGCCATGCTGTACTTTCGTGATGTCACCGCCCCCCCTCCTAAGAGAGAAGCTGGATCCGCCCCTGTATACAATCAAAGAGAAGTCTAATATTTGTTATTAAATAAGTATAATAATTGGAAATAAGAATGAAAGTTAACTCATCCCTATTAGGTTTATACTAATCATTTGTATGCGTCAAAGTAGAAATGGAACGAAGAACATAAAAGAACTCAACAAGGAATGCAAAAGTAAATTCGTAAAAAACAAGAGAAACCATAATAAGTTATGTTATGCGCTGGATTTTCCACCACAGCTGTTAAAAAATGTTGTGAGCTTCATTTCTACCACCGCTGTTACCAATGTTATGTACTGAATTTTCGCTGGGTTTTTTGTTATGGGCTTTTCCCACGTTTTTACCAGTGTTATAATTTGCTGATTTTATTAAAACAAGACAAATTTTGAAATATCACTTTTAATATTAGTATATATATATATATATATATATATATATATATATATATATATATATATATATATATATATATATATATATATATATATATATATATATATATATATATATACATATTGACATGAAATAATTTTGCGACTCACTAGTAATTATGATGTTTCTTATTCTAGCTTGACAAAATAAAAAGAGAGCCCTTCAACCACATGAATTCAATTTATACTTTTCTTTCCTCCATTCGATCATAGGCGTACTTACCAAACTAACTATATCTATTTAATTATATGACCATTGGTCAAACAACCTATTTGTAAAGTCTACCTGATATGCGACAAGAGGGCGCCATGAATAAAGTTCTGTATTTTTTATAAAAGAAAGTTTATTTTATTTTTATATGGCGCTGACAATATGGCTGACAAAAAATTTTATTTTGTTCGATTTTCTTCAAAATTGGTATGGAAGAATTTTCGGGATCACAAATAACGAATCTGAAATTATTTTTAAAAAAAAATTCAATATGGCGTATCCAGTATGACGGATAAAAAAATAATTTTCTCCGATTTTTTCAAAATTGAAATGAGGGAGTTTTTGGGATCGCACATTGCTAATCTGAATTTATTAAAAAAAATAAATATGGAAAATCCAAATGTCGGATTAAAGATTCTACAACTCTCTATTTTGTCTAAAATCAGTATTGGGGGATTTTTTTTAGTGTTAATTACGAATTTAATATATATACATGGGACTGAATCAGTTTTGAGGATGTAAACACCAAATATGTCAGAAGAAAAATGACAGTCTAGATATCTGACAGTTTCAAGTTGTAGGGGGCACCCAGTAGATGATAAATACGTAAAAAAGTAAATCTAGATCAACCCTGTTTTTTCATAAAAAGCATTGAAATTCGGAAAATTCGATTTTCCGTCAGTAGAATTTTTCGGTTACATTTTCGAGAAAACTTGTCCAAGTGAAAGTTGTGGTTATTGAAAAGACCTTTAATTTCATTTTTTATACGTCAAAATCGATAAATAATTTATCGAGATAATGACGAAAAACCACCTTTTTTGCACTTTATAAATGTTACTAATTTTTGCAAGAAAGGCCGAAAGTGATGTCTAACCCCTTGATGATAAGGCCATTATGTGCCTTTATAACTGTGCGAAAGCTGGACCATATCGGTTTGGGAGTTTATGAATAATCTTAATTGTTTATCCCAAACACTGAATGTTCAAACAATTGTCCTTGCCCAGAGGATGATTCTACAGATATTTGCAAAAGCGGAGTGGATTCTTTGAAGTTCAAACTACAAGCAAAAGTGAAAAAATGATGGATTTTTAAAACAATTGTTGTTAAAAAAACCGTTTGAAGAAGGGGTACCTTTTTTACGTATAAACAATTGGAATAACTTTGTTAATTTTAATGATACAAATTTGTAAATAAGTGGACTTGAAAGCTGGTGAAAAAATCTGAATTAAAAAAAAAGTTTCTTACGACCAATAGGAGCTCTTTTGTTTATAAACATTAAGAGCCAACATTTTCAAAGATTTTAAACGAAGACCTATATTTTATGATGCAATTGATAAGTATGAAATTCATGCATTGTTAGTAAAGTTATAGCTCTTCGAAGTGAAGGTACTTTTGCATGTGCGTTGAAGGGAGTGGTGAAGGAAGCTCGGCTTTCTACGGTGTGCTTCTGAAATTCAAACTTCAAATTGGAGTTCGCAACAAAATTGTACGATATCTCTGGTTTCAGATAACGTAGAGCCTTCGTTTTTTTTTAAGCTGGGGTAACTCGACGAAATATTACGAACTGACTTATTTTCATTATCATAGAAAATCGGGAAATACCGGAAAATCGACATTTCATAGGAAAATATATTTTTTGGCAATATTAACACTAATATTGTTTCAAAAAACTTTACTAGCAACTTAATTTCAATGCAAATATTAACTATAAAACACTGTCACAATATATATATATATATATATATATATATATATATATATATATATATATATATGTATATCTTCTCGGAATAAATAATTCAGGCATATGTTTATGCATAATACAAAACTTTATTTTCTTTAAATACACTTTAAATATCCCAAATTCACAATCGACTTTTTTTTATTTATATAACTCAACGATAAAAATTTATATTTCTGTAATTGCTCTTTTTTATGGAGGCTCTTCTTCGTCATCATTTATCATTGCTTGTAGCAAATCGTCATCTTCCTCCGCGTCATTTTCGTCTTCAATTATCACTGCAGCGGGGTTGTCGCATTTTTTATCTCCCTCATCGTTGCAGTATAAACAAAGAGTTGTGCAATTGAAACCGTGCTTTTTGCAGCCGCATCTATTTGTTTTGCACCCAGTAGTGCACTTACATGTAATTAAAGTTAAAGTTTCGTCGGGTATCAAATTTTCAGATGTGTAAATTGGTTCGAAGCCATGGTTATGTTTTCTCCAGCCATATTTGGTTGCGTCCATCTGATTTCCTAACCCTATTTGCAATTGATAATAAATTCGGAGAATTTGTCCACTTATTCACAAACTTCTGTTATTAAAATTAACAAAGTTATTCTAATTGTTTATATATAAAAAAGGTACCCCTTCTTTAAACGTTTTTTTTAACAACAATTGTTTTAAAAATCCATCGTTTTTTCATCTTTGCTTGTAGTTTGAACTTTAAAAAATCCATTCCGCTTTAAAAATATCTGTAGAATCATCCTCTGGACAAGGACAATTGTTTGAACATTCAAAGTCTGGGAAAAACAATTAAGATTATTCATAAACTACCAAACCGATTTGGTCCAGCTTTCGCACAGTTATAAAGGCACATAGTGACCTTATCATTAAGGGGTTATACATCACTTTTGGCCTTTCTTGCAAAAGTTATTAACATTTATAAAATAGTACAAAAAAAAGTGGGTTTTCGCCATAATCTCGATATATTATTTATTAATTTTGACGTATAAAAAATAGAATTATTGGTCTTTTCAATACCCACAACTTTTATTTGGACATGTTTTCTCTCAAATGGAACCGAAAAATTCTACGGACGGAAAATCGAAATTTTCGACTTTGGATGTTGTTTATAAAAAAGCAGGGCTGATCTAGCTGTACTTTTTTACGTATTTATCATCTACTGGGTGCCCCTACGTCATGAAATTTTCAGATATCTGCAACAAATTTTTACATGAAATCGCTACAAATTCAATAGGAAGACTGGAGTATAGGACTAATTTGCAATCTCAAAATGAATAGCGCGGATTGAGAACTCCAGAATATTTGATTCGTTTTCCTTGTTTATTTTATTTAATTTTCAAGTGTTTATATACTTATGTATAGGTGACTTTCCGTAGTGTTTGATAGAGCACGTCGTAAGTATATAAGATTTAATTTATTTAAGACGTTAAGCACAGACATTACAAAAAAGAGTTTGAACGTGGGTGGCTCGGATACATTGAATGAAAAGGAAATAGCTGACTGGAGAACATGCAAACTTGGTAAAAATATTTTAACCCCCACATTACCTTGTAACTTTTTTAATAAAATATTAAAGCTGCAAAAGATTATTTAAACTTGGCGAAAAGTAAAAGAACCTGGCTTTTCCTTAATGTAAACCACGGGAGAAAGATAATACTGTTAAAAAATCGATTCCCATTAAGAAAAAAAACACCAAATTCAACAAGAGATAATGTTCCGAAAAAAATTGTTTTGCAAAACGGTAACATAAACTTGATAAAAATGACAACATAAAGGATTTAGAAACATGCGATATCAGTGCAGAATATCGCAAACAGGGTAAACTTCCCCTTTTATCTAGAAGGGCTAATTTGCGTTGCTGAAGCGCTTATAGCGAGACTGAGGCTCTGCCGGCACGTACGGTGCTTACCAACATTGAATAATAGTCAATAAAGGGGTGTTTTTGCACTATCCAAATTACAGTATGCCCTTGTTTATGGTACTCATTTTTTGTGACTAAAGAGAAGATTGCCAAGGGGTTTAATTAAGATTAAGTAATCAAATTCTTATTTTTCAATAAAAACAAAGGATAAATTAGGGGCTAATTGAACATCATGGTCCTTCAGTTTAGACCGTGTCACACTGGAATTATTTTCAGGCCCTTCGCCTACGATTGCACGAGATATCTTGACAGACTGGTGCTCGGCGAGACGTGATCCAGCATTACAATCGATTCTCATAGATCTTGTTTTTTTCCCTGTCGTTTATATTTACATTCGATGGGATTGCATGTATATTGGGTTGCAGAAATCAGGAAATTTCTATTGATTGAATTTAAAAATAACTACTGGAATACTTACTATTTTGTTTTAACTGGAAAATGCTAATGATTAACGAATTGGCTTAACTAATAAATGCATTTTAGCAGACTATTGTTGCCCGGTGTCTTTCTTTTTGAGCTGTCATTTCTTTCACACGTGGTAATTGAACGCACCTAACGAAATTCAATTAGTGCCCTAGCAGGGCCATGGTTATAAATTAAGACCGTTTTGCCTTGATTTTTCACTGTTTCCTGGTTTGATTCGGCCTAAGCAGCTGCAGACTTCCATTTCCACATTTAATTGCCAAGTTATCCACATGACGAGTATCTAACTTTTACTAAATCAAAAGCCGAGGTTAAATTCCAAGCTTTACTGGGTCATACAGTGGATCGAATTATATTGCTTCAATTAGACGCCCTTGAACAAATCGATAAATTAGATTTGTAGATATGAGTTTGATTTGCAAATGGGGCTTCGATAGAACGTCAGGTCAGAGCCAGTACAAAATGAAATTCACTGATCCGAATATTTCTCATACAAACTTATTCCTAACCTCTCTTATTCAACTTAAATTAGCAGGTATTAACACGCCAACTCAACAAGAACAGATTGTGTTGTACAATTCCAAAGCTTCCTCTACTATGAATTGCGGGCCTCTGAAATTTGAATTTATTAAGGAAACCGAATAAAAGTCTTTAACGAAAATAGAAAATTATGAACTCGAACCAGACAACTTGCACCATATAAAAGAGTTCTCTTTGCCAGCCGAGCTGCAGTACAGTACAACTTATCTATGACGATGATAGACGTCTAGGTGAATGCTTTGGCTAGAGCGAAATCGGTCCAACGTTATTACCTCTGCCAAACGACATCACAGTTCAACAACATTGATACTGTGTCCCAGTAAATACAGAGTATATCAAGCTACAACTGTTAGCTCTACAGGCATGTATTAGATTCTTCGAATGCTGCTTGTATTTGTCGTATCAACGTGACACACAGCAGTGGCAAGCTCGTAAGCAGAAAGACAAAGAGGTGAAAGCACAGACAAAGGCTACCATCCACAGGCCCGGAGAGAGATTAGGACTTCTTGTTAACATGCCAAAGAAAGGGTTAGGAAGCACCAACGATGGCAACATAGTTCGACGTTTGTTCGAGAACAGTGATGAGTCAGCCATTATAACAAGAGTAAAGCGAAAACTGATCCTCCGGTTTCCCGTCATTTTGCGAACTATTGGAAGCGGACATTAAAATGCAATAGAGAAGATTTGGAAATACAGACTTCAAATAGCAAGATTATTCTTCAAAGGATATTCTTGGTACAACATTCCAACAGAAATCCACAAATGACTTACTCCATTGACCAGACATCATAGCATTTTCAATATTACCGATAGGTAAATTATTGAAAGATGCACAAAAATCAACGGACAAGTTGATAAGAAACTATCGCCTAGACTTTGCCCGAAAATCTTCTTGAGGAGAAATATGGAGGATATGTTCCAAAACTTTTGGCGTCGATGGAGCCTTACACTGTTTTTGACATCGTAAGGATTCGGATAACAATTCATACGTATTGGAGAATGAGAAAAGAGCTGTTAACAAAGAAGGCAGTGATTAAAAAGTTCTTTATATTATTTTTATTACAGTCGTATTATTTATTCAATTATGTGAATCAATAAATATTATATTATTTACAAATTATTTGCATTGGTATTTATTAAGAAGTCTTAAGCATAGAGGAAAAAGTACTTTCGCCTTTTAACGATTATCGATATCCATGTATTTATTATTATAGTATTATATTTAAAATGTACCTTGAAGTCAAACGCAATATTTTATTCATGGAAATACAATTATTATTATTATTTTATTTTTAAAGCGTTGAACCACATTAGACGTTTTTCGAATTTATTTTCATGATTTTAAAGTTGCAATCTGTGATTTTTATTTTTAATATCAAATCCGTGCTTTCGACCCACTGTGTTTTGACGACCCGAAACCAGCGAAAAGTCCTTACCCGACACTATTTTTGCTGGAAACCAGGAAGCAAGCTACGATACAACAGTATGCTTTATTTCACTTCTTCAACATGGCTAAACGGGTTGTCCGTCGCTTTCTGTTACATTTCTTTTTTTTTAGAGGTTCTGTTCTGGATTTTCCACACCTGTATATAAATATATATATATATATATATATATATATATATATATATATATATATATAAATAGATATTTAAGGTCTCCCTTATCTACTTTTTACTGGTGGCAATGCAGTATGTTCCAGTTATTTCTTTTGACTTTCTATGGAAGTAAAAAAAAATATTTTAGGAAATTAATGACATAACAAAATTTAAGACTACAGACGACATTGAGACAAACAATTACATCTTACAGATACATTTTCGTACAATCATTATATCAGATTAGCAATCTAAGTCATTAAAAATATACTGCCGGCGAAAGGCGAAACAATTAAATTTTTTCGTTACAAAAATGAGTAAAAGAAAATTAAAATATCATCATTCGGCTTAAGGCCTTTTTAAATTTCCTTTTTTTTTGGGGCATTAAACAACTTCTGTTTTATCGACTGCCAAAAAATCGTATTTCCTAAGCGGAATTTTATTTTAAAAAGTAATAAAAAAACATGAGAATAAAGGTATACCGCGGTTTTTCTCCGAGAAGGAGCGCAGACCAAGTTATTACCTTGCTGTCTCAGAAATAAACTGTAGGCCTTTAATACATATTTTACAAAAAGACTTTAGGACTTAACAAGAAACTTTGCTTTCCTGCTTCTTTTTTTAAATAATATTATGGAGATAAAATGTCAAATGTAGAAATTTTTTACTGAAATAGTCAAATTTGGAACCCTCCTGCACTACTCTTTAACTGATCGTTTTTTAAGCATATTATTTCACTTTGTTTATACTATTCTACATCAAAATCTGTCCTCTGGATTCATGTCAAATAATAGAAGTACGACATATTTGCTCATCTATGTCATAGGTTATTGTTCATAATGTTCCCGGTTTGACTGATTTAAATTGCCATATCAACCTCATCAATAGGGTCTTTTTTATTGATTTTTGTAAGATAAGCTTAACAGCTTGTGATGGAAATAAACTACAATCAAAACCAGAATAAACAGAACTTTTGAATTTAAACCATGTGATTATGTAGAATCGTATGTGTCATATTTTTAAAGTTGGTACTAACTGACAAATATACGAAATTTTATGACGTTTGCTACTTTGGTATTTCACGCCAAAACCTTATAGTTAAATGGTAAGAAATTCAATAATTAATTAATAAAGACTGAAGCAAAGTCAGTAT
The DNA here is from genome assembly GCA_034092305.1 of Diaprepes abbreviatus. Classification (NCBI taxonomy): domain Eukaryota; kingdom Metazoa; phylum Arthropoda; class Insecta; order Coleoptera; family Curculionidae; genus Diaprepes; species Diaprepes abbreviatus. The sequence continues at coordinate 15,113,243 of JASJET010000129.1, read as the reverse complement.
CTTAAATACACGAGGAAAAATATTATTTAATCTAATAAATCCTAACTAATATTAATAAATATTACTTACACTAGCCGCTTTTAAATTTTTATGTAAAATATATTCCTTAGTTGCTCCTTATTTGCTTTGTTAGTCTGCTACAACATAACACTTCCAAAACTTAACACCAAAAAGTAACTGTAATCCTCTATTCCCCCCAAACCCAGGTATAAATATTTACCTCTAAGTTTTTATCCTTAATTTTACTATACGTAGGTTTGTTTGTTGGATGATTTTGAGTGTCAATTCGTTTTGTTTCTTTTAGAGTTAAACAGAGAAAAAGTATTAAAAAAATATACAAGGTTATTCATCCTATACAGAACGGAATATTGCGGCCAAAATACATGACTGGGAAAAAGTTTTACTTTTAGGATATATGGGAGGTCTAATATAGTTACATTTCGAACATCTACTATAAATATTATGCTTCTGTTTTGTGCTATCGTTAATATGTTATTACCATTATTGCTGTTATAGCCTATTCATTCATTTCATTCATTTATATCAGCCCGTTTTCATCCACTCCTGAATGTAGGCCTCTTCCTTATTTTTCCATTTCTGTCGGTCCGTAGCGATCCCCATCCAGTTTTTTCCGGCAATTTTCTGGATCTCGTCACGCCATCTCTTTTGGGGCCTGCTAACACTTCTCTTGTTCTCTCTTGGCCGCCATGCTGTTATCTTGTATGTCCATCTGTCTATGTCATGTCTTGCGATATGTCCAGCCCATCTCCATTTTAGCTGCGCTACTCGTTTGCTCACATCTGTTATTTTCGTTCTTCTTCTGATTTTTTCATTTGGAACTCTATCTCGTAAACTAATTCCCAGCATAGCCCTTTCCATTGCTCGTTGTGTAACCCGAAGCTTATTAATGGCTTTACATGTTAGGGAGGTTGTTTCAATACCATAAGTAAGAACTGGAAGGATGCACGACTCGTAGACCTTTCTTTTCAGACTTATGGGGGTGTTACTGGATTTAAGAATGAATCCGAGTTTGCCAAAAGCTGCCCAGCTGAGACTTATTCTTCTAGGAATTTCAGCCGATTGGTTTTCCTTCCCTATTTGTATTTTATGACCTAGATATATGTATTTTCTTACGTTTTCTTTTATTTTATCTTCAACTTTAATTTGTATTTGTTTTAGACTCATTATTTTTGTTTTTGACAAGTTCATTTTGAGTCCTATCCTAGCTGATGCTTGATGAAGTTCTTGTATCATACATTGAAGTTGTTCTGGTGAATCACTGATTATAACAATATCATCAGCAAATCTTAAGTGGTTTAGTCGTGTTCCGTCTATGTTAATTCCCTTGTCATGCCAGTCCAAGCCCCTAAATACATCTTCAAGTGCCAACGTGAACAATTTTGGAGAGATTTTGTCTCCCTGACGTACGCCTCTTTTTATAGGTATCCTCGAGGTTTTTATATCCTCGTCTATTGTAACTTGCATGTAAGCGTTTTCATATATATGCTGAATCAGAGCAGAGTATCTTGAATCAATCCGAGCATTGTCCAGTGCTTTGAGAACTGCCCATGATTGGATAGAATCGAACGCCTTCTGGTAATCAACGAAAACCAAATGCAGAGGTATGTTATATTCCGTGGTTTTTTCGATAAGCGTGTGTACTGTCTGTAGATGGTCTATTGTACTGAAGTTCCTGCGAAATCCGGCTTGTTCTGAAGGTTGGTATGCGTCCAACTTTTGCGTCAGTCTGTTAGTTATTATTTTTGTAAGAAGTTTGTACAAGAGGGACAGTAAGCTAATTGGCCGATAATTTTCTATGTTATTTCTATCGCATTTTTTGTATAATATGATGACTTCTGCGTTTTCCCATGCCTCGGGTATTTTTCCATATATTAAGCACTTGTTCAACAAAATTCTCACGCTTTTTCTTAGTTGTTCTCCCCCTATCTTTAACATTTCGGGAGTTATACGATCCTCGCCAGGGCTTTTATTATTTTTCATTTGACTAAGTGCTTTCATTAACTCTGCTGTATTTATTTCGGGCATCTCTTCTGAACCGACATTTCTTACTTCCTTTCTTTCGTAGTAAGGACCGTAAGTTTTTGGACTGTATAGCTCTGTATAAAAGTCCATCGTGATTTCCTCCCGGGTACTAACTAATTGGCCTTGTTTAGTTTTAAGTCCGGAAATTTTTATCCGGCCCCTACCCAATTGAGATCTGAGAACCTTCATTGATTTGTTAGCTTCTATCGTGTCTTTAATCACTTTTGTATTATGCTTTCTTATGTCCCTCCTTATGTTTTTGTTAATTTCTTTATTTATGTCCCTATATTCTTCACAGTTTCGGTCCACATTTCTTCGTTTTTCTATGAGGTTCTTGGTATACAGGCTGATTTTACTACTTTTTTCTTTATTTTTAAAGCATATCTCTTTTGTTGCTGCTTGTATGCTATTATTAATGTGTTGTGTTAATTCATTGATGTCCATTTCTTCCTGGTCTTCTTTACTTTTAAGTTTGTTCTTTGTTACGTGTTCGAATTTTTCCTTGTTTTATGTTAGTATTTCGTTTGTTGGAATGGGTTTTCTTCATATCAGTTTATTTCTTTCCCATCTGGTGTTAATAGTAATCGCAGCTCTGATCAAGCGGTGATCGCTATTGGTGTCGAATTGGTTAAGGACAGTGATATCTTCGCAAATGTTTTTTTGGTTAGTTATAATATAGTCGATTTCGTTTTTTGTGATACCATTCGGGCTGTTCCAGATCCATCTCCTATTTAAAGGTTTTTTGAAGAAAGAATTCATACAATACTATAGCCTATTAGACGACTATAAATCGTTCCGTGTTTCTGAACTTTTGTAAAGATATTCCTGATTATTATTCTTATAGTATAGTATAGAAAATGAGCTGTCATTTCCAAATGCCATAGGCAACTAGATACATTAGAACATTTATTTAAAAAACACAAAATGGTACAGAAAACGATTATTTGGCGTATTCTGTAAAAACGCGAAGACTTAGCTAAAGAACACCCTTATACCATTCGATATGTATTTAAAAGGTATATTTTCTGGTAAGGTAAAAGTATAGTGTTCTATTTAAATTAATCAAGTTATAGCCACTTAAATGTGTTATTCGATTAGTTTTAATTTTTGGACAACTTGTATACTATAGCAAGTTTATTATAATTGGAACATAAAATATGATTTATTGTTACACTCAACTGTAAATTTCGAATACATTACTGAAATAATTCTTAAGTATTTGAAACATGAAAATTAGGTTAGATTTTGTCAAAATTCAAATTATTTAAAAATCCTTAAGGTTTAAGTACTATAAACCTCATTAAAATAGGCACTTACTTTGATCGGAGAATCCAAAATGCAATAATATACAGGGGTTTCATTTAAAAAAACACAACTTTGATACTTTCAGAGCTTTTGGGACACCCTGTATAATATGAAAATAATTTTAAAAAGTAACTATATTAGACATCTATATATCCTAACAGTAAAATTGTTTGAAAGTCACTTTTGCTTTGCTTTTAGATTTTGCAATATCGCAAATAAAATAGTTGTAAATTATTCCCCCCCCCCCTTAGCATGACACTTGCTTATATTATTACAAGAACTATAAAATTCATATTTTAAAACATTTTATTTTTGGAAGATTTTCCCTTGACTTATAAAAAATCATTATAAATAACCGACGTCAATTAACCTAACTTGTAAGATTATAGTAACATACCCGTAAATAATCTGCTAACATAAAAATGCCAGTATTTACATTTTAAAACCACTTTTACCAATATATGACCAACTTTAAGCCCTCCAAGTCCTCATTTACATGCCTTTAATGAAGCTCAAAATAAAACGTCCTGTTAAATCTATTTTTACCCTCTTTCAACGTAAATACCATGCTCATAAAGCACAAATAAACTTTTTTAATATTCACCTGCTGAGTTTTGTATCAAAGGGATATTTTGTGACTTTATAGGGGATTTGGCTATATATTTAGCTACTGTGTGTGCGTGGTCTATCGTCAGATATTTATAAAATTTCATTTTATATCTCTTTGATATTGCGGTGAAATGCGCTAAAAGATCTATGTCGAATCTGTGGCCTTTTTAATACCTGACTTGGTAAATATCAAGAAATTTACAGAATGTTCTCAGAAGATTTGTCTTTTATTAACTTAAAAAACTTCTTAAAACAAACTTAATCATGTATTCGTTACACTGAATTTAATTCGATTTTTATTAAATGATTTAATGCAAAATTTTGGTCAAACTGCAGTCGTATAAGAAGGTCATATACAGGGTGTCCATTAAGTACCTTCTAATTTCTCGGGAGCATACAGGAAAGGTCAAAGTAACCCTACTTTGTCATAGAAAAAAAATTTCTATAGTGCCCGTCAACGGATATACAGAGCCCTAAAGGGGTACCCAGCGATTTTCCTTATCGTCTCCATGTTTTGAACCGACTTATATAATTTAATGAAATTTTAATATTTTATAAAAGCCATAAAGACTCTTTAAATCACTTTACAGTAGATGTTTTATATCATCAGATAAGTCAGGAACGGAAATACATTGGTTATTCCTCTTCAAAAAAGATAGTCTTAACTTATTTCGATAAAACTGACGGTTTTCGAGATAAATCTGTTTTTATGAGAAACACTCAAAAGTTACTAATGCTAAACATAAACAGGTAAAAGTCAGATTGATATTGGTAATACCTACATACTGAATTACTATTGATGAAACTTGTCAAAACCGCCTTTAAGTAAAAATAACTTTAAAAAACAGAAGAATATTCTTTCGTGAAGTATGCTGATATGCATTTAATTTATGGTGAAGCGCTGTCAAATTCCTCGAAGGCAAGAAGACTTTATGCTGAAAGATTGCGAGCTCGAACATGGCTAAGTCCAAAAACATTTCAAGGGGTTAATCGAAGATTAAGTTAAACAGGTAAAAGATGTTTAAAAGGTAACTATTAGAGTTAACGAATTAAAATTTTTTATATGTTTTTTTCAGGGTCATTTTTGCCGTAAAATGACGGTGAAGGCCCTCTCAGCAGAGCACAATACCGTCCTGGGAGTCTGTTTTATGGTCACCAAGGTATCCACACATAATCCCCTTAGGCTTTTACTTCTGGGGACATCTAAAGGAACTAGTTTATTCAACACCAGTAAATGCTAGAAAGAAGAATAGCACAGCATTCTAATGAGGTCGGCGCTATCAAAATATGCGTTTATTTTGACAACTTTGGTGTGAACTTTTTCCTTCGAGTCACTCTGTATACTTCACAATAGTTTTAAAATGTGGATCAGAGCTATGACCAAAATAAGAAGCTACCAAAAAAATCGTGCAAGGGCTTATTTTAAAGCTTAGAGCGTCTAGTTTCAGTGCGCTTTTGTAAAATTCAATATGGCAGCTGGAAGCCGGAGAAAAATCGGGTGTTTAGCAAAAAAAGCTTGTAAAAATAAAAATTCGCAACAGATCGGGTCATTTTTGGCTCAAATTATAGCTGATGGACGCCTCTAAAAAATTGTCTTGGTAGGTTGACAAAATCTAACATGCCGGATCCAATATGGCGGTCAAAAATCCAATATGGTGGTTGCGTTTTTGAAAATCAACCGATTTGCACCAAATTTGGTATATGGGGGTTTTTGGGGTTGATGACCACGAATCTGTCAGAAGTTCCAAAATTGTCAAATTCAGTATGGCGGATCTAAGATGGCTGATCCAATATAGCGGACGTATTTTTTGAAAATCAACGGATTTGCACTAAATTTAGTATACAGGGATTTTAGGGGTTGTTGGTTACGAATTTGAGGTCAAGTTTGCCAAATTCAAGATGGCGGACGACATTTATAAAAATCAACCGATTTGTACAAAATATGGGGGTTTTCGGGGTAGCTGATTTCAAATCTGAGATTAGGTCTTCCAAATTCAAGATGGTTGACCCAAAAAGGGGGAAACTCAATAACCCAATCCTCTATATTAGGTTCGCAATCTTGGATTTCAAAAATGAAACTTCGGATTCGTAATTAATGATACCAAAAATCCCCGTACACCAAATTTGGTGTAAATTGGTTGATTTTCAAAAAAATACGTCCGCTATATTGAATCTGCCATTTTTAATTTTGCTAATCCGATAGGATTCGTGATTAACGACTCCAAAAACCTCAGTATACCGAATTTAGCGCAAATCGGTTGATCTCAATAATTCGGCCACCAAACTGAAATTTTGATCATCATATTGGATCCGCCATGTTGTATTTTATCAACTTACCACACCAGATTTTTAGGGGCGTCCATCAGCTACAACTGAGCCCGAGCAGTTGCGAATTTTTATAAACTTTCTACGCTAGACACTCGAATTTTCTCCGGCTTCACACCGCCATATTGAAGCCGTCATATTGGATTTTTCAAAGGCGCACTCGGCATTTAAAAATAGACACTCTAAGCTTTAAAATGAGCCCTTGACCAATTTTTTTGGTTGCTTCTAATTTTAGTCATAGCTCTGATCCGGTTGACACGGATTGTCCCATATATACGAGGTTTGTCCTAAAAGTATCTAGCCTACCTTCCTTCATATCTCCGCATTGGTGTTATTCTTCATCATCTAGTGAGTGATATCCTTCAAAGTAGTCCCCATTTAACTGAATAACATGTTCCCAGCGGTGTTTTCACCTCCTGGAGCAGTCCTGGAAGTCAGTTTTCGGAATTGCTTTCAGTGCGTTCATCACATTAGTTTCAACTGTCTCAACCAGTGTCCTTTGAGCGGCATTTTTAATCTGGAAAAGAGCCAAAAGTCGCAGGGAGCTACGTCGGGACTGTACGGAGGCTGGCGAAGCTGTACGACTTGGTGTTTTGTTAAATATTGCTGCACAAGGTTCGATGAATGCGCTGGCGCATTGTCGTGGTGAAACAGCCCAAAGCGGTGGCCGTTTCTTCTGACTGCGTCACGCAATCTTTTCAATACTTCAACATAGTATTCTTTAGTGATCGTGTGACATCTCGGAGCATATTCGTGGTGCACAATACCTTCATAATCAAAGAAAACAGTCAACATTGTCTTCACTTTGCTCCGACTTTGACGTGCTTTTTTTGGTCTTGGTGATTCAGAATGCTTCTACTGCGAAGACTGTCGCTTTGTTTCTGGATCATAGCCATAAACCCACGATTCATCACAACTAATAATAATCTTGAGTGCATTTTCATCATTAGAAACCATTTCCAAGTGGTCCTGAGGGATTTCAAAGCGAAGACTTTTCTGCTCTGCCGTTAGCAATTTTAAGATGAATTCCATACACACGCGAGCCATTGCCAAATCCTCGGTGAAAATTCCCCAAATATTATTTTTTGGTATTCCAAGATCACTTTCTAGTTCGCGTACAAGACCTCTTATACGCAGTACAAGACCTCGTAAAATCTAAGTTAACAACAAGACGTACCAAGATAAACATATACCAAACAATAATAAGACCTTAACGGTAACAAATGAAGAACGGCTCCGAGTCTTCGAAAGAAGAATTCTTAGAAAAATATATGGCCCAACAGTGGATGCAACAACAGGATGATACAGAATCCGTACCAATAAAGAACTGGAGGATCTATATGGAGACATTAATATTGTACGAGAAATAAAATCTAAGCGACTGGAGTGGGCGGGACACGTAAGAAGACTACCAGATAGTCGCACAGTCAAATTCGCGTGGGAGGAAGCACCGGTAGGGAAAAGACAACTGGGACGTCCTCGCCTCTGATGGAAAGACAATATTGCTAAAGATCTAAAGGCAATGAATATTGATAATCCGCTTGATGCCATGGCAGATAGGCAGCAATGGAGGAGTATTGTGAAGTCGGCAAAGATCCACCCAGGGTTGTAAGTAAGTAAGTAAGTACAGTCAGCCGACGATCTCCTTAAATTGCAAGTCGCACACGCTCGGCATTTACTGGTGTTATTGCGCTCGAAGGTTGGCCAGAGCGAGAATCACTGTCAACTGACGTGCTGCCATCTTTAAACCGCTTGTACCACTCTTTTATTCTTGCTTTACTCATACACTCCTCTCTAAATGCCTTATTCATCATATTAATTGTTTCCGAGCAAGTTTTTCCAAGATTAAAGCAAAACTTGATGCAAATTAGTTGATTTAATTCTCCCGTCATTTTTTACAATAAGAAAATGCGACGAACGAAAAAAAGACCTGTAAGCAAACGCACACCGTTCACGAACTAACACATCCAGTCGGTAACTGCGCACACCAACGAGTTCGTGAAGATTTACTGGTGACGCCCATGCCTCGTCGAGGTCGCTCTGAAGTTTTGACGCGGAGATATGAATGCAAGCTCGATATTTTTGGGACAAACCTCGTATTTTGTAAAATAAATTGCCTTTCACAAAAAACAAATTCCTAAAATAGTAAATATAGAATAACCCTTAAATTTGACTTCCTTTGTCTCTTTCCTGAAAAAAAAATCTTTTTCGGTTTATATTAGCCTTTGATGACCTAACCTAAAATACCTCTATTGCCGCCCATGTTTATACCTGCAGTTCACCGTTATTTAGAGTCTAGCCCCAAGGTCTAATCGATATTGTGGCAGGCAAAGGTGGTAGGTAATCAAAACAAAAACAAATGTTGACTTAAGCCGGCCAGAATTTATGTCCATTATATAACAATCTGATTCACTGCATAATTTTGACCAATAAATTTACTACACCCGAAAGAAAATGAAAAGTACAGGGTTCCGCATACGGCATTTTCGGAACGATAATAACGTATAAAAGGAATATTAGGCTCATACATTATACGTTCAAAAAGATTAATAACCCTGGCTGGCAGACTTCGGTTTAAAATTAGACCATTCATGAATATACGCGGTCGATTTACAAATTTGATAGTGTTCCAGAAAAGTTTAGAGGAAGGAGTATTAAAATTACCTTGCGATTTTTTATAGTAAATGGCTCCCTGAAACACACAGGTCAGTTGTCAATAATTACACAGGACCACAAAAAATGGGGTCATGATTGTTTTTGGACAGTTAGGGGTCATTTCCGAAGTAATTTGCTGTATAGAATCTAGGGATGCCGATACTCTTAAAAGTATCGATATTTGGTATCGATCCGTATCGCATGAAGGAAAATATCGTTGTCAAAAAAATCGATACCTAGAATATCGATATCTTTACGATACGGATATTTACAGTAAAATCTTAGAAATCTCGTTTGAATTTAGAGAACTACTATTACAATGAATGAATACCGAGTTCCTAGATCAAATACATATAAAATACAAACAGAAAGCGAGAAATACAATAATTGTTTAAGATAAAGTAGCACAGTAACATTACTATCTCTAGGCATGGATAAATAGGGTTTTTTCTACATTTCGCCCTCTGTTATCTAAGCTCAAACTGTGATATAATTCAATGGTATTTCGGTAGATCGGGTAATTGAAGTGAAAACCGGCAGATCTACAGAAAAATCGGTAGAGGTAGTAACACAGGTTCAAATGTTTTGACAATTTCAGGATTCAGAGTGAATCGGGATTCCTCGCCGTCTACCTAGCACACGAAAACGTTAAAATGCAGGGACCTTACCTGCCAGTTAAGTTACAGCAACCTGTAAACTTATGTAGGCAGTTTGTCCTAGTAATAATTAGATGCTGTCACTTTTTCAAACCCGGATCGCATGTTTCGATATCAAACCCAATGTATAGATACCAACAATGTACGGATGTAAAAGTATCGATACTCTAAAATTTCGTATCGTATCGCCCATCCCTAATAGAATCCGAGATCAGAATTAACCTAATACATAAGGACATTGAAATATTTAATGTCATGTCCTCGAAAAATGGTTGATTAGCTTTACTTTTGAGGTTATGTGCAAGATGTATAAAATTTTGTGTCTTATTTTCTAGATGTATCATTTAATTCTACTCTTACCTTTTAAATTAAGCTATTGGGCAGTCACCTACCATTTTTTTGCAAAATTACAGCCATTTTAAATACAGGCTTGTTGGGTTCTAGAGACCAAAATCATTTTTGATAAATTTTGATCCACCATCTTAAAAAAAATTGCTACTTTCTCAAAATCATGGTGCCTGGGTTTAAACCGTGTCAAATTGGAATTATTATTCGACGTTTCGCCCACGATCGCACGAAACATCTTCAGGGATCTTTACTCTACGAGATCAGAACACAGAATGACTATTGAAGAGCAACAGCCCGACATTTATACCCGACTGGTGCTTAGCGAATCGTGATCCAGCGTTACAATCGATTTCCACGTGTGATGTAGATTGTAACCTACATCTCTATTAATATTATTTGGATATTTACAAATTTCGATTGATTCTCTAATTTTGCTTTTAAAGAAACCAGACACTGATGCTAGCACCTTAGTTTCTTTTACATTAAAAGAATAGCAGCAAGTCTGGTTGCCTTGTACCTAATAATGCGACCCCTATCCTTTGGGCATCGCATTTCGTGTACTCGATTTTATAGATTTCTGTATTAATTTGTGTGGTTCTTGTGTTATCAAATGAGCCATCGAGATGTCGCCTTTGTCGTCCTGTTTGCTGTTTTTAATTTTAAATTCAGCCTTATACGATACAGAGGCAAGATAATGGTTTGTATCGACTGCGGTGGCCTGACGAGTCCCATAAGACGAAACAGCGCTGTCGCCATCTGTCGGACCCGGAGTCCTTACATACTTTGGAGTGCTCCGCACTTTTTAACACGAGAATAATGCAGATTGACACATTTCACGTACGCTGAGCCAAGATTTTATTTTATTTTTGTTTATATATATATATATATATATATATATATATATATATATATATATATATATATAAATAAGGAAATTTTTGACGACACATGTACATCTTCTCTAACCAATTAGCCATAAATTCTAGCTTAATTTGGTAACAGGGTCTGTCAAGGATTAGATTACACCATGCCGTACACAATTTGATTTCTGACATTATTGTCATCGGAACCCTCGTTAAGATGACCCAATTTTATTTTGTCCAATGTTGGTTAAAGAATTAGTGGCATTTCGAAGCCATTTATATACCCAAACTTGCATAAAGTGAATAGTTTATTACTAAAAGTCTTTAAGCAAAAGATAAACCAATACGATAAACGAAACAAAACCAAAAAAAGCTTAGTGAATCGATTTAACAAAAGAAAATATTGTCCTAACTATGATATATTCTAATTAATAAATATACTAAGTATAGCAACATTTTCTTTTGTTAAAACTACAGAAAAAGTGATTGCTTGTACCCTTGTGAAATCACTCTCTTAAACTGCTTCTAACAGCGCTAGTCGATATAAATGTTTTGCAAAATTTATTGCCTCGAACTTCTGGACAATAAAATTTTTATAAAAAAATTGAACCGACTTCTAAAAGTGCGCTAAAAAGTGAAAAGTAAACTATAAATTTTTAAATGAAATTGAAATTTTTGAAGTCGGCGTCAAACTAATACTTGACAAAATATGATTCGCATAAATAGATTAAAAATAGTTTATTTGTAATTTCATTTAGAAATAGTTTGGCGCCGACTTCAAAAATTTCAATTTCATATAAAAATTTGTTGTTGTTTTTCATTTTTTAGCGCACTTTTAGAAGTCGGTTCAATTTTTTTTATAAAAATTTTAATTTTCGATTTTTAGTTTTGAATTCATTATGATATCCATAAATTATTTGAACTAAGTACTAATCGAGATTAGTGTACCTTGTAATGACTCCAAGGTGGCAAAAAAATATCCGTTTTATTCAAAGTTGTAAATCACCCTAAAATGAACCACTAAAAATTCGTTAACTCTTAGAGTTCTCCAAATACCAGTGAAATAGTGTCAACCAAATATTTAGTCTGTCATAGTAAATCCACTATCTTAAATTTCAAATTAATTTTAGGTTGGTAATATTGGCCTCAAAACCTTCCAATATCGATATTTAAAGAACGTAAATTTCTTAGCCCGATATAGTTTATACTGCATATTGAGTTTGTTTACGCCCTCAGAACCCCGCAATATGAATTTTAGACAAAATAGGAAAATGTAAAATTTTCAGTCCCCCATATTTTATCTTATCAACCTAATAGTTGTAAAAAATTAACTTCATATTCGTAATACACGACCCCGAAAACCCCCTAATACCAAATCTGAAAAAATACGAATAAGGTAAAATTTTCAAGCCACTATATTGGATCCGCCACATTAAGTTTCAAAAAAATAATTTTAACATCTTAATATAATTTAAATCTAAACCCTCTAGGCTCCATAGTACCAATGTTGGATGAAATCCGGAAATTTAAAAATTCTAGACCGTCGTATTTGCATCTCATATATTAGATTTTCTTAAAATAATTTTATATTCGCTATTTACATCATCAAACATGATTTAATCCTACCTTTGAACAAAATCGAAAAATGTAAAATTTTTAGTCCGTTATATTGATTTTGCCACATTGAATCCTGAAAAGATACTTTTAAATTCATAGTTTACACCCTCAAGAACCCCCTATATCAGTGTTGGTGAAAATCGAAAAATGTAAAATTTTTAGGACGCCAGATTGAGTTTTTCAAAAAATATTTTAAATTCGTAATTAACAGTAACAAAAAGCCCCCAATACTGATTTTAAACAAAATTGAGAGATGTAGAATCTTGTATCCGCCATCTTGAATACGCCATACTTATTTTTTTTTTAAATAATTTCAGATTCTTAATGTGCGATCCCAAAAACTCCCCCATACTAATTTAGAAAAAAATCGGACAACATAAATTTTTATCACAACATAAATTTTTATCCGTCATATTAAATCCTGAATTTTTTTAAAATAGTTTTAGTTTCGTTATGTGCGACCCCAAGAACTTCACCGTACCAATTTTGGAAATAATCGGACAAAATAGTTTCTTTGTCCGCCATATTGGATCCTCCATACTGAATTTTTTAAAGATATTTTGGATTCGTTATATACACCAATTTTGGAGAAAATTGGATAAAATTAAATTTTTTTGTTTGCCATCTTGGATCAGCCATGTTGAATTTTGTACGACCCCGAAAATTCTCCCATTTCAATTTTGGAGAAAATCGAACAAAATTAATTTTTTTGGCCGCCATATTGTCAGCATCATCTTGGATTTTACTGCATCAATTTCGTCGAAAAAAATATGGGACCACCGCAGCAACTTCCTGAATATAACGTAAACAAAATTCATTCAAATCGGTACCGCCATTCCGGAGTAATCGGTGTACATACATAAAAAAAAATACATAGTCGACGAATTGAGAACCTCCTTCTTTTAGAAGTCGGTTAAAAAATGGTATGTAGTGGAAAAGTTACTTTTTCGGTTTTTCTGGTTTTTAGGCACCTTTTTTTCATTATGCTATATAAATATTTTTATATTTGTTGAAAATGAAAAAAATGGGCCCAATCCGAACTCTGCCGAACAATTATTTTTAAGACAAATTTCAATTAATAATTTCCATTCCGTTTTAAGTAAATTCAATAAAAATCAACTAGTGGATATTTTAGTCAAAAAATACGGCCCATCTGGGACATTAAAAAGTATACTCTCCCTGAATTTCAGGTAAATCGAATCATTTTGGTGGAAAAGAAAAATAAAAAACCGAAATTATGGTTTTTCGCTGTTTTCTCTGAAAATTTCGAGGTTATGTCAAAAATGGTAAATACAAAAATTGTAGATTTTTTTATTACCTACAATTTTTATATTCCACTTTTTTCGATAGGTAGCATAATTTTGCCAGAAATCGCCAAAAACGTTTTTCACCAAATGACTCGATTTAGCTGAAATTCTGCCCTAAATTTTCACCCCGTATCACCTCGGTAACACAATTCAGAATCAGAATGGTGTAATGAATTATTTTTTCAAGTATTATCTCGACTGAACTATATTTCAAAATTGCAAAAAGAAATTTATAACTACGAGAAGTCGCTGGCCTTTGAGAAATATTACAAGGTATTCAGCAGATACTTTACTGATAATAGCATATATTTACTACAAAAATGCTATCCGGCCATAATTTTTTTTTCTTTATTTTACAACCCTATACTAAATCTTCTGAAATTAATGACCTGCCAGCCTCTAATATATTCTCAATAAAAAATTAAATTTCTGTAATTTTTTCAAATTTGATTAATCGAAGTTTTTTACGAGACAGGTACCTCGGCGTATTTAAAATCTTCAAAGTAATACCCACATATATAAACATAAAGGTAACCCATTAGAGACCTAAAATTATGGGTCTATCGCTCTGATAAGTCAGTGTCTCAAGTTAACAAAAGACTTACCAAATATCTAGAAGCAAACTTAATACTATCTAAATGTCAAAACTTATTGGAGTTATTTTTTGATATGAGTCGTGTTTTTGATACCGTTCACCATGAGGTACTTTAATTTATGGGTGTCAAAAATCCAGTCAATTTATGGATTAAATTTTATCTTTCTGACAGAACACAGCATGTTGTGATAATGAATAAGGGAACACCTCAAGGTTCTTGTATTTCACTTACACTTTTTAATATTACCGATCTGCTTAATAATAATATATTACTTATACTATATGCCGACGATACGAATATGTTGGTTGATAGGGACTTCAAAGCAGACTTGCCTGAAAAACCTAATACATGTATAAAACTCGTAAATACCTGATACAAAAACAACGGCATTAAATGAATATAAAATTTTTATAAAAAAATAACAGTATTAATTTTTTATGAAATTAAAATTTTTGTAGTCGGCGCCAAATTAATACATGACAAAATGTGATTAATATTTTATTTGTAAAGGCATTCTTATCGTAGCTTGAATGTATCTCGTTTCAGTTGTTCTTAGATTCATTTAGTAATAATTTCGCACCGATTTAAAAAACTTCAATTTCATTTAAAAATCTATATTGTTATTTTTCGCTTTTTAAGGTGTCTTTAGAAGTTGGTTAAATTTTTCTGTAAGAATTGTATTTTTCGATTTTTAATTTTGAATAAGTTAAGTTTCTAAGTCGCAAAAAAGTACCCATTTTATCCAAAGTTGTAGACCACAGTAACCTGAACAACAAAAAATTCTTTGATTCTCAGGACTCTCCAAATACCAGTTTTAAATGAAATTGCACCAAACAAATATTTAGTCTGCTCTACGAATTTTCTAACTTTGTCAAATATTTCAGATTGATTACATTTTCTGAATATAAAAGCAGTACACTTATTTTTCAAAGTAAAAATGCATTAATTTTCAAACTGTACTGCTTTTATCTGCTGAAACAAATACTGAAAAATATAGGGTGTCTGAAAAGAAAGTACACATTTGTTTTGCTTACTGCGTGAACGCAACTATTCCCAGCGGCGCGGGGGGTATGTCAATCGGTAGCCTGGCTCTTGGGAATTTAGTCGCTATGGAGCGTTTCTCGGGAGCGGACCGTGCTTTGTGCTTACGTGAGTTTTACAAAAACGGTAATTCGGCGACTGTAGCGCGTAGAAAATTCTGCAATTTTCGACATATTCGTCACTTAAATGATGCGCCAAGCGCTCGGCTTATTGGAAAATGGGTCCAGAAGTTTGAAGAGACCGGTTCAACACTAGATAAACCAAAATCCGGGCGTCCGAGGTCTTCGAGAACGGTCGAAAACGTAGAGAGTGTTACTCAGTCTGTTCGTGACGACCCAAACGTTTCGATTCGTAAGCGTGCTGTTGCTTTAAATGTGCATAGGTCATCATTATTCCGCATTTTACACAAAGATTTAAAGCTGAACCCCTATAAAATTCAGTTGGTGCAAGAATTGAAGCCTCAGGATGCTGGTCAGAGGCTTGACTTCGTAAATCAGATGACTGAACGCTTTTCAACGTTTACCAACATCTTCTTTTCGGATGAAGCCCATTTTCATCTTAATGGTCATGTAAACAAGCAAAATTGCCGCTATTGGAGTGCAAACAATCCAAAACACAAACATCAGAAACCTCTACATTCGCCGAAAGTGACTGTATGGGCTGCGATGTCGCCGCGAGGAATTATCGGCCCGTACTTTTTTGAAGATGAAAGGGAACGCACAGTAACAGTGACTTCAGAGCGGTATGTGGAGATGTTAGACGACTTCTTCGTGCCTGAACTGCAAAATTTTCCTGGCTATAACCAAAGAACATGGTTCCAGCAAGACGGAGCAACTTCATACACGTCCAACATGTCTCTGCCATGAGTGCGTGAAATTTTTTCTGGCAAATTGATCTCAAAGAAAGATGACATAAGTTGGCCTCCACGCAGTCCTGATTTATCACCTATGGACTTTTTCCTATGGGGTTATGTCAAATCAAAAGTTTACGTCAACAAACCGACTTCCCTGGCACAATTAAAAGAAAATATCCGCAACGAAATGGCAGACATCACGGAGAACACCTGCCGAGTCGTCATGGGCAATTTTAGTGCTCGATTAAATGAATGCCGTGAGCGCAACGGATTACATTTGGACGATATCATTTTAAAAAAATAAATTCCCAAACAATGTATTTTAATATGTAATAAACGTTTTTTCAATAAAGTTCTGACTTTTTTTTAAATCGATTTTTTAAATGTGAACTTTCTTTTGAGACACCCTGTATAAGTGCTGCTTTTCTGCTATTTATGACCTGTTATGATTATTTTTTCATCTGTATTGATCAAGGAAAAACAGTAGTGGTAATTTTACCCCTTTCTTTTATTGTATCATTTATTATTGCCATTTTGATATTAATAAAACAAAATTTTTATTGTTCTTTACTGCGTTTCACCTCTGACAAAATAAAACATATGAATAACAAAAGCTGTGAAAAAAATCAGTAATTCTGTTTTAAAGAGTATAAAGGAAGCAAATCACATTTTACAAAAGTGAAAAACAGTAAGTTACTTATTTTAGGCATTTCTATTAACTGTAATATAAATCACACCTAAACGACTATTCATGAATAAATGAAAATATTAATTCAGTTTAAAAATATCAAAAACTTATAATCCATTTTTCTGTGTTTTTATTTTTTATACCTACTGTCTTTAATCTAAACTCTTCCATCCTTATGTATCTCATCATTGTTATATATGAAATAGGATGGGAAAATATGGGAAAGAATATATAATACAAGACATAACAAAATATTTGATGAGCCATTTTCTAGATTAACAATTGGCCAGAAAAATCCAAAATATATTAGACTAAAAGCTTATCATCATGACCTGTACTTCCATAAAAGCTTTAATGAAACTGTCAACCTAACCTCATTTAAAAACAAAGTGAGGTCCTTTCTTATTAATGACTGCTTTTACTCGGTGGACATTTTTTTCGTGGTAATACTGTATTAGTATAAATTGTTTTTTCTGCATTTGATTTTCGACTCCTTTTGTTTGACTGATTTATGGAATGTTTAATTTTTTATATATACTATCACCCATATATAAAGCAACTTTATAAAAATCATAAAAAAACATATTTTGTACCATCATTTTCAGGAATTCAAATATAAATAAGATTTGGTATTTGCCAGACCTTCGAACATACCTCCTGTAGAATTAGCATGACGTCAGAACTAGGGCCCGGTTGTCTGAACGCGGAATAATGTAATACTATTATTATTCATATTTGAAAAAGTGTTGATAAACAGTAGATATATCATTACATACCGATTTTGTGCTATCCTTTTCTAATTGCATTATTTAAACAAGTATCATATGATAATCGGTATGTCAATTCTAGATATGAATGTATGGTTGCCTAAATTGTTATTTTTGTTATTTTCGATATTTAAACAATGTCTAACCATATTTACCAATAAAAATAATTTTTTAAATCCTCTTTATGTTAATATTAATTGCAAACTTCGCATTTATAATAATTTCTAACGCTTAAAAACACTGAAAAGAGTCACGACAAGCAATTAAACTGAAATAAAAGATAAGTAAAAATGGTTATGTCTGTCAAACATCAAAAACGCCTCTCCCCCACCGACCATAAACAGCCTTCAAACAAATCTGTTGTTGTTTAAATCTATACGGTATGATCGAAGTGCCAGACAAAGTTATCGCAATGTTTTTGTTAATCTTGGGAGACTACATTCTTTGCTGGTCAATTTTTTTCGTTTGGAATAACTCATATATAGAGCAAGAAAATTTAATATCTCATTTTTATTCAGTTTCCTTTGTGCTGTTTACTTTATTAGTGGTGAATTTAAAAGTGTAAAGATTAACAGTGTCTCTGCAAAATAATTTTAGAAAATCTCAGAAATTCGAATAAATCAATAGTATCTAGAACTATTTCTAGTTTTAATAGAAAGATCACTTCAAAAGAAGTTCCTTAAAGTGGCAGAAAAAGAAAAACTGATGAAATCATGGATAGAAATATAAAAACATTGGCTGTTCAAGATCTATTTATTAGTGCTTCATGAAAAGGACTGATTCAAAATATTTAATATAAAAGAAAATTCAACAATACCGTTTGTCAAGGCCCCGACTTGTCCGCTCGCTACCTGAATTTAGGTCGACATTTAGCCACATTCAATGAAAAAAATTTATATTGAACGTATCCACTGACTTGCCTAGTGCATTCACCAAAATTCACACTCCTTGAATATTCAACAATTTTAAGCAACTTTAGAAGATTATATTTTTTGAATGTGAATACTAAATAAAATCTATTATGTCGCATTTTTAATTGCATTTCGGACGATATGTCCAATAATTCTTCTCTCGATGAGGTAAACGAAAAAAAAAATTATCTCTACTTTCAACACTCGGGGCGTAACGTAATTTTACATTTCTTTTGTGTGTTAAAATTGATTAGCCTTGCTTTCTTCGTGTGTACATACTATAAGAACCAAAATATTTCCTCCTTATCCCATTTACCATCTCATTTAGTAGTACTTATTCAGAGAGGGAAAGAAAATATACACGGCTCTGAAAGTTAGTTTAAAAAGAATAAGGGGTTTTGGCAACTAAGCAATTTCCATTTACTCAAGCATTGTATGCTATTCTGCAGTGTGCCTATCTCTGTGAGAGGGATATGAACAGAAATAGGGTAATAAATATATGATCAGACAATAAGGCTGCGATAATGGTACTGAAGCCCAGTGTCATAATTTGGCGACTGATGCCTGAGTGCATGGACGTACTGAATGGTATGACAAGGGGCGGTTGTACAATTAGACTCGTGTGACTCTCGGACCACTCGGGCATACGCGGAAATGAGGAAGCAGATCGTCTGGCAAAGTTGGGTTCCACAACTGAACCATATAGATCCCAATCAATTTTACCTGTCCCAATTACCGTTGGCAAAAGGGAAATAAAATCGTTGCTGGAAAGCAAATTTATTGAATCGTAGAGGGAACTCATGGAATGAGGTGTGCTAGGAAACATATAACTGGACCTAACGCACGGCCTACTAAGGAGCGTTCCTCCATAGGAAAGAAAGCTCTGCGAATTGTGTTGGGATTGTTGATAGGACATTGTCACCTGACGGGCTATCTTCATAAGATCGGTGTCGAGAGGAACCTATGTGTAGTGTTTGGACCATGTCCTTAGAGAATGCCCAGCACTCAACGGACTGAGTCAGAGATATTTCGGACATTCAATTTTGTTACTGGAAGCAGTTAGGCGAGTTCAACGAGGCTGCTTGGATTTGCAAAGGCGATCGGCTTCGAATGACCTGTACCTACGATGTGCCTAATAGAGGCTTAGGCATCGATGATCTAGTATCACCACCCTTTGTTTCATTCATTCATTCATTTATTCCTAAGTTTATTGCATTTGAAATCCTTATCATAAGAAAATGTCCCATTTTATTTTTTTAATTATGAAAATCAGGCGTTGTGAAACATATACTAAATTTTTAATAATAACCCAGCAAAAAATTAAACCATTTCTTATAGTCCAAGCGGACTTTTAAAATATTACGAGCTATGTAATCAACTTTTGGGCGGAAACGGTTGAATTAGTGCCAGAATTTTTGCTGGAAGATATAAATTGCTCCATGTTGCTTGAGTTAAGAAATAAAATATACCGAAAGCATAATTAAGTTGTAAATAAAGTTATAACAATTTAATTTTAGATTATAAACAGGTCGTTACGGTTTTTACGTTAACCTGGACAGGAACATAACATAAATAAGTCTATTTTTATTTCGTTGTGGTAATGGCTTGCAATCTAAAATACTTCCAACGTTTCCGTGTACCTATTACGGAAGTCAAATGAGAGAAGCTTTGTTTTTCAATGTTAAAATTCTCATTTACGGAAATGAAGATTATTTTACAATTTTATCATTATAATTTTAACATAAATATTTATTTATTTTTACAGAGTGTGAAATATTGGAATCTGGCTCAGTTTGCCATAGCCCAAAAGTTGATAGTTTCCAAAAAACAGGGGAGCAGAGTTATATTTCTTTTAAATTTTTTTGTAAATATTTAACTTAATAATAATTCAATTTGGAATTTTTTCAATATTTACAAAAATTTAATATATATATATATATATATATATATATATATATATATATATATATATATATATATATATATATATATATATATAATGAAACTATAGCTGCAATGGAAGCAGATCAAACATACAAATATCTAGGTATGAAGCAGGCTAAAATAATTGACCATGGCACTATGAAGGCCGAATTGACAATCGAATTTGTCAGGAAGGTAAGGCGGGTATTACGAACTAACTTAAATAGTAAAAATTTGTTTAAGGCGCTCAACACGTATGCTTGCTCTGTGCTGAGCTACTATTCTGAAATTGTAAAAAGGAGCAGGACGGACATCCAAAACCTGCAAAGAAAAATAGGGACACTCCTAACGAAAGGTCAAAAACATCACCCTCGGAGTGCTATTGAACGTACAATGCTTCCAAGATACCAAGGAGGAAGAGGATTGGTGGATATTGGTAAGCAGCTGGACCAACAAATAATAAACTTACGTTCATATTTCCACAAGTTGGCAGACTCTTCCACATTACATCGAGCAATATGTGAGGCAGACGATTCAACGCCGCTACAGTTGAGAGAACAAGATATTACTTCTCACCACCAAACAGACCAAGAGAAGTTACAAATCTGGCTACAGAAGCCACTTCATGGACGGCATCCAAATGTGGTCAATCAGGACAATGTCGACAACTTAGCGTCGAACTACTGGTTGATTTCAGGATGGATGTTTCCGGAAACGGAGGGCTTCTTGTTACCTATCCAAGACCAGGTTATTCCGACGAAGAACTATCGGAAGTTCATCATTAGAGATCCCTCAATAGAAAATGACCAATGCAGATATGCCTGTCGAACATCAAAGACAATCCAGCACATAACTGGAGGATGCCAAGCGTTTGTCGCAACCGAGTATAAGGAAAGACACGACTCAGCCGCTAAGATACTCCACCAAGAGTTTGCAGAAAAGTTTAACCTACTACAGGTAGGAAAAGTGCCTTATTACAAATACAATCCGAGCCTATACTTGAGATCAACCAGTTCAAGTTATACTGGGACCGAACGGTTCTGACGGATCAGACGGTTGCTCATAATAGACCAGACATTGTACTATTAGATAAATTTCTAGGCGAACTACACTAATCGACATTGCTGTACCTAACAACAACAACCTAGCGCCAAAGTACAACGAGAAGATCGCCAAATACAGAGATCTGGAGGTGCAAATCGGAAGACAATTGGCAATGAACAACGTCCAGACGATTCCCATAATACTCTCAACAACTGGAGTGATACCAAAGAACCTCCTGCAGAACATCAAGGGACTGGGCCTTAGTGAGCATCTGTATAAACCGATACAGAAAGTAACTCTCCTAGCAACCGCGTTTAAACCCTTAACTCTTGTAATTTAAGACAAAACCATAACTCGAAACATTAAAACAACTATACGTCTCATTATTATATTTTTCCATTAGCCTGTTTTGAAACCTGAAAACAAAACCCAAATTATAATTAATTTTATAAATTAAACTTTTCTATCTAAGAAAACAAAACTTTAGCGTGGAGGCTCATCAATGTAAAATGAAAAATATATTTCTTTTTCCTCGTTGTCATTCATTTCCCAAGCAACAAATATGAATTTAAAGGTCTGAATAGGCTTTAAACACTTTCAATAACATGGAATGAATTGAACAAAATTTCAACAGAGGACCAATTTTTTCTTTAGAAGACAAATTAATTAAAAATAGGTGAAAATATTACTAATTATGCTAAATATTTTCGAATTAATTCGTCCATTATAGATGAACTATGCCCTTAATAGCAGTTTTGTTCAATTCGGTTCTAAGAGAATGTAGTTAAAAGTGTTTCAAGCTTATGCAGACTCAGTATATTTCTAACAGGCTAAAGCCCAATTATAAGGAATTCTAATTCATAAAATGTACATTTCATTTTAAATTGCAAACCTTAACTAAACCTAACACATGTAAAATAATACCATACTATATTAATAAGATACAAACATTTAAACCAACCTTACGAATAACCAAATTCCTCGAGTAGATGCCTTAAAATTGTTAAGAGATTGTCAAAATGAATGTCACTAAGTACGGAAATTTTATTAAAATTTTGACTAAGTCAGTATATGACTCATTGTGCGACTGAAAAATACCACATTACATTTAGAGATATTCAGATCGAGTTTATTAGACACACACCATTGAACAACTGTTCCGATGCTGACCTGAAGGGACGCACAGTCAGCGACTGAATCGAAACGGTGCAAAATTTTGAATCATCAGTCTAGACTATTTTTGCAATCCACTTCAGCGAGAAGATCGTTTACATATATATTAAATAGAAGTGGCCCCAAATTGGAACCCTGAAGTACACCCGACGTTGGCACAAACCGATCTAACCAGAAACCCTCAATCACTATAAACTGACGACGGTCTAGGAGGTAGTAGAATTTTAATATTCTAAGAAGTGCATTAGAGAAAACTGATCAGATGCCTTCCTCAGTCGAATGCATTGATGAATATGATCGAAAGCCTTGCGACAGTCAGTGTAGATGACATCGATCTGATTCCTGGGCGTCGCAGGCATAAGAGAAGAAACTGCAAAGGTTAGTCATGCATGATATTTTAGAAAAGAAACCGCGTTATACAGCATACCGACGAAATATGGAATGGTAGAATGTTTCAAGCTTGAGGTTGTTCAAATCGGTAAAGATTTGACTTGCAAAATTCTCATATTAGGTTTTTTGTCTGGATTTTTTGAGGTTAGGAAATTTCACCTTATATTTTGGGCAGTATTGCGACGAAGTATGGTTAAATAGAAGAGCTTTAAGCCTAAAATGGGTTCAATCAGTTAAGATGTGGTTAGCAGGTATAGATTTTTACCAAAATTCGCATTTCCGCGTCTATATTTTTAGAGGTCAGGAAATTCCGGTTTGTCATGAAGAAAAGCGACAAAATATAGCCAAGCAGAAGTGCTTTAAGCTGGAGTTTGTTCAAATAGGTGTTTTGATGCTTCTTTCAGGTATAGATTTTGGTCAAAATTTTCGTTTTCGTCTTTTTGTTTACATTTTTGAGGTGAACAAATTCCGGTTTGTGATAATGCAGTATTGGAACAAAGTATGTTCAAGTAGAAGTACTTTATGGAGTGGCCCTAATCAGTGGAGATTTGATTCGCAAGTCATTTCCGTCTTCTTTGTCTACATTTTTGAGGTTTTTTCTGGTTTGTGATTATGCAGCCATAAAAATGCTACTAAACCTCCCACCACCCTTGATATAATAATCAGGGCTAAGGCGAGAATGCTGGTATAAAAGCTTGAACTAAATAAGATCTGGTGGACTAGAACTGCTCTTGAACATACCAGCATCAAAGGCGTGGTGACAAACTCATTGACAGAAATGAGCAATGATACTATACCAACAACTTATAACTTTAACAAGCCCTACAGCATGCAGCAAGGTTGGCCGGAAAACTGACCATAATATAGCTGCAGGAATGTACAAGCACCAAACTTAACTTAACTGAAGCATTTGGGCAGCATACCACGGTATTCCAGACAGAAATACATGCTATCTATGTTCGTTTCCTGGAAAATCTGGGGACACGACTGTTCTCATTTCCTCTGACAATTAGGCAGCGTTGAAAACTCTTGGAATGTCTTTAAAATCTTATAGCTCTGGCAAAATACAACAAGACTACTTTTGAGTGAATGCCAGGACACAAGGGCGTTCTAGGTAATGGAAAAGTGGACCAGCTTACAAGAAATGGGTCTGCTCTTCGTGGATTGTTATCCTGGTGGATAAAATCAACATCAACCGACCTGCTGAAACCATAATACGGATCACAGCATAGCAAGCTATTACTGAGCAGACCATCAGACAAACTAAACCGGGAAATTCTACTTCTAACCAGACAACAGGTCAGGTTGGTGACAGGACTTATACCTGGTCATTGCAGTCTCAGGAAATATCTACATACAATGGGTATCGTGAATGAGGAACCAATATGTCAACTATGTGATGAAAAGGACGAGACAGTTCCATACATTATCTTGGAATGCGAAACTTAAACCTACTGGAGACACCCCCAGGAATCGAATAATCTGGAAGCCTTTTATCCAGAAGACAAACCAGTGGACAGGCAGCTAAACGTAATCAAGGCAACTAATTTGTTCATTTAGAATAGATATAATAGGCGACACAATAAGTCTTAAAGCTGCAGTTTAAGTTCTCTTCAACCTGGTTTGTTATGTCACTCAATCAAGTTTTGGGTTGCTCAAATTGGTCAAAATTCTCAATATCGTTTCTTTTGTCAACATTTTCTGAAGTTAGAAAACTCCAGCACTTAATTTAGGCAATATAGCGTCAAAGTATGACCAAGTAGAAGTGTTTTAAGCCTGGAATGGTACAAATCCGTAAACATTTGTCTACTAATCCATTTTTTGCTCACTATTAGGCAGGTGGAATTCATGTAGTTTAAGAAGAGGAGTTAGATTTGTTTATTTCTAAGACATTCTTTAGGACTTTTTTAGTTAAATTCTCTAATTAAATCATTTTAATATTTAAAAACCTCACCAAACTTATACAAGTGACACTATAGCTAAAATAAATTGCCGCTGAAATAAAAAACCTTTCAAACATCATCCCTAAAAAATGACCCGACACAGAAAAGAGTTTTAAAATGAAGATAAAAAACAATTACTCAAAATTAATTACTTTTCCTGCCATTTATGAATATTATTTTATCATAATCGTTAACAGAGATGAAGTACTTTATGAAAACGCTACTGCAGTTTTCAGAAATTTTTATTACAAATAAAATTAATTGTCGCTTAAAATGAATAAATATTTTAACTCTCTTTTATTTTTGCATAACCTTGAGTTTCAAAATAAAATAAAACTCTATAGCTAACATCTATTTATTTTTAGAATCACTGAAAACATCTTTCCAACTTTTTTCCGAGATGTAACTTTACAACCATATTTCTCTCCTGCTTCATTTATTTTCTTCTTAGGCCGAATATACGGGTCTTATTTTCTCCGCTCATTTTTCAACTACAATCTTGTAAAATCTATTAAAACCTTAGTCCTGATCCTTTTATCCCGAAATAAAAGAAGGTTTCATTTAAAACTCGATATAAAAGTATAAGAAAGCCTTTTCCTTAGACGAAATTTTT
The DNA here is from genome assembly GCA_034092305.1 of Diaprepes abbreviatus. Classification (NCBI taxonomy): domain Eukaryota; kingdom Metazoa; phylum Arthropoda; class Insecta; order Coleoptera; family Curculionidae; genus Diaprepes; species Diaprepes abbreviatus. The sequence goes on along the minus strand of JASJET010000129.1, from coordinate 15,087,573 downwards.
AAAGGTCATATCCTGTCGTTTTTCTTGAGTTGAATTATTTCTCTAAAAAATATGTCTTGCTTTTCTAGCAAAAATTATAGACATATTTGTAACATATGACTTATAATGAAAAGAAAAGCAATAAAGAATGCTGTTACGAGAAAGAAAATTGATACGATGTAGGAAAAAGAGGTACAATAAAAATTTAATTGTTTCTTTAATATCAGTATTTATTTCTGTAGATTCTGCTTTGCTACCATTAAATTTGTACGCCTTTGCCAATATTTATGACATTTATATCATAAACATTCTCACGCCCAGTTTTGAGATGTGACTAGGGACCAGGCACGGGTCCAAGGGGGAGGCGGCGGGGGTGATCCCCCCCCCTAAGAGCTTCGAGGTCAGAAAAATAGACCCGATAATTCCTCTTATATTATAGTTTATTCAAGAACTAGAGATAGTATTAAATCATTTTTTACTCTTTTTTTTTCTTCGCAAACTACCTGTGTTCTTTAGTCCGGTGTTTTTGGCAAAATCTGTTAGACACGTATATTTTTCATTGGAATGGGTTAGAAACTCAATAATCAAAATACCGGTCTATAATAATGGATTATTTGGGTTGGATAATAATATATATTTGGATGAAGTATTAAAAAGGATTTTAATCCTTATCATAGGCGTCGGAAGGAGGTTTATTTTATCACTCAGTATTTATGGCATAGCATATTATTTCGGTAATAAACTTAAAATAAAAAGTTTTTGTAATATTATTTTATTTCTTAAGACTTCTTAATAATTCACATACATTAAAAAATATAGATAATTTTGACATATTTAACACAGATCACAACTGTATTTTTATTATTTTTAATTTTGGCATAGAAACCGTTTTAGGCACATTCAGACTAAAACGTTGCCTTTTTCCCTCAAAAAATTCTAAGTTATAGTTTAAATACTTATAAAATACCCATTGCCAAAAATACAAGAAGTTAAAAAAAATAAATTCGTCCATATAATATTAAAATTTTTTGGGGTTATCGGTCATTTTATTATTAATTAAAAACATTTTTAGGACATTTGACGTTTCAGTTTATTTATTTCTTAAACTACCTGCAGAATTACAATTAAACACTAAAATGGGATTCAAATGTAATTAATTTTTATATGTTTCAGAAAATTTAAATAATAAATTGTGTTTACGCTGGTAAACATTACGTATCTAAATCGTAATCAAAGTCAGTGAATCTATCTTCGCTTAAATTCATTATAATTGGTTCCTCTATCTTACTGATAATGAGATCAAGTTTCCACATTTTCTTTTATTCCTTTATTATATTGATTTTGCCCAATTTTCTGCAATAACTTTAATAAAAAAATTTTCAAAAGTTTAGTAAAATTACTAATTTTGTAAGTTGTGTTATTTCTAGCAATTCTACCTTTTAGTTGAGAAAGATATTTCCTTCTGAACGGACATTTTCCGGCCGACCTATAAGAACAGATTTCCTATCTGGTTTTTCCCAGCAAAAATTAAGTTCCCTGAGCAATTTCCAGAGCTCAGTTCTTTTAATTTCAGGTAAATCCCGATCTTCATTGATTTTAGTTAGAATTTTGTAGACTGTTGGGATCTGCTTCTCATAATAAAATATGTGTACAACTTCTTTTATTGCAGATTTCATCTCTTCTTCCAACGAGGTTTTTCATTTGCCTGTGATCGAATGTGGCTTGGGAGTATTAATAATTCCAGTCGATTTTTCTCCTTCAGTATTTGGTACATAGTAGACTTTCCAACTCTTGCCATGTTGGAACACATCTTAACAGAGCTTTTAACATTATTATCTAGATATTGATATCTTAAGGCATCATAAACATTCATCGTAAGAAGTTTTTCGTTGAGAAAAAAATGCCCTGGTTTAACAATTTTGGAATAAATATAGATGTGGAAGCCATATCTTTTGGGTGTCTCACTAATCTCAAATAATGTATAAAAACAAGAATAAACAAGATAAATCGTTAAGGATACACTGTAAGGTACTTTGCGGACTGACAGAAATTAAATTGTTGCAGTAAATTTATAGCAGCTTATAATATTTAAATATAATTAGATTTACCGCCGTCCCCAGTTACCTGCGACACTGGAGCAGGTACATTGGAGGTTTCGTTAACAGTTTTCTTACTCTCTCTAATTCTTGAATAGAGTATAGGAACGTGTATTCTAGCGATCGTCCTCCTCTTTCCAAGAGCTTTGAGTTCAGCAAAATAGAACTGATTCTGTCTTTTATATTAGGAATGTGTATGCTGCTAATACTCCCCCCCCCCCCCCCCGTTGAAAAATTGTTGCTCTTTCGATAGCCCCCCACGAACTTTGAGTTCAGGAAAATAGATCCGATTCTGCCCTAGGAATGTGTATGCTGCTCGCATCGTCCCCCTCCTGTCGGTAACTTGTTTTTCATAGACTGGCTGCTCTGCATCGGATCAACTAACCCTTAAACTGATTGAACCGATTGACACGATTCAACCGATTGAACCCTATCCCCAGCACGTCCGTCTTTTTTATCCTGTTTAGTTTTTTTTTCATTAAGTTAAAGAATCGCACTATTACAACCTCGGTTCATCATGACCCGGAAAGCGATCTTTCTGACTTGGTGAATTTGCACTATCGACGACCAGTAAATAAACATAACATTTCAAACCATGAATAAAAGACGAATATTTGTCAAATTTCCATTATATTTAACTAAAAAACTTGACGCGTTTCGTTAACACTGTAGCTTCATCAGAAGTTCTATACCTAGATTTACAATAATGAATAAATGCAATACCCTCATTTACATTTTATTACCTATTATTTAAATTATTGGGAAATCCACACTGATTTTTGTTAAAAGATATTTAGCAGGGGTGAGGTGTCGATATCTGTTTGGTCATTTAATAGATTACCTGTGTTCTTTAATCGATTTATTTCTATGCTTCTAAGAAATTCAGTTTATAACCTTTCCTTTCTACATGGAGAATTTCAAAATTATCCTCTAATTGATGATTTTGTTCTATTAAATGATTTGTTTATGAAGAACTGTTTTTATTGTGTAAAAAATTATTTTTATGTTCCTGAATCATTTTTTAAACGATCTGCCTGTTTGGCCTATATATACTTTTGGGCAAATTCCGCATTTAAGTTTATAGACCCCAAACTTGTTATTTTTATTTGTTTTTGTTTTATAATTTTTTAAGCGTTTTCCTATTGAATTATTTTTTTTTTTGAAGGCTACCCCAATATCTTTTTTATTCAGAAACTTTTTAATTTTAATTGATGACTTACCAAAATATATGAAAGCGGTAAAGTTGCGTTTCTTCTTTTCTTGTGCAATAGGATAAACTTCTTGTGTGGCTTTCTTTTTTAATTTTTTTGTTAAAATTGAGTTGACCATCAATGGTAAGTAACCATTGTTAACTGCAACTTGTTTAACCCAATTTAATTCTTTATTAAAATTGTCTTCAGATAAGGGAATGCTAATAAGACGATGAATAAAACTATGGTAAGCCGCTAATTTATGTTGTTCTGGGTAAGATGAAGTTCTATGTATGGTTGTATCCGTAAGTGTGGGTTTGTGAAAAATTCCAAAAGAGTGTTTATTTAAAACTTTAATAATGACTAGATCAAGAAAATTTATTGAGTTATTTTCTCCTTTGTCTATAGTAAATTGAATATTTTGGTGGATTGAGTTAATAAAATCCAAAGATTCAAAGAGTTGTCGAACTATGCCTGTGAAACACACTAATATGTCATCCACATATCTGTACCAGTACAAGAAATGTTGGCTTATGTGGTTATTAAATATTATTTTTTTCTATATTGTCCATAAAAATCTCTGCTAAGAGTATGATTTAAATAATAGGTAATAAAGTGTAAATTAGGGTATTGCACTTATTTATTATTGTAAATCTAGGTATAAGTTTTTCAAGTAACCAAATATACATTTAAAATAGAACTTCTGATGAAGCTACAGTGTTAGCGAAACGCGTCAAGTTTTTTAGTTAAATATAGTGGAAATTTGACAAATATTCGTCTTTTATTCGTCGTTAAATATGAATTTCCATCAAGCAAAAGCCAGCACCCTACTTAACATTTCATAATTAAAAGGTTATAAAATTATAAAAGGTAACGTGATTGTTATTGTTTAAATTTAGAATAAAAGATTGGAAAAATTGAAAAATGGCTATTTATGAAATATTATGTTTCTATGTTTTTCCCTATGAGACAATATATACAGTTTGTTATGTTCTACCAAAAATTTGAAAAAGTTGCTTTTAAAATTATTATTATAATAAGTAATATAAAAAAGTTTACAAATAATTAATTCGTCATTAATTCGTAGATTTTTTATTACTATTACGAAATGTGAATAGTATGAATTATTTGTTTATAAATAAATCTAGTACATACACTTTTCATTAATTGTTATTATAATTAGTACATAATATAGTGCACAAGTTTTACAAGTAAGAAACAGTTGTAAGGCTTTTATCACAGAAACATAAAAGTCAAACAAAGAGTAATATGAATTTTTACAAGTTATTCTTTTTGACTCCTACAGACTGTCAAAAGAAAAGTCAGACAGTTTATTTCTTGCAAAATCCGTTTCTTCATACTAGTTTCGACCATCTAATGGTCTCGTCAATGGAGCTGTAATGAACCAAGAACCATATTTACCATGAATAATTACACAAGTCTGCAAAAAAAAATGAGAGCTGTTTTGTTTTTTTTGCGTAATTCTTATGTTTTTGGGTGTGCTGAATTCGAAAATGACTTTCATTTTGTCATAGAATGTCACGTTTTCTGACAATGTAGGTATCTATGTTAAACAAGTTATCATCTTAAAATAAAAGATAAAAAACTAAAAAATTTTTTTAAAATTTATAATTGCGTAGCAGAACTTATTTTTTTATCTAAAATACATTCATTAGTAAACATTAAACACATTTCTTTTGCCCAGTGAGACTCCTTTTGGTACATTTTCGCTTGTAGGAAGGTCTCTCTGAAGCGTCCAACAGTAGTCTGCCAATATTGAGACGCTCCATCTTCCCTGGTATCTTTTTTCCATCTCCTTAATATCTTGGTGAAATCGTTCACCTTGCTCTTCACTCACACCTCCTAAATTTTCTGGAAAGTAGTCGAGGTGGGAATGAAGAAAATGTACTTTTAAACTCATTAGGCAACCTAAAGCTTGAAATGCTTTTAACATTCTTTTGAAGATTTCTTTGTAGTTAGGGTCTTTGTTATTGCCTAAAAATTTCTCTATGACCTCTTTAAAGGCAATCCTCCCTTCTCTTTGAGGATCCGTCATGGTTGTGATGAATTGTGGATCAGCGATAAGCCGTCTAATATCTGGTCCAACGAAAACACCTTCCTTCAACTTTGCCTCCGAGAGGCCTGGGAACTTTTATATTAAGTATTTGAAGCAATTTCCTTCTCTTGGAAGTGACTTTACAAATTGCTTCATCAATCTCAGCTTTATGTGAAGCGGTGGTAGAAGAACTTTATGAGGAGGCACCAAAGTTTCATGCAGGACGTTCTTTTCGTCAACGTTAAGCTCCCTCGGAGGCCAACACTTTTTGGTCCAGTGATTTGCTCGGTCTCTGCTATCCCATAGACACAAAAAGCAAGGGAATTTGGTAAACCCAGATTGTTGTCCGAGCAACATGCCCAAGATTTTTAAATCACCGCACACTTGCCAACCGTGGTCTTTATATTTTAATTTGCAAAGAACCAATTCCAGGTTCTTGTAGGTTTCCTTGAGGTGTACGGAATGACTCAGAACTACTTTAAGGCTTCTTTTTGAAGAATCTATGAAAATACGCCACTATGCTGGGTCATATGAGATCTTTAACGTATCCAACAAACCTTCAATATTGGTACAATAAACCAACTCTTCCTCTTGGGCAAAGTAGGAAGTGAACTGCTCACGATATCTAAACCAGGAGGAAGACACTCCCAGCAAAAGTAAGTTCCTGCTTTTGAGCCTTGATCCAAGCAACTCAGCAGCGTTTTTGGGAAGATTCAAGTCTCTTACTAAATCATTTAGCTCGCCCTGGGAAAACAATTTCGGACTGCTGTCATCTTCAACTTCAAAACTTGACTTGTCGTCGGGTTCAGGTACAGCACCATCTTCGTCAGAACTTGGAATCTCTTCCAAGGTAGCAGGGACCTTCAGCACTGGTATTTCGGTCCCATGAGGGATGGGACGAATAGCTGATTGCAGATTGGGGTATGAAATTGACTGCTTCCGTTTTCAGTACCCTTTCACATTACACGAACAAAAGTAAAAATCATAACTATGATTCTTTTGCTCGCGCCATACCATAGGAATCGCATATCGGAAAGCTTTTTTCTTGCCCTTAAACCAATTTCGAAGATCTTCAACACATCGTGTGCAGACTTTATGAGGTGCCCAAACTTTATCCTGATCTCCAAGTTTTAAGCTAAAATATGGGAAGTATACTTTTTTTACAAAGTCTGTAATATAAAGTTGTTGCTTTAATACCATATATTCGCCACAAATATAACATAAACTGTCAGACGAATTCACACACTTCCGCACAGACGACATTGCACTATATTGAACCAAGATCTATAAAACAATGACGAGTTAACACGTAATTGTTCCGCGCTACTTTCTACACTATCGGAGCGCCCACGTTCAGGTTACAAAATGTTTATGTTTGTTAATTTAGCTCACACAGGGCGTTCTTTATTTAGAAAGTAATGATAGTTATGGCCTGTATACATTTAAAAACAGTAATGAAAATAAAATTGTACCTATTTATTTATGACTTTAAGTTAGCCCAAAAAACCTCTTTTTTATAATAAAATTTTGCAAAATAACCTGACGTTCTGGAATTTTTTTAGTATTTTTTTAGTTTTCAGAACACCTAAATACATAGAAATCAGTTGAAAACATCCAGAGAGCATTTTTGTTGCAGACTTGTGTTACCTATTTAAAATCTCCGTTCGAAGGCATATCGGTAGGATGTTATAATTTGCTAAGAGTAAAACTAAATTTTACTACTACGAGGGTACTACGCAAGTAGAAATTTTCCTTGTAGATCAAGATACAAGGTTGTGTTGTATAATGGGAAGCAAAATAATATAACAGATACAGTCACAAAGCCATATTTTAATGATTTAAAAAAAATTACGTCTCCATTAATCGGGAACTTTTAATATATATATTCATCATGATACATACACTCTCTATGAAAATATATAGATAAATATATACTTCCTTTTTTGAAAAGAAGTCCTAAAAACTTAATAATGACTTTATTTATATTATATTCTCACTCTCTTGAAGAAGGAAAACAATGAACAAGGGTCGTTTAATTTTATCTTTCTTTCTCCCTAACAAGAGAAAGTCTACCGGCAGACATTTAAATTTTATTCTGCGGTAATAAAATTCCCTTGAAATAACAACCTTTCCCAAGCATACTAAAGATTTACGCAAGTGTTTTAGAAGTTTCTGCGTTATTATTTTCTTTACGGTAGAAACCATATAGTTATGTATTTATTAAAATAAGCTTAAAATCCAGAATATACAGAGTGTGTCTATATGTCAGTTTGTATAAATTAGTAAAGTTTCTATGTCAAAATTATGTTCAATATCCGTGTTTTAGACCAAGAAATAGCAGGAAATTTATATCCTGTAAATTTCTGTAATAGTTTCAACTTTTTAACTGACTTAGAAAATTTTTTTAGCAATGGAAAGTATCGAGGGAAAACTCATGTCCTTTTAGCATGCCTTAAAATTTCCTTTTTGAAATATATTCCTACAAGTTTATTTCATATTCCTATGTTATAAATTAAAGCAAATCGTATGTATGTATGCGTTTGGACTTAGTTAACTTTTCATACATTTTCGAAAGTCTTTTTCTTATTTGTTATTGTTTGAAAAATGGAGAAATTCAAGCACATACTGTGTTTTAGTTGTCGTAATAATAAAACATAAACTAATAATTACTGTTTTATCATACAAAATATTTTTAAGATAGTAGGATTGAGTTTCAGGTACTGATGAAATGTTTAGTCTATTTCTATTCATATTAGTATGACGTTTATTCAATTTTTTTGATATTTTTTAGATTTTTGAAGAATATAAAAATTGTATCGAATTAACGTATTTTATGTCAAAGAATAGGCATGAAATTTGTTGTACTCTTTGAACTTATATAACCTACACAAAAAATTTTTTTAGCCACTTTTATCGTAACATAACTTCAAAAAAAAAATAAAACGTCTTTTTCGGGTTTTTGACGATATCTCCTGTTCTAATCATCGTAGAAACTTCTTCCTTTTTTCATTCTGTAGGTTTATATATATGTCAGTTCGCTTGTAGACGCCATACAGTGAGCTTCGAAAATGGTGAATGAAATTTCACCGAAACGTCAGCTGCCTTACAGTCCTGAGAGGAACTCAGCACATACACGGGATGCCCGAAAACCTTCGATTACATATATATATATATATATATATATATATATATATATATATATATATATATATATATATATAATGGCGAACCCATTTTCAACCATTTTGTATTATTTAATGATCTTTTTTCCCTTGAAGGCATGATTAAGACAATGTTAAGACAAGGCTAAGGCAATTTTAGGTTATTTTTTAATTTTAAATTCTTTGTCATACCTTGTAATTTTTTTTTAAATACAAAGTAACATATAACATTATATATATATATATATATATATATATATATATATATATATATATATATATATATATATGTTATGTCGGATATTCTCACGGGTGTGATGTATAATTGAAGGTTTTCGGACATCCCGTGTATGTGCTGAGTCCCTCTCAGGACTGTGAGGCAGTTGACGTTTCGGTGAAATCTCATTCACCATTTTCAAAGCTCACTGTATGGCGTCTACGAGCGAACTGACGCCTGCGACTTCGGTGTTGTCGGTACCGTGTGCGCGTCGGACGTGTTCGTTTTCCGAATGGTTCCGGACCATCAGGTGGCGTGACCTGCTGCGCGTCATCGGCCCTGTTGCCAGTGTTTGTGGTTGCGTTGCCGAGTTGTAATCTCTTTCGTTACTAAGTGGTACTGGTTGATGTTTTGTAAGCAGATTTTTCCAAGTATTAGGCACACGTTGGCTATCATCTCTGCTATTTAAGTTGTTGGGCCTCTTTGCAATTTCAATAGCCTCCCTTATAACCCTTGTGGACAGGTTTTCACATCTCGATAGCATTTTTGTTCCCGAGAAATTTATCTTATGTCCTGTATTTAACCAGTGTTGGGCCATAGCAGAAGAAGTTGTTTTTTGCTTGACAGCGTTTATATGTTCGTCTCTTCTGGCGCTTATTTTACGGTTGGTTTGGCCTACGTACGATGAGCTGCACTCTCCGCATGGAATTTCGTACACTCCCTGGTTTTCTAGAGGGATTCTTTCTTTAGGTGTTGGCAAGAGATCTTTTACTTTACGGTCTGTGGTGAAAATGGTTTCAATGTTGTGTCTCCTGAGAATTCTTGCGATCTTGTCTGTGGTGCCTCTTACATAAGGAACAAAAGCCTTGGAGCTATTCTCTTGGTTTTCGCGATTTTTTTGGGGCCAAGTGTTTGTTTTTTAGAACCTTGTCTATATGTTCTTTTTTAAAACAAACACTTGGCCCCAAAAAATCGCGAAAACCAAGATATATAATTTCCTTTTTATTTTATCTTTTCTTGGGTTTAGATTTTTTATTTAACAAAAAATCCGAAACAATTTAACGTTTCATCCTTTATTTAAGGCATCTAAAAAAATTTTTTGTTTTCTTTATTTTGATCTTCCTAAAAACATTTTATGTAATTAAAAACATTCTTACACAAACATATTTACAATTTTAAAAAACAAACAAACACTTTAAAAAACTATTCAAATTTCTAAAAAAAGTATTTAATTTTACCAGTTTATACCTCGAAATTTTGTTTATTTATTAATAATGAAATGAAATTTTTACATCGTTTATTTAGGTTCCTTGGATACATGAAATGCGAGTGTGTTTTATAATATAATATAAAAAATATTTTAACAATGGACCAGAAAAAAACCGAAAGAACACATACATTTAATTTTATGTTTAAGAGGATATTCAATTTTTGATGTTTATTAACAGGATCGAATACTTAATATTTTTCTTTAAATTAAGCTGGTGTAAATATGGCTTAAATTGCCTATATTCTTTCAGTCGTTAACAGTGTTTTTATCTTTTTTAATTTCTATCGTTTCCTTTATCTGCAATTTTTAATAACTTATATCTTTGTTTTTAATTATAGTACTGTTATAATCGAAGGTATGTTTTTCATCCTGTGTGTGTTTGTTTAGCGCTGTTGAGGTGTTTTTCGTATATTTATTGCAATTGGCTTGTCATGCCTATAAATGTTTTAGGACAATTTGCGCAAGGGATTGAATACTACATTTGACTTATTCATGAGAGGAGTGTTACTTTTTAAATTAGTAAATAGTGTAATTTAATTTATTATGAGACCTGTGACATATGATAATATTATGCTTTTTTAAAATGTGTTAAATTTTTTCTGACAGTTCACTAGTGTAAGGTAATGTTACATATTTTTGCTGTTTATGTTGTATGTTTCTCGTTATTAGGTTATTATAAAATGTATATGTTCATTTGTTAATAATTTAGGTGATAGTTTATTCGTGTATTTTTCACTTTTTGCAGTATTTTTGGTAGGAATTCTGGAGACGTTAGAGAGATGCCACGATCAGACAGACCGATTATAACGCTATTTTTTTGGGGTTTTGAGTGATTTGAGAAACAATTTAGATATCTACTCTACCAAGTTGGTTTGGTGTACCACTGATGTATATATATATATATATATATATATATATATATATATATATATATACATAGTTTCAAGACAACTGAAGATTTCATGCCTCAAAACTCGATAAAAATGCTAATAAATGCCGTTTTTTGCAATTTTGACTATGTTTCACCACTTTTAAAAATCTGAAAAAATTCAAGGACATAGTTTGGCATCTAAAAAGTAACATTTTTTTTTTCGGCCCTATTATTGTCGTAGTTTTTATTGTTATGAATTTAAAATTTTTTGAACACTTATAAAAATTTGAATTTCGCGCCAAAATTTTTTATAAAAAATATCTTGTTATAGGTAATAAAAAAACAACAAAAACTACAAAATGAAAAAAAAGTTTTTACTATGATTAGAACCGAAGATATCGTCAAAAAACGAAAAAAAGACGTTTTATTTTTATTTTTTTTGAGGTTATTTGACGATAAAAGTTGCTAATTTTTTTTTGTATGGGCAATTCTTGATGTAGAACAACCGGATGTTTTTTATTTTTTTTATTACCGAGGGGGCAGTTTCGATTCTCTTAATCGGCTAGACCCTTTCTATAATCCTTAAGATTCATTGCATTTCTATATTGTTTAGAATCTTTCTCTTATTTATTAGTTTTTAATAATATCAGGAGTTTCTGCATATTGTGTGTTTTCGTTATTGTAATAAGAAAACACGATCATAAGTATTACTGTTTTTTGCACACAAGGAATTCGGATTGAGTTACAAGAACTAATGAAATATTTAGTTTTTTTTTATACAGGTATATAAATACTGTATTTTTTCAACAGATTAGTTGAAAATAATGGAGATTTAAATGTAGTAAATAAATAAATACTATAGTAATTTAAAATATGATCGTTAATATTTTATTTTACATTATAAATAAATTCTATATCATAATATATTATGTTGTGACGAGTGAAGGTGCGAACAAAATGTATATCATAATCTCTTATGTTATAACAAATAGAGAAACTGCGGTAAGTTTAATTTTAAAACTTTTTTTTTATTGTATTTTTACTATAAACCTCTTAATGTTTCTCTAAACCCAATTAAAATAAGACAATTATTAATGAGCATGAAATCCTAAAGTAGTGCAAATTTACTCAATAAGGAAGATAATGTAATAACATATTTTCCTTGTTACGTTATTTGGAGAAAGAAACTCAAAAGGGACGAATCTAATTTAACTATTTGTAGGCCTTATTTACTTCGCATTAGGCCCACTCACTTAAAAGCTTTTATATTTGGATATAAACATGACAAAAATAGTGGAAAAATAAATGTTGAATAAAGTGAATATTAATATTAATGGTAATTTTATTCTAACTTAGCTGGTGGATAATTTGATAGTTTTAAAAGCAATTTTTATCTACAGCAAAGCACTTAACATAAAAATTTACATATCTATACGATGTCTTTATTTTTATAAACTTAAACAGTCAAGTAAAAAAGTTATACAATTGATATGAAATGTTAATAAACTTTAAAACCACTTAGCTTATAATATTCTTGAAAATTGTATCTAGTTAATTTTGCATCTCAATCATTATTTCACGACATCTATATAATGTGTGATGTATGAATGAAGGAATGAATTAAATGAAAAAAAATTGGGTGTGGTTCTTTTTGTTGGTTTGTCGATCTGTTCAGTTATGTTATTAAATTTTCCATATTGAAAAACACAATACTTCACTAATATCTAGATTTTAAGCAACAACTTAACTAATTCTACCTTTTCATATTTCTAGTATAATTCTCTTTCAACCTTTTGAATTAAATATATTTGCTAATCACAAAAAACAAAATCTAGATAATTAAATTACGAATAATATAAATAATATTATCAATATTTTTTATGTAATATTAAGTCTTTTTCATACTTTTTTCTTAAGCTTAATTAATATTTTGTTATTAATTTATAGGTAGCTTCTATTTGAAGTTATTTTAGCTAGGAAAATAATAGTGAAGTAAAATTTACTTTATGTGAGTTAAATTTGAGAATATCTTCATATTTATAATCGAGTTCAAATATATTCTATTCTTCTTAGAAGATCTCATCTTTGTTATTGAGGACCAGAAGATTCTTCTGTTGTATTAAATCAATTCCTAGATAGAATATCGAAAACTCTTTCGAACAAAACATTATAGTTATACTAAATTAAGTTATTATTAAATTTAATTTAGAGTTTTTACATTTATAAAAAATCTAGCAGCGCCAAAGAATATGCAACAAATTTTGTTCCTTCTTAGATAACCGGCATGATTGGGATAAATTGCGCACTCTCTCTGTCACACACCCATACATATATCTTAACCAATAAAAACAAACTAATAGCCAATTATTCCGATGTGATAGATACCATACTCACGCCATAATAAAAGGAAAATATTTTTTTCCCTTCAAATATAACCAAAATAATTATAAAATAATAATTAAATAAAAATTGTTTAAACTGTGAGTTAACCAACTCGATGTAGACCTTATTAATCAATAACTTCATAATATAACGTATAAGCCATAAAAATAAAGATTTACTTATAAAAAAAAATACCTAAAGGCCATCCAAAAAAGCAGTCAACTCTCAACTAAACAACAAATTTGAAACGTGTTTAAATTTGGCGAGATTTCTTAAAATGTATATTGAAGGTCCTGTTTTTCGTTTTATTTATCTCAAATTAAACAAATGGCAGTAAGTACACAATAGTGTTATGTAAAAATAACTATGTGACGAAGTATTATTTTTTCATTGTAGCCCTGAAAAAAAATTTTTCGAAAGGAATAGCTAAGAAAACGTTTTGGTCTTAACTGCTCTTACCAGGACTGACACCCACAGATCTTAGTTTCAGTGTTTAATGAGTCGGTCAAAACTACCTTTCTACTTTATATATATATATATATATATATATATATATATATATATATATATATATATATATATATATATATATATATATATATATATATATATATATGCTTTGGGCAGCGCGTTTCGTGTACTCGATTGTATAGATTTCTGATTTAATTCAACGTCGCGCCACCACATCGCGGTTTTTACAATTTTTTTTTTAATTTGTGTGGTTCTTGTATTATCAAGTGAACCATCGAGATGTCGCCTTTGTAGTCCTGTTTGATGTTTTTAACTTTAAATTCAGTTTTATAGGATGCAAAGACAAGATGATGGTTTGTACCGAATGCGGTGGCCTGACGGGTCCCATATTAGGACGAAACAGCGCTGTCGCCATCTGTCGGACCCGGAGTCTTTCCATACTTTGGAGTGCTCCGCACTTTTTAACACGAGAATAATGCAGATTGACAAATTTCACGCCCGCTAAGCCAAGATCTTATTTTATTTTTCTTATATATATATATATATATATATATATATATATATATATATATATATATATATATATTTAAGGATTTCTAATTATTGAAGATATTAGTTTAAGGTGGTCTGAAAATACTATATGGTCCAAAAAGAGATATTCTGAGGAATTAAATTCATATTTTGCGAAATTTTGTCGAACACAATCTCGATTAATTTACAGTTCTGCTAATAATACGAACTTATTTAAAATCGATAGGGTGCAATATAATGCACATAAAATTTGTCTGAATATAATGAAATCTGCTCCAAATGAGGCTGTACTGGTGGAGGCATTAGAACCTTCTTTGTCATTTCGAGAGAGCATTTAGCATCATTAATCATTAAAACACTTACAGAGACATACAGGGATAAATAGAACAACCCAGTGCTTCCTGCAGCCTATGCAGAATATCAGGAATTGGACTACCTCATTGATAGATATCTGAAACTTGAAAGTATATTTAACATAACCTATAAATTCATTTTTACTTGCCCCAAGGTTAAAATTCATATCTATTCCGATGATGTATTATGCAATTTAACATTCAAGGAATATATTACAAGCTATGCAACTAATTCTTTCTTATTATATACTGATGGATACAAAAACAACTTGAAAACTACTGCAGTCTTCTACGTACCTAAATCTAAATTCCCACAATCTATTCATCTGAATAAGGACTACGATATTTTTGTGTCGAATCTGCAACTATGTCATATGCTTTAGAATAGACGATTACTAAACAATTTAACACAGACTCACAGTCTATTCTGAAAATGTTAAAGGATTTTCTTACAAATTCTAATTTGTTCCCAAATCATTTTATTGTTAAAATTATAGAAATCCATAAGCAAACAAACAGACAAACAAATATACTTTCCTTGGATTAAATCACAAACCAACCATGGAATATGCAGACCAAATTGCAAAATCTACAGTAGTTTATCAGACAGTTTAACTGATAGCCTTTCTACTCATGTCTAGAGCCGTAATTAGCTGCATCAGCAGCTTAAAGCTTAACCATTATAGATTGCCTTCACATTCTAATAAAATAAGAATCCAAAGTCATCTAAGTTGCATAACATGTAATCAGTATGGCGATGTCAATCACTTTTTGTTTAACTGCTATAAAAATGTTCATTTGTTAAACAATTTGCAGAACTACTTCTTGTTTCAGGGGTTTCAATGTCTCTTTTGGCTATCAGAACTTCTACAAACCCCAAACGATGATGCCTTCGAGCAAATTTACATATATTTTATCTAAACTGTTATCAACCTGTAAATGGAGAACCTTACTTACTCTTTGTATTAACCTTTTATTTTATTCGGTTTACCCAGTACTTTGTTTCGATAACATGCTCCGATTGACCCGAGTTATGCTGAAAAAGACCCCTGATGTACTAAAAGAACTTTAAATAAAGTCACTTAAAGTGATTTCTGATACCCTTCATCGAAAATGTAAATTTACGTCAAAGCTGTCAGTTTTTGCTTACATTATTTGTATTTATAAGTAATTTGATATGACCCATAATTACAAACTGGGGCAGAATTCTTTCTTTATTTTATTGAGGATGACTTATTTAATAAATATTGGCAACTTTATTTTCATTTTTCAGCTTAAATATCCAAAAAAAATTTTTTGGTATTCGATATTCTTATAGCTTATAAGTTTTACAAAGATGATAAAAATTTTATTAATGAAATTAAGTACAAAAAATAAACAGTTTAAAATAATATGTATCAAAATGCCCTTGCATGTACTATACAAATCAAGAATAGCACAAAAATGCCTTTCTATGATTTCCTAACATAATACCTAACGCGCACGAAAATTTTTAATAATATTTTTCATGCGATTTTAAGTATTTCAAATTGATTACACTAAAGAAAATGAGTGTGAGTGCACGCACGTTTGAAGTGAGCCTTGAGAAAAAAGTTGTAACAAGAAATAGCGAATCTAAAAATCCAAAGCATTAAAAGTTGTTTTACTTCCTTGCTTTATCAGGATGTGTCATCTTCTTACTCCTTCTGATATTCTAGCTGGAGCAATAAAATAGCCCAAGTCCAAAATTGTCACGAATAATGATAATCGACGAGACGTTTATCGCAAACTCAATAATTGCTATATTTCACAATTCTTTATTATTTTTTCTATTCCTTGATCTATTTACTATAATGAATTTACAACTAGAAGTAAACATTACAATAGATGCCCTATTTTTAAGCGAGAAGTAGTCGGTGGTGTGATTTTATTAGTTTTATCATTAAAGAAGTACAAGTATTACACAGATAAAATATTCTTTTGGATTTAAGAACAAGTAAATTTTTTGAAATATGTATAAGTAGAATGAAAATGAAATGGGAAAAAAAGTCGATCAATTTGTTCAGCCACCTAACTGATATCTATATGATGAGAAATCAGTTTCAATAATAAGTACAAGAAGTGACACTAGTATGGAATCCTATTTCTAAACAAAGTCACATCTTTAGATTAAGTTAGTTTTCGGCGTTGTGGAGGTCGTAAAAATACCTTAACTTCGTTCGTGTAAAGCTCTAGTCCCAAATCTTTTTTTTAATCCCGAATCTTCTTCGATTTTTTTAAAATGTTTACGACCTCGCTTTTCAACCCGCCATTTTTGATCAATAAAAAAAAATGTGTTTTAAGGCTTTACAAAAACGATATTTTTTATTCAGCACTCATTATTAATTATTAATGTGTTGAATGAGCTTGAATCTGCTTGACAAATGCTTTTGTCAAGGCCAATCATGTAATCTTGAACATTCTGCTTATTACTGGCTTCTGTTTTGATTTGCAAAATGGTTGAAAATCTACTTTCGTAGTTGTGAGTAGTTGCAAATTGAACTAATACTCGAAAATAATGCATGGAAAATTATTAATAGCACATAACACGTCAAAATTTAGATAACAAAGTATGTCATGCACTCAAGTGTCATTTTGCAGCTTCAAAAATTCATCGGGAATGTCGGTAAAATCCAAAGACGCTTGCATGGGATTCATACAACCGTAGTTTCTTATTTAGATAACTCCGAGAAGTAACGTTTAATTTCAGGTTCAGGGGCTTGAAGGTGGTTTTTAATTTCCTCTCTTAAATTATCTGCAAATCTGGTTCCAGTTTATTTGCTTTTAGTGCAATGGTGTTCAGACATGGCCAAGTTTCTAAGATGTTTATGGCGCCAATTTTGCAGCTTCAATGCCAGTACCTGAATATTATCTCTCTCGGTTCCAAATTTTGTTGGTTTAGATGATTAGAATATCAGGTAAATAAATAAATTACTCTTAGGATTTTGGCCACATCATTAAAGTTCTCCATAAACTTACGTTTTTCTTTCATTTCTAAGAACTATTTTACTTCGTTTTTCAAGTCAAAGAATTGGCCGTAATATTTTATTTTGATAACCAACGAATAGCAATGTACAAATGAAGAACTTCGTGGTCAGAATTCATGTTTTTGTATAATTCTTTAAAAGTGCGAGATCTTCTGATTGAAAGCCTTGCTTCAAGCATAGCTCGTACTCGTTATACACTCCATATAAGTTTGAAATGTCTGAAATGTGACTCTAAATCAGGTGCAGATCTAGGGGGGGGGGCGATCGCTTCTCCCAAGAGCTTCCAATTAAGAAAAAAAGGCCCCACTAACCGACAACTCATTTTTGCTTGCTATTGTGCGATCGCCTCCCTCCCAAGAGCTTTGCCTGTTACATTAGGAGCGTGAATATGGCCGGCACATCTCACGGTCGACAAATCGATTTAGCTTACCATACTATACTCTTGTGAAATCGCCACCCTTAAAGAGAGAGGCTGGATTCGCTCCTGCTTTAAATTCTGTTGTTGGGCAAGGATATATTTCGCATTATTTTCATTCGCTTCTGTAAGAATTAACTTAACGGACTATAATAAACAGTGCTTTATATGAGGATTTCTGCAAGCAAGTTTCAGAGTAACTTCATATAATGCTTGAACTATAGTTTTGCTTTGTTTCTGAAGCTTTCCGGTAAAATACAATTTTTATGGTTTTGTAGCAGCTCCATGTGGTTTAAAGAAGTATTTTGTAATATCTTAAGAATGCTTCATTTTTATAGGCTACTGACTATGTCGAAAAAATGAGTGACAAAAAGAACTGAAACGTTAAAGTGTTTTTATTGTTTCATACGTTCAATTGACCTCCAAATATGATAAAATAAAAAGTGCAACCAAATTAAGGGGTGTGTTTTTGCGATTAAAGTAGTGTTGTACACTTTTCAGTTTTTTAAAGTTTTACTCGAAAACTGTGCATTTTTTAAAGTATGTCTGCAGAAAAATTGTAGGTAATGATATTTCCCATCAAAATAAAGTAAAAAAAAAGTCATTTTTCAAAAAATACATCTTAAAACAACAAAAAAAGCAAAAAAATACAAAAATTTAATTTTTTTTTTATATTTTTTCCCCACATTTTTTTTCCTGAAGTTAGATATATTGCTTCATAAAAAAGAAAGCTGAAGTTACGCCCCTTCAAATGAGCTTTACAGAAGTCGCTACGATAAGAAGTAAGCGAGATATGGCGACTCAAACTTTGCTAGTTTTCTCGATATTATCAAATTTTTGCTTTTTTTTCAAATTTTGTCTCACAATAACTTATTGAAGATAATTTTAACTGGATCCAGCTATTAAATAAAAATAGGTAAATAAAAATAATAACAAATAATGTAATAATTAGTTTTATTTTTTATTCCGAAACCTAAATTAATATTTTCTACACAATACAATTATTTTTTATCTTTAAATACTCTAATTTGTTCATTGAATAAAGAAAAAATTTTCAGTTATAAAAATCGTAAAAAGTTGAAAACTTTTGGAGGCCATTTCTTGGCTGCTATTCATCATAGAGACTTCCGCTGAGGGCCGTTTTAATGGGCGTGATGTTAGCTTTTCTTTTAAGGGAGCAATGCTTATACTTAAATTCACTTACAAAAAAGTTGTGGGACAAAATTTGAAAATAAAATAAAAATATGCTATTATCGAGAAAAGAAGCAAAACTCTGCGGATTTGAAAATATTTTTTTTTACCTATTCATATTTTTAATATAATTTTACCATTTTTCTGTAGACTTGTAGATTAAAGTTTTATATTAAATTACTCATAATCCGATATTATAAAAGAAGCCTTGTCCAGTAGCAAATCAAACATACTTCCTTTGAAAGTTTTTTATCTTTATTAAAATCCCTGTTTCCGGCAGACTTGAAGCGAAATTAAATTACAGAATATTCACGTTATAAAATGAAAATGTTCAACCTAAGCATACAATTTCATTACCTTTGAGCAAGTTAAATAATCAGATTTTCTTTATTTAATTTCTTTGACTTTTATTCTAAAAATTACAGTTAATTACTTTAATATAAAAAAATCAAAGTAATCTGCTGGAAATGGCATAGAAACGTTCGGATATTAGATACCTTTATACTTACATTCTTTCACGTAGGTTAAGCACGTGGCATTCTTATCACGTCATAAAGAGTAGAATAAAAAATTAACTTTGACTTAGGATGTGCACAATGGAGGACAATGGGTATTGGGCGAAATATTTAAAATAAATCTTATTGGATTTTTTAAATTAAATCCCTGTTTAAAGAATATACAAAATTTAAAAAATAATGGCACAATAAATTGATAGAAGTCTGCAAAACAGTAAATCTGGAAACGTTATACCTCGTTTCTACCTGGTTGGTTTCTTTGCTTCCCTGGGTCTGGGCCTCCTCTCGGCTCGCCGTCCTGTTTCTTTGATGTGTTGTTTTTAGTTTGGTTTTGAGTAGGGTTTTCCATGTATTTGAGATATTTTGTGCATCATCTCTCTTATTAAAGTTGTTTGTGCTTTCTATTTCGAGAGCTTCTCTGATGATGCTCGTTTTATAGTGCTTTATGGGTTCGATCTATCTAGTTTCCTGGAAATTTGTAGTGTGTTCTGTCTTCTGATGATGTGGGAATAAAGCTGATATCGTTTGCTTATTCTTTATGCTATTTTTACGTTCTTGGACTCAGGTAGAGATTCTTTTGTTTGTTTGAACGATCTATTTTTTTCACAGTCTTTTTATGGGATGGTGTATTCTCCCTGGTTTTCCAATGGTATTTTGTCTTTGGGGTTGCCCAATAATTTGTGTAATGTTGCTGTGGCTTGTAATTTGTGCATATGTCATGCTTTCCCAGAATTCTTCCAATTACATCTGTTACACCTTTTATTTATAGCAGTGCGGTTTTTGGTTTGGATTTGTCATTTTCCTCTTTTTTCTCTGCTAATGCATTTGTGTTCTGTTTTACGACTTTTTTGATATTGTCTTCTTGGTAGTTGTTTTGTTTTAGAGCTGTTGTGATATTGGTGGGGTCTTCTTGGCGATTCAGTATGTTGGCGATCGATTGTATCCGTGATGGATGGTGGTGAGATTCGGCGTTCAGGTATCTGTTTGTGTGTGTGGGTTTTCTGTAGACCGTATAATCAAGGCTTAGGTTGTCGTGATTAGAAGATGATTGCTAACTTTGACCTGTAATGTGTACTGCATGCGATGATAAATGCTGTTTAGTTCTTCTGGGTTGGATCTTCCGTGTTACCATATGATGTCATCCACGTAACGTTTCCAGAGGGATGGTTTTGTTTTGGTGTTTCTTAGGGCTTCTGTTTCGAAATATATCATAAAAAGGTTTGTGATGACTGATGATAGCGAAGATCCTATAGGAGCACTATCTGTCTGTCGGTAGAAGTTATTTTCATAGAAAAAATATGTGTTTTTGAGACAGTGTTCGGACAGGTCGATAAAGTGATGTGGGAAATCCTCGTTCATAGCAATCTGTCCTAGAGCCTCCTCAATCAGTATGCTTGTGTACAGAGATTTGATGTCCAGGCTAGCGAGAATGTCATCTTTTTGTAGATTTAGCCCTTGATGTATATTAACCAGGTGATCCGAATTTTTCAGGTATGAGTCTGCAATTTCGGTAACCGGTTGCATATTTTGTGCCAGGTACGTTTACAATTGTTGAGTAGGTGAATCTACTGCACTTACGGATCTTATCGGTGTTCTTTCTTTATGGATTTTTGACAGTCCATATAGTTTGGGACATATGCTTGCTTCTTCTCGAGAAACGATGCGCTTTTCGATTTCATCTCTTAATTTGGCAGTTTTGATTATTTTTTCTGTCATTTTCTCGAGGTATGTAGTTGGATTTCTTGTGACTTCTTTGTAGGTTTGGTCTTGAAGAATTTCTGTCATCTTGGTTTTTTATTTTTCTGTATTCATAACTACAGTAGCATTCCTTTTGTCTGCTGGTAGGGCTTTTATTTGTGATCGATTTATGTGACTTTTGACGCGTGGCTTCAATATTGGTGATAATATCCTCATTCGGTATGTTCTTTGGGGTTACTGCATAGTTGTGCTAAACACCCCACACTTTCCTCTTGGAAAATGGCTCTCGGTCAAACTCTCCGAAACTTTGGATCCTGTAAGTTCTTGATTAGTAGATTAAGAGTCTCAAAAATATTGATGTTGAGTTATCATCAGTAGTGTAAAGATATTGTAAGACTATCCGTTACCTTAAAGTTCTTTGCAATGTCAAGCCACATTCAAGGTCAATTTTTTTAAAAAGAAAATCGAATGGCAATTGAATGACAATCTTCGCTTTGATCTTTGAAATGACCTTTAAGGTAACCCTCAAGGCCACAGCGAAATTTGCTATTGAACAAAGTGAATTTGAGCTTTTTGTGCGTTTTGTAGAAGATTAATTCTACTGTACAACTGCATGTACTGTACGACTATTAAGCTTGGATTTTTGATTACTGAATGGTTGGCCCTTTTTCATTGCATGAGGACTTCATTGGTTTAGTCGCAGCTGTGGTTCGGGTTTGAGAGTTAGAGATCTTGATTTCGTAACTATTGGGGGTATATTTTTTAGGAAACTTGTGTTTGTGATAATAAAAGAGTATCAGTCTGTTAGCTTGCCTGTTCCCTGATACTCTAACACTTACCACGGTCGTCCGCTATAACATCCAGATCTTGCTATACTCTACACATGGGAGTCAGCTTGAAGGACATTTAAATGTAATCGCTAAACATAAAGCGAATATCATCATTCAACCCTCCCTTTATTTCTGTTAAAAAACAACGTGTAATGCCTTTAAATGATGTTCAAGGCAACGTGAATGTTGTCATTGAGTATCTTTCTATTTTCGACAGAAAAGCTTGATCTTGCAATGCTCTGTAAGTTAATATACAGACTTATAGGAGCTTTATGCTACTGTAGAACACACGAACAGCCAAACTTCAAAGGGCTACTCGTATATCTTTAAAACATGCGCTTTTGGGACTTAGCCACCATTAAAATTTTTTATCAAAGAGTCTTTCCCCATAAGAGAAGTGCGGGATCTTTCCTAGTTTTGTGGCATAGTCACTTATACAAGTATTAACAGAACATGTTGTATTCACGAACCAATGTTTTTACTTTTGACTCTAAACGAAAAAATTAAGATTTTCAAATATGCTGTGGTCCGACATAAATGCTTGACTTAACTCTAATTTTAGAGAATGTATTCAGAAAGGTGCAAATGGTAGACTTATACGTTTAAAATGGTAATTTTGAGTCTAATTTATTCCCGCTTTAATTACGGTTTAAATTGGCCTCATTTTCCTTTATGATGCCTGCAGACATCAGATAGAAAAAACATGAGGAATTTCAGGATTTAGAGAAATTACCTAATTTTTTTCAGGTATTTATTCATTAATAATCCGACGAAGTAGTTTAATAGGGGGTTAAAATGATATATATTTAGACAACTTGAAACTCTGACGCGGTTTTGCCTTAAACTTATTCCCGAGTGATTGCGCCGAATGAGACGGATAACGGGTAATATTGTTATCATGTCTCGAATTGTAATAACAATCTAGTGAAAACGAGACGAGGCAGCAAAACTGATTTACTTCCCTTCATAGTATAGAAATCTAAACCATAAATATAAAACATAAACCGCGTTTTCTTTTGACTGTTTTTTTTTTAAATTTAGATCTATGACATTTGATTCACAAATTTTGAGGGAAAATTAATATAATATTACCTTTTTAGATATTTACTAGGTAAGTTTTCAACTCTTAGGCATCTATATTAAATTTACTTTAAAATTGTAATTTAAAATATGATTTTTTACTTTTGTTATTTGATCGATATGTTATAGATATCGTTATTACTTTGAGTTAGCAAACTATTAGTGAAGTTTGTAAAGTTTTCAATATATGCAAATATAATATAACTTTGCTGGAGTATTAAGTTAAGAATTTATGCTCATTTTTAAGGTTTTATTAAGCCCTTTTTCATTTTTGTAGACTTTTTTCATACAAAATTACATCCACATGCAGTATATGTGTTTGTTTGGGCCACGCGTGCTAAATTCAAAGTTCCTAACTATCCATAAAAAAGCATATAAGTCAATCAGGCATGGATTTAAAGATTATGGCCAACTGGAATCTAAATTCTTGGAATACACTTTATATATATATATATATATATATATATATATATATATATATATATATATATATATATTTCTTTATTTTGTCTTTGCTTGGGTTTAGGTTCTTTATTTAACAAAAAATCCAAACAATTGACGTTTTGCGTCCTTTTTTTAGGGCATTTTCAAAATTTTTGGTTTATTTTCCCTCCTAAAAATGTTTCTTATGTAATTAAAAACTTTCACACAAGAACATATTTACAATTTCAAAAAACAGACAACAAACAACCTTTACATAGTCTATTTAGGTACTGAGGATACATGGAATGCGAGTGTGGCTTATTTTTTATATTTTACAATGCACAAAAAAAAGCATACAATTAATTTTATGTTTAAGAGGATATTCAAATTTTTGATGTTCATTAACAGGATCGAATACTTAATATTTTTGTTTAAATTAGGCTGGTGTAAATGTGGCTCAAATTCCCTATATCCGTTCTGTCGTTAACAATGTTTTTATCTTTTTTAATTTCTATCATTTCCTTTATCTGCAATTTTTGGTACTTCATATCTTTGTTTTTAATTATGGTACTGTTATAATCAAAAGTATGTTTTTCCTCCTGTATGTGTTTGTTTAACGCTGTTGAGACGTTTTTCATATATTTATGATCATTTAATCTGTTATTTAGCAATTCGCTCGTCATGCCGACTCATTTTGAAGCTTACAGCGTCTACTTTCAAATGCCGAGTGCGCCTTTGAAAAATCAAATATGGCGGCCAAAGCCAGAGAAAAATCGAGTATCTAGCAAAAAAAGATTGTAAAAATAAAAATTCGCAACCGATCGGGTCGTTTTTGGCTCAGATTGTAGCTGATGAACGCACCTAAAAAGTTGGTGTGGTAGGTTGACAAATTGCAACGTGGCGGATCCAAATTTGCGGTCAAAAAACATATATGGTGGATGAATTTTTGAAAATCAACCGATTTGCACTAAATTTGGTATACAGGGGTTTTTGGAGTCGGTAATTACGAATTCGAGATTGGAATTGCAAAATTCAAGATGGCGGATTCAATACGGCAGACGTTTTTTTTTTGCACCAAATTCAGCATACCGCATGGTGTTTCATAGACTTGGTGACTTTCAAGTGGAGTTTTGTCTCTGGCTGATGGTAAAATCTCTTTTATTTTCCCGTCTGTTTTGAAGTGTAGATATTGTATCGTTTTAGAATTTTGCGAATTTAGTCTGTGGTGCCTGTGACGTAGGGTAACATTACTTTTTTTGTTTTTGGATTTTGTTCAGTTCTTGTTCCTCTGGGCTTTTTTTTAGACCGTGTGGATTGTCTTGTCTGTATGCCCTTTGTTTGTAAGGGCTTCCTTGAACGCTTTGATTTCATTATCTTTATTTTCTTCCTCTGTTAGTGGCAGGGACCGATGGGCTAGGGTTTTGGCTACCGCAAGAAGTTATGCTGAGTGGTGTTAGAAATCTGTTTGCAAATATCTATTTGTGTGTGTCGGTTTGCGATTTATCGACGGATTCACGACCACTTTTGAAGTTTATATATATATATATATATATATATATATATATATATATATATATATATATATATATATATAGGTCGGTTTATAACGTTCAACGCCGTCTTCCGATATCCGATATCAGCAATCTCGGTCCATCCACTGATCATTCTCAAGACTTCTATTTCTCATTTCTCCGTCCATATTTTCTCGCCAGCTTTTCCTGGTCTACCTCGTTTTCTTCTCCTTTGCGGTATCCAGCTTAGTACTTGTTTAGGTAGAAGTTCCTCTGCCATTCTCTGCACGTGGCTATACCATATCAGTTGTTTTGTTCTTATATCATCTATTATTGTGTGAGTGATTTTCTTCCCTATGTGTTTCATTCTATTGTGCATTGATCAGCTGTTCCATTTTGTGTGAACTTCATCCCCAAGTATTTATAATTCGTGCAGTGTTCGATACACACAGAATAAGGTCTCTGGTCTCTCCGCCTATGCACATGTAGCCAGTTTTGGTTATGTTTACCTCGAGCCCCCATTTCTGGTATTACTGTATTAATTTCCTTGTCATGTATTCCAAGTCATCGTAATCTTGTGCCAGTACGATCTGATCATCCGCGAAACATAGCGTATACATTATAGAATTTTTATGTGGGATGTCCATTCCCTGGCATTTTTTTCCATATGTGTAATGGTTGATCTAAATATATTTTAAAAACGGTTGGGGAGAGGCAGCAGAGAGCTTTAAGGACTTGGAATGTACCTGTAAGTTTATATCCTATTCTGATTTTTGAGGTTTTTATGTCACTAATACACGTCTTTTTTCTTTAGAGTATCATTGTCAAAACAGGTTTTCCATTTTTAATACAAAATTTAAAACTTGTTGCTGCAAATTGAACTTCATTTTTGAAATTGTAAAAAATCGACAAACCTGCAAAGGTAGATGTACTCAAGTCGGCGTAATTTTTACGCTTATGTCGAGCTAGGTCGATAAAATTTGGTGGGAATGTCAATGATACATGTGGTGATCTAACCAAAGAAACATAACTTAAATCAGGTGATTCACAGTGCCACCTGGTGGTAATTCCAGGAACTTTTTGATCGAGGTTGTGCGTGAGAGCCAACATATTTTCTGAAAAAAATCGTTTCCGATTAAACCATTAAAAAAATATCATGGAAAATCTCTTTGAGGAAAGATAATTGCAATATTGAGCTTCGGATTTTTTTAGTATTAATAACACTGATCGTTGTATATCAATTTTCATCGTCCTTTTCTGCT
Organism: Diaprepes abbreviatus; assembly: GCA_034092305.1. Taxonomy (NCBI): domain Eukaryota; kingdom Metazoa; phylum Arthropoda; class Insecta; order Coleoptera; family Curculionidae; genus Diaprepes; species Diaprepes abbreviatus. The sequence goes on along the minus strand of JASJET010000129.1, from coordinate 15,061,066 downwards.
TTGAAACAAAGTTTTAATAATTTATTAACAAATACAAAGCTTTTGAGCACTCTAAACATCGATGTTGGAATTTTCAAAAAATAAGGCATTGCGTGTCTCTGTCTTCTTTTAGAAAGTCCTCCAAAACGCGGGAAATTTCGGGCATGTAATAACACTTAACGTTAATTTTAGCTAATATAGTCAAGAAGGTGCAAATGGCTGACTTGTATATTTAAAATGGTAATTTTTTACTAAGGAGTTAGAAACTCGGAATTGTAATATTTAGGTGACTAATTTATTCACACTTTAATTAAGATCATAATTGGTTTCATTTTCTTGCATGTCGTTTTGGTTCTCGGTAAAAAAGAAATAAAAGAAAATTCAGTTTATGTTTTGAAAGAAATTAATGTTTTTTTTTAGTATTTTGTGTTATAAGGTAAATCGAAGTTAAGTTTTTAGTGCTAATAGATTATAGTAGTTGGTAAAAGTAAAGGGTGTTTTTTTATAGAGGTATAGAACTTTTAAATGGAATAAAACAAAGATGAATTTTTTAAATTGACATGAAATTTACTTTATTCGAAAAATAACCTTCTGGCATTATAATTTAAATATGACTTCTGGCATATGACCGCCGCGGCTGGCTCGGACGTAGTCTAATCTGCAGGTCCAATTTTCGATGACTTTTTCCAACATTTGTGGCCGTATATCGGCAATAACGCGGCGAATGTTATCCTCCAATTGATCAATCTTTTCGGGCTTATCGGCGTAGACTAGCGACTTCACATATCCCCGCAGAAAATAGTCTAGCGGCGTTAAGTCGCACGATCTTGGAGGCCAATTCACGGGTCCGAAACGTGAAACTATGCGGTTACCAAACGTTTCCTTCAAAAAATCAATTGTGGCACAAGCTGTGTGACATGTTGCGCCGTCTTGTTGAAACCACAGCTCCTGCACATCATGGTTGTTCAATTGATGAACGAAAAAGTCAGTAATCATGGCTCTATAGCGATCACCATTGACTGTAACGTTCTGACCAGCATCGTTTTTAAAGAAGTACGGACCAATGATCCCACCAGCCCATAAAGCACACCAAACAGTCAGTTTTTCTGGATGTAACGGTGTCTCAACATACACTTGAGGATTATCATCACTCCAAATACGGCAGTTTTGTTTATTGACATATCCATTCAAAAAAAAGTGAGCTTCATCGCTAAACAAAATTCGCTTATGAAAATCGGGATCAACGGCAATCTTGTTTTGGGCCCATTCACCAAATCTACGCCTTGCTAGGTGATCGTGTGGCTTCAATTCTTGCACGAGATGGATTTTGTAAGCACGCAAACCAAGATCTTTCCACAAAATCTTCCATAAAGTGAATGGAGACACATCCAATTCCTGTGCACGATGGCAGATAGACTGATTCGGGTCTTCCTCTACGCTACGCTCTACAGCAGCAATGACTTCTCTGTACGCACTGTACGACGTCTCTGTGGATGCGTATTATCATTTAGAGTAAACGTGGTGCGAAAACGTTCCATAGTTAATCGAATTAATTTCTCTGATGGACGATTATGTTGACCGTAAAATGGACGTATTTCGAACAGAACCATGATTTTAAAAATAAATTTGCACAATTTGGAAGCGTTGTTCAGGCGTCAGTCTATTTATGTTGAAATGGCAAACCAAACTAAACATAAATCACTTGACAGCTGACAAAATGGCCGCCAGTTAAAAAAGTGTTGCCAACTTAAAGTTTTATACCTCTATAAAAAACACTTTTTATTTGCAAGATCATATATTTAGGATCTTATTTATATATCGAGTTGGACCTGGTCCTTAGACTCTTGTTGAATTAGGCATTCTGTTAAAAATTATAAAAATAACTCTAGATTCGGCTTTTTGGCTAGTAATTTGGAAAAGTAAAGTGACTCACTTTAGCGGTCACGTAGTCAGTCTCTGGCGAATCGCTGGCGTTTCCATGGTGTACAGGTGAGGTTATGAGATGTTCTGATTAGTTCATTTGTTGAAAGTTGATATCTGTCTAGGTATTTTATCAGAGTATATTCGGCGCATGTTGTAAAAGTGTCATATCTGAGGTCTCTATAAATAATGGTATTCCTAACGTAATATGGGGCTTCACAGAGCTTCCCGAGACCTTTGTTCTGAAAGATTTTCAATCATCTAAATCTTTTCCTGCCTGTGGGATCACCAAAGGACACTATAGACCTAATGAAAAGCTTGTAGATTGTTAGTTTGTTCTTTGAATTTAATTTGATATCCTCGTGGAGCAACAAATGAAGAGCTTACCCGGACGTTTTGATTTTGGCTATGATATAATTGGTATTAACAGCCAATTCTAGTCGAAAACTAGTACCAAGTATTTGGCATTATCCTTCAAAGGAATACGATTGTTTGATCGGAATCGGGAAACGTGCTCTGGTGAATATAATACCTTGAGTTTTATTAGGATTCAGCTTTACTTTCCAGTCGATCATCCGTTTCTCTAACTTGTCATTTTGCGTTTGCAACCTTCTAATAATAAAACGAAATAACTCTGTGGACGTTGCAAAAGCAGTGTCATAAGCAAATAAATAAAGTTTACTGTAAATCTCTGCCGTATATAGATTAAAAATAGTGGGAGACAGAGTTGAGCCCTGAGGCACCTCACTTTTTATTGGCTTGATATTTGACGACGCTTCATCTGATGACATTGCGAACGTTTTGCCTTCAAGGAAACTTGTGAAGGCCTTGATAATTTCAAAACAGATTTCACCCGTGTAGAATTTCCCGTTGAAACCTTGTATAATAAACGAGGCCATATTAATATTCGACAAGAATAGTTTAAATGTTATGGGTAGTTGTAACCATCAAAAATTTGATTCATTTGTTATATTTTCGTAAAGCAGTACACCTCAAAAATAAACTGTTAAAATTTAAAGTTGATTGAAAATTGAAGTAATAATTGCCTCAATTGTAACTTCTGTGCAAATGTTTGGAACAGAAGCTAAAATTTCATCAAATTATACAAGTCGGTTCAAAACTTAGAGCTGATAAGGTAAATCGCTGGGTACCCTTTAGGGTTCTGTACCTCTGTTAAGGGGCACTAAAGGAATCTTTTTTTATGACAAACTAGGATTATTTTGATCTCCCGTGTATGCTACCGAGAAATTATAGAATTTGTTCATTTGTTCATTCTAGATATGACACTTATACGCAGAAAAAATAAAATTTTAACTGAATGGTACACCAAACCAACTGGGTCAGGTAGACATCTAAACTGTTTCTTTAATCATTCAAAAACTCAAAAAAATTGTGTTATAATCGGTCTGTCTGATCGTGCTATCTCCTTAACGTCTCCAGAATTCCGACCAAAAATACTGCAAAGGGTAAAAAAAGACACTAACAAATAATAATTTTAAGAAGACTATCACCAAAATAATTAATAAACGAACATATAAATTTTATAATAACGTAATAACAAAAAACATAGAACATAAACAGCAAAAATATGTAGCATTACCTTATACTAATGAGCTGTCAGAAAAAAAGAAAAAAGCATGATATTATCGTATGCCACATAATAAATTAAATACACTGTTCACAAATTTAAAAAGTAAAACTCCTCTCATGAATAAATCAAATGTTATATATTCGATCCCTTGCACAAATTGTCCCAAAAAATATATAGCCATGACGAGCCAATTGCTAAAGAACGAATTAAATGGCCATAAATATACGAAAAACGCATCAACAGCATTAAACAAACACACATAGGACGAAAAACATACTTTTGATTATAACAGCACCATAATAAAAAAACAAAGATATGAATTACCAAAAATTACAGATAAAGGAAATGATTGAAATTAAAAAAGATAAAAACACTGTTAACGACAGAACAGATATGGGAAATTTGAGCCACATTTACACAAGCCTAATTTAAACAAAAATATTAAGTATTCTATCCTATCAAATAAGAATCAAAAATTGAATATCCTCTTAAACATAAAAGTAAACGTAAACCTTATTTTGTTTTTTTTTTGTGCATTGTAAAATATAAAAAATATACAGAAAATAAAACACACTCGCATTCCATGTATCCTCCGTAGACGTTGTAAAGATTGAAATTCATTAGTAATAGAGTAACAAAATGTCAAGGTGTGTACCGGTAAAATTAAATATATTTTTTAAAAATTTTTAAAAATTTAAATACTATTTTAAAGTGTCTTGTTTGTATTTTAAAATTGTAGATATGTTTTTTATGTGAATGTTTTAATTATATAAAAATATTTTTAGGAAGGAAAAAATTTTGAAAATGCCTTAAATAAAGGGCGAAACGTCAATTGTTTTGCATTTTTTAAAATCAAGAATCTAAACCCAAAAAAAGACAAAATAAAGAAAAAATTATATAATCTATGGTTTAAGAATCAAGAATATATATATATATATATATATATATATATATATATATATATATATATATATATATATATATATATGAAGTAAAATGTGAACAGTAAATGCAAACTTCTCTCCATCATATCCTTTCTGTGTTAGAGGTTGCACAGTTAGAACAAATTGTTATAAAACGCAATTCATCCTATTCCACCCACCATCGAGATGATGGCCTACCTGCACCACCATACCGAGAAGAAAGTCAAAACTTACCCTCCCCGCCACAGTGATACGGCAGAGGTACATGTTTCGTCTCTACTAGACTCATCAGGGTACCGACGTGCACCTGGCTGTGCAAAGGACAGATCGGAAGGAAGCATGCAAATATTGAACACGGCTTCTCCGACCTCCCGCCGGATGGCGTATATATGTTTATGCGGATTTCACGGATTCCTCCGTGTGAGATGCAATAGCAGTGGATATATCCATATTATGCCGTTGTAGTGCTGAAATCACATTCAGCAAACATACAATTCTATGCAGCTCCGCGTATGAATGAAGTAAAATGTGAACAGTAAATGCAAACTTCTCTCCATCATATCCTTTCTGTGTTAGAGGTTGCACAGTTAGAACAAATTGTTATAAAACGCAATTCATCCTATTCCACCCACCATTGAGATGATGGCCTACCTGCACCACCATACCGAGAAGAAAGTCAAAACTTACCCTCTCCGCCACAGTGATACGGCAGAGGTACATGTTTCGTCTCTACTAGACTCATCAGGGTACCGACATGCACCTGGCTGTGCAAAGGACAGATCGGAAGGAAGCATGTAAATACTGAACACGGCCTGTCCGTTCTGTATTTGCATGCTTCCTTTCGATCTGTCCTTTGCACAGCCAGGTGCATGTCGGTACCCTGATGAGTCTAGTAGAGACGAAACATGTACCTCTGCCGTATCACTGTGGCGGGGAGGGTAAGTTTTGACTTTCTTCTCGGTATGGTGGTGCAGGTAGGCCATCATCTCGATGGTGGTTGGAATAGGATGAATTGCGTTTTATAACAATTTGTTCTAACTGTGCAACCTCTAACACAGAAAGAATATGATGGAGAGAAGTTTGCATGTACTGTTCACATTTTACTTCATTCATACGCGGAGCTGCATAGAATTGTATGTTTGCTGAATGTGATTTCAGCACTACAACGGCATAATGTGGATATATCCGCTGCTATTTCATCTCACACGGAGGAATCCGTGAAATCGGCATAAACATATATATATATATATATATATATATATATATATATATATATATATATATATATATATATATATATATATATATATATATATATATGTAATCGAAGGTTTTCGGGCATCCCGTGTATGTGCTGAGTCCCTCTCAGGACTGTAAGGCAGCTGACGTCTCGGTGAAATCTCATTCACCATTTTCAAAGCTCACTGTATGGCGTCTACGAGTCTATATTATATATATATATATATATATATATATATATATATATATATATATATATATATATACAGAGAGAGAGAGAGAGAGAGAGAGAGAGAGAGAGAGAGAGAGAGAGAGGCTTCTGAATATTACTAAGATAATGATGTTGGGCGAGACAAAGAATGTATGAAGAAATCCCTTTTTATCAGCCCAAAAACTTTTTATTTCGGCCTCGTAATGGATACTGTGCAAAATTTTCCATTAATATAATAAAATTATAAAATGCCAAGGCACCCCTGATAAAAAAAACTCCGTCAAAAATAAGAGAATAGGCATAAAACAGGAGAGGTGTGACGTTCGAGGGTAAAAGTAGTTACGGATAAAAGGGCTCAGGCTAACGATGTGCCGCTACGGACCATATTGGCGTTGTGCCAACGCTGCAGTGGAGCTGTCTGTTGCCAGTTAGAGATGGGACGTTTCCCCTTTTTTAATTGCGAAAACAGAAGGTGATTACGTAAATTAAAAAGGACTGCACTTATGGTTTTAGTAGCGGCGTGCAAATACTTCTCCATTGCGTTCTTCTCAGTGACGGCAAGTGAGGGAGGGCGTTTCCCTAAAATTACATGTCGTTTAAAAAAAATCGATTTTTTCTTTAAGGCATATTTGTAAAACAATTTGATTTATTTTGTGACAGCATTTAATCATAGACTGCTGCAAATGGAATATTCTGGGTACCGTTGTCCGTTCTATCTACAATCATTCTGCTGTCCCATATCAATTTGTAGCTATTTTAAAAACCCTAAAATAATTATTACAAAGACAATAGCTCGACAAGTCTGGTCGTTCCTCTTCTCTCTTGCAGTTTTAATATCAAACAACTACAGGTTATTCGAGCTTACCAAGATCATAACTCAGAACTTCAGGACTCAGGCAAGGCTACTAATTAACTGATCAGATGACATCTCTTGTGTGAAGCGCTCACAGCAGAGCGTCTGCGAGTTTAAACGCGTGAAGGTTTTTAATAAATTCAAAAAAAAAACAAGTTTCTCTTTTTCTTCTTCTTCTACCTTCTATAATAGGTCCCTGACCTGTTCCTTCTTCGATTTTCCTCATTCTGGACTTAAATTATCGCTCCACCTTTTCCGTGGTCGACCTCTACTGCGTGTACCACTAGGCGATTTATCTCGTGCGATCCTTACCAGTCTATCCTCTGTCATTCGGCTTATGTGTTTGTTCCATTGTGTCTTACGTTGTAGGACCCACTCATTAATGCAGTCTGTGTTGCATGATTGCCTGATGTTATCGCTTCTTTCTCTGTCTAGTAGCGTTTTTCCTGTTATTCGTCGAAGTATTCTCATTTCTGTAGTCTCCAATAGTTGTTTCGTTTTTGCCGTCTCTGGCCGTGTTTCTGAGGTGTATGTCATAATAGGTCTAATTGTGGTTTTGTAGATCCGAACCTTTGTTTCTTGTTGTAAGTGTTTGTTTCGCCAGATCACGTCGTTGAGGCAACCCGCCACTTTGTTTGCCTTGGCCACCTGCCCTCTTACTTCATCTTCGATGTTGCCATAACTAGTTATGTCGATTCCTAAATATTTGAAACTCATTTCTTGTTGTATTATTCGACCGTCTAGTTCTAGTTTGCATCGGAGGGGTTCTTTTGAGGTTGTCATACATTTAGTTTTTTCGGCTGAGATAATCATATTATATTTTCTTCCCGTACGATTAAAGGTATTTAACAATCTCTAGAGGTCGTCTTCATTTTCGGCACATATCACAGCGTCATCAGCGTAAGTTTCTCAAAACACTTAAATCTATTAACAAAAATAAATAGAAAACGGAATTATTTACAATGACAAACTTAAAATTAGCAATGAATGACAATATCAAAGTAACTAACATAACCGTTCTTAATGGCCATTCTATTAATTAAAATGTAAAACCCAATTTAGAAGATAAGACGTATAAATAGCTTTTTAAAATATTAAAGAGAAAAAAAGAATAAAAAAGCAAGAAAACAGCTATTTATATTACTTAAACAAACAGTACAAAGGTCGCTCCTTTTACCCAGTGAAATAAAAGTAGGATATTCTATTAAATTCCTCAAAAGAAATAAAAACAAAGTTATGAGTTTATGTATTGTTTTAAAAAAGGTAATAAAGTTGAGATTATGTTTAAGTACGATAATTGATATATTTTTCCTTCAGACTTCTTGGGCGGTAATAAAAAAATAAATATAATTCCGTTCTCACGGATAAAATCTACTCACAGATTGATTATTTAATTACTCATTTTAGCAGAATATACTTCACATTACACAGTATAATATCATTAATATTTCGCAATTCGAATATCACCACTTTTTAACTTATTTTTCCAATTAGTAACTAGTAACTACTATTGAGCCACCACTGATAGCTCTCGGTGGCTCTTTGCTGTTGGTTTTTTGGAGCCTTTAAGAGATGACCGTTTGTTTTAATAGTCGATACATTGCATGCACCAACAATAAATTAACTTTCCCTATATATAACGAGTACGCAGATGACTGGAAAGAAGCCCTGTCATCTTTTTCTTCTCTTGCTTTGGTTTTGTTTCGTTTTTTTGCGGACTGGCGCTAGCGCAACAGATTGTCGATGAGTCTTCGAAATTAGTGGCAGTTAATGTATCATTATTATATTTTGATTCAAAAGTAATAAACGAGAATATGTAACTTAAGGAATGTGTGTTGTATATCTTAATAAAGAATTAAACATATATATAAAACTCGAAAAAAAAGTTCCAGTTACGTTTAGCTGCTTGGAAAGAAATTGTGGGATTGAAAAAGAGGAAATTTGTGACTTTTATGTATGTGTTTTGACGTGTGGTGTAGAGATGCTGATAAAATATTAAATGAATTAAAAATAGAAATATCAGAATCCTCTATATAAGACAACGATTATTCCCATATTTATTAGGGGGTAACACCAACTTGACGCTGGGTGTAAAATTAATATAAATATATATATATATATATATATATATATATATATATATATATATATATATATATATATATATATGTTATATCATAGGTTTTCATGATGGTGGAATGTGTACTGGTGTTTTTTCGGTTGTTAGTCCGTTCGTCAATAGAAATATCTTCACGACGTTTCGTTAACATCTCAGCTGGCATTTTCAAGTGATGCTTCCTCGACGGTTGCTCGACTCTACCATCGAGATGATGGCCTACCTGTACCACCATACCGAGAAGAAAATCAAAACTTACCGTTCCTGTTACAGTGATAGGGCAGAGGTACATGTTTCGTTTCCACTAGACTCATCAGGGTACCAACATGCACCTGGCTGAGCAAAGGACAGATCGGAAGGAAGCATGCAAATACTGAACGCGGCTTAGCCGACCTCCCGCAGGATGGCCTATATATGTTTATGCGGCTTTCATGGATTCCTCCGTGTGAGATGTAATAGCAATAGATACATCTACATTATGCCATTGTAGTGCTGAAATCACATTCAGCAAACGTACAACTATATGCTGCTCCGTATATGAATGAGGTAAAATGCGAACAGTAAATGCAAACCTCGTTTCAACTATATCTTTTCCATGTTAGAGGTTGCACAGTTTGAACAAATTGCTAAGGAAACACAATTTATCCTATTTCACCACCATCGAGATGATGACCTACCTGTACCACCATACCGAGAGTTGTACGTGTTAATAAACGATGTTTTTATCGTTCCCCATATAAAAAAATCTCAGCCACATTAGAAGAACCGAGAGGCCACAGAAAAGATCCACTGATGGCAATAAATTTGTCATAAAATGTTGCTTGAAGAAATTGATAACTGGAAGGATTCTGTGTGGTGGGGTATCATCGTGTTCGTAAAAAATTTGCATGTGTTCCGCCAGAGGTAAATTGTTTAAATATTGATTAAACTACGTTTTCAAAAATAGTTATTTTATGAAGTTACCTTATAGAAGGTCAAGAAAAATAAACTTTGAATCACATGTGATCAAATTTTAATAGCCCTATTTGGATTTTTATAGAAAAACACACATTTAATATGACGCTACTTTAAAGAAAATATGTCTGGAATGAAGCATTGTCAAAACTAAGAATTTTTATGTAGGTTGCGTTGAGTCTTATTTTGCAACAGTAGTGCAATTTACAAAAAATGGGGAAAAAATCTAAATTATCTTTTATGGCAAAAATTTTGCATATGGGCCAAAAATTGTATTCAGAAAAACTGTTTCTAATAACTTTTTTCGATATTTTGAAATATAACCCCACTTATGAATTTTTTTTCGAAAAAAATTGTCAGATAATGCTAATCACATGACTACTATTTTTTAGGTTGATTTTCATCTCCATCGAAGCAGAAATTGATGCCAAAGTTAAATTTTAAATAAAGCTATTAATAAAAAAAATCTGATACGATGCGGACTTCACTGGTCACACTGTACAGGGTGAGTCAACGATTGGATGAAGTAGGTTTGTGCCTTTTCGGTGAAATTAACAAAGAAACTATATTTATTGTTTGATACAGTTTATTTTTACGCAGATTTTAAAAATATTTAGGACCCTACAGGGTGAGCCAAAAAACTAGGACAGCATAAAGTTGTATTTTTTTAAATAGAACACCCTATATACGAATCGTATTTTCGATTTAGCTTATAATTTTAAATCTTTTTTATTAAGGGTTTACTATAACAAAACTTTATAGTTTCTGAGATAATTAAGTTTAAAGAAAAAAAGTCACATTTTCAAGCATCAATTCAATCCTAAATAACGTTTGCAATTTTGTGACAAATACATTCAAATTTGGAATTTAGCAAGGCCGAGGATAAGTTAACATAATTTTTACCTAATATTTGCAATAAAAGCTACAGGGTGTTGAACACATCGGCTCAAATTTGAACAAGTTTAAATGAATAAAGATCTTTTTTTCTAAATGGTACACCCTGTATATTTTCATGTTATTTAATAGAGTAATAAAAACCCTAAAAGTTTTGTTCAATATATCCTATACCTATTTATAATAGTTTTTGAGATTTTTCAGTTTTTCTTATTTTCCATACTTTTTTACAGAAATAGTTTTCATTATCATAGTAGCCATGTAAAATAATAAAAAGAAACTACAGAAACAAACAGAATGTGGTTAAATATGATGAAATACATTATTTGTTATATTACAACGGCAATAGTTTAATTAAACATAATGTGAAAAAATTAACACAACAATAACGACAAGGCAAATACATATTTACTTTTATACTAAATTGAAACAAAAAAATTACCTATTAAATACTGAGATTAATTATTTCTTTTTAATAAATGTTCGAATAAACGACCCTCTTGTGCAATGCACAAATTTAGTCTTTTTTGCAGATTTTCTCGGACCCTGGACAAAATTAGTGGCGTTATTGTTCTACAGGTATCCCTAATCCTGTTTCGCATATCTTCCACTGTTGTTGGTGGATTAACATACACCTTATTTTTAATATAACCCCATAGGAAGAAATCTAATGGGGTGATGTCGCAAGACCTTGGTGGCCATTCAATGAAACCCCCACGTCCAATCCATTTTTGCGGATATCGTTGGTTCAAAAACGCACGAACTTCACGATGGTAATGCGGAGGCGCACCATCGTGCTGGAACCACATACTGTCGAGCTCATCCCTATCGAGACCTTGAAGCAGTTGGGGTAGTTCTTCTTGTAAAAAGTTCAGGTAACTATGGCCATTTAGTGGTTCATTAAAAAAGTGGGGTCCAATAATTCGATTATGATGAATACCACACCAAACATTTAATGACCAGTGGTTTTGATGTTGCACCTCTCTAATCCAAAATGGGTTTTCTGTGGCATAATAATGCATGTTGCGTCTATTTACGGCACCGTTACTTCTAAAAGTACCTTCATCACTAAACATTACCTTGCATAATAAATTTGGATTTAATTGAATCTCCGCATTTATTCTACGACAAAAGTTTACACGACTTTTAAAATCCTGTCCATGCAATTCTTGGTGTAATTCCATGTGATATGGATGATACCTATATTTCTTGGTAGTACGATTAGCGGTGGATTGTGATGTTTCACATAATGCTGCTAACTGACGGCTACCAATATAAGGATTTTCCTGAACATTTAACAATTCTTGTAGTTCTTTTTCTTCATTAGTTACTGGTTTGTTGACCACTTTACGTTTTGGATAATCAACAGTACCAGAAGAATCAAATCTTTGCATTAAGTTTTGAAAAGTATGGGTATTAGGCTGGCGTCGATCAGGATACTTCATTTTGTAAATTCTTTGAGCAAGAAGGCAATTTTTTTGAGCCTCTCCTATTGTATAAATCATATCTATTAACTCATTCTTTGGAAAATTCATTTTACAATATAAGATGAATGCAAAAAAAAACCAAACTACACTACATAAAAACCAAAAGAAGCGATTGCGGTTATAAATTTGACACACAGAAAAATGTTCTTTTACATTGTTTTTGCCATGGCTACTATGATAATGAAGACTTTCTGTAAAAAAGTATGGAAAATAAGAAAAACTGAAATATCTCAAAAACTATTATAAATAGGTATAGGATATATTGAACAAAACTTTTAGTTTTTTTATTACTCTATTAAATAACATGAAAATATACAGGTTGTACCGTTTAAAAAAAAAAAGATATTTATTCATTTAAACTTGTTCAAATTTGAGCCGATGTGTTCAACACCCTGTAGATTTTATTGCAAATATTAGGTAAAAATTATGGTAACTTGTCCTTGGCCTTGCTAAATTCCAAATTTGAATATATTTGTCACAAAATTGAAAACGTTATTTAGGATTGAATTGATGCTTGAAAATGTGACTTTTTTTCTTTAAACTTAATTATCTCAGAAACTATAAAGTTTTGTTATAGTAAACCCTTAATAAAAAAGATTTAAAATTATAAGCTAAATCGAAAATATGATTCGTATATAGGGTGTTCTATTTAAAAAAATACAACTTTATGCTGTCCTAGTTTTTTGGCTCACCCTGTAGAGTCCTAAATATTTTTAAAATCTGCGTAAAAATAAACTGTATCAAACAATAAATGTAGTTTCTTTGTTAATTTCACCGAAAAGGCACAAACCGACTTCATCCAATCGTTGACTCACCCTGTACTTGTTAGTTTAGAATATTTGGTTACTGTCATATTCCCCTACCCTGTTGTGGTTTGTATCTTTGTTTCATTTACAATTTGAAATTTCAAATAAGGACGGTAGCCTACCTCTTTAATGTTTTCCTTATTTTCACAAAACTGAACGTTAAAAATCCAAGCAGTACACTATGTTTTAGTTTACTGACTTCGAAGTACAAAAATAAACTTTAAAATAAAGCACTGTATCGTAAAGCGATCGTTAAAGTTAATTTATAGAGTTCATATTTCTGTTATTAACAAAATTACTGCTTTCATTAATCTTCTGATTCTACAGTCCATCGACACGCGATCTATGTAGGGGAGATCGGGGTATCGCCAACCAATGGATAACGGAAAATAATCTATTTTAAGTAACACTGTGGTAGCTATCCTCATTCTGAGTAGCTGTTATTTAGAGCTTTGAATAGGAGAGATGAACTTTTTCTTCTTCTTCTTCTTCCTCTTGTTATAGGCTTACAGCCTGTTTTTTCCAACTCAATCATTCATTTCATTCGATGTTGAAATCCAGGACTCTCTCCACCTTTTAGGTGGTCTACCTATTGGTCTTCTGGTTTCCGGTGTTCCATCTCGGGCGATTCTCGCTATCCTATTTTGCGCCATTCTTCCTACGTGCTCATTCCAGGCTCTTCTGCGCTTCCGTCCCCATCTTACTATATCCTGCATTCCATGTTCCTCGCGTATTGTTGAATTGCGTATGTGATCTCTTAATGTGTATCCCGATATTCTTCTTAGTACTTTCATTTCGGCAGTTCTTAGAATTGATTTTGTTTTTGTGTTGTCAGCTCCCGTCTCTATTGCGTACGTCATTATCAGTCGAATACAGGTCTTGTAGATTTTTGTTTTTGCGTCCTTGCTCATGTATATGTTGTGCCATATTATATCCGCCAGGCTTCCTGATATTCTATTTGCCTTGTTTACTTGGTTTCTTACTTCTCTTGTTCTGTCTTGGTTTGCGGATATCTAAACTCCTAAGTAATTAAAGGTCATGAGTTGTTCTATTGGTTTGTCATCCACTACTAGTTTGCATCTTAAGGGCACTTTGCTTATTACAATTGACTTAGTTTTATCGATGGATATTTTCATGTTGAATTGCTTGCTTATGGTGTGGAATGCAAATAGAAGTCTTTGGAGATCGTCTTCATTTTCCGAGACTATGACGGCGTCATCAGCGTAACATATTATTGTTATTTCCCCGGTATTCATTCTGTATCCTGGTGCCGCTCTTTTGACGTTCTCAATTATTTGGTCCATTACTATGTTAAACAGTAATGGACTCAGAGAGTCCCCCTGTCGTATGCCCGATGCTATCGGAACATCCTTAGTTAGGTTGCCGCTTACTGAGATTTGTGTTGTGGTGTTGGAGTTTAGCTGTTCAACGATGTTAATTAAATTGTTTGGGATGCCTTTAATTCGCATTATTTGCAGAATATCATCCAGTCTCACCCTACCAAAGGCTTTAGTGAAATCTATAAAGCCCATAAAAGCCGGCTTAGTAAATTCAATAGATTTCTCTGCTATCTGTCTTACGATGAATATGGCATCTACTGAAGATCTGTTTTTGCGGAAACCTTGCTGTTCTTTTGATATTCTGCAATAGTCATGCAATGAACTTTTTGCTACCAGTTATCAAGGGTTCGATCTCTTATATACTTCGAGAAGCGCCAGATATCGTCAAATAGACAACAATAAAAATCCCATCATACATAATGTCTAAAATATTACCTTTATTACAAAGGACCGCTTTGTAGACAGTTTCTACGGCGACTAGACTGCGCAGCGAACATCTCTTCATTATCATGTTTACCATAGCTTTCTTCAGTTGTGTGTTATATAATTATAAGGAACTCAGCGCAAGATAAGAGCAAAAATCAAAATAGTAAAGGAAAACTGGATGAAAGAACGACGTGAAGAAATAGAATTATTACAAAAAAAAAGGTGATTGCTTTGGACTACACAAAATGGTTAAGGAAATTGCTCGTGTATACAGGAAACACTTGTCTAAAAAAATTATCAAGATAATTAGATCCATACCCAGGAAGAATTAGCTAAAATCTGGACAGAATATGCTTCGTCCCACTTTAGGGATAATAGACCGAATCATCCAACCACAATTCTACACATGGAAAACTTGTCCGGCCTTCCCATTATCCGTTGCGAAGAGGAATATGCTATAAACGTGGCGAAGCTAGACAGTGCTCCTGGATCAGACGACATTACTGTGGAGGCCATAAAACCACTGAAAGATAACAATATCAACATATTGGTAACGGTTTTCAGTGCCATATATAATACAGGCCATATCCTAACGGAATGGCTTTTCTGAACATTTTTAATAATACCTAAGTCGCAAAAAGCGGTAAAATGAAAAGACCATCGACTAATCAGCTTAAAGAGCCATTTACTTAAGGTATTTCTTCGTTTCCTCTACACAAGAATGTTTAAAAACTAGAAGAACTAAGCGGCCAGACTCAGTTTGGTTTCAAGAGCGGAATGAGTACAAGTGAAGCAGCCTTCTGCCCAAATACGCTTAAACAAAACTGCATTGGACGACGAAAGTCTATATATATATATTACATTTAATAGCTATAATTCAATAATCACAGTCATCGATTATGAAAAAGTGTTTGACCTTAAAACACAACATAATGATAAAAATGTTACACAACTCTAACATTGATGAAAAAGATATAAGAGTTATTCAGAATCTCTATTGAAACCAAGAAGCACGAGCAAGGCTAAACAAGTCAACCAACACACAAGAATTTGAAATTCTAAGACGGGTACGACAAGGGTGTATTTTGTTTCCTATGTTGTCCAACCTCTATGTGGAGAATGTTTTTATGGGGGCACTTGAAGGATTTGATTGCGTTATAAAGGTCAACAGATACCCGATAACAACATTCGTTACGTAGATGACCCTGTGATAATCAGAGATAACGAACAAGAGATGCAGTCATTGCTAAATAAAACGAACAATGTAGGGAAAACGTACGGCTTGAAGATTAATGCACTGAAGACCACAAAATGGATTTTTTTATCTTACGATCGAACTGTTCGTTGACGCCATACAGCAAGCTTTGAAAATGGTGAATGAGATTTCATCGAAACGTCAGCTGCCTTACAGTCCTGAGAGGGACTCAGCCCATACACGGGTTGCCCGAAAACCTTCGATTGCGTATATATATATATATATATATATATATATATATATATATATATATATATATATATATATGTATATATATATATATATATATATATATATATATATATATATATATATATATTTAAATATTACTGCTGCTTAGAGCAGTTGGAAGAAGGGCGAAGCATTTGGATCATATTGCACAACAAAAATGATAAATATCGAGCAAGGAAGCAGAAACATATATGGCATTTTTATATATAGAAGAGGCATTTGACACAATATTACGAAAAACAATAAAGGAAAATCTAGAAAATAGAAACATAGATAAAAGACTGACAGGAATCAAAAGTTTACACGACATTTATAGAAAGTACGTGAGGAAGGACAACAGACAACTAGGAACTTTTAATATAACAGACGGGCTAAAATAATGTGGAGTTATGAGCCCAATATTAATAATTATAACATTGGACAATATAATTAAAGCAACAGACACAAAGCAAAATAGATAATACCAAATAGTATTTACTCAACTGTTTAGTTTTAGGGAATGCTAGTATCCTAATATGTGGGAGGTGGAGAATAGACTCCTGAATATATAAAAATTCATTGCTGTTTGGCTGATAAGTCCATCAAAGCAATGAAATATCAAGAAATTTACTTTAAAAAAATCACGCCATTTTCCACCAAATACGTCCAGTTTTTATACATTGAGCTAAATTTTATAAAAATTCTTTTTTTTTAATTTGGGTGACGGTCTTTTACTAGTAGTTTATTTCATCATTAAGTACAACAAATGTTGATACAATCTTCTTTGGTAAAGTTATTAACAATTTTACATCTGTAGTGTTCAATACTAACTTAAGTCCCCTTTTTATTAATTTTTTTCTAAATTTTAATTGTAATAATAATTAATACTAGTACGTTCAAAATCCACGCGTTTTGCCGGTCATTGTGTGTATACAACCAAAATTGTCAAATTCTGATTCGATTGATAATCAGCCTACGTCCAAAACTGTGTAAAGTGATATTTAAATGACAAAATATATTTCTAGATTTTTCGTTAATTTATTTTTAATGGAACATACTTTTAAATAAACGTCCCTGATTTACCTCTTTTCCCCTACATCGACAATGTAACGGAAAAGCCGAGAAATTTTTCAACTACAACGAAAGGAAAGGTTGCAGGCGAGTCAAATGTTCACACTAATGTCACAGCTTCATTTTCCATTTATTTCAAGCACGAATATGATTTTAAGGCGTAATGTAATCATATTGTAAACCAATTAGCGACGGCAAGAATTAAGATTTACCTAATTAATTTTCATATACTGTACCATACCATTCCCATTTAAGCTAACATTTTAGCCTCGACAAAGCGAAATTGCCAATATTTAGAAAACAAAAGTTAGCAGCTTCGAATGATTGACGTTTCTAACACAGAATTGAATTTTTGAACGAAACAAACGAATTTCAAATCTGTTTTTAGAGCATTAGTCAGTTTTTCTGTTTCTGATTTCAGTGATTGTTCGTCTCACGTCGAAAGTGCTCTATATACCAAAGAATTTATGATGGATTGTTTCTGAGGATGATGGTGTGACATTGCATTGAGATGTCGATTTGTATGTGTTGATTTTCTGTATACAGAATGTCGTAATTTGCCTTTCTCTTTCCTTTGTACTAGTAAATCAAAAAAGGGAAGGGCATCTTTTGATTCAGTTTCCTTAGTACTAGGGTGTTGTTGATTTAAATGATCCAGGAAATTATGGAGGTTATCTGGGCCATGCGGCTAAACTACGAACGTATCATCTACATACCTGAACCAAAATTTAGGTATTAGAGGAGCAGAAGACAAGGCGTTCCATGAAGATGTTAGCTACCACAGGTGATAGTGGAGATCCTATGGCTGCTCCAGAGCTCTGCTCTTAGAAAGTTCCTTAAAAAGTAAAATAAATGGAAGTCAGACATGCTTTAATTAATTTTAGTAGGGTTGAGTCCACGTTGTTGTTTCGTAATATGTCAGATATTATGGAAAGGGAAACATCTATAGCAACACTTGTGGATGGATGACAATCCATCATAAATTCTTTGGTTCATAGAGCACTTTCAATATGTGACGAACAATCACTGAAATCAGAAACAGAAAAACTGACTAATGCTCTGAGAGGCAACGGATATTGCGCTGAAGATATAAGACGCTCTATTATTAAATATAAAAACTCCTTAACAAAATGTCATAAATGAATCTCCTATGGATAGTGTTGTCTTACCCTACATATCGGGAATCATAGACAAGATTGCCAGATTGCTCTGAAAATCAAACATTCGGACAATTTTCAACACATGTAAGAAAATTGGACAATGTTTGCAATGTTCAAAGGGCGCAATTCCATTTCAAACAGAAGGCGTTTACAAGATACTGTTGTAAACGAGACCGCACCCGTGTCGAAGCGATCGGTTCGTCACAATCAAATTTTAGAACCTAAAAGAGGTGTTTCGTCCTAGCTACCGACGGTGGACTCATCAGTGGGTCCATCGGAGCTTTCCCCAGACACCTTTGGTACACTTTCTGCACCTTCTTCCTCTGCTTATGCCTACCGTTACCGGATGTTGGTGAACATAATGGCTATACGGACTTTATCCACTGCTGCACGAAATAAGCCCACAGTTGATGTATTAAACCATACTCGGAGATTCCTCAGCCATGAGATTCTTCGTCTTCCTACACTCCTTTTACCTTGTATTTTGCCTTGTAGTATAAGCTGCAAAAGCCGGTACCTTTCAGGATTTCTCATGATGTGGCCCAGGTACTCAAGTTTACGCTTCTTTACTTGATACAAGATTTCTTTTTCTTTTTTCATTCTATGAAGCACCTCTTCGTTGGTAATATGATCTACCCATGAAATGCCCAGAATGCGACGGTATAGCCGAAATTCAAAAGCTTCTAATTTTTTGCATGATGCTTCAGATAGCGTCCATGATTCAACGCCGTATAGGAGGGTCGAAAATACGTAGCATCTCAATGTTCGCATTTTGGTGTTTAAGGATAGGTCTCTACTTTTGAATATTTTTGCCATTTTGAATAATGTAGTGCGGGCTTTTTCAATATGGCATCTTATCTCAACCGAGTGGTCCCATTCTTCATTGATACTTGTTCCCAAGTAGATATATTTGTTAACCCTTTGTATGGGTCTCTTATGTATCAGTAGTTGGCCGTGTATGCGTTTATTTTTAGAAATAATCATGAATTTGGTCTTTTTTGTATTCATCTGCAGTCCGTATCTTTCACTTACTTCTACCACTCTGTCCATCAATCTTTGGAGTCCTCTTAAATCATTTGAGATAATTACCGTATCGTCTGCGTATCTTATGTTATTAATACACTCGTCATTGATAATCACCCCGTCGGAGGCATTTTCCAGGGCTTCTCGAAATATGTATTCTGAATATATGTTGAATATCAATGGCGAAACTACACATCCCTGTCGAACTCCTCTCTTTATCATAACTTCCTCGGATTCCTCACTTTCTATTCTGACTGAAGAGGTCTGGTTCCAATAAAGATATGCTATAATTCTTAGGTCTTGTTTTTCTAATCCAGCTGATTCAAGAACTTACATCATCTTATTATGCTGAACCTTATCAAATGCTTTTTGATAATCAATAAAGTACGCGAAAATATCGTGATTAACATCCCGCGCTCTTTGGAACAAGACTTGGATACTAAAAAGTGCCTCCCTAGTACCTAGGGCATTTCTAAACCCAAACTGGGTACAACTAATCTGTTCTTCGCAAATCCTATATATTCTTTGATGAATTAATTTCAAGAAAAGTTTAAGAGAGTGACTCATAAGGCTAATCGTACGAAAGTCTTCACAGTTTTTTGCACTTGATTTTTTATGTAGTGTTATAAATGTACTTTTGAGCCATATTTCAGGTATAATTCCAGTGGAGTATATTTCATTAAATATATCTGTAAGCCATCTGATATCTTCTTCATTTAATAGTTTTAAGAATTCATTCCGGATATTATCTGGCTATGGTGCTTTCCCATTCTTCAACCCCACTATGGTTCGAGTAACCTCATCAACGGTAATCGGCAAGAAAGTTGGTACCCGGTAAGTGGGAGCATTTTCCGATCTGCTTGGGTCTTCGAACAACTGGTTTATGTATTCTTTCCAAATTTTTATTTTCCCTAAGCGATCTACAATGATGTTACCTTTGTTATCCTGAATTTTTCCGCTTACATTGAATTTATACAGATCCGATGTCTCTTTTATTTTCTTGTGCATGTTGAAAGTATCGTGTTTCTTCTCAGGTTCTTCTATTTCTGCACACTGTATTTCTATCTATTCTTGTTCTGCACCTGCATACTCATATTTAAACCTTTCTGCGTCGGAACCTATAAACCAGATTCTGAGTGTGCCGCCATCTGCGATAATACCATGCTCTTGTGGTAAAGTGTATGTAGGTGAAACATGACAGTCTATATCCACTAGGCTTAAGGAACATGAAAGATGTATAAAAAAGAAAAAAAAAGGTCACGCTATTAATGTAAAAGTGCTGGTATCAGTGTCTGGTTTCTTTAAACGTAAAATTAGAGAATTAATTGAAATTTGTAAATATCCAAATAATATTAATAAAAATGCAGGTTACAGTCATCATTACACGTGGAAATCGATTGTAGCCCTTGATCATGATTCGCTGAGCACCAGTCGGGTATAAATACCGGGCTGTTGCTCCTCGATAGTCATTCAGTGTTCTAATCTCGTGGAGTAACGATCCCTGAAGATGTCTCGTGCAGTCGTATGCGAAACGACGGATAATAATTCCAATTTGACGCGGTCTAAATCCAAGAAACATGATTTTTAAAGTTTTTTTTGTTAAAAAAAAAGTACCCGCCACTGATTCTCCATTACCCATTATTTTAAAACAAACTGAGATTAAAAGAGATGGATTACGCTTGTCAGCAGTTTTCTCTAATTTTTCGCTAATAGCGAATTGGCACGACGCGGCGTTCCGAGTATATATTATTCCAAATCAGTTTTTTAACGGTCCGGAAAGGCGGAAACGAATGACACTAAAACAAATGACTGAAATGAACGGGGTTTGTAATATGAGTTAAACATTGGGTCGTAAAAGGGTTTTATTATACTGCATAATTTGCTTCTTTGATTTTATATAAGTAAACGGTGTTTCCTTTTCAGAAATTTGTTTTATTGCGTAGGTATTTGCTTTTCTATTTATTTTCAAATCATTTCTGTTTTATAATAAAGGGTTTTCCAATAAGAGGTGTTATTTTGATATTCAAAGAAAAATGCCATTTTTTAAGATAAATGATCGGATATTTATTACATTATAAAGAGGAAGGTATGCCGTTAATGATGGAAAATAACATCAGCCAAATGACCACCACGACCATGCCTACAGGACCATATCCTTTTCATGAAATTTTCCATAACCAAATCGCAAAGTGGCTGCCCTATGTCCTCGATAGCCTCACGAATTCCATCTTTGAGGTCTTGAATCGACGCTGGGCTGTTGGCGTAGACCTTGTCTTTCACGTGGCCCCAAAGGAAGAAATCGCAAGGTGTCACATCACAAGATCTCGGTGGCCAATTGTGATCACCTCTTCGAGAGATAACACGGCCCGGAAACTTTTCCCGTAAAAGATCAATGGTTTCGTTGCTTGTGTGGCACGTAGCGCCGTCTTGTTGAAAGTAAACGTGGTCCAGATAAATACCATCCAATTCCGGCCATAAAAAATCATTAATCATCTCTCGATAGCGCAATCCATTCACCGTAACTGTTGCTCCAGCCTCATTTTCGAAAAAGTAAGGTCCAATGACCCCGCCGGACCATAAACCGCACCAAACAGTCACACGTTCAGGATAGAGAGGCTTTTCAACAATAACTTTTGGGTTTTCCGAGCCCCAGATGCGACAATTTTGTTTGTTGACGAAGCCACCGAGGTGGAAATGGGCCTCATCACTGAAGATGATTTTTCGATGGAATTCCGGATCATTTTCATGCATTTCAAGAACCCAATCAGCAAAGGCACGACGTTGTTGATGATCGGCCGGCTTGAGTTCTTGCGTTAACTGAACTTTATAAGCCTTAAGACCCAAATCTTTATGCAAAATACGGTGTAATGACGTTTGTGGAATCCCTAATTCCAAAGAACGACGAGGAATGGACAAACCTGGGTTTTCTTCAACACTTTCGGCTACAGCAGCAATATTCTCGGCTGTTCTTGAGCGACGTGCACGGGTTTTCTTCTTCACATAACTAACTTGTCCCAACAGCTCGAATTTTTTCACCAATTTCTTTATTGCGCTCCGACAAGGTGCTTCATGACGACCCAAAAATGTTCGAGTTTTACGAACCGTCTCTGCCAAATTTTCACCATTTTTATAGTGAATTTTAATAATTTCAATGCGTTGTTGAAGCGTGTATCGTTCCATCTTTATTTAGTAGTTTCTACTTGTCAAACTTCAAAAACTTACAGCTTCAAAAGTGACATCTACCGAAATAGCGGGCTTTTCAAAATGACACCTCTTATTGGAAAACCCTTTACATGGTGGAAGCTTTTGCTAAAATAAACGGGGAAACAAAAATTTAAATCATAATATGGAAATATTCTAAAAATATGTCAGTTGTTTTTAGTTTGAATGAATGAATGAAAAAGGATGTGGTGATACTAGATCATCGATAACCAGGCCTCTACTGGGCCCTTTACATCCCACCATTGCAGGTCATTCGAGGCCGATTGCCTTTGCGAATCAAAACAGCTTCGTTAGCTGAATTTGCCTAACTGTTTTCGGTAACAAAATTGTATCTCCGAAATATCACTCTTAGTCCGTTGAGGGCTGGGCACTCTCTGAGGACATAGTCAACAGTTTCATCCTCCTCCAAACACCATCTGCATGTCGGATCGGCTTCGACACCGATTCTATGAAGATGGCCCCTGAGGTAACAATGTCCTGGCAATAATCCCACCACAATTCACAGCTCTATCCTTCCCAAGGCGAGAAACGCCTTAGTACGCCGTGCACTAGGCCTGATTATATGTTCCTTAGCACAACTTATTTCAGCAGCTCCCCGATTCAATAAATTCGCTTTCCAGCAGCGATTTTAATTCCCATTTGCCAATAGCAATTGGGAAAAGTAGTATTGGTTGGGGTTCATACGGTTCAGTTGCCGAACCCAACTTTGCCAGACGGTCTGCTTGCTCATTACCGCGTATGACCAAGTAACCCGAGTCTCATATGAGTCTGACTGTGCAGCCGTTCCTTATCATACCATTCAGACACCAGTCGCGAAGTTACAATACTAGACTTCAGTGCCAATATCACAGTCTTACTGTCTGATCATATATTTATTACCCTATTCCTGTGTATATCCCTCTCACAGAGGGCACACTGCAGAATAGCATAAATCTCCTCTGTGAAAATTGTCGTACATTGTCCGAGAAGATAGTACTCTCTGACTCCTGTGCTTCTGCCGAATATTCAGGCTCTAGCTCTTTTATCTTGTCGAGATCCATCAGTATACCACCAAGAACCATTTCTCGGAAAAATTTTTTCTTCCTCCCAATCCTCTCTACTTGGCAGAAATATCTCCAGGGAGAGGTTGGATTTTAAAAGTGGCTTCATTTAATCTGTCCGCATGGGAAGTGATGGACACCTCTCCACCGCGCTTTCCCAGACACTTGAATAGCCGCCATTCCAATTCCAAGATGTCCTAGGCAACTGAGAGGAGGCAGGTTCACCAGGACTTCAAAGTCCCAGTGGTAGCAGACCTCATCGCACTCAATATTTCCACACAAGCCATTCTTTGAACTTTGTCAAGTTGAAGAATGTGTTTGCGCTTTGTTTTACTACGCCACCATACAATAGCAGCGTACGTTATCATGGGGCGGATCACCATAGGGTATGTACAAAATAGCACTTTAGGTATCAGTCCCCAGCGCCTACTCAAGGGCTCGTTTACAAGCTCAGAAAGGATATATGGCTTTCTTGGTTCGAACCTCAATAGGATCATTGCAGCTCAGTCGTGAATCCAGAATTATTCCCAGGTATTTAACTGTCCCCTTAAATTGAAGAGTCCTTTCCGTCAGTGTAATGGTGGGAAATCTCCCCATTTTTCTCTTTATTGTAAAGAGTACCACCTCGGTCTTGTCCGGGTTTAGTCCGAGCCCTTCCCTGTGGCACCATCGTTCCGCGATCCGGAGGGCCCACATCATTGGTCCCTCCAAGGTCCGGATATCGCGACTAGGGCACAAAATGACCAGGTTTGTGTATACAAACCGGCATCATTCAGTTCACTCAACAGGCTATCCACCACAAGGCTCCACAGCACAGGCGATAGCACTCCTCCCTGTGGACAACTCCTACTCTATAGTACTTAAACAGTTACTTTGTTAAGCTCAGCATATATTATTTTTTGTGTTAACATTGCTGTGATCCATGTCGGTTCAGAACCTCGTCGTTGTAGAGCTTTACATATCGTGAGACGTGTTGTCGAATACCCCTCGATATCGATAAAGGTACCTAAGGCAGATCGTCCACCCAACAGAGCGTTTTCAACTCTTATGACCAGTCGGTATAGCGCCCCATCTGTAGATTTTCCTGCCTGATAGACAAATTGCAAAGGATGTAACCAACCTTTCCAGTGTATGTCATAAGAAACTGGTCAGGCTGATAGTGCGGAAAGACATGATTTGGATAGTCTGTTCTTTTTATCATGGGATTAAAGACTACTTTTGTTTCCCTCCACGCTATCGGTATGTATACCAAGCTCAAACATGAGCGCAATAGTTTCACCAGGTGACTTATTATAAGCTGGAAATATACCATCCTTACCAGGTTACTTGAAAGTGGCAAAAGTTTCCATCAATCGTTTCACCCTTTCATATAAACTGTTTGTATATATTCTTTTCTTTTCTCTGCTTGAAAAGATAATACTTATATACAACTATATGAATACGGTAGATAGATTTCTTTATTTCTTACTGATGTTTTGATTTTTAAAAATGAGTTAAACCAAGTTGTAAATTGTAAGTTTGACTATAGCCTTCAACAATTTGTTAGTCGTTATCACCACTATTCCTTTTTCGTTTTTGTTTATCGTTAGCAAAGAGTATTATAACATCAAATCTCTATATTTACAGAAAATTTTGAGTTTATTGTTCATTGGTTAATGGTATTATTAATATATTCGTTGCGGTATAAAATCTGTATGGACGGAGTCTTATTACCCCTCTTACTCGTTCTGGGAATATCAAATGGCAGATTATTAAACTCGAAAGAGAACTTTTAATAATGCTTACTATTTATATTCTAGATCCAATAAGAAAAGTCTAAAGGTTAAACCATCCAATTTACTTTACGTCGGCAAATTTATTTGTATTGGAAAAATATTCTGTTCACCTTTTTCCTGTATGAAGCACGTGAAAAGAATGATCCGTTTAACTTTTCTCTAAATTGAAGAATAAAAATGTGATACAAAAATCAGATATATAAAATAATTGTGTTCTAGTGAGTTGTCAGTTGTTTAAACTATTTTTGCATTTTTACTCATTTTTACTATTACAGAATTGCGATAGTATTTTGTTTACATTTACTAACGATAATGCTTTTCAGTTACGTAAATATGTGATGCAAATATAACAACTCGCCTAAATATCGTTAGTATAAAAGACGTTGCTAGCTAGCATTAAGTGATTCCGCGAGACGAGACGAAACAAATCGACCAAAATTTATCAATTTTCCTTTCATCAGCAGCATTCAGAATATAAAGCAGCTAATTTCGAGAATGGTATATCGAAGAGTGTATAATAAGATGACTTATGCCCTAAAAATAATTAAGCGCGAAAACCCTCGAGAGTGAAAATTTCGCTTCAAATAGCACCTTTCCACGATGAATAAGTTGACTTTTGCTTTAGCAAAAGAGGGTTATTAGTTCCCAAAATATAAAAATATGTAGTTGGGACAAACTTTAAAGGTGGCTTTCACCCCTTCGTTGGTCAAATGATGGTGTCAAAAAATACAGGAGTCTAATGATTTTCAAACTTTTACTTGAATAAATAAATAAGAGTGGTGATACTCGATCTTTCACCCTCCTTTTTTGGATATACTATAATATATTTAAAAAATCAGAAAAATCGGCGAGGTACACCTTTGTTTTTTTTCTAAATATTGGAGACAAGTCCTAATTACTTGATCAAGGATATGATTTAGGATTTTAAACAATCTCTGATGCAAATGGTAAAAAAACACATAGCAACCTTAATAACTGTGTCAGGCCGCAAGGAAAATGAAAGAAATAAGAAAGCAGACAGCTTCGCAAATGACAAAAAAGAAATTCTCTGCCTTAATCGAGAATCATACTGTGGATTACCAAAACGTTGCATAACGGAAAAGTTTCAGACTCGGGAACAAAATCAAATAAAGATGAGAAAGAGAAACGTATCTGGCTTAGGACAAACAAAGAAATTCGTAAACTCATCGCTATAAAATGCAAAAGATATTATAACGGACTTTATATCATTATATATTTGTTCGTGTTTGTGGTTTGTAGGGTTTTAGGTTTTTTTTTTTATGAGTTCAAAATTTATTTAATTAATTTTACCTTTGTTAATTTCCTCACGAGACGTCTATGGACGAAGGTCTAGAACCTTTTAGAAAATTCTGTTTTCATATTTTCGACATGGAACGCCTATGTCAAAAGATCTAGAAATTGCCAGATGATTCCTTTTTCTTGTTTTTATGATACCATGTAGTATGAAAATCCTTCTAGAAGATTTGGAAATTTTCTGGTATCGGCAAAAAAAGTATATAAAGGGGACAGTTTATTTTGAGACGTCGTTGAAGCAAGTTGAATTATTTGACAAGTTGTCAGAATTTTAAAAATAAAAGGTTATAAAAGAATACAGTGTGTATAAAAACTGGCCATCCAGAACAATATTTTAGAGCTCACTTAAAGCGAGTTTCTATTGATAACAAGTCTGCGTTCAAAAACAAATGAATAAATACATTAGATAGGTAAGTTTTTCTAATAGAAATGTATTTTTACACCCAAATGCAACTATATTATATACACCGTCGCTATATAAAAAATTCTTAGAACCGACAGCGAGATCTGGGTTTTTGTTATAACTCAGCAGTGCCTGTATGACACTTTTTCATAGAAGATTATCTAGTGGCACTTAAATGTCCGATGAAATAAAAAGTTAATTTCCAAAAAACTAACTAATTTCACGAAGAGCATTGGTACCCATGACCTTTGTTAGAGCAGGATCATATATATGAAGTAAAATGCGAACAGTAAATGCAAACTTCGTTCAAATCATATCCCTTCCGTGTTAGAGGTTGCACAGTTTGAACAAATTGCTACAGAACACAATTTATCCTATTCTATCTCCATCGAAATGATGGCCTACCTGTACCACCACCACCATACCGAGAAGAAAGTCAAAACTTACCCTCCCCGCCACAGTGATACTGCAGAGGTACATGTTTCGTCTCTACTACACTCATCAGGGTACCGACATGCACCTGTCTGTGCAAAGGACAGATCAGAAAGAAGCATGCAACACTGAACGCGGCTTCGTCGACCTCCCGCCGGATGGTGTATATATGTTTATGCGGCTTTCACGGATTCCTCCGTGTTAGATGCAATAGCAGTGCCGTTGTAGTGCTGAATATCGGTACCCTGATGAGTCTAGTAGAGACGAAACATGTACCTTTGCCGTATCACTATGGCGGGGAGGGTAAGTTTTGACTTTCTTTTCGGTGTGGTAGTACAGGTAGGCCATCATCTCGATGGTGGTAGAATAGGATAAATTGTGTTCTGTAGCAATTTGTTCAAACTGTGCAACCTCTAACACGGAAGGGATATGATTGGAACGAAGTTTGCATTTGCTGTTCGCATTTTACTTCATCAATACACGGAGTTGCATATAGTTGTATGTTTGCTGAATGTTATTTCAGCACTATAACGACATAATGTGGATATATCCACTGCTATTGGATCTCAGACGGAGGAATCCGTGACAGCCGCATAAACATATATATATATATATATATATATATATATATATATATATATATATATATATATATATATATATATATAAGTATGAAGTATTTCTTATTTATTTCTTGGATCTTTTATAAAATATTTTTTATTTGTTTTTCCTGGGATTACTTACTTTAACTTCAAGATGACATACGTGATCATCTTGACTTCTATGAATTAACGAAAGTTAAATTCTCAATAGAATATAATTTTAAATTAATTTTTATACGTGAGTGCAGTTTTGTTCCTGAATTATTGTTCAAGCTACACACTGTATATTCTGAAGGCAAAAAATACCCAAAATGTTAACCTTTTAAAAGATGTAAAATATAGAAAGTATAACACCAACATTACATTTTGATTTCATTTTTAATGCACCATAATCCCAAGAAAAACAAACAAACAAATAAATATATATATATATATATATATATATATATATATATATATATATATATATATATATATATATTTATTTATTTTCTTGATTCTTGAACCATAGATTATATCATTTTTCTTTATTTTGTCTTTTCTTGGGTTTAGGTTCTATATTTAATAAATACATAAAACGATTGACGTTTCGCCCTTTATTCAAGGCATTTTCAAAATTCTTTCCTCTTAAAAACAGTAGTCAAAACTTTAAAATTTTTTAAAAATATTTAATTTTACCGGTACACACCTTGACATTTTGCTGTTCTGTTTCTAAATAAAATTTAAATTTTACATCGTTTACTGAGGATACGTGAAATGCGAATGTGTTTTATTTTTTTAATATTTTTTATATTTTACAATGCATAAAAAAAACAAATAAGGTATATGTTTGGTTTTATGTTTAAGAGGATATTCCATTTTTAAATATAGGCATGACGAGCCAATTACTGAAGAACAGATTAAATGGCCATAAATATACAAAAAACGCCTCAACAGCGTTAAACAAACACACACAGGACGAAAAACACACTTTTGATTATAACAGTACCATTATAAAAAACAAAGATATGAATTACCAAAAATTACAGATAAAGGAAATGATTAAAATTAAAAAAGATAAAAACACTGTTAACGACAAACAGATATGGGAAATTTGAGCCACATTTACGCAAGCCTAATTTAAACAAAAATATTAAGTATTCGATCCGGTCAAATAAGAATTAAAAATGGAATATCCTCTTAAACATAAAACCAAACATATACCTTATTTGTTTTTTTATGCATTGTAAAATATAAAAAATATTAAAAAAATAAAACACATTCGCATTCCACGTATCCTCAGTAAACGATGTAAAATTTAAATTTTATTTAGAAACAGAACAGCAAAATGTCAAGGTGTGTACCGGTAAAATTAAATGTTTTTAAAAAATTTTAAAGTTTTGACTACTGTTTTTAAGTGTTTTGTTTTTCGAAATTGTTAATATGTTTTTTATGTGATGTATTTTAATTATATAGTTTTAGGAGGAAAGAATTTTGAAAATGCCTTGAATAAAGGGCGAAACGTCAATCGTTTTATGTATTTATTAAATATAGAACCTAAACCCAAGAAAAGACAAAATAAAGAAAAATTATATATATATATATATATATATATATATATATATATATATATATATATATATATATATATATATATATGTATATGTGTGTGTGTGTATGTACTGGTGTTTTTCTGGTTTTCAATCTGTTCGTCAACAGAAATATCTTTACGACGTTTCGCCAACATCTAAGCTGGCATTTTCAAGTAATGCTTCCTCGACGGTTGCTCGACTTAGAATGAGCGTGCTGGTCCTCCGATGGCCTTTTTATACTTTGGCGGTTGCGCAGGTTATACCTTGGTTCTGCCTGGTTGGTTTTTTCGCTTCTCTAGGTTTGTGCCTCTTCTCGGCTCGTTGTCCTGTTTCTCTGGTGTGCTGTTTTTTGTTTGATTTTGAGTAGAGTTTTTCATGTATTTGAAATATTTTGCGCATCATCTCTTTTGTTAAAGTTTTTAGTGCTTTCTATTTCGAGAGCTTCTCTGATGATGCGCGTTCTGTAGTGTTTTATGGGTGTGATCTGTTTGGCCTCCTGATGATTCGAGTGTTTTTTTCTTTTTTCTTTTAAGATTATTCGATACCTATACTTTGGCTTTGTGGCAGAATAGTAACAATTAATAGTGCGAATGTGATTTTTTAATTTTCACTCGATCTCTATTATGTTAAATAAAAATGGCTGAAGAGCATATAACAATAGTTATTTCCTTTTAATTATTCCTTCTTTAGTTAGAAATAGTATTTTTGTATGTATTTAGAATTTATTAATGAACTCCAAACGAAACCGAAACATTGAAATGGTGCAAATTGATGCCGTTGTTTTGTTGCCGAGCGGTGAAAAGAAATCAAAACTTTGCTTAAAAGCAAATAAATTTCATCCAACTTTTGCATTGTTCGGCACCTCGAACCGAATTCAGGAATAAAATTTTCATTGACTACTGCAAGTTAGTTGCAGAGCTTAGTGAAACTTGTTGTTCCATAATTAATAAACTGTAAACGTAAACACAATTAACATTGAAGTTAATTTTAAATTGCTACGAATCTATTTGTCCCGATTCCATCAGTAAAATATTATTACGAAACTTCAAAGGTAAAAAATGTAATACCGCTCTATTTTATAATATATAGACTCTTGGTCGGGATTAAAGCAACAGAAAAAAATGTCGGTAGGTTTGTGATTAATTATAATACTGGTTTCATCTCATTAATTTAAAAATTTTATTACAGATAAACTTTTCATATATGTTACTTTACTGAAAGATTAATTTTAGCTCAATATCAATTTAACAAATTAACAGAACTATAGAGCAGCAGTGTTTATTTCTTTTATAATTTCCTATTAAAAAAGTCTGATTTGGTTGTCTTTCATCATTGTCTATTATATCACAAAAACCCTTTTAATATATTACCATATGACACTGTTTTAATCTATGCAAATTCTGTAATGTTTGTTATTTTTGAAACCTACGATTACACACACACACATACACACACACAAATATATGTAATTATATAACCATTTTTAAATATTTTCTATGCTATTTTAAAAACGTATATTAGTCAATATTATAAGTATTCGAAATCCCATTAAAACGTCACTTTTGAAACCTAAGAAACCATGAATTACCAGCATCATTCTTAACATCCTCCCACCAGTTGATATCTAGAAATACTAAATTTTTTTCCAAATTTAATTGGACTGTCCTCCCATCTAGGGCTTTGTCGATAAAATAAAAAATATTTTCTTTTTATGTTTAGAGTTTGCCAAAATGAGCACTTAGTATTAAAAGTGTATTTAATGTAGATTTTTCTGTTGACATAATAAATAAAAGTGGATAAAAGTCTTTACAAAAGTGAAAAATGATGATTCAGTACATATTAATTCAGGGCTCAGAATTTTTTGTATCATTATGGGTATTTGTAAATAAAATAATATTTTAAAATTTTAGACCGAAAATGACTGGATGACTTTGGTTTTTTTGTCATCCGACCAATATTTTGGAGTGTCAATTACTACCATTAATAAGAAAATGATTACTGTAGATATAAATAATGGGTTCCTTCTTAAGCTACTCAAAAATTTACCAGGTGGCCAAAAAACCTGGAGAATAGCAAAAATGGTTCGAAACTCATGCCATAGAAACGGCAACAGTAAAACCGAAAGTTTGGTTGAGATATGTCGATGATACTTTCATCGTATGGAAGGGCAATGATCAAGAACTTAATGATTTCCTAAAACATCTAAATACTATTCGACCTACAATAAAGTTTACCATGGAAAAAGAGGTAAATAATCAATTGCCCTTGCTAGATGTCATGATGAACCGTTCAAACGAAACTATTAAAACTTCAGTATACAGCAAGTCAACACATACTAGACAATATCTTAATCATAGTTCTAATCATTCTGTTGTAACAAAACGAAGAATTATACTCAACCTCTATAATCGCTCTATATCTATATGCAATAATGCCGACTCATTGGAAAAACAGGTAACAAATATTAAATCCGACAACAGAATGATTATCCTTTGAAACTAATTGACGATGTTATAAATAATTTTAGAACAACGAACACTGGACAGCAAGAACCACATTCTTTCTTCACAATTCCGTACATTAAGGCAACTTCGGAGAAATTAAGACAAATTGCCAGTAGTTGTAATATAAAAACAGCCTTTAAATCAGGAAATACACTTAGAGCTCATTTAACAAAAACAAAACCGAAAACTACCGATAAGAAAGAATGTGATTACAAAGTTCCATGTGAGTGTGGTGAAATGTATATTGGAGAAACCAAACGACCACTAGAAGTTAGAATTAAGGAACATAAAGCTCATACACAAAAAGGGGGAAACGTCGAGATCAGGTATTGCAGAACACTCCTGGGATAAACAACACCACATAAAATGGTCTGAAGTTACGGCAATATATATGGAACCCAATATGAAAAAAAGAAAATTTATAGAAGCACCATACATTAATAACAATAATGGAATCTTCAGTAAACCGAGTGTTAAGATACCTAATCTTTGGTAACCACTACTTTGTAACATCAAATCATTGAGGTGTGTACAGTGAAGCGAAACTTTCCGCTTCAATGGACACAGTCCCTATATAAGCTCGTAGTCTTAAGACTTGATAACGATTAGAGATACAACCTAATTGAAACGTCGTAAAAATAAAAATAAATAAAAATATGGTCAATGCAAGTCCGACGACATTTTAGTCAATCTTCAACATTGTCTACAACCTTCAAACAAAACCTAGGATGTAATATGTCCTTGAAAATTCATTTCTTGGATTCTCCTCTTGTTTACTTTCCGGAAACTGTGGTGCTGTAAGTAACGAATACGGTGAAAGGTTCCACCAGGATATTTCAAACATGCAAAGGAGATATCAGAGAAAATGGAACTGTGAGATGTTAGCCGCCTATTGCTGGACTATTCCGAGAGATAACCCAGAGGCTGCTTTTAAAGACAGGCTAAGAAGCGCAAAATGAGTGTCTAAACTTAAGATTAAATGATAAAAATGAACTATTTAATTTCTTTTATTGAACCAACAATATATGGTTATCTGTATTTTGTATGTTCATTATATATGCCTATGAATTAAAATTTAGTAACAATTAATTCAGATTTTTTTGCGAGCCAATTGAAATCTTTAATAGGTAATTTTTAGTTACTTAGGTGTAGTTAAATCCAAAAAAATTGGTTTTGTTCAGGAAACAAAAAAAAAAGTTGAAATTTGTTCCCCAGTGAAATTATTATCATCACATCATTTGATGTTTTTTTCTGTATTATCTGAGATTTTAGTGCCTCAGAATTTATTACAAAGTAATTCAATTAAAACTGTTAAATTTATGGACTTTTGGTTGTGTGAGGAAAATTACCTTTAATGAGTAATATTTGGAGGTAAATCGTCACATTTATATCGTGTTTTACAATATCCAAGCATACTCCATTCATCATCATCATTCATTTTAGCCTAGTTTTCATCCCTCCAAAACTGGATATAGGCCTCTCCTATTTGTTTCCAAATCTCTCTATTCTGGATTCTTCTTTGCCACATCAAGCCGGCATGTCTGACTATGTCATCCTTCCATCTCATCTGTGGCCTGCCTCTGGATCTGTTCCCTTCATATGGACGTCATTTTCCAATTTCTGAATTCCAATGGTTGTCTTTTATTCGTTCCTTATGGCTTGCCCATTTTCATTTTAGTGATGCTGCTCTTTCTATAGCGTCAACTGGGTTGGTTTTTCTTCTTATCCACTCATTTCGTTTTTTATCTCTGAGTGATATTCCTAACATGTGTTGTTCCATAGCTCTTTGAGTTTTGCGGATTCTGTCCAAATTTGATTTTGTAAAGGTCCACGTTTGCGCTCCGTATGTTAGAACCGGCAATATACAACAATGAAATACTTTGGTTCTTAAGTATAAGGGAATTTTGTGATTTTTCAAAACATAGGAGAGTTTTCCGAACGCCATCCATCCCAATCGAGTTCTTCGTGTTATTTTGGCTGTCTGGTTGTCCTTACTTGCTCTTATGGCCTGTCCTAAGTACATATATTCATTCACCTGTTTTATTTCGGTTGCACTTACTGTTATAACGTGTTGTTCGTCTGAGCTTGAACATTACTTTTGTTTTTCTGAGATTCATCTTTAATCCTCGTTGGAGCGATGTTTATCCCTTTATTTTCCCAATTTAATGATTTGAACAAGTCTTCCAGGGACATTGTAAATAATTTGGGCGAGATTGTATCTCCCTGTCTTACTCCTCTTTTGATTGGGATGCGGTTCATCTTTAGCTCGTCATCAAGTTGTACTGTCATCATTGCGTCTAGATAGATATTATGCAATAGATTTTTATACCTCGAGTCTATTCTGCTATTTACCAAAGCTTCTTCAACAGCCCATAGTTCTACGCTGTCGAAAGCCTTCTCGTAGTCAACAAAGACCATGTACAGAGGCAGATTATACTCGTTGGCTTTTTCTATTAATATTTTTAGTGTATGCAGATGGTCGCATGTTCCATATCCCCTTCTGAATCCTGCTTGTTCAACAGGTTGATATGTGTCGAATTTGTTCGTCAATCTGCTAGTTATGATTTTCATGGAGGTTTTGTATAACTGGGAGAGAAGAGATATAGGCCTATAATTGTCCAGAGTACGCCTTTTTTATATATCCTACCTTCGACAAGACATCTGTTGAATAAGATATTTAAATATTTCTTAACTTTTCTTCCTCCTTCCTTAAGAAGTTCTATTAAGACTTTGTCATCTCCCGGTGCTTTATTTTTTTTTCATATCTTGTATGGCTTTATCTATTTCATCCTCTGTAATATCTGGCAGGTCTTCAGAATTCACCTTTGTTATTGTCTTTTTTAAATTCTTTATAGTATTAGCCGAGGGAGGGTTTTTAGGGTTATATAGATCTTCATAGTATTGTTCAGTTATCAATATTATCTCCTTTCTATCTCTTACTTCATCGCCCCGGTTCTTTAGCAGAATTATCTTCTTCTTTCCAACTTTAGACTTCATTCTCTTTAGACTTCGGTTCTGTTCTATTATTTGTTCTATGCGTTCTTCTTGGTATTTTCTTAAGTCGGCCTTTATTTGTTTTCTTATGGTCTTGTTTAATTCTGCGAACTCTACTGTGTTTCTTTTATTTTCACTCAAAAGTTGACGTCTTTTCCTTAACAGGTCTTGAGACTTTCCGCTAATTTTAGACTGTTTTTGTTGTTGATTCGCGGCGACCTTAGAGCTTGTTTGTAATAATTCATTGGTTATGACTAAATTCAATTCATCTAATTCAAGTGCTTCCAGATGTAATTCATTGGCTTCTTTCAGTTGATTTGTATACTGTTCGTTGTTAATTTTCAGGAGTTTGGTGTCTATTTTCTTATTTATGAGTCTGTAGTTTCTTCGATCTGGTTTAATTGGTATCTTTAATTTTATTCTGAGTGGTCTATGATCGCTACCAATAGATACGGCGTTTATAGCTGTGACGTCTTGGACTATTTTCTTTTCCTTTGTTAGTATATAATCTATTTCATTTTTCGTGGTACCAGCATACTGCATTAGTTAGCATATATTAAACTAAAAATTCTTTTTTATTAAATTCTGGAAAATTTTAAATTTAGAGTTTTGATTATTGTACACTATTGCCAAAATTCGATTTATAAACAAACTTTGTAATAATGTCGTAGATTTCGGCACTCAATCAGTCAAGTCATCTAGTTATAATCGAAAACCATTTTTTATTTAGTGTGTTTTGAATAATGAACTGCCTGACAAAACCACTACATTAAACACTAGCTAAAAAACATCATCACAATGAGTTCGTCTTTACCTTTCGAGGAATAGAACAGTCTCGCTATTGCAACAAAAAACTTTTTCCTGAAATCCAGGCAAAACCCAATTACGACGCCATTGTAGCACGCTCCTGCAAGACGGAAATCCTCGACGGGCAAAATCCGTTCGACATAAAATCGGAAGGTGTAAATCAAACTCGAGCCCGTTAGGTTTCGGTCCCCGTGTCTGTCTAATATTGGCCTGGCAAATGCCACTGTGGGACTCATTTGGGACAGACGACACCGTTCGTAAGTATGGCCGGTCATTTGTTAAAGGTTTTTTTTTGGGAAGGATGGAAAATCTAGTCATGCAGTATATTTAAATTTTTAAAGATTTATATTCATTTTCACCTTCCTGGGGTACGCAAAGAAGGGTTATGTATAGTGAGGTTAAAAAATAAGGATTACATTCAACATGTATAAGGGTATTTTTATATTTAGACCATATTTAGAGGCTTTATTATAAGAAATGGAAAAAAAATTTAAATACCAAAATTGCAGGATTTTTTCATATTTTCTTTTAGATTTATTTACAAAAACAGCGACGTAAATTTGAAAAAAAAAACTGAAATTTAAATTTTTTAAATGGAATATATTTTAAGGCAAGCTGGAATCAGGCGCAAAGTAGCTGGGACTGCAAGTCACCTTTAACATAACTTAGCGGAGACTCGGAAAATTCGGGTATCTACAAAATGCGTGAAACTCATCTTCACGCAGGTTGGAATTAGACTCAAAGTAGCTGCCTTTAACTTTCGACTCACCAAGGAGCTCCGCATGGCACGATTGACATGCTAGAATGAAAGTAATTTTCCTCCTCAAAAATGTGTAATAAGTTCAGTGTTCAGAATAGCCGTTATTTAAATATTTAAGTTTGAATTATTCATAATCTGATGTAAAAAAAAAAACGAGATGACCTGGAAAAGAAATGCTTTATTTTAATTTTCATTACTTAAAGATGAAAAAAGAAATATATATATATATATATATATATATATATATATATATATATATATATATATATATATATATATATATATATATATATATATTTCTTAGAATCGTTTTCACAGGAAATAGTAAGAAAATTTCGAATATATTACGTGAAAATTACTATAAAATATCAACTAGACAACGTAGCCCTTGACAGTGATCAAGGATGTGACATAAAACCAAAAAACTTATATGTTTTAGGCCCGTCGTTAAGAAGAAGCGATGATGTTATCGAAAACAGGAAACAACTAGATTCCAAAATAAAACACACCGATTCCAAAAACAATTAATATCTATATTTAACAATAAAAAAAGGATTCTGTTTTACAAACTATGTGAATTTTAATTTAATCCAAATAAATATGCGACTATTTGCTACCTGGATTAGGACAAAAAAAAACAAAGAAACAATGAACAACACTACTGCAAGTATGATGTCATCTGCGCCATACGCCAAGTCAGTTTAGATGTAGGTCAGGCCTTAATTTCACTATCGGCTGAACTGAATAACCTTACTTTTTATGTCAAGTTGTATTTTGCACTAATAAATTATCTAGTAGGCCGATTAAGTCTAAAATTATGTTTACTTAAACCTAATTAAAAGTATTGGACTATTAATATGTGAAGTGATGTTACCTAGTGTATACGTATACATTCGGTTTACAAGGTATTTTAAATGAAATTAAAAATAAAGTGTCCTGTAATTGCTCGCATAAAGTCTTATTGGTTCCCAATGACAGGGAAAAAAGGAAAGTATAGATTAAAACCGGTAATTTCATTGTTTATTACGAAGTTCTAATACCTGAAAGGCAATTTTGTCATTAAATCCAAAGACTTTCGGCAAGCTGGATAGCCGATGGCCTCCATGGAGCAGTGGTGTGTAATATGCCGGCTCTGGCATGCAAATCTAATTTTAGGCAGGAAGGCCAAGTCCCAGTATATTAAAAACTATTTGTGGCATATACCTGATTGTCTTTAAAGGTGCACCAAGTAGTCACAACGATGGTGTGTTAGCTTTTTAGGTGAGATCACCTTCACTAGGATTTACTTAATGCACACGAATACAATAATAATTTTAATTTTCCTCGATATCTGGCAAATAACGCCCTTACACTCTAAACTATGGTTTTTGCTACACACAGGAATGAAATTAGTATTGTATTTTTCGAAAATCAGCAAAAAACTCTGCTTTCTGGGTTTTTGCCAGTTTTCACAACCAAGGCTTGGCCCAGACTCTCTCTTCTGACGCTTTTTTAAAATCTCAAAAGCGCTAAGAAAAAAAACAAAAAATTAACTAACTACACCCTTGATGAAAGTGGCAAAAGTGGAGGGTTTGATACATTTCTAGGCACACTTGATCTTTTTTACAAATCCGGTTTTTGATGTGACAGTGACAAAAACTTTTAGCTTTTATTTTATATGTATTAAAGAGACTACTTGATGAAAATAAGAGTTTAATTTATGGTGAGTATTGGCTTGATTGTTGGTATTTTGGTTAAGTTATTTATAGTTTTGTTCGTAAAATAACAAAACTGTAACAGTAATTATCAAATGATCAAAGTGAAAAAACCATATTCTGTTGAATGCATTTACTTTTCATTAGGTCGTAGTGATCATTGTTACTTCAAGTGATAGAATTGAAAGTAATAATGACTCAAGAGAATAACCGTATCAGGACGAAGTACCAGCGATGACGTTATTATGGAGTGATATCATTCACTTTGAGTGATGTTCGTTGTCACGTGACTCGAAGGAGGTTTAATTACATTTTTATTATTTAATAAAAATAAAATTCCTTAAAAATAGAAAAAAATAATATGTTTGTTAGGATTTCTATTGTGGAAACTGCCGTTTCGCGACAAAATTATATTTTTATTTGAATATGGACAAGATTCCAATTTTCATATAATCGAGTCGAAAACTTCCGCATACGATAGTTCAAGTAATGCTGTGTGAAACTTGTTAAAATAATTCCTTAACGTTAATATACACTGCCATAGAGATTGTTTTTTGTAAAAAGAATCTATCTCGGCTTTTAGGGTCGTAGAGATTTTTTTTTTAATTCGCGCAAAAATATCAGGTATACGTTCAGGTTTCGATATTGTTATGTGTCGAAGTGGTATTCTATTTGTTTATAACAAGAAAATGAACGCTATCTTAGTTAATCTACTTCAACAATATAAAATCAATACTTCATTTCGTTTTTTTTTTCGATATTACTAATATAGGCCTCGAAATTTTATTTGCGCACCCTTAGATCGCCGTAGGATCTCCCAATCGTTGAGAATAAACAATCGAATACAACTCCAAAAGTTATAAACAAATTCACTGTCCAAAAAACTATTGAATATTTTTGATTTTATGCCGCAAGAAGCTTCTTTTGCTGCAGTATGAAGTATATGCAATATGTTTTTCTATTATTTATTAACAATTAAAAAAAAAAACAGTATATTTTTTTTGCAATAACCAATAAACAAAACATCTGATTTTTTTGTTCTTTTTTAATTTGGAAAATTTTAAGGGGCACAACTTGTTAGAAACTTTTTTTCTAAAAAGCATTAGCTTTTTTACAACTCCATGAAACTGTTTTTTCACATTTTAATTGTTTAATAAGAATTTCTGCCTAAAAAAAATTGAAGCGTAAGAAGAGTCAACGATTGGATGAAGTAGGTTTGTGCCTTTTCGGTGAAATTAACAAAGAAACTATATTTATTGTTTGATACAGTTTATTTTTATGCAGTTTTTAAAAATATTTAGGACTCTACAGGGTGAGCCAAAAAACTAGGACAGCATAAAGTTGGATTTTTTTTAAATAGAACACCCTATATACGAATCGTATTTTCGATTTAGCTTATAATTTTAAATCTTTTTTATTAAGGGTTTACCATAACAAAACTTTATAGTTTCTGAGATAATTAAGTTAAAAGAAAAGAAGTCAAATTTTCAAGCATCAATTCAATCCTAAATAACGTTTTCGATTTTGTGACAAATATATTCAAATTTGGAATTTAGCAAGGCCAAGGACAAGTTAACATAATTTTTACCTAATATTTGCAATAAAAGCTACAGGGTGTTGAACACATCGGCTCAAATTTGAACAAGTTTAAATGAATAAATATCTTTTTTTTTTAAATGGTACACCCTGTATATTTTCATATTATTTAATAGAGTAATAAAAACCCTAAAAGTTTTGTTCAATATATCCTATACCTATTTATAATAGTTTTTGAGATATTTCAGTTTTTCTTATTTTCCATACTTTTTTACAGAAATAGTCTTCATTATCATAGTAGCCATGTAAAATAATAAAAAGAAACTACAAAAACAAACAGAATGTGGTTAAATATGATGAAATACATTATTCGTTATATTAAAACGACAATAGTTTAATTAAACATAATGTGAAAAAATTAACACAACAATAACGACAAGGCAAATACATATTTACTTTTATACTAAATTGAAACAAAAAAATTCATTTTCTGTAAAAAAGTATGGAAAATAAGAAAAACTGAAATATCTCAAAAACTATTATAAATAGGTATAGGATATATTGAACAAAACTTTTAGGGTTTTTATTAATCTATTAAATAACATGAAAATATACAGGGTGTACCATTAAAAAAAAAGATATTTATTCATTTAAACTTGTTCAAATTTGAGCCGATGTGTTCAACACCCTGTAGCTTTTATTGCAAATATTGGGTAAAAATTATGTTAACTTGTCCTTGGCCTTGCTAAATTTTAAATTTGAATATATTTGTCACAAAATTGAAAACGTTATTTAGGACTGAATTGATGCTTGAAAATGTAACTTTTTTTTTAAACTTAGTTATCTCAGAAACTATAAAGTTTTGTTATAGTAAACCCTTAATAAAAAAGATTTAAAATTATAAGCTTAATCTAAAATACGATTCGTATATAGGGTGTTCTATTTAAAAAAATACAACTTTATGCTGTCCTAGTTTTTTGGCTCACCCTGTAGAGTCCTAAATATTTTTAAAATCTGCGTAAAAATAAACTGTATCAAACAATAAATATAGTTTCTTTGTTAATTTCACCGAAAAGGCACAAACCTACTTCATCCAATCGTTGACTCACCCTGTACATCCGTCTGCCGGCTGATATCTAGAAAAATTAAATGTTAAAATCACCTTATTTCGTGGGTCATTCGACTGGCCCAAGTAGTCTAAGTTCTAATACACTTTCCTCTTTATTAATAGTGACGTTAATAAGGACATGTTCTAGTACGATTACAAAAGGGTATTTCCGAATGGATAAAACCATTCAATAACTCTAAATATTATTCGGCCCCTCTCTCTCTTACTCCCATCCCTCATCTCTTTTTCTCTCAAATATAAATTCTACAGACTAGTAGAAAAAATTTTACTATTACGCCAATATTGCTGTTTTTATTTGAAATTAATTATTCTATAATTTTGTAACCTTCGCATAAAAATCAGTTAATGTTATAATATTTTAATATTTAAATTAAATAAAAACTAAATTTGCATTCAAAACCTAACTAATTTTAAGCCTCTGTTAAATTGCTCGTACAAATCCTACCCGGACATTACCTGACACCCTGAAATTTCAATTATACCCGGGGAACTCAACAGTTGCAGAAGTAGTTACAAATGTCGAAAATGGAAGTTATTTTAGCAGTTAAAATGAATAATTGCACAGACTTACACACATTTTGGTACCAAAGACTTACGACCTGATTTAAGATATGTTTAATAAGGTGATTTCGAAAATATTATTGTTTTTTTTTTCGTATCAGTCCTAGTTTATGAGATAGAAAAAAATGTATTTATACATAAAATAGCTTCATTTTAACTTTTCACGTGAACAAACGATCAATTGAGTGATATTCTAGAGTGACAAACACGAAAAAGCCCCTAGGAATAGTCTGTCATTATATGAAAACCTGTCTACTTTGATAACAGTTTTCTATTGTTTTTATGTCTTTTTGGAAGCATTCTCCTGGTTCTTCATTAAGATCTCCTAGGTGATGTTAAAAGTAATTTTTTTGAGTGTGCTCATATTACATTTTTAAAGTGACAAAGTATTTCATCAAGTAACTTTTCAGAGTTTTCAGTCTTATTTTTTCAAGGAAATTTTTTGTAGTCGCTACAAAAGATTTCCATGCAGGTCATTCAATCTCAATCATAGATGCTTCAAAATTAGTAAAGTCTTTGATTAATCGACGTCTCTGGGATCAATCCAAAATTCCAGCTTTTAATTTTTTAGTATTTAATCCAGCAAATTTCTGAGAAATAAAATTATAACACTTCCTATTTTCGTACAGATGATTTTTTCTCGGGTACCAAAGACCCCTTAATTACACTTCTTGCAAAAACGGCCAAAGTATCTCTTATTTGCTAATTTTTTGGATTCAGTGTTTTGATTTGGTTAGATTGTCCCAAAAACACATAAAACATGAGTATGTTGTATAACTTCCAGGTTTTTACCAAAAATTATCGTTAAGTAAATTTAAAAGAACAATGAATGGTGGGTACTGGGAATATTATAAATCTCTTCGCAACCTCACAGCCCTAACTGTTCGTAACGAAAAAAAGCTTATTTGGATGCGAGGTTGCAACTATCAAAAGACATATGACGGGAATTAAAAAAATACACTATAGCAGTTAGTAAAAACAAAGTTGATATCCCCGAAAAATTGAAGGATCCTAATTTAATCAACAGATTTTTTAGATCTTCAATATTCGATTCAGGGGGACATATTATTGAACTTTTGAAATTTTGAAAAGATGATGTAACTCGTAATTTTAAATTTAAAATAATAACAGAGTTGAGGGTGGTGAAAATAATCTCTAAAATAAAGTCTAAAGCGAAGGGTCACGATGAATTGAGGATTGATTTGGTGGAACTCTGCTGATCTTTCATCCTGCTCTACCTGACAGGTATTGAATGCATGTCTATTAAATTCTGTTTATCTAGAATACTCAAAGAGGGCTCTGGTAGTGTCATTGCCAAAAGTTAGTGGTCTCTGGGAACTTCGGGATCTTCATCCCATTAGTGTTTTGCCCTGTATGTTAAAAATGTTAGAAAAAATAATTAATGAACAACTTACAGAGCACGTGGAGGTTAACCGAATACTACCTGAGACACAATCTGGATTTTGAAGGAATCACGGTAGTTCTACTGCTCTGGGAAATATCGCTGATGATATATTTAGGGCCACTGATTCAGAAGAAGTAATAGTCCTGTCTGCTCGACTTTTCGAAAGCGTTTGACACTCTGGAACATCGATTGCTATTAGCAATACTTCACTATATCGGTCTTAGTGATCATGTCATTGCATTTTTTAGGTATTTTCTGGAGGGTCGAAAGCAATACGTTATACTGGGTGGTGAAATATCAGAGGAGCTGCCCATAAACTTTGGTGTACCGCAGGGCTCTATTGTAAGTCCTTTGTTATATGCAATCTACACTTTGTGTTTTGAGAAGGTGCAAGTCGCATTGCTACGCGGATGATACCCAGGTATATTTCTCTTTTAGAAGGGAAGATGTTCTAGAAGCTTGCAATGCTATTAATCAAAACCTTAAAGCAATTCGTTCGATGTTTTTGCCGTATTCCTTGCATCTTAATCCGAAAAAATGCCGTATAATGATATTTGGAAAAAAAACTGATAAAGAGATTGTTGAAAATCTTTTAAATGTAAAGTTTGGCGATTCAGGATAGTGTTAAAAATCTGGGTGTTGTCTTTGACAGTGCATTGCGATTTGATAAGCATGTTTCCCATTGTGTTCAGAAGGCATTAGACTAAAACTTCGTTAAGTTACCGCCATGACTTGTCCATAAAGCTTAAGACTTTGTTCTGTGAATCGCTGGTGCTCTCCATTTTTAGCCACGGAGATGTAATATATGGAAACTACCTAACAGCCATTCAAAAACGAACA
This sequence comes from Diaprepes abbreviatus, assembly GCA_034092305.1. Lineage (NCBI taxonomy): Eukaryota > Metazoa > Arthropoda > Insecta > Coleoptera > Curculionidae > Diaprepes > Diaprepes abbreviatus. The sequence continues at coordinate 15,017,019 of JASJET010000129.1, read as the reverse complement.
ATACAGAAAGTGCAAAACTCTTGTTTGCAATTAATTTATAGAGTTCGTAAATATAAGAGAATATCTCATATGCTACTCAATTTAAAGTGGCTGAATATGGAGAGCAGGAAGTGGTTACATGAAGCTTGTTTTTACCATAAAATTATATGTTATAAAAGCCCACAATATCTAAACAGACGAATTATTTTTAGACCCCACGTGCATAACGTCAATATTCGTTTTCGAGGAACAATAACTCTGCCCCTATATAAATATTCTCTATTTGAACGCTCTTTTGCCTACAATGTCGCGAAACTATATAATTCTCATCCGGATTTCTTCAAAACTTTCACGCCTATACAATTTAGATATGGGGGAAACTCTATTCTTTTGAATTTTGATAAAAAAATCCAGAATTTTTACCAGTCTATCTAACTTAGGTGTATAAGTATTGTTTCTTTTCTCTTCTGTGTTTAATTATCATTCAGGTCTTATTTATTTTAAGTGTGGGTTGAGTTGATCAGTTATCCACATCTGGACAATGGGAGGTTGCGACTTTGTCATCACTAACTTCACAGCCCCCGTGGCACAACTGGAAATCACTCTAGGTCCTTAAACTCATCGTAAGAATCAGTTCGACTCTATTCTTCCTTATATGTGACTGCGGTGTTTTTATATCGGCAGATATTATTCTCTTTCTTTCGTGAGCATTCGGGAAAGTCTTAGTTGGCCGAAGTAGAAGTTTCCGGTTCATTTGAGAATGTACTCGCATCGCTAGCTGCGTAACGACACGTCGCACTACAGTTTGTTGTCTGTTGCAATGTTTTCTCACGAACCCCTTTTGTAATAAATTTATTTATTTAAGGTAAAATTATGGCATTTATGGGCTAAAAGATATAAATCGTCTAGATCAATCTGCTACATTTTTTAAAATTTTCTATATAATATTATGATTTATATTTAAAGATTTGTTTTAATAAAATCGTGTCTGTGAAATATGTGATTACGAAACATAGTCGAATTATCAAGAAATAGACGGATTTTGTATTTCAGTGTATATTTTTAAATTATTACTACCGGCCAAGCGCTTTCGGTCCAATTTAGACCATCCACAAGGCTCAGAACCTAGAAACAAGAGAATATGGTCAGCAAATAAGTTTGCTCAGTACTCACCAACCACACTCACTCGTCAAAGGGTACACCTTAACCCTGCCAGTTTGAGAACAGTCTCTAGTCGCCAGCGTAGCCTCCATACACAACAAGTCGTATACAATTAAAAACTTAAATTTTTTTTTTAAATTAAAATTAAAACTTGAACATTCAACACACTGCGTACATTGACATTATTAAAACAATATACCTTTTTAATAACAACCCAAAAGAGTGAAGTTATGCCACACACAGTCATGGCATAATATAGCAATAAAATTTTCCAAAAATTAAAATTATATACAAGTATGTGAAAGCCTTAGTAGAGATTTTCTGAATGAGTTTTTATTTATTCTCTTTTTGCTCATTGTCAAAGAATTATTGATTTGAAATAAAATTGACAAGAAATTAAAAAATAAAACTCATACAGAAAATCTCTACTCAGGCTTTCACATACTTGTATGTAATTTTAATTTTTGGAAAATTTTATTGCTATATTATGCTATGACTGTGTGTGGCATAACTTCACTCTTTTGGGTTGTTATTAAAAATGTTTATTGTTCTAATAATGTCAATGTATGCAGCGTGTTGAATGTTCTAGTTTTAATTTTAATTTGAAAAAAAAAAAATTTTAAGTTTTTAATTGTATACGACTTGTTCTGTGTGGAGGCTACGCTGGCGACTGGAGACTGTTCTCAAACTGGCAGGGTTAAAGTGTGCCCTTTGACGAGTTAGTGTGGTTGGTGAGTACTGAGTAAACTTATTTGCTGACCATATTCTCTTGTTTCTAGCGTCTGAGCCCTGAGGATGGTCTAAATTGGACCGAAAGCGCTTGGCCGATAGTAATAATTTAAAAATATACACTGAAATACAAAATGCGTCTATTTCTTGACTTCTTCGGTGTACAACCTGTTAATAACTTACTCATATATTCAAATTATGACCCCATCAAACAAGCGACAACTAAGTGCTTGTCTTTACAAAAATTGCCCGTTTACAAACGTTAAATTATTTTCTTTTGTTGGTATAAAAAAACACGAAATGTGGATTTTTAATTGTTTTGAGATGTTATTTCGACGAAATATTAAATTAGCTGCTGTTGACTTTTACGAAACGTAAGTATGAATAAGAAAGCCAACGATTTACCACAAGACATAAAAAAGACTACAAACAATATCCTACTTTCGGATTCCTGTTGACAAACTGGAGGGTTTTCAAAGAAAGCAGCAGCGAACAAAATCGTTCTCGCAGTGCAAACAAAGAGAAAAATAAAGGAAATAAAACATATAAAATCCCTCTTTGTAGGTTAGAATTTCATAGTGTGTGTTAGGTTAAATAAATATGCTGTTGATATTAAAGATAAATATTAACTTTGTTTGATATTATGTTTCTTATTAGCTTTTCCTTTTTTTAAGTTCTTCTTTTTTTTTTCAGGTAAGTTCAAAGCTTGAGAGTAGAGCTGTACCGAGAGATAGTAAGTAGAAAATGTTTCAAAATTAATGAAATATTTGTGATATGTTTATGTGTTCTTATTTAGAATTAACATTGACTTTGCTTCTAACCATAGACGTAAGAAAAATTATTATTACTTAATATAGACTGAGAATTCTACAGAAGAAAGTTGGCTCACGCTTAAAGACAGAGAGAGAGAAGATTGTTTTCGATAAGTAGTACCTCTCTTTCTAATAGTGGAGCTAAGCACGTTACTTCAATCGTCATTTGATATCCCTGTCACCTGATCGAAATTAGAAAGAGAGGTACTACTCATCGAAAACACTCTATTTCTTTTCAAGCGTGAGCCATCTTCCCAGGGGCGGATCCAGCCTCTCTCTTTGGAGGGGAGGCAGTGATATCACAAAAGTACAGTATGACAAGCGAAAGCAAGTTGTCGACGGGGGGGGGGGGGGCATCGACATCATTCCCATTTCTAGTGTAAAAGACAGGGTCGGGTTTATTTTTGTGCATTTGAAGCTCTTGGAGAGGGGGGGGGGCGATCACAAGAAAAAACAAGTTGTCGACAGGAGAGAAGGATGCGAGCAGCGTACACAATCTTAGTATAAGAGGCAGAATGGGGGCTATTTTCCTGAATTCAAAGCTCTTGAGAGGTGGCTATCGCAAGAAAAACAAGTTGACAACGGGGGGGGAGAGTGCCAGCAGCATACACATTCCTAGTATAAAAGGCAGAATCGGTTCTATTTTCGTGAACTCAAAGCTCTTGGGATGGGGAGAGGCGATCGCAAGCATACACATTCCTATACCCTATTCAAGAATTAGAGAGAGTAATAAAACTGTTACCGAAACCTCCAACGTTCCTGCTCCAGTGCCGCAGGTAACTGAGGACTGCCTTAAATCTAATTATATTTAAATATTATAAGCTTTTATAAATTTACTGCAAAAATAAAATTTCTGATAGTTCAATTTAATTTCTGTCAGTGAGTAAAGTACACCTTACAGTGTTTCCCTAGTGATTTATCTTGTTTGTGCTTGTTTCTATATATTATTTGAGATTAGTGTGATACCCAAAAGATATGAATTCCACATCTATATTTATTCCAAAATCGTTAAACCAGGGTATTTTTTCCTCAAAGAAAAACTTATTACGATGAATGTTTATGATGTCTTAAGATATCAATATCTAGATAATAATGTTAAAAGCTCTATTGAGATGTATTCCAACATGACAGGAGTAGGAAAATCTACTATGTACCGAATACTGAAAGAGAAAAAACGACTGGAATTGTTAATACTACCAAGCTACATTCTATCACAGGCAGACGAAAAACCTCATTGGAAGAAGAGATGTAAACTGCAATAAAAGGAGTTGTACATACATTTTATTATGAGAAGCAGATCTCAACCGTCGGCAAAATACTAGCTAAAATCAATAAAGATCGGCATTTACCTGAAATAAAAAGAATTTAATTTTTGCTGGGAAAAACCAGATAGAAAATTTGTTCTTATAGATCATCCGGAAAATGTCATTGGAGAAGGAAATATCTCTCTCAAGTAAACCGTAGAGTTGCTAGAAATAACACAACTTACAAAATTAGTAATTTAACTTTTCAAAGATTTTTTTGAATAAAGTTACTGTTGAAAATTGGGAAAAATCCATATAATAAAAGAACAAAAGAAAATTTTGGGCTATCGCCCCCCCCCCCCCCCCAGGATCCGCGCGTTCTATAGAATCCGCAGTCTATATTCAGTAATATTAATTTATCTTACGCCTATGCTTCCAACGTAGCTATAGGGTCTAATCGGACCTATAGGATGTAGTTACATCTACTTGAAATTCACATAATAAATGGTTCTGATTAAGCTTTCGATTGGATCAAATATTTCAATACATATCGGATTGAAAACTTTTTTGTACATAAAAAATTGAAATGACAAATACGTTAATATTTGATTTTTTTTTGGTTAAGAGTTAAGCTTGAAACAGGTAATTAAAAAAAGTTTTGTAAGATATTGTTCAGTTTGCTTTTTGTATACTGAAGTTTCAACGGAACTATTACGCAAGATATCCATAAAGGATAAATAAATATTTACTTATTGTTCCTTGGTTAATTTCTGTTGATCGAATAACGTTAGAATGACTTAAAAAGTCACTTAGTTCTCAATCAAAGCATTATATAAGACAACAAATAATGGACTAAATTAATCTATGAAATTCTGTCTAAAAATTCCCTAAATCCTATAGGGAAACCGGATCAGACCTTTTTACGGAGACTGGCAGGGAAATCCTGGAAATATTTCTTCGGACGCATCCGCCAGACTCTGACATTATCCCTGACGCCACTATAAATAATGACATCATTTTCCCAAGCTTGACTAGAAGTGCATTAAAAAAAGATTGGGAAACAGCAAACAAATAAATAACCAACAGCAAAATATTATGGGCTATAAAATCGTTTGAAAGTAACAAGGCAGACACCCGATGAGTCATCCCAATGTTTTTAAAACAGGGTAAAGGGCTTATCATTTCGGTGCTCTGCAAAATTCTAAGGGCAAGTTAGTTCCTTGGCCTGGAAAAGATCCACAATTATCTTCATTATTCTTCATACCAAAGCCTGAGAAAGATTAGTTTCAGGCGAAGTCGTTCAGGCCAATTAATCTATCATCTTTTCTGCTAAAGTTGACAGACAAATTGGTTGAAAGGCATATGCGAGAATCCTCTCTTAAATAATGACCACTACATCCCAACCAACATGCCTGCCAATCGAGAAGATTATGTGAGTCAGCGCTACATTACCTAGTAAGGAGAATAAAGTCTGTTACAGACAGCAAGGAAATAACATTGACAACCTTCCCTGATATTGAGGAAGCATTTGATCTTTCGCTTCCATGACAAAGTATGCCAAAAGACATGGCATTTAAGACACACTGTGCAGGTGGATATAAAACATGCTTCAAGGCAGACGAGCAGAATCTAAATTATTGGAGGAAACCATGGAGGTATCAAAAGCCAAGGGCTGTCCGCAGGGAGGGGTACTATTCACACTTCTGTGGGATTTGATGATCGACGAGGTCCTGGTAGATCTGAACGATCGAGGTTATTATACCCAGGGGTATAATGACTATCTAGTTATACTCATTGTGGAGAAACATGGCAATACATTATCAGAGCTTAAGCAATGGAGGAGTAGTGTATTAGGGAGCACCTTAGGGAATAGATATAAGGACACAGGGGCGTCTCGGGCAATGAAAAAGTTTACCAGCTTGCAAGAAAAGGGTCTGCTACTTCTTTTATTGAGCCAGAATCACTATTTGGAGTTACAAAGGCTGCTCTTCGTGGGTGGCTATCCTGGTGGATAAATAAACAACATCAGACCCACTGAAACCACATTGCGGGCCACAAGCATAGCAAACTATTGATGATCAGACCATCCGGCAAATTAAGCCGTGAAAATCCTCGTGTAAGGAGACAACAGTTCGGGCTGGTGACAGGACTTATAACTGGCCACTAGTTTGAGAACATCTACATACAATGAACATTTTCAATGAAGAACCACAATGTAAACTATGTAACGAAGAGGACTAAACGGCCCCACACAACACCTTCAAATTCGAAGCTTTAACCTACTGAAGACACCTTCATAGATCAATCTATCTGGTAGACCTATATCCAGAGGACAAATTAGTGAGAAGGTTGCTAAACCTAATCAAGGTCACCAATCTCTGAATAGATATAACAGGCAATACAATAAGACTGTAGGCTGCAGTGTGGGGGCTTCTCAACTTTGATCTGCTACATCACACAATCAATCCATTAGTTAATCTATTAGGGCTTAGATTAAAGGTCTTTTAATTATCTTACACTTTGCTTAAAAATATTTTTTTTTCTAAAATTAATATTTTGGTTTCTAAACTTAAAAAACTGTGCTTGGAAATTTTAGATGCTGGAGACTCAACCCCTGAATTCAAATTGTTCCGTTAAATATATGGGGAAACCTTTTTTCACCCACTTTTACATCGCAGAGTTGTCCCCTCCATTCCTGAATTAACTCCTGTTCGTTTACTCGATGATTGGCCTATAAAAATAAATTTTTCACATCCACTTTAGTGTTATCTTTAAAGTTTAGAAACTTTTTAAAAGACCTGTTTAGTATTTTTATGATTTGGGTTAAAAAATCGTGTTGAAATTGTCGATTTTTCATGTTTAACGACATTCTTTATATGAAAACTTTCTTGCCAACGCTAGAAAGAAATTAATTTTTTAAAAAGTTATTGCATCGTTAATTGAAAAGCCAATATTGCTACTAAATTGCAAATTTTAAATTCACAGTACCGTATTACCACTATTTGCAATAACTCACCAAAGGCGAAACTTGATATTTAGGACCTTGTTTACTTATTTACCGCATATAAATTTACAGAAAGCGGTTAAACAATATATTTAAGAGATTCTGGCTGGTAAATAAGTTCAGTAAATACCGTTGGAGTAATATTTATTTCTTCGTGTAGTTCACCGCCCAGTAACAAAAACATTGTTTATTACCTTATTATACTCATGTTAAAACTTCGGCATTTTAGAAAATAACTGAAGAGTTGCACTATTGGAAACGGCTTAAAATGTAATTGCTTATAAGAACATGAAGTATTCAATTTTATTAATTTATGACTTCAAAAAACCAGTACGGAAACAGCTTGAACCACTGACCTCTACTATGGACCCCTACTCTTGTCGGCTGCTAAAGCCAAAAAATGGCAAACCATGGGCGAAAAAATGCGTTTCTGCACATCGGGCGCCAGTCATATTTTTGGACGTTGATCAGATAAGGGCATGTGCATAAGCGACTTCCTATTATCGATCGGTTGTTTCGTAGCGCCATCCGTAAAGAGCACAATATCGGCTCAACGCCATTTTTGTGTTTATTTTTGCTTTGTAAGTTACGTGTGATTTAAACGGATTTATAGCGTTTTAAGTGATTTATTTTATTTATTTTTGTGTTTTTATTTAATATAATGGAATGTGTACATATTTTATTTATTTTATTTTCCTTTTTCTCTATAGGGTAAAAAATAGTGTTGCTTTACAACGTTTTTGGATTTATAGTGTTTTCGTATAACATTAAATTTTCAAAATATGTAGTACGATATATTTTGAGCACTTTCCAAATGATTACCAAAAGATAAACTGAACTTTTAACCAATCAATTCTTAAAAAAAATCTGAAAATTCGCACCAAACCATAAAATAATTTATTCTATCATATGAAAAAAGTACATTCATCAATATGTCAAGAAATAGTATAATTTCTCCATCTATTACATTACTTACATAAATAAAAGCATACATCCTCAAAATGAAGTTGAAATATTTTAAAACATACATATATAACTTACAATAATTATAATGCATTATTATTTTGTTATATACATAAAATATTTCAGTACAAGGTTTATATTTTAGCCAGAATCGGCTATTGGCTCTATAATTTCTAAGCGCTGTTTGAATTATTTTTTCAAATTGTCAACGACTTTTTTCCAGTTGCTAATTTGCACAATGTCCATATTCTTGCATGACCTCATCCACCTTATATTTAACCGATGTTTCCACCCAGCTCAAATGCCATTCTATGATTTATTATTTTGTATGTCTGAAGATTGAGGACATGACGTTAAAAAGCGTTGTTCATTATTAATACTAGTTTTGGAAGTAAATTCAGATTAGTTATATCCATACTCATTTTATGAAATTGTCATGATTCATGTGGTCATGGCAATCCCCACTTTGAAACCGTCAAATTAAAAATTCATTAATATGTTAACAAAAGCAATATATTACGAAATAAGTTAGACAAATGTGAATTTCTTTTGTTGGTATATTTTTTTTATTCACCCTCAGCAATGACCTTGTTCACTTATTTTATTTGAAATAAAATTTTCATCATTTTGTCGGCAGAAAAATATTATTATATAAAATTATTTTTAAATTCTGCATATCCGTTGACAAACCAATTTCGCATCAATATTTTCTTAAAAAATGAAAAAAAAAAGATAAGGAAAAGAAGTTCATTATTTTTTAACAATTAGGGAATAAATTGCCTGACCTTAAGAATGTAAATTATTCACTCCCACCCTACAACAAGAAAGTTAACGCACACAGATGGAAACAATAGATTAGAGAAATAATAAGATACATTTCCTTCACAATTTTACTTTCACAGTATAAGAAATGACTAAACTAACTCCCATCGGTAGACACAGACCGGATTATTCCCTTTTGCTTCAGATGTTATTTCTGCCCATATGATGTGACTCCCAGAACAAGAAAGTTACATGACACCGACTTTTTTACTAAAGATTGCAAACATGGTTGCAACTTTGATAACTTGCTTGATTTAGACACCATTTATGACTAATGGAACTATCTAAATAGTTTTTCGAAGTTCGGTCCTGTCGATGGTCACCTGATCATTTTGTAGTGCGCATGCCGACATCTGATCTACGATGTTTACATTTTATTGTCGTAAATTTGCCGTTTTTGGGATTAAACTTTGCGGATCTATAAATATTTTATCTATGGCTTGAACCAATTGAAATAATATTATTTAGCGATATATTCTGAACAGTTTATTATAATAAACAAAATACAATGCTCACAATTTTTTATAATAAATTTTGTGAAATTAAACAATTTGTATTTTATGAATAAAGCCATTTATAATTTATATTTATCAAATTTTTATTTTAGAATATTTACTCTCGTACTCAATTAATAAACTTTATTTTTAAAGGTTTAAAAAATATTCAAATATATGTATTCACCAGTATTAAAAAAACATAGTGGAAAACTCAAATAACACATAGTCAACAAAGGCTATATGTTCTATACAAAACGTGTCAACAAAGATAATTAATTTCGAACAAATACTTAAATGGAGAATGTTCCGAAAGCAAGGGTGGATCCAAAGAGAGGCCATTGCAACAATGCCCCCCTCCAATATATGTATTTGGGTCAACAAAAATACCGGAAATCTTATATTCGAAGCATCCTACATCTATAGATCTATATATCTATTGTTGTAATATAGGAGAAAGTCTGACTTACTTCTTATCGACTTATCCCTGTATACTCCTATATTACAAGCACGTTCGGTATTCTTTCTTCGTCTCTCATATGGGTTGTCTTTATTTGTCTCTCTTTCCGGGCTATTATTGTTGTCATCGGGTAATTTGGCAGGGAAAACCTAGAAAAGACCTGCCATGTCTAAATCGGGTTAATGTATTACGAATTTCTTTCTTAAAAATGTGGGTGTTTCGTCCCGGTACCAACTATAGGACTCGTCAGTGGGATTCTAGTTGGTACCTTCCCAGACACCCGTCGTCGTACTTATTTATTTTCCGATCTCTTATTTGAAGTTAAATCTGACCGGAGGATGGCGGTAAGACGTTGAATAATACGTAATTCGGGGTGTTAGTCGCCGCAGTTCCTGAGCATCCAACGTTCGGCGTTCGTTCGAGATCAAGACTTATGAAATCTCAAAGAACGACGAAGTTGTCTGGCCTAAAGGGGGGGGGTCGTATTATTCAATATCTTACCGCCATCTTCCTGTCAGATTTTACTTCAAATAAGAGATTCGAACATAAATAAGTCGACGACGGGCGTCTGGGAAGGTACCAACTAGAATCCCACTGTCGAGTCCTATAGTTGGTACCGGGACGAAACACCCACATTTTTAGAGACCCGATTCAGACACGATTCGGAGCTGCATATAGTTGTACGTTTGCTGAATGTGATTTTAGCACTACAACGGCAACCAAAAAAATCGACCAAGGGCTCATTTTAAAGCTTAGAGCATCTATTTTCAAATGCTGAGTGCACCTTTGAAAAGTCCAATATGGCGACCGGATTTCGGAAAAAATAAAAATAAAAATTCGCAACCGATCTGGTCGTTTTTGGCTTAAATTGTAGCAGATCGATGGCCCTAACAAGCTGGTATGGTAGGTTGACAACATCCAACATGGCGAATCCAATATAACTCCTAAAAATTCAATATGGTGGTCGAATTTCGAAAATCAATCGATTTGCACTAAATTTGGTATGTTTTGGTTTTTAGGGTCGTTGATTACGAATCCGAGTTCGGATTTTCCAAATCCAGTATTGAGGACATAATATAGAGGATTGGTTTATTGAGTTTCCGCCTAATTGGGTCCACCAACTTGAATTTTGAAAATCTGATCACGCATTCCTGATCAGCGACCCCAACGACCCCTGTATAATAAATTTTGTACAAATCGGTTAATTTTCAAAAATGTCTTCCGCCATCTTGGATCCGCCATCTTGAATTTGGCAAACCTGACCTCGGATTCGTGATTACCAACCCCCAAGACCCCCGCACACCATATTTCATGCAAATCAGTTTATTTTCAAAAAATACACCCGCCATTTTAGATCTACCATGTTGATCTTGATAATTGTAAATTCGACCTTGGAGTCTTGGTCAACGACTCCAAAAACCCCCGTATACCAAATTTGGTGCAAATCGGTTGATTTTCAAAAATTCGACTATCCTATTTGATTTTTGACCGCCATATTGGATCCGCCATGTTGCATTTTGTCAATCTACCACACCAGCTTTTTAAGGGAGTCCATCAGCTACAATCTGAGTCAAGAACGACTCGATCGGTTGCGAATTTTTATTTTTACAAGTTTTCTTTCCTTGACACTCGATTTTTCTCAGGTTTCTGGCCGCCGTATTTTATTTTTCAAAGGCGCACTCAGCATATATATATATATATATATATATATATATATATATATATATATATATATATATATATATACCAGGATAATCTAGTTTGGCCTAAATACTTTAGGCTTAACTAGTTTGGCCTAGGCAGAGCTAAGTAAAATTAAAAGACAATTAATCAGATGAACAATATTTATTCAAATATATATAGTCTTATTTAATCATAAAAAACAGTATTGATAAGTAGTGACACACCACTTGTACAAAACTAGGACATAAAAATAAGGTAAACTGTACTTAATAATAAAAAGCTCATAATAAAAATAATTTTTAGAGTCAAACTAAAATTAAAAATGAACTTATTTGTACTTCTTAATGCAACATATAAAATATTTAATTTTTTATTTATTTTTACAGGGTGTACTATGGTAGCATTTTAAATTACAGAAAATTATTTTTTTTTAAACTGGCACCTATTTGTAGCACAGTTTTTAATACAGATCGCCTCACAAAATTTTGTCCGGTTCTAACTGAATATTTGGTAGCTATAGTCCTTAGTGAAATTTGAACATTTTGATTTACATCACTTTCTTGGAGAAATTTTTGAGTACAAAAATGGAATTCAGTTCTGTAATAAACAAAATTCTATTTTGACCAAATTACATAACATACTTAATAATGCTTTTTAGACCATACGAAATAGCGTTTATAAAAGCAATAATCATCGAAATCAGTTCAAATTTAACAGTGAAATAGAGTAACATTGTCATTCAAAAAGATTTTTTTTTTAGAATAATTTGAGAAGGAACAGATATTAAATTGCGCAACTAACCTGCAATATAGTGTTTGTCAAATTCCATATTTAGTTCCAGTATTATACAGGTCATCATTGTTTATTTCCAGAACAGCACTAATAACATTTCTCCCGCCTCTCGTCGCCCCCTCCTCTTTCTACATCAGAAATTCGCACAGTAACATTATCTCCCACTTTAGCTGGCGGATGCAGCATATTTTTATTTTTTTGGTCTGTTTCTGAAGGTTTTCAGCAGTTGTTTGTCTTGCCTTTTGGATATCATCACTAGTTTGAGAAGTTTTGGCATCATTATTAATACTATCATTTCCTGAATCATTGTGATAATTGGTTAAATCAGTTTCAATAAGTTTTTGAAGTTCATCTTCATCTTGAATATCCTTTATTACTTCTAGTGGTACTGATGTCGTTGAAAGACGAAATCTGGGTTAATTTCCAAACATAGTTTTGCAAGGCGATTGTTTTATGCACAAATGGTAGTCCCTGTTTTTCCTAAATTGTTCATACCTCAAGCCTTCTGACGATTTAGTCAATTAATTATCTTTTAGTCAACAATATTTTCGACACCGTGGTTTTCCATGCACTAGCTTAAGTTCTGGCCAAAGACTCGTCATTTTACATATACTACGATTGACGAATTTTCTTCCATTTTCTGACTGCAAAATACATGGGGTACCTATCACCAAAAATATATCATTCGAATGGTAGGCTACTTTTTCAGCTCGTTTAGATTCCCAAGCACGGAGCAAAACATACTTGGTCAAGTGGTCTTGGTAGACCATGATAAATCTAAATTTTCCATAAGGTTGAATCTGAAAATCAATTAAATCCACTTGGCATCTACTGTTCATTTCACAATGTAAAATTGGCTTAGAAACTAAACCCCTCTTTTTGTTCGTCTTCTTTTCTTGATATGTTATACTCATATACACATAGATAAATACAGTTTAATCATCTGTTTAGTGACATTAGCATATTTTAAAGATGTGTCAGCCAATAATCTATCGCGTCTATCGTGTCCCAGCTTTGTGAGCTGAATCAATAACATCATACAATTCTTCAGCTGGAATATAATATTTGGTGTTCCCTTCTTTACAGAAATATATATATATATATATATATATATATATATATATATATATATATATATATATATTCAGTTCGCTCGTAGACGTCATACAGTGAGCTTTGAAATTGGTGAATGAGATTTCACCGAAACATCAGCTGCCTTACAGTCCTGAGAGGGACCCGGCACATACACGGAATACCCGAAAATCTTCGATTACATATATATATATATATATATATATATATATATATATATATATATATATATATACCAATTATGCACAACATTAAAGCCATAATTATAAAGTTACTGTTTTAAAATAATTAATTTTATTTGATCAAATAAAATTGGTAAGGTTATGTTATTTAAATCAGTATTTTTTCTGTAATCTTTGAAGTCAGATTTTAGATGCCTCATTTAAACAATATAAACTTTTTTCTGTTAGGAATATAAATCACTGTGAGACAATAGCTTTGTTCGCGGTAAGGATTTAGAACCGATTCTGAACTAATACGCATGCGCAGTTGAAATAGCAGCGTTCGCGGATAACAAAGTTCAGAATTTTTAGTTACAGTCCCATGTTCGCGGAGAAAATAATTCGGTTCGAAATCGATTCTGAACCAGTCCTACCGGTTCTAAGGATTGAAGAAGAACTGTAAGTTCGGAATTTTATGCAGCGCCAGCTTTCATGCTGCGGCCACAATGTGCAACTATTTGAAAATTGTTTTTATTTTATTTTGGGTTTTTCTCTTGTTTATGTCATTCGTTGCATTTGATGTTCCAGTATATATTTTATTATATTATATTGATTTTACTTTAATTAGTGTGAATCGATCTAGAATCTTAAATAATAAGTTAAAAAGGTGTTGGTTTTAACCTAAAAAATATATATTTTTAGTGAATACTCCCATTATGTCAAATCATTTATCATCCAGCGATGAGGACTTAAAAGAAATTTTAGAGTTACTCAAAATTCCTAAAAGTGCTTACAATTTTGCCCCCCTTTTTCAGTTAAGCTGAGAAATGGACAAGAACTGGCGTGTATTATGGTTTGCGATAAATGAAGTTGCATCGTATAGGGACGTATCAGACCGGTTTTTAGTTTTATTAAAAATGCTTTTTGAATCAAAAAGAAATGGACCTAAAACTATTGCGTTTTATTTTTTGTTTAGAAAAACCCCCATCGTTTTATTAGGCGTATGTTTAGAATTAGATTTACTTCGAGGCTCCCGAAATATGAACTTAACACAAAATAAAGAGTAAACAATAATTATCTGTTAAAATATATATTTGTTTATCAAAAATTCTATTCAGCAAAAAACAAGACGTTTTATTCCAAAAGGAACTGACAGTTAGACTTTATATTATATAAGAATAACAATTATAATTCAATATTTCTTTAAAATAATACAAATAATAAAACCTAATAAAAGACAGTTTTAAGTTATTTAAAACAAAAAAAAACAACTAGTTTAATCAGCATTTAACACCGTATGCATACCAGAGTGGACGATTCAAAGTTCCAAAATCGTTCGCGGTAAAAACAAATCCTGAACCGGTTAATAACTGAGCATGCGCTGTACGGCAATCCTGAACTAATTCCGTACTAGTTCTGAATCGGTTCGGAAAGTGACCCGCGAACAAAGCTAATAGGGATCATTTTATCTAATTAGTAAATTTTCTTGTTGGAACCACATACTTAGTATTAGGTGAAAAGACAAAACTTAAACCATCGTACTCTTTTTCATTTAAAAATACAATTTTACTTTGATTAGCAATAATAGTTAAGTAGTCAGTTAAATTTGGGATATAAAAGTATTTTATTATTATCTGTCACAACTTTAACCGTGCAAAAGTCAGAAATGTTAATGTTGTTATTACAATTAAAAACCACGCCTGAAAAATTATTTAAAAAATCTAATTTTTCCAACAATTCATGACGAGCTATCTTCGCATTATTACTCTCATCTAGCTTTTTTCGTGAAACAAATAATGGAGCAAATGTGGAAAAATAAAAGGGACTGTCTTCTTTTATAGAACTATCCGCTGAAAGGAATTATACTCCCTAACAATATCACTTTCCTGAAAATGTAGACAACAAAAGAAGTAAAACAAAAATTATCTAGGGAAATCTTTTTCAACCATTTAGCTTTTAAATTATCATCTTTTGGGAAACCAAATGTTGATACAACTTGCCACTCAGCTTTTATGGCGCTATTATAATTAGATTTATCCCCGAACATACAGGAGGTTCTTAGTATTTTAATACTTAAAACGAAAACTGACCTATTTATAGAATAAATATATCCCTTTCTAATTAAATCATATTTACACCATCACCATGCGAAACTCGTTTTACTATTTTGTGAGAAAGTAGAATACTTAACAGTTTTTACCACTCACCTAACTCAGTTAAGATGACTGAATCTCGGATAGTCTAATACACCTTTAAAATTAATTATAAAATTTAATTGCAATTGCAATTTATTATTCCATTTTTATCGGACCACATCGTGTTTCAAATGTAATTTATTTTTAATCTCTTTTGATTTTCACAACCTGATATGTTACAAAATTATTATTTATTAGCCCTGTGAATGCATATATTGAATATTAAAATTTAATTAGTTTTTTATATGAATATCGCCCAGAAGCTTTTGTTTAGTTTTACCAGAGGCGGGTATATAGAAGATAAAGCATTTCGCTAAAGCTGTTTTATGCAAAAGCACGAAACTGATACCGACTTGGTTTAAGCCAGTGCCATAAAGCTCAACATACATGCGAGAATGCCTGTTTGCATTATTTATGAAAATAATTGAATATAGCACAGCTTCAATTATTACATATTTAATATAAATATTTTAACACCAAAGAAATTAGGACTGATTAATTTGTTTTTTGATTGACAACTCACCTTGTAACAATCTGAATAAGACCATTAGGAAGACCACGACTACGATGGAGAGATAACATAGCATCAGATCTTAGAATCACAGATGTAGAGGAGCTAATAACGGATAGAGTCAAAGGGAGACCAGAGAGAGAGAGATTATTTATCGCCTTTTAAAAATAAAAAAATTAATATGTGTAAAGTCAAAATTGAACACCCATCTGAAAAAGTTAGATTGAAAATTGCAATCTATTTTCAGTTAGCAAAACATAACATAAATAATAAATGTAAATTTTTAAGTAACCTTATCGTGAAAATATATTTTATATCTGCATGTAAATATTTTGCAGTCTAGCCGCTTTGAAAATAAATTTCTATATATATTGTTTCACAATTGGACTTTAAAGAATTCTAAAAATACCACAAAAACACCAAAGAAACCATTCTCCTTAATTCCCCTGACGTCGTTAAAGTGAATGACAAAACCTAAACCCTTGTTTCTTAAGCGGAAAAGTCCGAAAAAATTCGTTTAGCTTTTGTGTAGACTATCGTAAAAAAGTTTATAGGTTTGTTAAATAAGGGTCATTTTAAAATATTAATTGTTAGTCACCGGTTTTATACCTTTTATACTAAAAATTGCGTATGAATTAGATACGTATAATTTGCTTTCCTTAGATGAAATTACGTAAAGTTCTATTTTAATTGTATTGCTACGTATCGTAAAAGGGTGACCAAATTACACACACTTCTCCAAAACTATTAAATTTAAGACTCTCGAGCAGCTATATCTCTAAAAATATACATATATGCCTTAGATAAAAAAAATTATTAACAAATATGACACTAAAATTTTCCTAAAAATCCTTTCAAATCACTAATTTCACTTTCAGGGCCGTAAATGTTATATAAATCATTAATTCACTAAATGGGGTTTAGAAATAAACAAAATACAAAAGATACAGTACATGACTATAGGAGGCAATTTTCAAACACTCATAAAAATTTAAATTTTTCGTCAAAAATTTGTGTTAAAAATATCTTGTTGTAGACAATAAAAAACCCTACAAAATGAAAAAAGAAACAAGTTTCTACGATGATTAGAACCAAAAATATTGTCAAGAAACGAAAAAAGACGTTTTATTTTTTTTTGAGGTTATGTGATGATAAAAAGGGCTAAAAATTGTTTTGTGTGGGTACTTTTTGATGTAGAACAACCGGGTATTTTTTATTTTTTTTATTATTGAGGGGGCAGTTTCGACCTCTTAATTGGCTAGACTTTTTCAGGATGATCGTAGTACTCAAGGGCCTCGGATGCACGCTTAGATTTTCTTTGCTCTTATATTATATTCCAATAATACGTCTTGTCTTCCAACAACTCCTATAATACTTCGTTGTATCGACATTATCAGACTAACCCAAATTTCTAAGGAGGGAAGAACTTGAAAATTAGTGTTCTTTTTGTAACATGTAACTAAAATAGTCAATAACACATGCCTGAGATTATTTTACAGCAGTGTTTTCTTTATTGCTTTACATTGATTTTTGTTATGCGGATACGTATCCATATCTGTAGGCCTTAAAATGAACTACAACAAAACAAAAACGCCACGAACAGGCAAACATAACAATACAGAACCAGAGGATGGAAAACGTCGAACACTATGTATACTTGGGTCATGACATCAGAGTAGGGAAATCAAACCAGGATGCTGAAATAAAAAGAAGAACACAGCTGACATGGGCCGCTTTCGGTAAACTTGCATACATCCTGAAAAATAATTCAATTCCCATAAATCTAAAAAGAAAAGTATTCGACACATGCATATTACCGGTGTGTTCGTATGGATTAGAGACCATGTCCCTCACCAAAAAGTCTGCTCAAAAATTAGAAACAGTCTAAAGAGTGATGGAAAGAAACATGCTTGGAATATCATTAAGAGACAAGGTTAGAAACACCGAGATAAGACGCAGAACGAAAGTCAAAGACATCGTGAAGGAGGTAGCAAAGATGAAGTGGCGATGGGCTGGTCTCATAGCCCGATATGAGGACAACAGATGGACACAAAGAATCCTGGAATGGAGACCGAGGGAGACGACAAGAAGTACGGGAAGACCTCAAAAAAGATGAGTAGACGACATAAGGACAGTGGCGGGCAAATGGTGGATGAGATTGGCGAAGAATAGAGAAAGATGGAAACAATTGAGAGAGACCTACATCCAGAAGTGGATAGACAGAGGTTGACAAAGAGAGAGAGAGAGAGATTTTTGTTATGAATCGTTCAAAATTAATGTCTTAAAAAACGATATGAAACCACTACTTCGTTTGTATTATTTTCTATGATTTATTATAACATTCTGAAGGGAAGTAATAAAAAAAAAACAATATCTGCTGTGCTTTTTGGTTTTCGCGTAGTTCTATATTTTACTTACCGGTATTCCCAATACGTTGATTAAACATTCACTTGATAAAAAAAATAGCCGAAATTAAGTACATATACAAACTATTGTACATTTTGTATAATAAGAAGTATCCAGGTAATCCAATGATAAAAAGAGAAAAGTTTTGTTAGTACCTAGTAAGTCTTCCAGTATCTTTTGAGAAGTTTTGCAATCTGAGGATACACACAAATCTTGGTGTTTGGTTGTTTAATATTAGGTATTATTTTATATAATTTATATTAGCATTTGTCTTAACATATTTATCTTAAAAAACCACAATAAAATATTTTATATAAAAGTATTTTCAAGTCCATATCTTATAGTTTTCTTTCTTTCTATGTTTTAAGCTTTGTTTATACATAATTTACTTAGATATAAGTTTAAGGTATTTAAATAAGGCTCATCTAAAGGACATAAGATAATAATGTGTTAAATTCAAGGCTCCGGGTGACGTCTTCAGAAATCAGTGCTGAGTCATTGTATTAGAGCAGTTGTTGGATTAGTTCATCTGATCGTACTTCATTGTTGAATGACCTCATCATACCGATTCTAGAAGTTTGAAATAGATTTATTTTGGACGTATTTAAAGTATCTATATCCGTCTACCGCAGATCCCGTCATGATATGAATAGTTTTTAGTTTTATTAGAATTTAGAGTATCTCATAGAAATGATTATATCGAAAATATTAAGCAAGTATATTTATGAAAAGTTAACTAGTCGTCTTTTTTATATTATACTTTTGTTTCTTCGCCCTAAGTCACGATGGGCTACAGATTAAATGTTGAATTAATAAAAATTTTAAAGAATGACATAATCATTAATTTTTACTAATTATTATTAGCAAAACTATTAGTAGTCATAAAATAATTTTGAAAATGCTTAAAATAGGTGATAACTTAAATACTTTTTTATTTTATTATATAGTAGGTCAAACCTCTATCGCGTTGCCACTTGAAGGTTACATACATACATCCACTAGATCTTTGTTATTCATTTATGGACCCCAACATGAATTTTGTTACAATTGTCCAAATTGCTCCCGGAATTATTCAGAGGAAAATTACATTTTTGATAATCAGAATATCTAAAGGATCCAAAAAAAAAATTCTAAAAATTTTTTTTTGTAATTAATTATAATGTTTAATAGAAAGATATCAAACTGTCTGTAAATTAACCACTAATTCTGACATTTTTTATTAGTTTTCTATTAGGTATTCCGAGTCTTATAAATTAATAATAATAATAATAACTTCGACTCAGTACCACATGAGTGGCTCAAAACTATATTAAGAATGTACAGGGTCGACAATAATTTTGTTTCATTTTTAGAACGCATCATGTTAACCTGGAGAACTAGGATAAAATAGTGCCATCCAGCGACACCATCGAAACTAACACCATTCCGATACGAAGAGGAATATTTCAAGGCGATTCACTTAGCCCGTTGTGGTTCTGCCTTGCAATGAACCCACTATCACGCCGTTTGAACTCCACCAGACACGGCTTTGGTGTTAGAAACAACAACGAAAAGATAGTCAGAGTGAATCATCTTCTATACATGGATGATCTTAAACTGATGGCTGCTACCAGAAGCCAGCTGGAACAAATGCTTAAAATTGTAGAGGAGTTCTCCGGGGATATCGGAATGCAATTTGGACTTGACAAGTGCCGTATTTTGAACATCGTTAAAGGGAAGATACAACCGGGGGCTTTTGAAATGCAGAACGGTGAAACTATAGCTGCAATGGAAGCAGACCAAACATACAAATAACTAGGTATGAAACACGCTAAAAGAATTGATCATGGCACTATGAAGGCTGAATTGACAGCCGAATTTGTCAGGAGGGTAAGGCGGGTATTAAGAACTAATTTAAATAGTAGAAATTTGTTTAAGGCGCTCAACACGTATGCTTGCTCTGCGCTGAGCTACTCTTTTGGAATTGTAAAGTGGAGCAGGACGGACATCCAAAACCTGCAAAGAAAATAAGGACACTCCTAACAAAAGCACAAAAACCTCACCCTCGGAGTGCTATTGAACGTACAATGCTTCCAAGACACCAAGGAGGAAGAGGATTGGTGGATATTGGTAAGCAGCTCGACCAACAAATAATAAACTTACGTTCATATTTCCACAGGTTGGCGGACTCTTCCACACTACATCGAGCAATATGCGAGGCAGACGATTCAACACCGCTACAGTTGAGGGAACAAGATATTACTTCTCACCACCAAACAGACCAAGAGAAGTTACAAACCTGGCTACGGAAGCCACTTCATGGACGGCATCCAAATGAGGTCAATCAGGACAATGTCGACAACTCAGCGTCGAACTACTGGTTGATTTCAGGACAGATGTTTCCGGAAACGGAGGGCTTCTTATTAGCTATCCAAGACCAGGTTATTCCGACGAAGAACTATCGGAAGTTCATCATTAGAGATCCCTCAATAGAAAATGACCAATGCAGATATGGCTGTCGAACATCGGAGACAATTCAGCATATAACTGGAGGATGCCAAGCGTTTGCCGCAACCGAGTATAAGGAAAGACACGACTCAGCCGCTAAGATACTCCACCAAGAATTAGCAAAAAAGTTAAACCTATTACAGGTAGGAAAAGTGCCTTATTACAAGTACAATTCGGAGCCTATTCTTGAAAACAACCAGTTCAAGTTATATTGGGACCGAACGGTTCTGACGGATCAAACAGTAGCTCATAATAGACCAGACATTATACTAAAAGATAAAATTTCTAGGCGAACTACACTAATCGACATTGCGGTGCCTAACAACAACAACCTAAGGCCAAAATACAATGAGAAGATCGCCAAATACAGAGATCTGGAGGTCCAAATCCGAAGACAATGGGCAATGAACAGCGTCCAAACGATTCCCATAATACTGTCAACAACTGGAGTGATACCGAAGAACCTCCTGCAGAACATCAAGGGACTGGGCCTTAGTGAGCATCTTTATAGGCCGATGCAGAAAGCAATTCTCCTAGCAACTGCGCGAACCGTCCGAAAATTCATGGGAAATGCAGCAGACAACGTCACCTAGGAACCGATAACATGGAAAGGGTTCCCACAGAGCTTCATACTTTTGGCGTCTTTGTATGCCTGGTATGAGTGAATAATCCCTGGAGGGAGTGCGAAGCCGTTTGGCTTGTAAATCATGTATAATAATAATAAAGGTCGAAAGTTAAATCTGGTCAAATTTACAAGAATTGAGAAATAACAGTTAAATGTGTTAAAATTTTTATTGGTGCAAAATTCAATTTTGGGTCACTACGCTTTCTTTTAACTTTTTCTATATCTAGTTTTAGTTTAAACACCCTATTGTTGTCTTTTTGTTGATAAATTTTTATACAGGTTTTTTTCACATTTTAATTCTATTTTTCGAATGTATATCTCAAGCATTATATTCAATTCCCTTTCACATCTTTCCCTTTCTGTAAACACCTTACAGAATCGAAAACTCATATAAAATATACATTGTGTGTATATTCCTCCCTGACGCTTCAAAAGGGGATGTTCCGCCCCCCTTTTGACTCCTATATCAGCATTTAAAAGGCACCCCAAACGCGTATTTTGGAGATTTAGATTCTCTATTAAAACGTCTTTGGGGGGATGTTAGGCATAGATAGGGAGAAAAGCGATCCAGAAATAAATAAGGAAACAATTTAGATCTGTAACAGGTGTCGCTAGTAGTTATTATTCATTTCAATTTATTATTGTGTGGTGTTTGCCATAAAGTGTTTAGTAAAGTGGTATGCCATTGACAGCTTGCAGGGGTGGAAGTTAAATGGCTAAGAGTTTCTTAATTAAAATTAATATTCTTCTTTTAAAGTATTTTAAATACTTTCTTTTTAAGACAGATTTTTTAAAAAAAGGAAAAGTTAATGTAAAGTTAAAAATATACAAAATCTTTATATAAAAGTGAATTTTGACCAACAGATAATATGATTTCATTTGTACAGATAGAGAAAAATAAGAAAAATAATACAAACGTTACCCCCATTTAAATCAAAACTGTAGATAAAAATAATAAAAATATGAATATAACTAAATCAGTCAAGAAAACGACATCTGCAAAGCAATTACCACATAAAAAAAAATAAAGAAATAATAAGTTACCTTGAGGATCACAGTTATTTGGTCGAAAGAAGAGCCTCTATATAGTTTTTGAGGACACTCACGCCTCCGTAATCTCCTTAAGAAACCCTAAAAAGGCAGAACGAGGCAAATAAGTTTAATAAATGAACTGAGAGCGAAAAATAGTCTGCACAAGGTGTGTACCTGTGAAATAAATCCTTCAAAGAAGATGTGGTTCATCGACCACTGCTACAACAAAAACAAAAGGTATGGTAATATAAATAAAACATCCAAAAATGAACAACAAATTGCAACTTAGCCGATAAATCCCAACTAATGGGGTGAAAATGTCGGACTCAAGTTGCTTTTACTTTACGATTTTGTTAAGACCAAAATGGCCGAGTAAAATTATTGTTCAACAAAAAACAGAAAGGAATGAACATGATAGAGGTGGCCAAAATGACAACAATTGTACTTAGTCCCCGATATGAGTACAATTAAAACTGCCACAGTCACTTTATTAACCAGAAAAGACATATTGGTCACTATAACTTCCGAAACCAAGGTAGAGACTAGATGAACAAAACACATCTTCGTTGTAGCGTCTCCCTTTATACAGGGTACGGCAACGGATGCGTACGGCAGCTCAATATGTCGGAGGGTAGGTTCGTATCTCTTTTAGAGATAGTTGTGCTCTGCTTTGATTACTCAATAGGCGCCCCCTGTTTTACATTATCTGTGTTACTTACCTTTTGATAATAAACAGGAAAACACATAGGTATCAGGAATGATTTTAATTTATTGACTGATGGTGTATAGGTCCATAATAAAATGACTTATTTAAAACAAAATAACAATTCCATTTTATTACGAAAAAATTATATGCATAAACCAGGATGGTACAATTTTTTTATATACCCTTTCTTGATAACTATAGGTGATCTTATCATTTTTTAAAGGTTATATAGAGATTTGGCCGCAAAACGTTCTAGAACCTTCAGTAGTGAACATAACCCGATTCTCTCAATCCCCCCACTCCTCGACCTTGACCTTGACCTTGCTTCACCCCTCTTTGGCCCCGCCCACATGTCCTTGTCATTGACCTTGAAAGTGCACGTGTGCTTTGGCCTTGGCCTTGTGTTCAAGGTTGTGTGTGTGACCTTGACCTTGACCTTGGTCGAGACGACCTTGACTTTGTTGAAGGTCATCTTGGGTGTGTGACCTTGAAGTAGTTATTTGTGCATTGTAATAGTGTGGGATGATCTTGAAATGATTTTGACCTTGCAAATTGTTCTATAAATTGTGTGAGTCTACTTGCATTCATTCAGTGTGAAATGTCAGATACGGAACTATCTAAAGAAAAAATTATAGAGCAAGTCGGCAGAGTAATTTGTTTATATCAGAGTAATTTAAAAAGTTTGTGTGATTTTGAAGAGAAGGATCTAGCATTTTTTCCTCTCGAATATTTAAAAACTTGCGTTGATACGCTGAGTTTACGGCAAATTTGGGATAAGCTGCCAGCGTCATATCGGTGTAACAAGGAACTACAGTTAAGCTTACCCTGTTACATTCACTATGAACAAATATATCGTCATCATATAGATGGGCCACCACCAGCAATAAAAAAGTGTCGTGAATGTAAAAATGAGTGAATAATATGAATAGTGCTTTGCAAGAGACAGTAAAAAAATTGGGTGATGAGTTCACTGAAACGGCTAATAATTATTTCAATGATGCAATGAAAAGTCGAGCAGAATGGGCGTCGCGCTATTGTGATTTGGCTTATGAATATGAAAAGGCTGCGAATGCATGTCGTAAATATTGCAGCAAAACAATAAATTTACAAGACTTTGTTCGTGAGATAAAAAAGTTGGGGTTTAGTGACTGTTTGGAAAAACTGATTAGGTTCATTGCAGATCCGGTTGTGTTAGATGAAATTAGAGTGTAGGACTTAAGTTTAACGTAGTAGTAGTTAATATGGAAAGTTTAGTGCGAGAAATGTACGAGGAATTTCTAATTTCTGCAGCCGGTTCGGAATTTTACGCATATGAAATGCAAGATTCGGAGGCTCAGGACTTTAGTGTATTTTTTAAGTATATGGACCATGCCGAAGTGTGTCTTTTAGCTAGTATAGTTTGTAAGAATTTTCTTAGAAATAAAAACAAACACTTATTATTGAACAAATTAAGGAAATTAGGTTTAGGTGATAATGTTAAACGCATAGAAGAATGGCAGAAAAAAATCAATGAATAAAGTACATAAAATGTAGTTATTTGTTTCATTATATTTTGTCCTTGAAGTTATCCTTATACCAATTTAAATGTGTGACGTCATTTGACCTTGAATACTCCTCCCACTATTTCTATCGTTAAGCTACCCCCACCATTGTTACAATTCGACCTTGAAACCTCGCTATAAAGGTTCGTGGGAGAAGAAGTGACTTCAAACAGTCGCAGATATCAGTGGCATAAACATCAAATATTGTGTTCGTGTAGTGTTCTGAAAGTGCTTTTATATTCACGGTAATTTTTGGATTTATATACCATTTTTTCAATAATGAGTATTGCAAAAGAAACTCTAGATGAAATTAATGAAATGTTTAGCAAAGATTTCGAGGTTTTAGAGAAAAAAAAGGTTACCGAAATGATTGTAGGCAAAGTGTATAAAATTGTAAAGATGGTTTCAATGACTACACGATTTGGTAAAACTCTTTTAGTGGCTTTACACGATGACGGTGATAATAGCACATTTGAGACTTTTTTACCAAAACGTGTGGCCGAAACACTACCTGACGATATTGTAGATATTATGAGTAAAACTAAAGATAAATACACTCTAACTTATTTGGGACAGGGCACTAGAGTTTTTGGAAACAATACTCGAACATTATTACGTTTTGGCTCATTGGAGTAAATTGTATGTAAATTGTTTGAAAAAAAGGATGTAATTAAATTTAAAATATAGTTGCACATGTCAGAATACTTACGCGTGTTCATTATTTCTGTTAAAGATGTCTGCTGATGCGACGACGACGACGACGACCGCCAACGAATGTGTAGATAGATACATATTTTGGTTGGGGAGAGAATTAAGAAATAGGGCTCACGATATGTTAGATAGCGTAAATGATTGGTCGCATATTGATGTAACCAAAGATCAATATAAGAACGAGATCAGGGATACAATCAATTTTATGGCTGGGGCACACTTGTGCGACAAATTTTTATATGGTTCCATAGACATGGATACATTTTGTGCTGAAATGGTTGAAGAAGAATTAAAAG
Source organism: Diaprepes abbreviatus (assembly GCA_034092305.1). NCBI lineage: Eukaryota > Metazoa > Arthropoda > Insecta > Coleoptera > Curculionidae > Diaprepes > Diaprepes abbreviatus. The sequence goes on along the minus strand of JASJET010000129.1, from coordinate 14,991,113 downwards.
AATACCTCGTCAATATTCCACATTTACCAGGTGAGCTTGCTGCAAAATATGAATTGGTTTCTGCAACAGCAACAGCCCAAGACGTTGACGATCGAAATAGTGTCGGATGGGATAGAATTTTGAGCAACGAAAACGAAGACATGGAAAATTAATTTTTTATAATTTTTGTATTTGTGCAATTAAATAACTGTAAATAAATATCTATTACAATCACAGTTTTATTTTATTTCTTTTATAAACATACCAACCCAGTAGATCATAGTCAGTGTTTCTTTTTCTCAGCTGAAATATTTAATATAAGTAGGGCAAATAAAAATAAAATAGTTTAGTAAAGATTGAAAATGAGTCGAGGAAACAACACAATTGATAAATTTGGTCGTCAGAAATATAATGAAAAATATCATATATTATCTGGGCCACAAGGGATTGGTTTTAAACTTACAGCGGATGGGCAGTATGATATGGGTGGAAAAATCATAACCAACTTAGGCGAACCTAAAGATGATGACGATGCTGTGACAAAACACTTTGTTAATAGAAAGTTTTACAATTTTGCAGCTGTAATATGTGACATATTTAACAAGGATGTCCTCCCCATGATATACAAAAATAATAGTGAGCTTAAAACAAAAATTGAAGTTATGCAGAAAATACTCTATCATCAGCCTTTAAATGACTCATTAAGCGCACTGTCGTACGACTCGACTTCAAAAAAAATCTAAAAAAAGCAGGTTAAAGAATAGGAGAACGCACTCCGAGTGGCATAGCCTTGAAGATAACGTCGTAGTCGTCGGTGAATTGGACCTTCCCTCCAAGAATATTGAAATGTTATTTATGTGTATGATGTTTTATTGTCATTGTTTTTAATAATGAAGATTGAAATAAAAAACTTTATTTTACAATATATTGTTTATTTATTTTACATTTTAAATAAAAAATATAGTCATACAATATGTTATTTAAACAATATTAGCTTTATCTATCCAAGAGTTGAAGTGGTTGGGAAATCCTAGCCATTTAACAAATAATTGTTCGATGTGATTTTTCTTGCGTTGTCTAAGGACCTTTTCTACTAGATAAACGTCAGGACTGCTTGTTTTTTGTAGTTCTGATTCGTAAAAACACCCTCTTATAGGCTGACCTTCTAACGATTCCAACAAGTAAGTAGGTGGATTTGTAACGTTAACTTTTACAACTTTAAACAATTCGGTTGACCAAGAGGGCGTATATCCTTTCTCGAATAAGCTTTTGTACTTGCTAATACGCACAATGTCACCCATGGAAAACTTAAATTTTTTAGGTACAATTTTTAAATAATCATATGCTTTAATATGTGTTTTTTCTTGCACGTCTGCAGGCTTCATTCCAATGGTGCGATGTTTCGAATGGTTATAGGTTTTTGTTACTGCCGATAATATATGTATCCATTTGTAAGATCCTCTTGTCGAGAATTGTTTATATAAATTATTTTTTAAAGTCCTTATGACTCGCTCAACAATTGCAGCTTTCTTTGTGCTGTAAGTGGAATAATGATTTATATTATATTTTTTCATCAGGGCTTGAAAGTTTGTATTATAGAACTCCTTTCCTTGATCACTTTGCAGATTTGTTGGTGTATATGATGCCTCTTCAATGATGCTTTTCATCGCATTAGTAACTTCTATACCAGTCTTGTTTTTTATGGCTTTGGTATAGACAAATTTCGAGTAACAATTTATACAGACCAAAATATAACGATAACCATCGTTTTCATCAGCATACTGTTGCATTTCAGCCAAATCAATTTGCCACAAATCTCTGTATCCTTTTATTATCGTGCGCCGTCTTACAAAATTTTTTCTAGCCGTTCTATGTAGTTCATTAACAATCTTGATTTTTTCTAGACTGGGCTCCATATTATTAGTAATACTAAAGGTTTCAGATCGAAGGAAGAACTGAATAATATCATTAAATATTGAGCTTAATATATTATATCTTCTTCTCGTAATTCCTCTATGATTGACATAATTTCATTTTCGTGTCCAGTGTGACCGGCCATTTTGGAACTCCACAACAAACGTAAACGATCCACCAACTCTTTAGCTTTGTTCCAGTAGACATATTGAAATTTTTTCGAAGATAATTTCTTTTTTGTGGGTAACTGTAGTTTTTCCGAGAGATTTTTTCTTGTAATAGTACCACCTAATTTTGTGCCCATTATCAGAGGTTTAATAATTCGTAAATATTTGTTCCATCTGGTCTCCCGTAAACCATCACTTTTTTTAAAATTGTTGTAGACAGCACTCGTTGATTCCAAAATTTCCTTGTACGTTGAAAGTACATTATCACTTAATTGTTGTTGTTCCTTGCCTACACTTGGGGGTGTTTTAAGAAATAACAAATCATAAAGTGCCGGTGATCCACCATATTCTGCAATATTTTTCCCTTTTTTGTATAAGACAATATTTCCATTTCGAAAACGCACCTCTAAATTACCAATAAAATTTTTGTTATCTGTTTTTGAACCAAAACGTACACCATATACAGTATCGTATAGAGATGGTTTCGAACGTAATCCTTTCAGGTGTGCGTTTAAAGTATCGGAAGTTGTGGTGTCAGCGGATGCGAGAGATGTATTAGTTGAAGTTGAGGGTGTATCAAACACCGATTGGCTAATATCTTCTTTTGAAATGCGATGCTGCTGCTGCTGCTGCTGAATAGGTGTGGAGGTTTGAAAGGAATGTGTAGGTTGGGGAAAACCTGATATTTGAGTCGACTGCACTGATGTACTGAGACTATGTGACTTTGTAGCTGGATAATGTTGTTGCTGTTGTTGTTGCTGCTGCTGCTGCTGCTGCTGACGTTGCTTAACCACATCAGATATAGTTGTCAACGGCTTAGAAATGGGTTCGTAAAACTTTTCCAATTCCACAACATTAAACTCTTTAGCCGCTTTAATTTGTTTAAATTTTTTTCTGACGGCATTGGTAGCTTCCACTAGTTTACGTTTTAAGTCGATCGCGTTATTCATGATGTTAACAAAGGACGTTTCAACAATCAAATGAGCATTTTCCCTTATTATTACAGTAATATATAGCTATCAAATCCTTTGCGGTATCTTCCCGATTTCACATCACTGTCTTTATCAATTACTAAAAATCCATACTTATTATCCCAACATTTTGAGCACATTTCTTGAAATTGAGTAAAAGTTAGATCCGGTGAAACGTGGTCGGAAAATATGTGTTTCATATTCAACTCATCTTGTTTAAACATAATAATAAAATTGGCGTTGTCTCGCACAAGCTGTTTAGGCACTCGCGAATATGTTTGCGCTAGGTAAAAGGAGTCGATATTTTTATGACGTCCCATGCTAAAGTACGATCTTATAACATCTTGTTTTTCACATATAACATCATCAAAGATAAATATAGAGTTTGGTTTTGCATCGGACGGTACCACAATATTACTGGAATCACTAAAGGCATAGTAGCCTAAACCTTTGATGGGCGCTAAAATTTTCCTTAAATACTCATATTTCGGTTGATACAGAGATTTCGAGTAAATATAGACATTTTCGAAACGTAGCCCAAGGGGGTGTGTAAGCAGCGAAATCATGACATTAGTTTTTCCACAATTGGATGGACCAATTAACAGGCCGCGAATAGAGGAAGGAAGTAGAGGACCGTGTCTCTTCATTATCTTCTTTTCAAATCCAAGTCCGACTTTTTCATCGAGATTGTCAATAGGAAGTTTTTGTTTAAGATCGATAACGCGCATCTTAGGAAAATTTGATATTTTATAGGCAATTTTTCACAAAAACTGTCATTCAGATGCCGAGCGTCAAACGAAGTGGACGGTCTCACGTTTCCAACAAAACTGGATACGGTATTGTGAATTCGTTAATAAATAAATTACCATTCGAGGTACACATTCCTGGTTATCAATATTGCGGACCCGGAACAAAAGTAATAAAACGTGTAACAAGAGGTGATCCAGGCATTAATCCTTTGGATGCCGCATGCAAAAAACACGATTTAGCCTATTTACATAATAAAGACAACATAAGTGCGAGACATCGAGCGGATTACGAGCTCGAACAAAGTGCTTGGAATAGAGTAAAATCGAAAGATTCCAGTTTAGGTGAAAAAACAGCAGCTTGGTTAGTTACAAACATTATGAAAGGAAAACAACGTTTTGGTATGGGTGTACCATCATCATCATTATCAACAAAAAAAACATCTAGTAAAGGCACGCGTCATACAAAAAGGAAAGGTGTTAATAAAAATCGACATGTTCGGAAAGCCAGTTTCGGAACAGCTATTCGACAAGCAGTTCGAAGGGAATTATTAAAAGCCGGAAGTAAAAATGTGTTGGAAAAAAATGTCATGAATGCATCTAAAATAGCTCTGTCGGCAGCACGTAGATCGGTAAAAGCGGCAGGTGGCAAAAGGAAGGTTCGTACACCGAGAATAATACCGATTCCTAAAACTGGTGGAATATTACCATTAATACCAATTTTTGCCGGGTTATCAGCTTTGGGTTCATTAGCCGGTGGGGCAGCGGGAATTGTGCGCGCCATAAAAGCAGTAAAAAAAAGCAGCGAAGATAAAACCGGTGCCGGCCTGTATTTAAAATCGAAAGGAAATGGTTTGTTTCTAAAGCCATATCGTAAAGGTATGGGATTATTTTTAAATCGTAGATCAAAAAACTAATTGAATCCCTACCTCGAAGACCACTATCTAACATCGATATAGAAAAATATGCCAAAAAGAAAAGAATAGGACACTTTCGAGGCGTTTATATGAGGGATTTATTACCTAGACAAGGTCCTCGACGTTACGAAGCAGCAATAGTGAATTTGGATAGTACGCGTGGTGCAGGGACTCATTGGGTAGCTTATAGAAAAAATAATTCTAAAGTAACATATTATGACAGCTTCGGCGATTTACCCCCACCGATCGAATTGGTACGATATCTACAAACGGGATCGGAACCATCAAAAATTATTTACTATACATACGATCGTCAGCAGGATTTTGGAACAGTCTGGTGTGGACATTTGTGCTTAAAGTTTCTTGTCGAATCATCAGCGTAAAAGATGTCATCATCATCATCGTCACCATTAACACCGCAAATGGATCGCAATAACTATACTAAAATGTTGCAATCACTGAAAGCATTTCATCTAGCCGGTGGATTAAGGAAAATGACCGTGAAACAGTTAGAAAACATGCCCAAGGAAGTAATGATTGCATTAGCCCCAAATGAAATTCCATTCGTTTGGGAAAAGTTGCCGGAGCATCTTAAAAGCGATATCGATATATTAAAATATCAGTGCGGTTGCAAACATTATTTCAGCAGCAGCAGCAGCAATTTAAACGAGGTTATGACTGATGAGGATCTTACGGCTAGAAAAATATTTTGTTGTTATTGCAAAATCAGCGATGTGCGCATAAAAGCAGAAAATAGCATAAAAACATCACTATCTAATGCAGTGAGAAAAGGTGTGACGATGAATCTTTTTAAATGTTGCCGCTAAGAATAAAACCGAGATGTGTGATGTTTTAATGGTTAGTCATGTCTTATACGTTCACACTAACAGGACACTCGAGCGTCTTAAGCGCCGATTTTTATCCACCAGTCGAATTAAATAGAGAAAACAAATATGGTCTGGCATTGCTGGGATTTTACACATACAATTCAATTTTTAATGTGGACGAAAGCAACAATAAGTTTGCCTACATGAAGGAGGGTTACACCACCGAGCCGATACAATTGCAGATTCCACCTGGGGCCTATGAAATAGATGAGATAGGTAAAGCTATGTTGGAGGCTTTGAGGATTTCAACTGAAGAAAAGAACGATGGAATCTTTTACTTGGTTGCTAATAATAATACGTTGAAATGTGAACTGAAATCCCAATATACTATAGATTTCCGGGGAGAGGCGAGTATCGGTAAAATGTTAGGATTTAATCATACAGTGTTAAAAAGAGACAAAAAGCACGAATCAACCGAGATGGTGGAAATAATGAAAGTACGCATCATACGCGTAGATTGTAATATAATTTCCGGAGCATATATGAATTCGGTGGAAGGTCATACCTTGTTCGAATTCGATATCGACGTGGAGCCCGGTTACAAAATCAGTAAAGAACCACAAAATAATATTTATATGCCGTTAATGCCGGCAGGACGTCAGTTTATCGACAACATTACTCTTCGCATCTTGGACGATAGCGGTGATCTAATCAATTTTCAAGGCGAGAAAATAATCGTGAAATTGGAACTGAAGAAACTTTCATAGAAATGGGTTTTTGCTTCAATCGTCAATTGTGTGTGCTGTCGACTAAGATGGGGGAACCGCCGAAACATAATAAAAGTAAAAGAAGAGTTAACGTCAAGGTTAGTCGTCGTCCAGACGTTAGATCACAAACATCTCAACAGTTATCTGCCGAAGACTATAAATTTTTAAAATCAATCGGTCTTAAAGTGCGAAAATGATTTCCACCACCAGCGATAAAATAGAGGTTTTCTCCGAGCCCATCTTGGACAATTCCATTATTAGTCTAGAAGAGCATACGTATAAACCATACGGATCTCCATCATTCAACAATTCGGATGAAGTCCGTATCCCCATTAATTTTCAAGATATTATACTGGATATCGCCGAAAGTTACATATATATCGAAGGAAAATTTAAACCCATAGACGCAACGAAAAGATGTTTTTTATCAAATAATGCCCTCGCATTTTTGTTCGATGAAATTCGCTACGAGATGGGAGGTGAACAGGTCGCCGTGGTTCGTAAACCTGGAGTTACGACGACATTAAAAACCATGGTTTCATTCGGAAGTTTGCAACAAAGATCTCTCATGACGTGCGGATGGGGTCTCGACGAAGCAAACCAAGATATCGTAGACACGGCAAGTAACGTATTCTCCGGGAAATTACCCTTAAAATATCTTATGGGATTCGCCGAAGATTACGCAAAAGGTGTTTTCAACGTAAAACAAGAGCTTATTATGATTATAGCTCGCACTTTTACCAATTGTTACGTCGGCGAAGTAGAGGCAGAAATTAGTATCGACAAAATCGAATGGAAAATTCGTCACATCATTCCAGACGACAAGCAAAAATTGAAAATACTGTCTCGCATTAATAAAGGAGGAAACAATGCCAGTATTCAAATGGCATATCGTAAATGGGATCTGTACGAATTACCAGCTTTAAGGCAAACATCTTCCGACGTGTGGGCCTTGAGAACGAGTACAAGTCTGGAAAGACCGCGCTATATAATCGTCGGGTTTCAAGACAGCAATAATTGCGACAAGAAAGAAAAAAACGCAACCCAGTTTACCCACGCCGACGTATGCGACATTAGACTGTATCTGAATTCAACCGTTTATCCATACGAAAGATGGAATTTAGATTTCGCCAAGAAACTGTACGCAGCAGCCTATTACAATTACGAAAACTTCCAAAGCAGCTACTACGGGCGCGAGATAAACGATCCGATGATAACGTTCGCGGAATATATGAAAAACCCCGTTTTTATTATCAATTGCAGTCATCAACCAGAGGCGATTAACTCATCGACAGTGGATGTAAAATTGGAGTTCCAAACGAGAAAGAATAAATTCCCCAAAGACACTAAAGTGTACGCATTAGTTATTCACGACTCATTTTTTAGTTATAATGTATTAAACGGTTCGGTGACCAATAAATCTATATTTTAATGTATCTATTATATGTAACACAAAATAATGTTCTTGAATCAATAAATTTGTAATGAGTGAAGTAGTAGTTTTATATTTATTTGAAACCCAACCAAAAAAAAAAGCTGGCGGAAAAGCCCACTCTTTAAGAAAAGAGTACGGGAATTTAGAAAATGGTGGTTTATTAAGTGGAAAAAAGAGCTTAAATAACACAAGAAAAAATTTTTAAGGCAAAATATGAAAACAACGATTTAGAAAATTTGTAGGAAAGTAACGGTTAGGAATAGGGAAAAAAGTTATAAGAAAAAATTATAGAGGAAATCGAGTACTATAAGCAAGCATTTTTCTCGATAGTAAAAACGTAAAAAAAATTTTTTTCAAAAAAAAATTGAAAAATGGTAAATGCGCGCCAAAGTTGAAGTTTTGGAGCAAAATGATATTAGGAAATTAGAAAGAGAATTTTTTTCTACATATGGTAGTACTTTTCAAAATTCGGAAAGATGAAATTTTAAGAAAAGGGTTATAGTAAGTTAGTAATTTGGATTTTTTAAAGCGCTGTAGCTCGGGAACCGTTCAAGATAGAAAAAAAATAAAAGCACTTTGATAGCCCAAAATTTTGAGGAGAATGCGATGGTGTAAAAAAAATTATAATTTTTTTTTTTTTTGAAAATGATGAATACGCGCTAAAGTTGAAGATTTAGAGAAAAACGGTATTGGGAAATTAAAGAGAGAACTTTTTTCTACATATTGTAGTATTTTTGAAAATTCGAAAAAATGAAATTTGAAAAAAAGGGTTATAGAAAGTTAGTAATTTGAATTCTTTAAAGCGCTGTAGCTCGGGAACCGTTCAAGATAGAGAAAAAATAAAAGCACTTTAATTACCTAGAATTTTGAGTAGAATACAATGGTGAAAAAAAAATTTGGAAAATCTTTAAAATGACAAAAAATTTAGACGAAAAAATTGAAATTCTCGAGTTATGAGGCTAGGGCCGCCGAACGGGAGTATGTGGAAGTTGTAGGGGAGGGTTTTTTTTTTTTTTTTTTTTTTTTCTAAGTCCACCACCGCCTCCCCCACCCTCCCACCCGCGGAGGAAAAAAAAATCGATTTTTGATGGTTTCAGAGCGATTGCGCGGCTCCTTCACCATTTTCTCGCAATTTTTGAGGTATCGATTTTTTTATTTGCGGTGACAGAAGTTCGGAAATTTTTTTTTTGGATTCTAGAGAAAATTTCCCACAATATATGTATTTTTCCAATTTTTTATCGTCAACCGTTACGATGCCAGAGCCCATCCAAAATGCGATGAAAAAATTTTTTTTATATTAGCGAATCGGGAAAAATAGTGTGATATACTTCAACTCTTCCTTATTACGATTCCGTCAAAACATTTTCAAAATTTTCCTTACCTTGCCTGAAAATAATTAAAATATATGCATAATTTGCATTTTTTGTAAATATGTAGCAAAGTAATGGTTAGAAATATCAAAAAAATTTATTTGAAAAAAATGTAGAGAAAGTCTAGTACTATATGCTAGAAAAGTGGAGGGGGGTAGTTTGTGTCCATACCAGAGATACGGTGAGTTATAAAATCATATTATTCTCAAACTTATATAATGCATATATGCACTCCACCTTACCCCCTCCAACTTTTTGAATGTATATAGAGGCCGGTATTAGAATTATTTCATCATTACACATTCGATCGGCAAGATGGAAGATATACCAAAAAGGATCATTGGCATTGTCAGGCCATTCGTGCCCGGCAAGATATGCAAGTGTGAGGAGTGCGGGGGTACCGCACCAGGAGCGGCACCTTCGGCACCGCCTGCAACGCCGACACCACCAGCGACGACGACGGTGCCGCCAATGAGAAGACCAAGGGCTGCACCTAGGTCGGTGTTAATATCGTTGGGTATTACTCCACGGTAGGCACCCCATCCTCCCCCCAGGCCCTTTTAGGGCCACAAAAACGGTCCTTTTCAGGACCACATTATATTTTGATCGTAGTTTAGTAATCGTCACTTATGGGGCGAGATATTCGTTTAACGACGATTTGTCTCGTAGCTTAAGTGCCAAGTTATATGCTTGAGAACCTATGAAAATGTTAACAGTTCAAACAAGGTTTCTATTATTTTTTTTTTGTAATGTATTCTTCACAAAATATTAAGAATAAGTCTTATTGTCTAAACAAATCTAATTCCTTATTTAAAGTTTTTGAAAAAAATCAATAATTCTATAAGCTCTCACCAATACATAACATTTAGAATCCGTTGGTGGGGTGGGGGTAGTTCTATATATATGAGACTGGGTCAGTTACACAGTCATATATTCATCAACCCTCATACGATAAACATGGAGGAAGAAAGACCCGCCAGCCGAGGCTCATCCATCTTTAGTGATGACACCGTAGCCGACAACGTTGGAGACCTGCAAGTCTTCGACGACGACGACGAGGTGGATTTTGAAATTGACGTCCTACGTTGGGACGACTTGGATGAGCCGATTCCGCTAGTATATGACCATGATCCGGGTCTAGTGGAATTAGACGACGCGGGTGATTGGGTCTTACAAAGACTCGAAACTCCGTCGCCGCAGCCAGAGCCGGACTCGACGGAAGATGCGGTGCTGGAAATTCCAGCATCACCAACACCCGACGACCCACAAGGCCCCTGCGATTCGTCAAGCTGGTGGTCGACCAGCGAGGATGGGGCACCATAAGCCCCACACTCTCCCTGGCCCTTTTTAAGGGCACACAACAACGGTCCTTTTCAGGACCACAAAATACTTTGATCGTAGTTTTAGTACATATTAGTACTTTGTTACTAATATTGTATGTATAGAATATACAATATTAGATACAAAGTATTAAAACTTTAAGTGCTGGTGGAACCCAGCTAAATCGTTCGTTCGTATTTGAGACCACAAACAACTTTTGGTCTCAATACGTAATATGACATTTGTTTTCACCCCCCACCATTAATTTGTCTCTATATATACGACCATCAATACTTATTACAATCATTTTAGTTCAACATGTCAGGGACTCAACAACAACAACAACAACAACAACAACAACAACCCATCCAATGCCCTGTGGTAGATTCTACCACAGAGAATTGTTTGGAGTGGGAGCCGAACGATCCTAGATGGGATGAACTTTGGCGGTTCATCATCGAATACACAGAGGACAGCACCGCCACCCCCGCTGATGATGATGACGGGCCGTGCGACTCCACAACTCAATAAAAGAGTCGCATGTTTTAAAACCAAACGGTCCTTTTCAGGACCACAAAATAATTTGATCGTAGTTTTAGTTGGTTATAATACTTTGTAACCAATATTTTATGTTTTTTTCATAAAAACATACAATATTGAGATACAAAGTATTAGAAGTTCTGGCGACAGAACCTTAACTTCATAAACCGAACCATGTTTTAGCATACTTGTAAATATTATCAGAAAATATTTACAACTATTGCTATTGCGTAGTTTTAGTGGATTATTCACTTTTTTTTTTTTTATTACCTAATATTATGTGGGACAGGGCCTATATGAAATAACACACAAAAATAAATTTTCAAGTCATTTTTATTCTCATTATAAAATATAAAAAATTTGATCAAACACTTTTTTATTAACTACAATATATATATATATATATATATATATTTACAAACTTAATACTATAAATTAAAAGCTAATATCTACAACTACCTAACACCTACTACATAATTTATTAAAGTCCTCTAATTGTCTTTTTAACCGCGCAGATTTCACCTTTTTTATCTCTAATTGTTTTTCAAGTTCTATAATGTCACTGGCACACTCGTTCACTTCATTCACTAACCGTTTTTTCATGGCATAAATGTCAGTCAATTTGGTCTTCTGAGAGTTGGTGAAGTCTTCGACCCACTCCGGTTGTGATGGCTCGGAAGAAGACGCGGTTTTATTTGGTGAAGACGATGACGACGACGACGACGACGAAGCAGCGGAAACTTCATCGCCTTCAAAACACCGCTTAAACCGCTTCTTCATGGGTTTCCGGCACCCCAATATCGGCGACAGTGGTGCTGGCGCTGGGGAAGACTTCACCTCCGACACTATTACATTCTCGACGCTGGCCGGTGTTGGTGGCGTTGGTGGTGTTGGTCCATCGGGGCCTTCTATGACTTCCACTTCTACTGACAGTGGCTCTTGCGGTGCTGTTTTTAGGAAGTCGGGTAATGGAACAGGGGTGGAGGGACGCTTAAAGTTAAACTTTTTCTTCTTCCCTTGTCCCACACCTTTAATCGCCGAATAAAATGTTTTTTTATCGGCGATTTCCGACTTCCGCATAGTCAAGAGCTTTTGCAGTTTCGACGCTTTCGGAGAAGATTCCCTAGGCCGCGATGCTTTTCGCACAACCACATCACTAATCACATTAATTTTTGGCTCTTTCTCCTCCGTCCAGCATTCCAGGAATTGCGCTGCCGACTGAACCAACTCCTCGTCGCGACCATCGTTGAGGGCTCGGTCTTCGGCATCTTCATGCTCCACGCCATTCCAGTTCTCGAACACCCCCGGACTTAGCACCTCTAAACCACTCATGTTATCGAGCATGCCTTGCTGTGAACCGCAGCTCACGTCAAGAGCATCTAAAAGAGACCGTACACTAGACATTTTCGATATTCCAACTCACACAATTAACTTTTTCTTAGCACTGTACTGTTTGCTGTTCTGACGAACTGTGAAGAGCTCGAGCCAGCAAGTCTGCTTTTATGCCCATTTCCCCCACTACACCGCCTTTATTCCTTTTGTTCGATGCATTAAGTATAATATTTAAACTTGTCAGATGCAAGGCCAAGGCCAAGGCCGACGTAACCGGCAATACCAGGGTCGTTTTCAGGGCTGTAATTTTCATGGATTTTTTTTTGTCCCTGTCAAGGTTATTTTAAAGAAGCATATAAATATAGTACTAAACTTGTTAGATGCGAGGCCAAGGCCAAGGTCAAAGTACCCGTCAATGTCAGGGTCGTTTTCGAGGTTGTAATTTTCAAGGATTTTTTTTTGGTCCTGTCAAGGTTATTTTAAAAACAAGGACATTAATGAACGTGCCATCCAGAGAAGAAATTGGGTCATAGAAGAAGCTTACCTGTACAGAAGAAATTAACATGTATTTTATTTCTTAATTTTTAATTTTTTGTTTGTTATTTTTTTTATTTTTTTTAATAATAAAAAGTAAACTCAATCTTTTGTTATATTTTAATTTTTTTTCAATAAAACAATAGTAAAATGAATCTGTATGTGTATTTATTAAACATCACCTAAAATACGTTTTGCAATCCATATTTTTCTGCAGAGTCCGTTTATTAATGAAATAGAACCATATATTAGGGTGAAATCTAATGGTTTCAAATCAGTCTCACATAACAATGTCAGAAGTAAACACTATTGATAAGTTCGGTCGCAAAAGAAAATTTAAGGATTTTAACTTTATGCGAGGTCCTTCAGGAATAGGTTTTAAACTTACACCTAATGGAGATTACGACATGGGAAGCAAAAGATTGTGCTATTTAGCAGAACCTCTTGAAGGAGACGATGCGACCACACGAAATTATGTTGATAATAACCTTGCTCAGTGTGTGCAAGATACGCAGAAAGCTTTACATGACTCAACAATTGTTATTAAAGATATATTCAGAAACCAACTTGAAGGTTACGTACGCAAGAAATTAATTGAAACCGGTCAAGAACTTAGAGGATACATTGATGATACTGTTATTGCAATATATGAACTTAGGCAAGACGAACTGCGTGATGAACTTAACTCTAGAATGTTGAAAATTGAAAAGACTATGGAGGATCTTGTCAGCAAACCTGTTTCACATTAAACATTTACTCGTAGACCTGTGCGTTTAATTTACTATTAGACAAATTTTTCAACAATAACTTTTACAGTTTGTTATTTGTCGACACTTCATTATATTTATAATTTTAAAATAAAGGTTCAATAAAAAAGCAATCAATCAATGAATACATGTTTTTTATTTAAAAAAAAAAAAAAAAAAAAAAAAAAAAAAATTACAATACTATCGTTACATATTAATGTTGTATGTTTAATAGAAATAATAATAACAATACAAATAATGAAATATGGATTTTCCAGATTACGTGCTGTCCTGACTTAGAAATGATTCCAACACGGTGACTAAATTTGCTAAGTTTTCTTCCGGGTCTGTTTTGTAAAAATCTATGTCTGCATGCCCCCAAGGTAGAGTTTTGGTTGAACTGGGAATTACATAACGTTTATCATCGCTATGTGACAATGCTACTTTATTTATTATGTTGGTATAAATGTTATGTAATTCACTTCTAAATGTCTTCATCTTTCTTAATATCAAACCACCCCGTTCAACAATTCTTTGGTAGTCTTCCTGATGAAGGTCTTTCTCGATAACACATTTTTTGATACCTTTGGCTTTTTTTAATTCATTATTAATGGACTTTACATAATAAGCCTTCGCGCCGGTACCATAAAAACTTATTATCGGATCACCAGGAAACTCATCTTTCATTCTACCAACTACAGAATTACTTTTAATTATGTTGAAATTATTAATTTCGGGGTAATTTGATGTATCGAATTTTTCGGGGTTTTCTGATATAGTTTGATAAAAGTTTTCCGTATACACTTTTAATATAAGCGAGTCAGTATCGGTGTAAAGTAACGAAGCATCATCGCCAAACTTGGATTTAATAAAATTATAATAAAAATCGTATATTACAGTCTTTGATATATCTAATATGGAAAAACCGATATAAATTGGTTTATTGTACAATATTTTAACTTTATTCATATGTATAGCAACAAAGTTCTCGGTAAATATCGAGCTACTATTGAAATTGGGGCGGGATATTAGTGCTCTAGCTCCATTTCTGCCTACACTGTTCTCCCAATGTGTTACTAATTTTATATCCTTTCGATTTTCCACATTTTCCATAGTTTTACCAAATATCGCGTTATTTTTTAATTTAAAAGTGTCCTTCGCAAATTTTGTGGTGGCCTTGTTACGTAAATTGGTATTAAAATCAATATACGATTTTAGCCATTTTGATTGCTCAAACTGTAATACTCGATGGGTTTGCATTACCACTAAGCCGTTGGCGATGGCTTGTTTTAAAGTTCTATAGTGTACAATGTATTTTTTTTTATCTTGTAAATTGGGAATTAATTTCGGTAATTTAGCGTTTTCTGTTGGCGGTATGATATTTTCTACTAGAAATGGAAGATCAGAATGTGCATCATGCAACTCAGTCGGATAATGCACATCCACTTCCAAAACGTAGCCATGTAAACTATCATCACCAACAGCCATAATATTTAAATCCAGAATTTCGCGCTCGCTTAACCATCGAAAACCACCATATGGTAATGCTTGTGACATACTATGACCATATAGATTTGTAGCATCAAGGTATGTTATAAATGAAGAAGGTTTTGTTGGGTCATAGTCTGGTAAAAAAATATTATTAGCGATGTGCTTCCTTTCTGTACACTGGCTTATGCCGCCGCGTATACCTTTCTTAAAAAAATGTATCATGTCTATATCAGTTAAGAGCTCTAACTCTACCTTAGTCATACGTAGCATACAATCAAATGATAAACTTGGAAGGGTATAGTAATGTGCTGGATCAAGTTTATCGAATTTTAAGCAATTATTCCGAAATTGCTCAAAAACATCACACAATAGCAACACATCTGATTTTAAATACACGTCCGAATAGTCCCCCAAAGTTTTACACCCAAACAAGCGCCATACTTCTTTTGCTCTTCTATAGCTTTCATCGCTAATATGTTCTTCCCGTAAATTATCATAAAATTCATCTTTACTTGGAAGACATGTATTTTCCATTTTTTCTATAGAGTCAATAAAGCTATAGGGAAAAACACCCTTTTGACGCATCAAATTAAATTGGTTGATATTTGAAAAATGTTTCCGCGTTTCAATAAAATCGTCGTCGTTTAAACCGCTGCCTAAATTTTCCAAAGACGTTGACAGAAATTTAAAACTATCAATAAATCGCAACTTTAAATATTTCCTCTTGACTTTTCCACATTTACTATCAAAATAATCGTGCACATAAATGCTTTTGGTAAATGATATGTACTTTTCCTTACTTTGAGCCAAAACACCAATTTTATCCCCATATTTACATAACTCTTTTATAAATAAATGGCTGTCGTAGCCGCTTAAGTTATGAAATATGATAGGGATAAAAGAGGGTAATTTATAATTTAAATTACAAACGGAATGTGCAGCACCAAATCTTTTTGCACCAGTTATGTGACAGTGGTCTCGTACTTTAATCTCACCCTCTTCAAAAGGGCCTTCACATATACCACATATTTTAGCATCATTAAACTCCCTTTTTTCTTCAGGCGTTAACGGTTTCATAGGCTTAATGTCTTTTAAATATGTGTTGTATAGAGCCCTTAAATCACACTCGATACGATCCACAAAGACTTGAGCTGCATTATTCCCCCGAAATAGCTCAAATTTCGAAAGTGAGTCGTCAAAAGAGCATTTAATTAAATAAGCAAAAGAATATGGTTCATGTTTAAAACTTTTTACAGTGTAAGAATTTTGTGGGTTTGGTTGTACCGTTTCAATGGGTTTTAAAACAGATTCGAAATCTGCATAAACCACGAATGGAACGCGCATTTGCTTTTCTATACCCTCGAATTTTAAAATATTTTCCGGCACACTCTTTCCAAATTTATCGATTTTTAAATCCACTGAGGGTGTTTGCGTGAAAATGTGGTTACAATCGTAGCTTTGATGTAAAGTTAAAGCTGACGGTGTACTAAAATAAATGAGGCAACCATCACAGAAATATATTTTATGTTGTTGACAACTAATTTGACTTGAAACTAAACGTGATAAATCCCGAATCCAACAATAATGACTCTTTGAACAAGTCGTATCGCAAAAATGTTCACCGCCATCTTTACTACTACAGTCTTTTGTAATTAACAATAAATTTACATGGCCTATCCAACTTTTTTGGCGCATACCTCAGTGGACCAATAACTTCATGTATTATTTCATTATTTTCATATTTAGATTCCAGACCGTATACGTTAATTGATATGTTGTTCATTTCCTCAAATTTTTTAATGTCACGTAATTTTACTGGAAAATCCATACCTGTTACATTTAGCACTCTAGAAAAATGGGGGTAGGATGTCTTCTGTGAAGGCTCTGCTGTTGGAGGAAACAATGCTGATGTTACAGCCCACGCAAAGCAAAATTCGTCCTGGTTAATCACATTGACGACAGCTCCTTTCTTTTCAATAGAACACGGCAACTTGATGTATGATGAGCCACCCATAGGCATATACTTGTTGATACCAACTTCCAAGTATAAAATTCGCACAAGAGCCCATCCTATAACAAGAAAAATAATATATAAAAATCAGTTTAATATATCGGGTTTTGATTTTTCCATACCTGAATCTTTCTCCTGGAACTCTGTCGCCTGCGTTTTTATTGATTCGGTGAAAGAATGGTAAACGGCATCCAAATCACTTTCTACACTAATTATTTGATTAGCAGTGTTGAAGGATTTTTCACTGAATATTTCTTGTGACGGAAGCATGTACTCGCCAACAGCTGTCATGTTAACTTTTAAAGCATGATGCACACGCAATAAATTATTAACAAGTTCCACCACCTTGGATTTAATGTCTGCAAAGAACATTACGTAATCGGAATGCTCCATATCACTGCTAACCCGATAGGTTGCAATTCTTCTTTTGAAGGCACATTGAACGAGTTGCACACCATGACATACCGGCAAACATGAATTATTTTTATGTTGTTGTGTTCGTTTATGCGCTGACATATGATTTATTGGAACATCTACATTACATGTAGCGCAATTAATTACCGGAATCGTCGATGTATACTCTTCAATTCGGAGCCGTTTTCCTCCAGGCACTTCATTAAATCTCGCCGCACACGATTCTCTTTTATGACGTCTCATATTATAACTCTTAGTAAACTTAGAACCGCAATTTTCACAAACATATGCCATGATTTGTCAAATATTAACACATGTACTACCTATACAAGTCAGAGCCAACTGATGAATGAAACTGCCCCATACTCTATATAAAACCATTCAAGGTCACCCCCAACCACGTAACATATCTTCAAGGTCACACACCCAAGATGACCTTCAACAAAGTCAAGGTCGTCTCCACCAAGGTCAAGGTCAAGGTCACACACACAACCTTGAACACAAGGCCAAGGCCAAAGCACACGTGCACTTTCAAGGTCAATGACAAGGACATGTGGGCGGGGCCAAAGAGGGGTGAAGCAAGGTCAAGGTCAAGGTCGAGGAGTGGGGGGATTGAGAGAATCGGGTTATGTTCACTACTACCTTCAATGCCAAAAGAATAGAAAGTAATTTTTTACAAAGTTATCAAGATGTTTTTTACATATTATATTATGTTATAGGTAAATATGTTTATATGCATAAAAAAAATTGATGTCAGGTCCTATTTTCTAAACGAAAGTTTTCTCCTACCTTGTTGCTTATTTACACCATACCTTCTACTTCTATTGATTGGATCTCGCTTTATCTGCATCCTTGTTGATCGTGGATGAATGGAGCTTCATTTAGTTGAAACTCAAATGTAAAATGAGCCCAATCGTCAAGATCAAGATGTTGGTGCAATACAGCCAGGAAAAATGGAGCCAGAACAGTCAGAACATGGAACTAAGCCGAAGAAGAAGAAAAAGAAGGAAATCCCTGAAACAAAAGTTGTTATTTTTACCACATGTTTGTAAAGATAAGGGGCGAAATTTTACCTCATTGATTAATGAACTGAAATAAAAAAAAACACATGACAGTCTGCCCTTTTAAATCTAATGACAGGATTTGCCTACTGCCTTCGACGGTTCAACCGTAAATGAAAATCTCTATCGCAGCCAGACGTGATATTTGTTCTTAATTTTTGCCAACCTTATTCCCAATCTGGAGCATTCTAACCTAGTTCCGAACTTACACGGATTACCAGGTAATACATCAAATATTGGCAAGCCATGGAAAATTATCAAAAGGAAAATTATGATCAAACAGTCTAAAGTTACTAATCATGATTAGAACAAACTCCAAAAAAAAAAAAGTTATAAATTCCATACTGTATAGTCAACCTTAAATGATCAAACTCTACATGCCGTGCTCGTGTCAAACGAATCGGGTATACATCCACAACAAATGCTAGCTGAACTATATTACTGGCTATAACCTTATATTTTTACTACTGATGTGGAATGTAAATAAATGTGAATTCATTAAAAATAAAATATTTTATTACCTTCAGATTCAAACCAAATAATGTGATATATCAACTACTGCATTTTACAAACTCTGTTAAGAAGAAAGAGTGATAAGTTATAAAACCAAAAGAGTTGTGAACCAAAAAAAAAAATCCATGTTTACAAATTTTAAATTACAGGATAAATAATTAAATTTACTCAGGTAAAAATATACAAATTATATCACATTACTAAAAACATGTAGCATTGATGCAAACTGGCAAATTTAAATGCTACATCGTATTTCGTATATTAATCAATAAAGAAAGAACCCTTTGTCGATAAAACAGTCCTCTAAGCAATATGTCATTATCAACAGAGCATAAGTTACTTGCACAAATTTCCTATCTAAAAAGATGAGAATGACATTTAACATAACCTAGGCGGAATATATACTGAGTCTGCAAAATTAATTAAAATAATTTCAGGAAAGCTTCTAAACCTAGATCTAACTGGAGAAGAAAAAAAAAGAAAGGTAACAGTAAATAGAGCATCTATAAAGAAAACAGCCAAGCACGATGTAACAAAATATTAATGTAATTAAAACTGTATTTTGCAGTGTGAGAGCGTAGGATAATAAATCCGAATTGGGCGAGAAATTAGAAAAGAAATGGAGTTCAAAATATTGTGAAGCCAAATGTACAATAAAAGAAATGTTTTTATTTAAGGAACTAATAGGAAATGCTTAGGGTAAACAAGGTAAAATTAACTGACCTAGCTGTAGTGAACTTAAACTGAAATTTGAACTATGACAACTCTCCCTCTCCTTCGGAGGGAGGGAATCTTTTCGCGAAAGATAACCGACGATAAGTTCCTAAAAATACAGAGAAATCAGATCAAAATTAAATGTAAATGAAAAGGATAAGCTAAGTTTTATAATCCAAAAAGAATGAAAAGGTATTGATTATATCTTTTACTAATACAGTTAGGCAACCACGGCAAAGTAACTCAAATGTAACCTGAACTAAATCACCTTAAGGTAATTAATAATGAAATAAAAATTTCTTTGAGTTCCCCGACACGAACAAACCAGCGCCCCCCCCCCCCCCCCGGAAGTAATGAAGCAGCAAACTAACTCGACGGAGGTATGGATTACGGTTCTATCCCTCAGATAGTCAAGGGAGCCAGTATTGTGGAGTGGAGTGGATACTGCAGAAAAGGCACCGTATCGATGCAAGATAGCTTGCAGTTCAACGGGTTTAGAGCTGCTATCGCCTTGAATTTAATGGACTTCCTCTCTTCGCTATTGGTGATTTGCTCACTTTTGGTTAATCAACTTTAATTTAATCACACTCAGAGGAAGAGTGTAACAAGTTTTGGCGCTCAACGTGGGGCAGAATGTAAACAAAATCTGCGAAATTAATTAAAATAATATCAGGAATAATGCTAAACCAAGATCCAACTGGTGAGAAAAAGAGAGGTAGTATTGTAAATATATAACAACAATTATACATTTCCAATGCTGTGGGATTATGCACAGAACGATTATCTAACGATTTCAGAAAAAATCTCGTCAAAAGATCGAGTAAAACCTTTGAAATTCGACATAGAAATTTTTCCCACAAGAAAAGCATTGGAAGGCGTGGCTTATAAAATTAAACGAAATGCAGCAAGCTGATTGGTTATTTCGAGCATAGACTACAAATTGCTTGACAAAACGAGTCAGATTTAGTATCAACTTAGCTATAAAGAAGAAAACTTGGAAAAACAACAGTTGTGAGGAAAGAAGACCATCAGTTTTGAAGAAAGAAGTCATCAGTTGTGAAGAAAGAAAAAAGGAAAGTGAAATTTCGTCTCAAAAGTTGCTGTTCTTACGGCAAAACGCTTTTGGTTCGAAATTTCTATCAAGAGAGCGAAAAATTCAGGAAATAGGACGATTTCCTCGCAGATTTGCTGAATTTCTAGGCCAGACCTTCCCTGCAACTGAGACGATTTTTCTGAAGACGGCATAGACCTTCCAGAACTTCATAGAAGAGTCATTAAACTTAAAAAACCCATATACGGAATCTTTGGGCGTTTAGTAACTATCACTTACACCCCGATAGCGAAAAACCAAAGGTTTAAGAAAACCTAAAGCGAAACGCAACTTTCCGGTTTAAATGCGGTGTCTGAAGATTCCCTAGGTATAAACTAGAGTGAATCAGGACAGGTAGTATCTGCTTACGAACGCCTGAGGTAAGTTTCCGAACTACCCGCCCCTCAGACACTACAGTTCGAAAGTCGGGTGCTATTCAAGACTGCATACGCGAACTGACGTTGTAGTAGCGGATCACCGATATAAAGATCGCGAAACCGCTTCTATAAATTTCAGAGTTTTCCTTACTCCCAAGTCTTAAACCAGAAGCTTGCCATAAGCCCTGAAAAAAACCAAGAAAAAACCGATCATAGTTTTATTAAAAAATCGTTTTTCTAGGATGGGTCACGCCCTTTTTTTCTTCTAAATTACCCAAGAAAACATCATTTTCTGGCTCTTTCAAACCGCGATATAAAACAAAACAATCCCCCAAAAAGATTTCCCGAAATCCTTCTCACAAAACAAAAAATCCGTAAACCGGAAAAGACAACAATTTTTGGGTAACTTTTCGCATATATTTTTTACAAATTTGCGTATTCTTTTCGGATACAAAAAGACTGACAAAATTACGATTTTTCATTGACTTTTTCGGATAACTTGACTTACAAAAAACCAAATCAAACTTTTCCTAGTTGCAACGAAAAAAGCTAATTTGTTTTCAAAACAAATTAGCAAACCCTGTTATCTTTTTGCACAAAGACACGTAGATCTATTCTCGCTCACTTTCCATACGCGTCCTTTGTATTAAATTGTCCCTTTTTATTTTTTGGCAATACAAAAAACAATTTTCATATTTTTCAAAATTTAAGAGCATGGTTCAAACACAAGTGCCCATTCCAAAAAACATCAAGAAAGGGGAGGCGGCTCGGCCTTCAGCTGGGTCGGGAGGTTATGGTGGGTCCTCTCCGGCACCCCCTGCTGGGTGCTCTTTTTTCCCAACGACACAAAACACAAATGATTTGTTGAATAACTTTCAGCAAAATCTTTTATCTTTCGACGACCCTGTAACACATGACGTTCGTCCCCGCAGACTCGTCCCATATGATTTCGAAAATGAAATCACGAATCCATACGGCGTTTCGCCAACGATTTCTACCCTGCTTTCTTCTTCCCTTCACAACAAATCACCCCCTTTTGTTCCTGGGTTACGACCTTTGGATAAAAGAAGCCAATACGCTGCGCTCACAGGACTTAAACTACAAGACGACGATTCGTACGCACAGTATTTGGATTTGAGTTCGGAAAGTTCTCAACCTTCAACACCAGCAGGATTTCAATACAAAAGTTTTGACAAGACAGATCATTTTGACCCAGAACGGTACGTTACAAGCCATGGCTACTATGCAGATGTGCTCAAAAGTGACGAAACCGTAAACGCCAAAATAAGAGGGCGGTCCTTTGTCCGATAGTAGTAAATAGAGCAGCCAAGTATGATGTAACAAAATATTAATGTAATTTAAAACTGTATTTTGTGGTGTAAGAGCGTAGGATAAAGAAAAACCGAGTTGGGAGTGAAGTTAGAAAAGGGTTCAAAATTTACTGAAGATAAATATGCAATAAATCGAATGGTTTTTATCAAAGAACTAATAAGAAATACTTGAGGAAAATGATATTATAACAAAGTAAAATTAACTGACTGAGCTGTAGTGAACTTAAACTGAAATTTGAACTGTGATAAACTTAAAATTTATTTCATGATAGAACATAACAATATGTAGTTTAAATAAAATATAGATTCGCATTGTGTAGAATTGTATTACACTTTCATTTTTGAGCCGTCCTGTATGTTCTAAATTATTTTTTTTCAATGATAAGGATATTTTCTCAAGAAGTTTGTTACATCTTTTGTTAAAATTAATTTTTAGAACAAGTTTTTCTGTAATAAATTATCGGTTTCCAAAAATGGTTATGTTAAAGATACAAAGTTACACCTTGATATTGTATGGCTTCTTATATCCTCGGCAAATTCGGAAAACTTCGGAAATTTGTGATATATCGTCTAATTTACCAGGATTTAACATTAACGAAAGCTAAGTTCGAATATATTTGGAAAACATCAGTTTCTTAAGGAAAAACGTTATTTCGGGCAGAAATATCACAAGTTAAAAACTCTTTCAATTAGAAATAACAATCCTACTAGACCGCTATAATTGTATATCTTTTTTGTTTATTATCTACGAATCTATTTCTTTTGTATAAGGGAGTATCATATAGAGAATAACCCAAATGTACGAAAACACATTTATTCCCATAAGGACGTTTATATAAGCTAAATACGAAATCTAAACTTAAGTTTAAAGGGAGATTTATAGTTTGTCGTCAATTCAAAGCTTAAATTTAGTAAGCTTGGTTCTATTTTATCATTACTGTGCAATTTTAAAATCTATCTAATATCACAATATCTTTTAAACTAGTAAAAATAAGTTAAATAAGCTGCTTTTATTCTACTTTCAAGGAGTTAAAGGGAAAACTATATACAGAGAGTTTATTTCCTGCAAACACAACTTTGGTCCTCTCTTCAGAAGTGTTTTAATCACTTAATGATTTCATCAGTGGAGGTGTATCGAAGCAAGAGCAATACTCGGGGGAAGCAACTGTTTATATAAAATATAAATTCCGAGATATATCGACAGGATATTAATCCTGCAGACTTTTTCCATGCCAGGCGGAAAAATATCGCCAGTCTATCTATACATCCACCAGAATAATGCGAAATTTAAAAATTAAGTAAAAGATTTCCTTATTTCTTATCGAAATTTTCATTTTTGTCTTGTCAAAATGTTTTCGATAGTTTTTTCATATTCATACCTAATGGAAAGAGGTTTCAGTTCGTTTGTAAATTTTCTTACAAAAAAAGAGCCAGATTGAAAATCACTGGGCGAAGATATTCAGAAAAAAAAATGCAAGCTGCAGGAATTTTTGCGTTCTGTGCATCGTCCTTCACCTGCCATAAAGTTCGACAAGTAGATTAAAAGGATTGATTTTTTCCTGTAGTTAACTTAAATTTTACAAGTTTTGATTTTGTGGCGTTTTAATTAATGTTAAGGTATGAGTTGTACTTCAATTATATTTTTTATTTTAATACTTTCTCATCTACAGTAAACTCTAATAAGGTGCATAGTACTGGATCAAGCATTGATTTACCGATAAAAAGCAAAAGGCGACTGTGCCTGTTGCCCGGTGTCAAAGATACGAAGAAAAACCTCAAGAGTGTGTGTTGTTACGTTGACATTTTTTATCGACTTCTAAAAGAAGGAGGTTCTCAATTCGTCGAGTATGTATGTTTTTTTTTATGTATGTACACCGATTACTCCGGAACGGCGGCACCGATTTGAATGAAATTTTTTACGTTATGTTCAGAAAGTTGCTGTGGTGGTCCCATATTTTTTTGGAGAAAGGTGGTGCAGTAATATCCAAGATGGCGCTGACAATATGGCGGCCAAAAAAAATTAATTTTGTCTGATTTTCTTCAAAATTGGTATGGGGGAATTTTTGGGGTCGTACACAACGAATCTGAAATTATTTAAAAAAAATTCAATATGGCGGATCCAATATGGCGGACAAAAAAATTTAATTTTGTCCGATTTTTTCCAAAATTGATACGAGGGGGTTTTCAGGGTCGTACATAACTAAACTAAAATTATTTTTCAAAAATTCAATATGGCGGACGAAAAATCAATTTTATCCGATTTTTACCTACGCTACAAATTAGTGGATAGTCTCACAACTTTTCTTTCCCTAAAAGTTTAGTTAGTTTTTCGTTAGAATTCATCTTAAGGTGTCAGGTCATAATTTCGACATTAGCACAAACTCTAAAATTCCTGTGCATTCGATAAGATATATATATATATATATATATATATATATATATATATATATATATATATATATATATATATATATATATATATATATATATATATATATATATATAGCCATCTACCAATATCACTTTTTTCGTTCAAAAATAGCAAAATAAATTTTTGCAACATCAACGTCTACTTTTTGTTTATTGAAATAGAAATGTACGATTTTTCTTTTTTTTTACATCCGAAATAAAACGAATACTGATAAATCGCTGGATACTTTCTTTTCTACAGTTTACCAGGATTTGCTAAAAGTATTTTAATTTTTTATCAAGATAACTTTTCCTGGTGTTTTGAATTACCATTAATCGTCTTGGGTTTTGTAGGTTACTGTGGGAATATTAGTAAAGTATTAAAAGTGTCTGAAAAGTTCATCAGTGATAAAATTATTAAATGACGATTTAAATTAGACAAAAGTTTATTTTGAAAGGCAATATCTCATTTAAATTACCTATTATAATATTTTAAGTGACCTTCTATTATTTTAACCTTTATAATATAAGAACAACCTGCTAATACTAAGTACAGCATCTCTGACGGCAGATTTATGTTTTCAAAATGAAATAAAGAATTAATTACTAAACATATGTTTTTAATAAAAATACTTTTAAACAGAGTAAAGATGCGGATTTCATTATTTTAAGCTAATGTCGTCCAAGTTAATTCCTTCAAGTTGCACACATTGTTCGAAACGGACCCCCGTGTTGCGAGCCATACTCTGCAATAAGCTCGATAAAATATTGTTGATTTCTTGGCAAATAGTTTCTTTTAATGCCGCAATAGTTCGCGTTGTTATTGTAAACTTTCCCTTTTAGATAGCTCCATAACAAAAAGTTCATCGGGGTCAAATCAGGCGGCTACGGTGGCCACGGGGCGTCCTTAAAACGACTCATCGAAGCAAAGTTACTGAAGCTTTGGCCGTATGTGGGATGTCTCCATCCTGTTGATGAATACTATAGATGCGCACGCAGATTCGGTAAAGACAATCCGTAATGATCCTCCCATAATTGTCATTATTCACATTCATTGCCTGGCCCCGGGCATTTTCAAAAAAAAAGGTTCAATAATTCCATTCGTGAACAAAGCCCACCAGACAGTTACCCTGGGGCAATGTAATGGTTTTTGATCTTTGAGTCGTGAATTATGGGTTTTCTGGAGACTAGTAACGGCAGTTTTCCTTATTAACATGTCTGCTTAACCGAAAATTAGCTTCCTTACTCCAAAAAATGGAATTGTTCGGAACATCTCTAACATTTGTTTGAAGGTTGTAGACAATGTTGAAGATTGACTAGAATGTGGTTGTTGGACTTGTATTCTCTTTATTTTTTATTTATTTTTACGACGTTTCGATTAGGTTATATCTCTAATCGTTATCAAGTATAAACTGAATGTTTTCTCTTAAGTCTACGAGCTTATATAGGGACTGTGTCCATTGAAGCTCAAAGTTTCGCTTCCCTGTACACACCTCAATAATTTGATGTTACGAAGTAGTGGTTGCCAAAGATTAGGTATCTCAACACTCGGTTTACTGAAGATGCAATAATACCGATTCATTGGAATAAGAGGTAGCAAATATTAAATCCGATATACAACAGAATGGTTATTTTTTGAAACTAATTGACGATGTTATAAATAACTTTAGAACAACGAACACTGGACAGCAAGAAACAAATTCCTTCTTCACAATTCCGTACATTAAGGGAACTTCGGAGAAAATAAGACAAATTGCCAGTAGTTATAATATAAAAACAGCCTTTAAATCAGGAAATACACTTAGAGCTCATTTAACAAAAACAAACCAGAACGTACCGATAAAAAAGAATGTGTTTACAAAGTTCCATGTGAGTGCGGTGATAACGATTAGAGATACAACCTAATCGAAACGTCGTAAAAATAAATAAAAATAAAGGCAATGCAAGTCCGACAACCACATTTTAGTCAATCTCTCTAACATTATTTCACAAATAAAGTAATTTTCTTTTAATTTAAAAAAAAAAATCTTTTCAAAATTTCGTGAACTGTTATTCTGAGAAGCCCCAATGAAGTTGCCCTTTTCCGAATCGAAAAATGTGGATTTTCTTATAAACTTCTTTCGACGAGTTCGATGTTTACAGGGATTCTTGAAGATAGACTAGGCTCCTGATGTTCATAACCGAAGAGTGGGTAGTGGGAGGTTCCAGCTGGAAAAAAGCACTTTTAATTCTCTTTTGATCAGCTTTTGACTCGCATTGCTTCACAAGCTGATCAAAAGCGATCTTTCTTGGCTGGAACCCATCCCACTAACTCCGAAGCTCTAGGGTGCAATTTCTCCTCCCAGGGAATGAATTAAATTGACACTGGGTGCATCACTTAATCGTCATATATTGAAGTTCGAACAGAATTTTCGACGAGCTATCACGTAAGAATCTCTTCCTTTGAAAAATGCTTCAACAGCGCGATACTTTCCCTGCCACTGTGGCATCGAGACTGACAAATCTGCACGATTACTTTTCGAAATAATCCCATTCAAAAACAAAAATCTTCCGCCAAACATCCTGTATTTTCGCGTATAAAAATATATTAATATTCAATCCGCTTTTCTTAATTAAGATACTTTTCTGAACCACATTTCAATGGTGAGCTTATCTACCTGATTTTATCTTCAATTCATTTTTTTTCTCGTTGGTTCGTATTTAACCACAATATAAATTCAAAAGAGGTCTTATACAACTTTCAAATATCGTATGCAAAGTTATTGGGTTTTCTATTGGTTAACTTAAAACTGAGGTGTAGTTGGTTAAGCGATGGATCTCCAACCGGTGCAGAGTGGATTCAACTCCTCGCTCGCCCTGGGTATTTTGCATGTTAAATTACTTAAAATTGTTTGTTCTAAAAGTTTACTTTGTATAAAAATAATATATTTTCCTTGGCCCAAAACACTACTCGGTAAGGTCAGAAACCAGAGAAAAAAAAGCTTAAAGCTTCATCTTTATTATGTTTGTTTCCCTCTAATAGATTTTGTGTCCCTAATCATCGATGTCAAGTCTAATTTTTCGAACACATTTTTTATTTCGTATAATTTATCATTAGAAATGACAATCGCTCCATCACTTTTTCTCCAAAAGTGAGTCTTCAAATTTCATTAAGGGTATTCTTTTTAATGAGCCTTTAAACCACAGTTAACAACAATTTATTATAAATAGAAAAACTGGTTTTTCACAGAATTATATTAGCAGGAGCTTGTGGTAATCTGTTTTACAATGCCACAAAAAGACGATAAAAATCCAAATTTGGTAATATAAAGAAAGATTAAAATTAACCAATGGTCCCTTTTTGGTTTTGAATATATAACAAATATTAACTTGAACGAGGTGTATTGTTTCAATTACATTGGCATATATTTCTCTGTCACTCACTGATTAAGTTGAATATTAAACCAGTTACATAAAACGCTTTACCTATCAATTTATCTGGATTTTATTCACAAAAGCGCCGCGTCAATGCGATACCTTTAGCATTTCGCATTCTGCGTGGTAAGTACACTGGCGTAACAATTTTAATATTCGTAAAATGTTTATTTAATGCACTTATGAGCGTTATAGTGCGAGGGAATTTATTTTTTAAAATATTACAATAAGTAAAAAAATGTAATATTCAATAAAAAAAATTATATCACAAAAATAATTGAAGAAATTAGTGAAGGAATATAGAAAGCTACCAACGTATACCACAGTCTCTGTAATACCTCAATTGAGAAAAAAATATAAGTAGGGGGATAAAAATGACAATATACCAGAGGCGGATCCAGCCACTCTCTTTTGGGGAGACGGGGCGGAGATATCAGAAAACAGAAAATTACAGTATGACAAGCGAAAGCAAGTTGTCGACGGAGGGGAGGGGGAGACACCAGCAACATTCCCATTTCTAGTGTAAAAGGCAGGTCCGGGTCTATTTTTCTGAATTTCAAGCTCCTGGAGAGGGAGAGCGATCACAAAAAACAAATTGCCGACAGGGGGGGGGGGAACTTGCGAGCTGCTTTTGGAAAGGGGAGGGGCGATCGCAAACATACACATTCCTATACTCTATTCAAGAATTAAAGAGAGTAATAAAACTATTACCGAAACCTCCAACGTATCTGATCTGGTGCCACAGGAAACAGAGAACTGTCGTAAATCTAATTATATTTAATTATATTTAAATATTGAAAGCTTTTATATATTTACAGTAACAATAAAATTTCTGATCGGTTAATTTCTGTCAGTGATCAAAGTACACCTTACAGTGTGTTCTAAGTGATTTATTTTGTTTGTGCTTGTTATTATATATTATTTGAGATTAGTGACATACCCGAAAGGTATGGCTTCCACATCTTTATTTATTCCAAAATCGTTAAAACCAGGGCTTTTTTTTCAACGAAAAACTTATTAGGATGAATGTTTATGATGCCTTAAGATATCAATGTCTAGATAATAATGTTAAAAGCTCTGTTCAGATGTATTCCAACATGACAGGAGTTGGAAAACCTACCATTTACCGAATACTGAAGGAGAAAAAACCACTGGAACTGTTAATACTCCAAAGTCATATTCAATCATAGGCAGACGAAAAACCTCGTTAGAAGAAGAGATGTAAACTGCAATAAAAGGAGTTGTGCATACATTTTTTTATGAAAAGCAGATTCCAACCGTCGACAAAATTCTAACTAAAATCAATGTAGATCGGGATTTATCTGAAATTAAAAGAACTGAGCTCTGGAAATTGCTCAGAGAATTTAATTTTTGCTGGGAAAAACCAGATGGAATTTGTTCTTATAGCTCGTCCGGAAAATGTCCGTTGAAGAAGGAAATATCTCTCTTAAGTAAATGGTAGAATTGCTAGAAATAACACAACTTACAAAATTAGTAATTTAACTGAACTTTTAAACGATTTTTTTGAATAAAGTTACTGCAGAAAATTGTGAAAAATCCATATGATAAAAGAATAAAAGAAAATATAGAAACTCAATCCCATGATTGGTGAGATAGAGGAACCAATTATAATTAGTTTGAGCGAAGATAGCTTCACTGACTTTGATTACGAATTAGATACGTATTGTTTACCAGCGTAAACACAACTTATTATTTAAATTTTCTGTAACATATAAAAATTCATTACATTTGAATGCCTTTTTAGTGTTTAATATTAACTCTGAAGATGGTTTAAGAAATAAATAAAATTTTAATATTTTATGGACGAATTTATTTTCTTATATATGTTTAACTTATTATATTTTTGACAATGGGTACTTTGTATTTAAATTATAACTTAGAATTTTTTGAGAGAAAAAGACTACGTTTTTGGTCTGAATGTGCATAAACCGGTTTCTATGCTAAAATTAAAAATAATAAAAATGCAGTTGTGATTTGTGTCAAATATGTCAAAAGTATCTATATTTTATATTAGATGTGAATTATTAAGAAATCATAAGAAAGAAAATTATATTATAAAAACTTTTTATTTTAAGTTTATTACCGAAATAATATTCTATGCCATAAATACTTAGTGATAAAATAAACCTCCTTCCGACGCCTATGACAAGGATTAAAATCCTTTTTGACACTTCACACATCCAAATATCTATTGTCATTCAACCCAAATAGTCCATTATTATAGACCAGGATTTCTGATTATAAAATTTCTAATTCATTCTTATGAAAAATATACGTGTCTAACAGATTTTGCTATAGACACCGGACTAAGAACACAGGTAGTTTGCGAAGAAAAGAAAGGGTAAAAAATTATTTATTACTCTCTCTAGTTCTTGAATAAACTATAGTATAAAATTTTTTTTTGAAATGTTCCAAATACAGAAGGTAACGTCAATATAAAGAAAAATATATTTTAATAATTTTGAAGAAAATAAAGAAAAATAAACATAAATATCAATGGTTCAAGAAAATAAGTACATATACATGTATATATATATATATATATATATATATATATATATATATATATATATATATTATATATATACTTGGTAAACTTTTCTTGAACCATTTAACTATGTTCTTAGGATGACATCTTTATTTTATCATTGAAATATATTTCCAAAACGTTTCGAACATTTTATGATCTTCATCAATTATCTGCAACAATACAAACATCATTTTTTTCTCAATCTTTTTGTTACATTCATTGTTTATTGTTATATGCAAAATGAACTACATAATCAATGAAAACAGAGATAAAAATTTTTTTCGAGTCACCATTTTCGTCATAAACTTTCTTAAAACTACAGTTAGATACATCTACACTTTAAAATTTTTCTTAAATGTAGTTTTAAGAAAATTTGTGACGAAAAATGGTGAGTCCAAATAAATTTTTATCTCTGTTTTTTGTATCATTGACTATATAGTTCCTTTTGCATATAATAATAAACAATGAGTGTAACAAAAAGATTGAAAAAAACGATGTTAGTATTGTTGCAGATAACTGATGAAGACCGTAAAATGGACGAAACGTCTTGGAAATATATTTTAATGATGCAATAAAGATGTTTTAACATATGGACTTTACTTCCAAAAACAGTTTTACGTATATATATATATATATATATATATATATATATATATATATATATATATATATATATTTATATATATATATATATATATATATATATATATATATATATATATATATATATGAGGTATTTCTTATTTATTTCTTAGACCTTTTTTAAAATATTTTTTATTTTTTTGTTTTTCTTGGGATTATGGTCCATTTAAAAATGGAATTAAATGTAATGGTGGTGTTGTATTTTATATTACATTTTTTTAATACATTAACGTTTCGGTAATTTTTTTTACCTTCGTCAGAATGTGTAGCTTGAACAATGATTCAGGAACAACACTGCACTTACATGTATAAATTTATTTGAAAATTTTGTTCTATTAAAAATTTAGTTTTTGCGAGATTCACAGAGTTCAAGATGACCACGTTCAGATGGTACCGACTCTCAGTATATATATATATATATATATATATATATATATATATATATACTAAAGCTATTTTCTTAATATTAATGTGTATTCCTTTTATGCACAAACTACGTTTTCAAAAATAGTTATTTTATGAAGGTACCTTATACAGGGTCAAAAACAAACTTTGCATCACATGTGACCAAATTTTAATAGTCCTGTTAGGATTTTCTAGAAAAACGCATATTTAATATGGCGCTATTTTAAACAAATTATGCCTTGAATGAAGTATTGTTAAAACTAAGAAGTTTTATGTAGGTTGCGTTGCGTCTTATTTTACAACAGTGGTGCAATTTGCAAAAAACAGGCGAAAAATCTAAATTATCTTATACAGCTGAAATTTACACATTGACTATAAATTGCTTTTAGAAAAATTTTTTCTAATGACTTTTTTCGATATTTTGAGATATAAGCCCACTTTTAATTTTTTTTAAATTAAAATTTGACAGATAATGCTAATCACGTGACTACTATTTTTCTGGTTAATTTTCATCTCGATCGAAGCAGAAATTGATGCCAAAGTCAAGTTTTGAATAAAGCTATTAATAAAAAAAATCCAGTATGATTCGGTCTTTACTGGTTACACTGTATATATATATATATATATATATATATATATATATATATATATATATATATATATATATATATATATATATATAAAAAGTGGGAAGTACTTCCGACTGACTAGGGTTATTGAGGATGCGGTCTGTTTAAATTTGTAGTCCTTGGTAACAAGAAAAACCCGTTTTTAATACTGTCAAGTTTTCGAGAATTTATTTATCTTTTCTGCAGGACATCTCTAAAATTATTAATTAAACAGCTAGAGTATTAACCTAACTTATAATTATTAAGTAACTTACCAATGTGGTTTAAATATAAAACAAGTACAAGTTTGAAAAACTGGGGAAAAAACCCAACATTAGCACTTTTTAACTATATTTAGAGACATATTTTAATAGAATTCTATCGCAACTACGACAGATAGATTTCTTTATTTTTTATTGAAATTTTGATTTTTAAAAATCTGACAATGTAATCACAAATTCTTTTTCCAGAATTTATGTTCAAAACTTTATTATTCGTCTCTAGTAGCTCAATTGAACTTTTTTTAAATTTATGTTTCTAATGCGATGTCTATTATTTAATTGGTTCTAAATATATATATATATATATATATATATATATATATATATATATATATATATATATATTTAATCCGTTATTTAAAACAATATATTAACTAACTATGGAAATTAATTAAAATAAAGCTGACGGGTCTAAAATGTATTAATAAAATTGGCCGCATTAAAGGTGTAAAATTTATTAAATATTATGAGCAATACTCTAAATGTATGTTCATATTTTTATTATGTTCTTATTATAATAAAAAGACGAATTTAAATGACAAATAATAAATTAAACATGTTATAAAATATGAACAAGGGTTGCTCCACCACAACAAGGGTTAACATTTTAATTGTTTTCGAATTGGGGGAGCACCGAGAATTCAGGAATGTAAACAGGATCCTATATTTTCATTTGTCTGAATTATTAATTGGCGGAAACGTATTTGAAAGCCAAATAGGGTTCTATCGTTAGAAACAAATGGCGCACTAACAAAAAAATAACAATTTTTGCACTGTATTATCTTAAAATCTGAAGAAGTTGAAGGAAAATAGTTTAGGTTTGACCTAACTTCCATTCTGGCACTGAATTTAGATCTACTTAAGGTCTAGAATTTCGCGTTAAAATTTAATAATAGTATATTTATATTTAGCAGTCTTGGTTCCGACGACGGAGAACTTCCACCTTAAAAATTGTATTCAGCGTTCCAAAACATTAACTTTAATGATTTTATCTAAATTTCTTTTTAAATAAAATTAAGTCAAATTTGGAACACATAATACTTTTTACAGGTATTATAAAAAATTATTGTTATGTGAAATAATGTACAGGGTGAGTCAACGATTGGATGAAGTAGGTTTGTGCCTTTTCGGTGAAATTAACAAAGAAACTATATTTATTGTTTGATACAGTTTATTTTTAGGCAGATTTTAAAAATATTTAGGACTCTACAGGGTGAGCCAGAAAACTAGGACAGCATAAAGTTGTATTTTTTTAAATACAACACCCTATATACGAATCATATTTTCGATTTAGCTTATAATTTTAAATCTTTTTTATTAAGGGTTTACTATAACAAAACTTTATAGTTTCTGAGATAATTAAGTTTAAAGAAAAAAAGTCACATTTTCAAGCATCAATTCAATCCTAAATAACGTTTTCAATTTTGTGACAAATATATTCAAATTTGAATTTAGTAAGGCCAAGGACAAGTTAACATAATTTTTACCTAATATTTACAATAAAAGCTACAGGGTGTTGAACACATCGGCTCAAATTTGAACAAGTTTAAATGAATAAATATCTTTTTTTTTAAATGGTACACTCTGTATATTTTCATGTTATTTAATAGAGTAATAAAAACCCTAAAAGTTTTGTTCAATATATCCTATACCTATTTATAATAGTTTTTGAGATATTTCAGTTTTTCTTATTTTCCATACTTTCTTACAGAAATAGTCTTCATTATCATAGTAGCCATGTAAAATAATAAAAAGAAACTACAGAAACAAACAGAATGTGGTTAAATATGATGAAATACATTATTCGTTATATTACAACGGCAATAGTTTAATTAAACATAATGTGAAAAAATTAACACAACAATAACGACAAGGCAAACACATATTTACTTTTATACTAAATTGAAACAAAAAAATTACCTATTAAATACTGAGATTAATTATTTCTTTTTAATAAGTGTTCGAATAAACGACCCTCTTGTGCAATGCACAAATTTAGTCTTTTTTGCAGATTTTCTCG
Organism: Diaprepes abbreviatus; assembly: GCA_034092305.1. Taxonomy (NCBI): domain Eukaryota; kingdom Metazoa; phylum Arthropoda; class Insecta; order Coleoptera; family Curculionidae; genus Diaprepes; species Diaprepes abbreviatus. Next base: position 14,956,216 of record JASJET010000129.1, on the reverse strand, counting down.
GACCCTGGACAAAATTAGTGGCGTTATTGTTCTACAGGAATCCCTAATCCTGTTTCGCATATCTTCCACTGTTGTTGGTGGATTAACATACACCTTATTTTTAATATAACCCCATAGGAAGAAATCTAATGAGGTGATGTCGCAAGACCTTGGTGGCCACTCAATAAAACCCCCACGTCCAATCCATTTTTGCGGATATCGTTGGTCCAAAAACGCACGAACTTCACGATGGTAATGCGGAGGCGCACCATCGTGCTGGAACCACATACTGTCGAGCTCATCCCTATCGAGACCTTGAAGCAGTTGGGGTAGTTCTTCTTGTAGAAAGTTCAGGTAACTATGGCCATTTAGTGGTTCATAAAAAAAGTGGGGTCCAATAATTCGATTATGATGAATACCACACCAAACATTTAATGACCAGTGGTTTTGATGTTGCACCTCTCTAATCCAAAATGGGTTTTCTGTGGCATAATAATGCATGTTGCGTCTATTTACGGCACCGTTACTTCTAAAAGTAGCTTCATCACTAAACATTACCTTGCAAAATAAATTTTGATTTAATTGAATCTCCGCATTTATTGAACGACAAAAGTTTACATGACTTTCAAAATCCTGTCCATGCAATTCTTGGTGTAATTCTATGTGATATGGATGATACCTATATTTCTTGGTAGTACGATTAGCGGTGGATTGTGATGTTTCACATAATGCTGCTAACTGACGGCTACCAATATAAGGATTTTCCTGAACATTTAACAATACTTGTAGTTCTTTTTCTTCATTAGTTACTGGTTTGTTGACCACTTTACGTTTTGGATAATCAACAGTACCAGAAGAATCAAATCTTTGCATTAAGTTTTGAAAAGTATGGGTATTAGGCTGGCGTCGATCAGGATACTTCATTTTGTAAATTCTTTGAGCAAGAAGGCAATTTTTTTGAGCCTCTCCTATTGTATAAATCATATCTATTAACTCATTCTTTGGAAAATTCATTTTACAATATAAGATGAATGCAAAAAAAAAAACAAACTACACTACATAAAAACCAAAAGAAGCGATTGCGGTTATAAATTTGATACACAGAAAAATGTTCTTTTACATTGTTTTTGCCATGGCTACTATGATAATGAAGACTATTTCTGTAAAAAAGTATGGAAAATAAGAAAAACTGAAATATCTCAAAAACTATTATAAATAGGTATAGGATATATTGAACAAAACTTTTAGGGTTTTTATTACTCTATTAAATAACATGAAAATATACAGGGTGTACCGTTTAAAAAAAAGATATTTATTCATTTAAACTTGTTCAAATTTGAGCCGATGTGTTCAACACCCTGTAGCTTTTATTGCAAATATTAGGTAAAAATTATGTTAACTTGTCCTTGGCCTTGCTAAATTCCAAATTTGAATATATTTGTCACAAAATTGAAAACGTTATTTAGGATTGAATTGATGCTTGAAAATGTGACTTTTTTTCTTTAAACTTAATTATCTCAGAAACTATAAAGTTTTGTTGTAGTAAACCCTTAATAAAAAAGATTTAAAATTATAAGCTAAATCGAAAATACGATTCGTATATAGGGTGTTGTATTTAAAGAAATACAACTTTATGCTGTCCTAGTTTTTTGGCTCATCCTGTAGAGTCCTAAATATTTTTAAAATCTGCGTAAAAATAAACTGTATTAAACAATAAATATAGTTTCTTTGTAAATTTCACCGAAAAGGCACAAACCTACTTCATCCAATCGTTGACTCACCTTGTACAGTTTAGTACTGTTTCTCGGATCTGTAAAACTTGACCCTCTTGAACTTATTTTTCGGGCGACGCTGACTCGATTTGATTATTCAGTTAACTCTCCCATTTTATTGTTAAACTTTTTTGTTCCACAAATTTTTCTCTAAAAGTCAATAGTTCTCCCACAAAAAAATAAAATATGTTCAGATGTATCTCCAATTAAGTTCTGTATGGGTGGTCTAATAAGTGACGAAAATTTATAGTAGGCTGTTGTCAAATAAGTTCGCGCCCAATTTGTCATATTTTTTTTTTATGTAATGTGTTATAATTTCTCTGGTTAAGTATTGATTTTATGTACTCTTAATGTAGAATAATTTTAAAAAATAGTAAAAATAGTATTCTTTACAAATGTTGAAACGTCAGATATGCATTTTGTGTATGCTAATAGAAATGCATTAGAAGCTCAACATATTTCTGCTGAATTATATGCACAACGTAGGTTAGCTCATCACAACACATTTGCTCGTCTTCATTAGCCTTTACGAGAAAATGGTACGTATTTAAAACGAATATCTGATTGTAGACATCCTCAGGTTATAATAACCGTAGCGTCAGAGAAAGCTGTTCTTAATTCAATAGAAGATTCTCCTAAAACAAGTACGAGAAAAATGGCCAATATATTCAATATAAGCAATTCCACAGTATTCCGAATTTTAAAAGAACACCAATTGTATCCCTACCATATCCAGCGAGTGCAGGCGCCTCGAGACTTTTTGCTACGTATAGTTTTTTGCCAGTGGATACTTCAAATGATTGCTCCTCCCCCCCCCCCCCCCCAGCAGATCCATTACTATTTAATTATGGCATGACTTCTGCAAACCAATTGCAAGAGAACAATGAATGGATGAACGAGAAAGGAGTGGTGATACTAGATCATCGATGTCTAGGCCTCCATTGGGCCCTTTACATCCCATCATAGCTGCAAGTTATTCAAGTCCGATCGCCCTTGCGAATCCAAGCAGCCTCGTTGGTTGAACTGGTTTAACTGCTTTCGACAACAAAATTGTATCTCCGAAATATCCCTGTCTCAGTCCGTTGAGTGCTGGGCACTCCCTGAGGACATGGTCAACAGTTTCATCCTCCTCCAAACACCATCTGCACGTCGGGTCGTCTTCAACACCGATTTTATGAAGATGGCTCCTGAGATGACAAAATCCTGTCAACAATCCCACCACAATTCGCAGCTCTTTCCTTCCCAAGGAGAGAAGCTCCTTAGTACGCCGTGCACTAGGCCCAGTTATATGTTCTTTAGCACACCTCATTCCAGGAGCTCCTCTCCATGATTCAATAAATTGGCTTTCCTGCAACGATTTTAATTCCCTTTTGCCAATAGTAAAGCGGACAGGTAATATTGGTTGAGGTCCATACGGTTCAATCGCCGAATCGAACTTTGCCAGACGGTCTGCTTCCTCATCCCCGCGTATGCACGAGTGACTTGGGACCCATGGTGCAGCCGTTTCTTGTCATATCATTTAGTACATCCTTGCACTCACAGACCAGTCGCGAGGTTGCGACACTGGACTTCAGTGCCAATATAGCAGCCTTACTGTCTAGACGTATATTTATTACTCTATTCCGGTCTACGTCCCTCTCGCACTGCGAAATAGCATAAATTTCCGCTGTGAAAATTGTCGCACATTGTCCGAGAGGGTGGTATTCTCTGACTCCTGTGCTCCTGCCGAATACTCCGGCTTTATCTCTTTCATCTTGCCGAGATCCCTCAGTATACCACCAGGATCCATTTTTCGGAAGATTTTGTTCTCCCTCCCAATCCTCTCCACTTGGCAGAAATACCTCCAAGGAGAGGTTGGGTTTTGAAAGCAACGCCATGTTATCTGTACGCATAGGGAGTGATGGACACCTTTCCACCATGCTTTCCCAAACACCTGAGTGGCCGCCTGTTCCGGACATGAGCGGAGTAGTTTCACCAGGTGACTTATTGTAATATCGGAGGAATTTTGTAGTAAAGCTGGAAATAAAGCATCCTTACCAGGTGACTTTAAAGGGGCAAGAGTTTCCATCGACCATTTCACCCTTTCATATGTCACTATTGTTTCAACTAACTTGTAGTCATGATGTGTTAAGGTGAGTCTCCGTTCTTTAGATTCGCCCTCATATCAATTTGAGCCTGGAAAATGCACTCTTAGTAGCTCCCCTAGAGCCTGGAAAATGCACTCTTAGTAGCTCCCCTAGGGTTTCCTCTTCAGTCGTGGTTTGCCCTCCTTCAGGAAGAGCCAGTGCTTCAACGCAAGAGAGGAATTTTCTGTCTAGAACAATATTTCCCAAAGAAAAATGTCACGTTTTTATTTAAATATTGACTCTATTATTCTGGCCTTTAGAAGATCATTAAGGAATTTAAAAATTTATAGCCTCATGAAATTTTTTGTAAACTGTTTGAAGCAATGTTCACTTTTTTTCAGGAAAGCATGATCGCTTCAGTTGTGTGTGTCCTTCATTGACTAAAAACGCCACAGTAGCAAGATAGAGATATTAAAATTGGCAAAAGAAAGTAGAGATAAATCAGTTCTAAAAGTTAGTATAAATATCAAACGAAAACTATGTAATGCTGTACTTAATAAATTGTTAGAATCACGACGGAAAAACAGATCAATTACTTGCTTTAAAACTTGTCTTGCGGATAAATAAAATCCAGTATAATTCGGTTTTTGTTAACAAGGCTAAAAAGAAGTTGACTAATCTATTCCTGGTGATTTACTGAAGTCCTTCCGTAAATCCACCAGGGATTTTACTTTGGTCTGCGAGCCTGGAATGTTAAACGATACTTTCTGGTGTTTCTATTTATGGTTTTCTTTTCTGGATTTTCATAATTCCAAACTTATTTTGATAAGATAGATTCACTAATATGGTCTGACCTTAAAACCGCTCTAAATTGGCAGCAGAGTGTTTTAAACTGAAAAGATTAACAATAAGTCAAGCAAGTTTTAAATCCTAAAAATACAGGGTGAGTCAACGATTGGATGAAGTAGGTTTGTGCCTTTTCGGTGAAATTAACAAAGAAACTATATTTATTGTTTGATACAGTTTATTTTTACGCAGATTTTAAAAATATTTAGGACTCTACAGGGTGAGCCAAAAAACTAGGACAGCATAAAGTTGTATTTTTTCTAAATAGAACACCCTATATATGAATCGTATTTTCGATTTAGCTTATAATTTTAAATCTTTTTTATTAAGGGTTTACTATAACAAAACTGTATAGTTTCTGAGATAATTAAGTTTAAAGAAAAAAAGTCACATTTTCAAGCATCAATTCAATCCTAAATAACGTTTTCAATTTTGTGACAAATATATTCAAATTTGGAATTTAGCAAGGCCAAGGACAAGTTAATATAATTTTTACCTAATATTTGCAATAAAAGCTACAGGCTGTTGAACACATCGGCTCAAATTTGAACAAGTTTAAATGAATAAATATCTTTTTTTTTTTAAATGGTACACCCTGTATATTTTCATGTTATTTAATAGAGTAATAAAAACCCTAAAAGTTTTGCTCAATATATTCTATACCTATTTATAGTAGTTTTTGAGATATTTCAGTTTTTCTTATTTTCCATACTTTTTTACAGAAATAGTCTTCATTATCATAGTAGCCATGTAAAATAATAAAAAGAAACTACAGAAACAAACAGAATGTGGTTAAATATGATGAAATACATTATTCGTTATATTACAACGGCAATAGTTTAATTAAACATAATATGAAAAGATTAACACAACAATAACGACAAGGCATATACATATTTACTTTTATACTAAATTGAAACAAAAAAATTACCTACTTAAATACTGAGATTAATTATTTCTTTTTAAGTGTTCGAATAAACGACCCTCTTGTGCAATGCACAAATTTAGTCTTTTTTGCAGATTTTCTCGGACCCTGGACAAAATTAGTGGCGTTATTGTTCTACAGGTATCCCTAATCCTGTTTCGCATATCTTCCACTGTTGTTGGTGGATTAACATTCACCTTATTTTTAATATAACCCCATAGGAAGAAATCTAATGGGGTGATGTCGCAAGACCTTGGTGGCCACTCAATGAAACCCCCACGTCCAATCCATTTTTGCGGATATCGTTGGTCCAAAAACGCACGAACTTCACGATGATAATGCGGAGGCGCACCATCGTGCTGGAACTGTCGAGCTCATCCCTATCGAGACCTTGAAGCAGTTGGGGTAGTTCTTCTTGTAGAAAGTTCAGGTAACTATGGCCATTTAGTGGTTCATTAAAAAAGTGGGGTCCTATAATTCGATTATGATGAATACCACCACCAAACATTTAATGACCAGTGATTTTGATGTTGCACCTCTCTAATCCAAAATGGGTTTTCTGTGGCATAATAATGCATGTTGCGTCTATTTACGGCACCGTTACTTCTAAAAGTAGCTTCATCACTAAACATTACCTTGCATAATAAATTTGGATTTAATTGAATCTCCGCATTTATTGTACGACAAAAGTTTACACGACTTTCAAAATCCTGTCCATGCAATTCTTGGTGTAATTCCATGTGATATGGATGATACCTATATTTCTTGGTAGTACGATTAGCGGTGGATTGTGATGTTTCACATAATGCTGCTAACTGACGGCTACCAATATAAGGATTTTCCTGAACATTTAACAATACTTGTAGTTCTTTTTCTTCATTAGTTACTGGTTTGTTGACCACTTTACGTTTTGGATAATCAACAGTACCAGAAGAATCAAATCTTTGCATTAAGTTTTGAAAAGTATGGGTATTAGGCTGGCGTCGATCAGGATACTTCATTTTGTAAATTCTTGGAGCAAGAAGGCAAATTTTTTTGAGCCTCTCCTATTGTATAAATCATATCTATTAACTCATTCTTTGGAAAATTCATTTTACAATATAAGATGAATGCAAAAAAAACCCAAACTACACTACATAAAAACCAAAAGAAGCGATTGCGGTTATAAATCTGACACACAGAAAAATGTTCTTTTACATTGTTTTTGCCATGGCTACTATGATAATGAAGACTATTTCTGTAAAAAAGTATGGAAAATAAGAAAAACTGAAATATCTCAAAAACTATTATAAATAGGTATAGGATATATTGGACAAAACTTTTAGGGTTTTTATTACTCTATTAAATAACATGAAAATATACAGGGTGTACCGTTCAAAAAAAACAAAAAAAAAGATATTTATTCATTTAAACTTGTTCAAATTTGAGCCGATGTGTTCAACACCCTGTAGCTTTTATTGCAAATATTAGGTAAAAATTATGTTAACTTGTCCTTGGCCTTGCTAAATTTCAAATTTGAATATATTTGTCACAAAATTGAAAACATTATTTAGGATTGAATTGATGCTTGAAAATGTGACTTTTTTTCTTTAAACTTAATTATCTCAGAAACTATAAAGTTTTGTTATAGTAAACCCTTAAAAAAAAAGATTTAAAATTATAAGCTAAATCGAAAATACGATTCGTATATAGGGTGTTCTATTTAAAAAAATACAACTTTATGTTGCCCTAGTTTTTTGGCGCACCCTGTAGAATCCTAAATATTTTTAAAACCTGCGTAAAAATAAACTGTATCAAACAATAAATATAGTTTCTTTGTTAATTTCACCGAAAAGGCACAAACTTACTTCATTCAATCGTTGACTCACCCTGTAGAAGCATAAAAAATCATTGTTCTTCTTTTATTAGTTAACCGATAAAAATGGAGAATTTTATTTATTTTCGGGATACAAACTATTTCTTTAACCTATTTCAAGGCTTTATCGCTAGGTTCCTATATTTAATATCCCTATATCAGCTTTTATTTGTCGACATATGTAATATAAATTATAACTGACAAAGATTTAGCTGTAAGGCTGCCCTCCTACACTGTTACACAATCTGTCAGAAAAATATTTCTGTAAGTTATGTTTATTACATATAAAGATTTCAATATAATATAATAATAGAAAACTTAAATGGGATTCCACTTCAGATATGCTCAACCATAGATTTCAAAGATTTAAGGAATAAAGTTGTCTCGGCTGGAAACTTAGTACGACAGGAATTTCCGAGGGATAAAAGTTATGAATATGGGAAGTTTCGGGATATTTATTTTTCGTATTTTATGAGAAGTGGCTTCTTGCTATTTAGAATTTAAAAGGTCGTATCTGTATATTTACATAGTATAAAGTATTTTCGTTTAATACACGAAATAAAAATATAACGCATATAACTATTTTTTATATAACTATCTACAAGTATGGTTCCACTGAGACAACTCTAGTTGCACTTAATGCAAATTTAAATTAAACAGAGGTCTCTTAATTCATTAATATAGTCTACTTTGAAATTGATAAAACTGACAATAAATAGTGTAAATTAACAAATGTAACAAGAAATCGCTCAAGTTTTGAACATTAAAAAACTTAAGAAACCAAATCGTTTTCTTTATTACCAAACTGGCAAAAATAGACAACTCTGTTTATTTTCAAGAGACAACTATTCCATTCCTTAATATAAAGGTTTATCGATATACCGGGTGTCAACGAATCTATTAGACAAGTCATAATTTCTAAAGTATTATGTGTATGTACAGGTAAATGGTATGTGAAGGGGAGAGTTTTCGCATATTTTCCACTTTCCGGCCACTTCCGGTTTCACCGGAAATGGCCTCGGTTTTGAATTTTTTAAATGGAATACCCTATATATTTTAACATTTTTGGATTTCTGAGACAATTCTAAATCAGAATGTGACATTTTAAAAACTTTTTACGTCTACTTCATTTTTTAGAGCCACTTTTAAAATTGCATCTAGGTGGCCATGATCGGACGCAAACTAATCTAACGGCCTTAGTTGATGTCAAAAAAATACAATCGCAAAGTTTTAGTTACTAATATGAAAGACAGGAATAAGACAAGTTGACAAAATTACGTTTTCATTTCTAACTATTAATTTTCAAATGGCGACCCTTTTTGACAACTACTTTTCGAAAAAAAGCATTCTTTGACGAATCCAACGGTACTAATTTATTGCGATTGGATTAGACATAAAAACAGAAATTAAATATTATTAAGCAAAATACTGGATAATTTATTTACTTATAACAAGTGCGCCATGGACAGCCATGATGCATAATAATTTGCAACTGTTTTTATCAAGTCTTCTTTGGAAAACAAAGCACTAACTTAAGTAGATAATGACAGTGACATACGCTCTAAGAACAGACGTAAAAGTTTCTTAATTTTCGTTAAGTTTAGTTTAAATTTCGTTAAAATAATGTATACTCAAAGTGAAAAAGTGGATATGTTATTAATATTTGGAGAGTGTCATAGAAATTCAAGAATGCTGACGAGTTGTATGCTCATAGATATCCGAATCGGCAACATCCAGCCCATCAGTATTTTCCGTATGTCGAGACTCGTTTTAGGCAAATAGGAAATCAAGAAGCGAAACAGAGGTTTGTCATAAATGAAGAGACTGAGATTAACGTACTTGCTATGGTTGAGGTGATAAAACAGTTTCGTTAAGAAAAATTAGTCAAGAACTGCAGATAAGTTATGAATCAGCAAGAAAAATACTGAAAAAGCATGGATATCGAGCATTTAAATATCAGTTACATCAACATTTGTATACTGAGGATGGCGATAGACGGGTAGTGTTTTGTGATTGGCTGCTTCAAAATCATAGAGTTAACCCAAATTTTATCGATTTTATTCTATTTTCCGACGAATCCCGATTTACAAATAATGGTATGTTCAATAAGCAAAATACTCGGTACTGGGCCAACAAAATCAACATGAAATGAGAGAGGGCAATTTTCAAGAAAGATTTCGCGTCAATGTCTGGGCTGGTATCGTTGGAAACAGAATAATTAGGCCAATGTTGTTTCAAGGTCAGTTAACAGGGGTTAGATACTTAGGTTTTCTTCAAAATGAAATCAAAAATCATCTCAATGATATACCTTTAGCGGTTTTACGGCGAATTTACTTTCAACAAGATGGAGCACCGCCTCACAATACTAGAGAAGTTCTTAATTATTTAATAGAGCATTTTAATAATCGAATTATTGCAACCAATGGTCCGGTACGATGGCCAGCCCGCTCACCGGATCTTACTGTGCTCGATTTCTTTGTCTGGGAATATGTTAAAGAAAGGGTTTACTATGGAGCAGCCCCAGCTACTCTTGAAATATTAGAAGAAAGAATTTTACGGGCATTTAGAAGTATAACGCCCCAAATGCTACAAAACGTGTTGAGAGAAACAATTGAACGAGCTGAAATGTGTCGTGAAAAAGAAGGAATGCACTTTGAACATTTACTACACTAAACTTTTTAACAAATTCAGCTACTGTACTTTAAGTGCGTCGTCTAAGTTATTAGTTTATTTTATTAGTTTTTTTGTTAATTTTGTTAAATTTTTAATCCAATTCCTGTCTTCATACTAGTCACTAAAACTTTGCGATTGTATTTTTTTGACATCACCTAATGCCGTTAGATTAGTTTGCGTCCGATCATGGCCACCTAGATGTAATTTTAAAAGTGGCTCTAAAAAAATGAAGTAAACGTAAAAAGTTTTTAAAATGTCACATTCTGATCTAGAATGTCTCAGAAATCCAAAGATGTTAAAATATACAGGGTGTTCTATTTAAAAATTCAAAACCGAGGCCATTTCCGGTGAAACCGGAAGTGGCCGGAAAGTGGAAAATATGCGAAAACTCTCCTCTTCACATAACATTTACCTGTACCAATTCTCATTTTGATACACATAATACTCTAGAAATTATGACTTGTCTAATAGATTCGTTGACACCCGGTATATAACACCAATTTTAATAACTTAACAATAAAAAGAAAACTGGCTCCCAGAATATTTAACTTTTATTGTCCATTAGTCCCTGAATACCAAAAATAAGATTCAATTTATTTTATTAGCTTCTATTCGAAATAACTGCAACATTATACCGCGTTGCTATGACTTCAATCCAATGCTGCACAGTTGTCTAACAAATTATAATAATGTTAAACAACTTTTCAAACGAAATTCATTCTTTTATTTAATGGCATATTCACTCTAACAAAGTAAACTCTGTGTAGGTTGAAGTGAAACTTCTGCTTAAAAAAATATTTATTTTCTTACCATATGACCACAAACATATTTCATTTCAACTTATCAAAAGTATATTTTAAATAAAGCACCTTGCTACCAATAGTGAGGGCGTTTCGGATCAACGCAGTTTACATTTATATTTACAAGGGCATTTTGGGTAAATTTGAGACTGATTGTAATTTAAAAACTGAAAAGGGCTTACGCGATTAAACGATGGAAATAGGAGCGTATATTCTAAAAAACTGAGAAACAGTGAAGTAAGAAATAGTTACTTAACCTTAAAAAACAATCTGTTATTAAAACTTTCGCTTGACAAGTTTTTATACCGGTCATTTAAAACCACGGATTTCTTAAAATAAAATGGATGACAGATTTTAATGGAGCTGTCAAACGAAAAATGTCCGGAGAATGCTCGGCGCCATTTGGGGAAAGTGACGTTTTGGCACGTCAAATTAACCGTTAAAAGTCAAAAAAATAGTGTCATTGTTGTTATTATTGTGAAGTTATTGATTGCCATTAAAAATCTTTGTTTTTTTCCCTGGAATAAATTTATTTAATGTAACTTAACAACCAAGTAATATGCACCAAGACATCAGTCAAATATTTAGGTATAAATATAGACCACAAAAATATCTTAAATTGGCACTTTAGAACTGTTTAAACAAAAATGTATACAAAGAGCCGAATACCTTTGGAATCTAATATGCAAGAAAAAGGCATATCAAGAAAAACAACTTATGAGAGGGTGAGTCAACGATTGGATGAAGTAGGTTTGTGCCTTTTCGGTGAAATTAACAAAGAAACTATATTTATTGTTTGATACAGTTTATTTTTACGCAGATTTTAAAAATATTTATAACTCTACAGGGTGAGCCAAAAAACTAGGACAGCATAAAGTTGTATTTTTTTAAATAGAACACCCTATATACGAATCATATTTTCGATTTAGCTTATAATTTTAAATCTTTCTTATTAAGGGTTTACTATAACAAAACTTTATAGTTTCTGAGATAATTAAGTTTAAAGAAAAAAGTCACATTTTCAAGCATCAATTCAATCCTAAATTAACGTTTTCAATTTTGTGACAAATATATTCAAATTTTGAATTTAGCAAGGCCAAGGACAAGTTAACATAATTTTTACCTAATATTTGCAATAAAAGCTATAGGGTGTTGAACACATCGGCTCAAATTTGAACAAGTTTAAATGAATAAATATCTTTTTTTTTTTAAATGGTACACCCTGTATATTTTCATGTTATTTAATAGAGTAATAAAAACCCTAAAAGTTTTGTTCAATATGTCCTATACCTATTTATAATAGTTTTTGAGACATTTCAGTTTTTCTTATTTTCCATACTTTTTTACAGAAATAGTCTTCATTATCATAGTAGCCATGGCAAAAACAATGTAAAAGAACATTTTTCTGTGTGTCAAATTTATAACCGCAATCGCTTCTTTTGGTTTTTTTGTAGTGTAGTTTGGTTTTTTTTGCATTCATCTTATATTGTAAAATGAATTTTCCAAAGAATGAGTTAATAGATATGATTTATACAATAGGAGAGGCTCAAAAAAATTGCCTTCTTGCTCAAAGAATTTACAAAATGAAGTATCCTGATCGGCACCAGCCTAATACCCATACTTTTCAAAACTTAATGCAAAGATTTGATTCTTCTGGTACTGTTGATTATCCAAAACGTAAAGTGGTCAACAAACCAGTAACTAATGAAGAAAAAAAACTACAAGTATTGTTAAATGTTCAGGAAAATCCTTATATTGGTAGCCGTCAGTTAGCAGCATTATGTGAAACATCACAATCCACCGCTAATCGTACTACCAATAAATATAGGTATCATCCATATCACATGGAATTACACCAAGAATTGCATGGACAGGATTTTGAAAGTCGTGTAAACTTTTGTCGTACAATAAATGCGGAGATCCAATTAAATCCAAATTTATTATGCAAGGTAATGTTTAGTGATGAAGCTACTTTTAGAAGTAACGGTGCCATAAATAGACGCAACATGCATTATTATGCCACAGAAAACCCATTTTGGATTAGAGAGGTGCAACATCAAAACCACTGGTCATTAAATGTTTGGTGTGGTATTCATCATAATCGAATTATTGGACCCCACTTTTTTAATGAACCACTAAATGGCCATAGTTACCTGAATTTTCTACAAGAAGAACTACCCCAACTGCTTCAAGGTCTCGATAGGGATGAGCTCGACAGTATGTGGCTCCAGCACGATGGTACGCCGCCGCATTACCATCGTGAAGTTCGTGCGTTTTTGGACCAACGTTATCCGCATAAATGGATTGGACATGGGGGTTTCATTGAGTGGCCATCAAGGTCTTGCGACATCACCCCATTAGATTTCTTCCTATGGGGTTATATTAAAAATAAGGTGTATGTTAATCCACCAACAACAGTGGAAGATATGCGAAACAGGATTAGGGATACCTGTAGAACAATAACGCCACTAATTTTGTCCAGGGTCCGAGAAAATCTGCAAAAAAGACTAAATTTGTGCATTGCACAAGAGGGTCGTTTATTCGAACACTTATTAAAAAGAAATAATTAATCTCAGTATTTAATAGGTAATTTTTTTGTTTCAATTTAGTATAAAAGTAAATATGTATTTGCCTTGTCGTTATTGTTGTGTTAATTTTTTCACATTATGTTTAATTAAACTATTGCCGTTGTAATATAACGAATAATGGATTTCATCATATTTAACCACATTCTGTTTGTTTCTGTAGTTTCTTTTTATTATTTTACATGGCTACTATGATAATGAAGACTATTTCTGTAAAAAAGTATGGAAAATAAGAAAAACTGAAATATCTCAAAAACTATTATAAATAGGTATAGGATATATTGAACAAAACTTTTAGGGTTTTTATTACTCTATTAAATAACATGAAAATATACAGGGTGTACCATTAAAAAAAAAGATATTTATTCATTTAAACTTGTTCAAATTTGAGCCGATGTGTTCAACACCCTGTAGCTTTTATTGCAAATATTAGGTAAAAATTATGTTAACTTGTCCTTGGCCTTGCTAAATTCCAAATTTGAATATATTTGTCACAAAATTGAAAACGTTATTTAGGATTGAATTGATGCTTGAAAATGTGACTTTTTTATTTAAACTTAATTATCTCAGAAACTATAAAGTTTTGTTATAGTAAACCCTTAATAAAAAAGATTTAAAATTATAAGCTAAATCGAAAATACGATTCGTATATAGGGTGTTTTATTTAAAAAAATTCAACTTTATGCTGTCCTAGTTTTTTGGCTCACCCTGTAGAGTCCTAAAAATTTTTAAAATCTGCGTAAAAATAAACTGTATCAAACAATAAATATAGTTTCTTTGTTAATTTCACCGAAAAGGCACAAACCTACTTCATCCAATCGTTGACTCACAATATACTGACTTTATAAGGAATAAATGTCCCCTACATACAGTAATTGCAAGAAGCCAGCACTGATAAACCTTGAAACGGTAGAAACCGCAGCTCTAGTATGACTAAAATCCATCGTCCTAGCTATCCACCAATACACTAAACATCCAGCCTCTTATTGCCAAACTTCCTGTCTTGACTACTAAGTTTGAAAAAAAACCTGAAACTTGATCGGTGTACAAACAGGGACTGAAACCATAGGCCAACCAGAAGACCTCCATCAATGATACTGGCAGAACTCACATTCAACTTTTAATATACTTTTTTAGTATTTTGTAAAGATTTGTAGGGGCTTGAAGATCAAATGGGACCTCGTTCGTTGGCCTGTAGGGTTCAAATGTATATGCCCTAATAAATTATAATCATAATAATATTTATTTAATTGTAGTGTAGTATACGGTTTAACACAATGTACGGAAGTAAAATGTTACATTTAACTTTATTTCAATATAAAATTTAATGTTACTTATTTAAACAAAAGTTTCAAATATCTTACAAATTGTTATTCCTCAAATTTTATATAAGTTGTGTTGATGAAAACAATTATGTTACACTAACTGTTTAAAAGTAAGATACTCGGCTGTTATGGACATATGGACACAAATGTTTATGTTAAATCCATAATTAGAACTATCCGTAGGGCAACAATTTATAAACAGCACGCTCATACTATTGAGATATGAACAGAATTTATTGTAATAATTTTGTATGTCTATAATCTCAAATTTATTTAAAATTCGCGAGACATTCTACTTTCTAAGGATATTTTAATTAAAAATTAGAAAATATTGAAAATAACGGGGTACCACTTAATTAACATTTCAACTGTTTTTTTTTCAAAAAATAAAACGTTTTGAAGAAACGGTTCGTCGACATATTGCTTTTTTTAATGACTAGATATTTTTAACAACCAAAAATATAATAAAAATTTTTAATATATTTTTACGATCGACGAATAGTATAGCAGACATCCACACATAACAAACAATTGACACGAATTGGATCAGTTGGGTGAGGTTATAACGTAATACTGTCATTTTATCTCTTTCTATCATTCGTTTCATTCAACTACTTATGTCGATGAAATTTCGGAAAGATATGCAAATTGCTTCAAACTTTGTCAATGAGAGTTAAACGATTACGTTTAGTTTGTATAATTTTTTAATGGCAACAGCGTATTCATTGTTGTTATAGCTTTACTTTGCCCAAAATGGCGCATAGCATGGTCCTGTCATTTTCTGTTTATTAGACGATCGTACAGTTACTTTAATATGTGAGTGTTTAAAACTTACACCTCCTAATTCACTGATATAATTTAACTTTAAAATAGGTCTAAACTGAGAGTAGAGTGTTTAAACTGACAATTACAACAATACGTCAAACAAGTTTTAAATTTTATAAGTACAAAAATAAAAAATCGTTTCTATATCTCACGAAACTGTCAAAAATTGTAACTTTTGTTTATTTTGAGGAGACAATTATTTCTCTTACCGATTCCAAGTCTTTGTCTTTAGGTTTGTATTCTTAATTTTCCTAAATGAGCGTTTATATCTTGACATATTTGATTACAAACAACAACAATTTCATAGGAAAAACAAATTCTAAATTCCATGGCAACTAAATCGGACTTAAGTCTTAAACCGTCTTAGTGAATCTGACTCACAGAAACTAAAAACTTGCCACTTGAAAGTTTTAGTTGTAGAAAGATACTTCTTATTTATATTCATTGGGACTAAAACTCGACCAGTAAATCCCGATGAATTTACTAATCAGATGCTAATAAGGATTCAACAAATTTGTTTACCAAAAAAATTTTTTTTGGTTCTTTATATTCTCTCAAATAACAGCCAGATTCATTAACATAGTTTAATTTTATAATCATCCTAAATTGACCGCATAGGGCTTAAACTGAAAAGAGCAATAATAACTCAAGCAAGTCTTAAACCTTGAAAATAAAGAATGTTTTTTATAGAGGTATAAAACTTTAAGTTGGCAATACTTTTTTAACTGGCGGCCATTTTGTCAGCTGTCAAGTGATTTATGTTTAGTTTGATTTGGCATTTCAACATGAATAGATTGACGCCTGAACAACGCTTCCAAATTGTGCAAATTTATTTTGAAAATCATGGTTCTGTTCGAAATACGTATCGCGCACTACGTCCATTTTACGGTCAACATAATCGTCCATCAGAGCAATTAATTCGATTAACTATGGAACGTTTTCGCACCACGTTTACTCTAAATGATATAAGGCATCCAAAGAGACGTCGTACAGTGCGTACAGAAGAAGTCATTGCTGCTGTAGAGCGTAGCGTAGAGGAAGACCCGAATCAGTCTATCCGTCATCGTGCACAGGAATTGGATATGTGTCCATTCACTTTATGGAAGATTTTGCGAAAAGATCTTGGTTTGCGTGCAAGAATTGAAGCCACACGATCACCTAACAAGGCGTAGATTCGGTGAATAGGCCCAAAACAAGATTGCCGTTGATCCCGATTTTCATAAGCGAATTTTTTTTTTAGCGATGAAGCTCACTTTTGTTTGAATGAATACGTCAATAAACAAAACTGTCGTATTTGGAGTGATGATAATCCTCAAGTGTATGTTGAGACACCGTTACATCCAGAAAAACTGACTGTTTGGTGTGTTTTATGGGCTGGTGGAATCATTGGTCCGTACTTCTTTAAAAACGATGCTGGTCAGAACGTTACAGTCAATGGTGACCGCTATAGAGCCATGATTACTGACTTTTTCGTTCATCAACTGAACAACCATGATGTGCAGGAGTTGTGGTTTCAACAAGACGGCGCAACATGTCACACAGCTCGTGCCACAATTGATTTATTGAAGGAAACGTTTGGTAACCGCATAGTTTCACGTATCGGACCTGTCAATTGGCCTCCAAGATCGTGCTACTTAACGCCGCTAGACTATTTTCTGTGGGGATATGTGAAGTCGCTAGTCTACGCCGATAAGCCCGAAACGATTGATCACTTGGAGGAACATTCGCCGCGTTATTGCCGATATACGGCCACAAATGTTGGAAAAAGTCATCGAAAATTGGACCTCCAGATTAGACTGCGTCCGAGCCAGCCGTGGCGGTCATATGCCAGAAGTCATATTTACATTATAATGCCAGAAGGTTATCTTTCGAATAAAGTAAATTTCATGTCAATTTAAAAAATTCATCTTTGTTTTATTCCATTTAAAAGTTCTATATCTCTATAAAAAAAACACCCTTTACAAGTATAAAAATAGCTTTTTGTATTATTACTGAACTGGAAAAAATGGATAACTTTATTTATGTTCTGGATACAACTATTCCTCTTAAATATTTCAAGGCTTTATCTCAAAGTTCTTATCCTTAATATTCCTATAAAAGCGTTTATTTGTTGACATATGTAATATAATTTGTGACAATATTAAAAGCAAAACAAAATTGGTTGAATATAAAATTTTCAAAAATTTCATGGCATCTAGGTCGGGTATAAATCTTAAAGGATTATTCTTCTTTGGACGCTCTAAAAAACAAGATTTTTCACGATTTTTTTCGGGAAATCTAATATAGATACCGATATAATTCTTTTTGGCTAAATAAAAAAACTAAAAAAGTATGTGAAAAAATGTTTTTTTTTGTTAATTGTCGATGTTTTTTTGTTTAAAAAATGCTATAAAATATAGCTCCTCGAAACCAAGGTATGTCGCTGGCGGGATGGATTCAGCCTCGTAGAAACGTGTGAAACAAGAAAATAAAAAATTTTCAGATTCTGTATGAGTATACTTATGGAAGGTAGCAGATTTAGTCAATTTTATGCAAAAATGACAAAATAGCGAACATTTGAACCAAAAATTAAAAAAAAAGTGTTTTCTTTTTCGTGAATTTTTGCCAAAAAAAAAAGTAGTATATATGCAAATTTTTAGTCAATTCTGTTAGAGACCTTCAAAGAATAACCATTCCATATCGTAGTAAAAATTAACATATTGTCTATGCGGAACTCCGACAAAACTAATGGCAGTACGCGGCGCAAAATTTATCGCTGGCTTGCCGTTTATATGTAAAAAATTATCCGAAAATTCTCTGTTTCTCCTATTCCGAATAATTATCGAACCTTCTGTCGTTCTTTAGTTGTGAACTGATAATAACTAGTAGCACAATCGAATACAGTCTTTTATTTCCACAAATTTAGAATATTTTATAAATTTTAAAATACTATACAAATTTTCGCGAGCAAGTTCTTTTATCAGATAATTTTAAATTTCAGTAATAATTTTCCCTTGAGAAATTTTGCTTGTATTACATTTTCCGATAAAATCTCTTTTGTCATTAATGCAGCAAAATGGGTTCGTGGCAGGCGCGGATCCAAGGGGGAGGCGGTGGGGGCGATCCCCCCCCCCCCCAAGAGCTCTGAGTTCAGGAAAATAGACCCGATTTTGCCTCTTATACTATAGTTTATTCAAGAACTAGAAAGAGTAATAAATAATTTTTTACCCTTTTTTTTTTCGCAAACTACCTGTGTTCTTTAGTCCGGTGTCTTTGGCAAAATCTGTTAGACAAATATATTTTTCATAGCAATGGGTTAGAAATTTTATATTCTACTAACTAACCTGAACTAACCTGAACAATTTCCAGAGCTCAGTTCTTTTAATTTCAGATAAATCCCGATCATCGTTGATTTTAGTTAGAATTTTGTCGACAGTTGGGATCTTCTTCTCATAATAAAATGTATGTACAACTCCTGCCTTCCAACGAGGTTTTTCATCTGCCTGTGATCGAATCTGGCTTGGGAGTACTAACAATTCCAGTCGTTTTTTTCTCTTTCCGTATTCGGTATATAGTAGATTTTCCAATTCCTGTCATATTGGAACACATCTCAACAGAGCTTTTAACAGTATTATCTAGATATTGATATCTTAAGGCAACATAAACATTCATCGTAATAAGTTTTTCGTTGAGGAACAATGCCTTGGTTTAACGATTTTGGAGTAAATATTGAGGTGGAAGCCATATCTTTTGGGTATCTCACTAATCTCAAATCATATATAAAAACAAGCACAAACAAAATAAATCATTAAAGACACACTGTTAGGTGTACTTTGCTCACTGTCAGAAATTAAATTGAACTATCAGAAATTTTATTGTTGCAGTAAATTTTTAAAGCTTATAATTTTTAAATATAAATAAATATAATTAAATTTACGGCAGTCATTAATTACCTGCGGTACTGGAGCAGGTACGTTGGAGGTTTCGGTAATAGTTTTGTTACTCTCTCAAGTTCTTGAATAGAGTATAGGAATGTGTATGCTTGAGATCGCCCCTCCCCTTCCCTAGAGCTTTGAGTTCAGGAAAATAGAGCCGATTCTGTCTTTTATATTAGGGATGTGTATGTTGCTGACACCTCCCCCCCCCGTTGACAACTTGGTTTTCTTACGATAGCATCCTCCAAGAGCTTCAAATTCAGAAAAATAGACCTAGCCCTGTATTTTACACTAGAAATGGGAATGTTGCTGGTATCTCCTCCCCCCCCCCCCCCCGTCGACACCTTACTTTCGCTTGCTATACTGTACTTTTGTGATATCACCGCCCCCCCCCCCCAAAAAAAAAAGAGAGGCTGGATCCGCCCCAGGTTCGTGGTAATATGTTTACCAGTCGGTCTTTGTTTTTTTAAAGAAATATTTTATTACAAGACCGGAATTAATTACTATAAAAAAATATTTTCTCTTTCCTTCGTTCAAGATCTTTTAAAATTATATCGTGTATGCTCATAAACTCTGTTATAAAACCACTCTTTATTCCAAGGTATACACTAAATAATTTAATAAAATGATAATTTAATTTAAAAATTAATTAGGAAGCTGTTGAATTTATTTGAAATCTACTGCAAAATTCGTATTCTAGTATTTCGTTTTTTACCTTACATAAAGTTTGTTTTAGTGCCCTCTACCGTGCAAGCGAATTACTATAGTTTTCAGCAACTACTCGTATCCAGAAAATTATTCCTGATTCTCCCGAAAACTGTATGTTTTCATTTCAGCGGTATTGAACGATTCCAGTCCGAAATATCCTGGAATATTTCAGCTTTTTACTAAATGATGGCGCCAGAATACAATCCTGCTGAAATTGATATTCTGCTGTTAGAATAGCAAATTAGGATTTTAATTTTTGTTTAGTATTGTCCACTGTTTATTCGTGAACAGCTAATTTGTATTTTTATTATTACTTTTGAATTAATACGATGCATTATACTAAATAAATATTTATAGGTAAAATTAATAAATTTTCTTTAATTTTATTTCTATCTTGTTATTCAAAATGTTAATTTACAAATAATTATTTTAACTTTCTTTTTCGGGAAAATATATTAAAACCACACAAATTATAATTTAAACCTTTTTTTGTATACGTAATTAGTGAACGTAATCATATAACAATATAATTTTTTTAGTTGCACGTCCGAAAGTTTCAGTTGAACTGCATCTAAACCATGCACATGGACTACTAATCATGAAATTTTTTTCTTCTGCTAATGTTTTCTTTTGCCCTTAACATTGCCTTATATAAGCAGTTTAAATAATATGTATTTTTCGAAAACAAAAGCCTCCTTTAAAAGCTGACATGTCCTGTTCTTTTCAACCAAATCAGGTTATGTGAAAAATTACTTGATCGTTTCAAATCAAAAAAAATAGACCTTATAAGTACATAATCCACTATAACTTATTACTATTCAATAATCTATTTAGAAAAACTATTTCCGGAAGCTCTTGAAGAGGTAAAAGACGGTATCTCTCTAAATGGGGTTTTGATTAGTAATCTGAGATATGCAGATGATACTGTCCTTCTTGCAGACACAGCTGAGGGACTTCAAAGACTGATAGAAAGGGTAGATGAGATCTGTGAAAAATACAACATGTGATTGAATATAAGCAAAACAAAGGTTATGATAATAAGCAAAAACGTATCCCCAAATGTACATTTTCGCGTCAGAGGTTCTCTTATTGAAACAGTATCATCCATCAAATATTTGGGTGCACAACTACATGATAAGTGGGAACAAATAATAGAAATAAAAATACATATCGAGAAACCAGAGCCTATGTCCATCGCATGAAAACACACATTACACATGTAATATATAATTTAATCTACAACTAAGAACTCGCTTACTTAAATGCTACGTATTCTCTATACTGATGTACGGTGTAGAATCTTGGACATTGACAGAGGCTGCATTTAGACACTTGAGGCTTTTGAAATGTGATATTACCGACGTACGATGAGAATATCTTGGACACATCACGTAACCAACGAATCAGTTCTGCAACACATGCGAAAGTAGAAAGAAATCATGAAGACCATCAAAGAAAGAAAGCTAGCATACTTTGCACATATAATGCGTAACCAAAAATACGAACTCCTACAATTAGTTATGCAAAGCAAGATATATGGCAAGAGAGGCCCCGGAGACGACGAATTTCATGACTACATAATTTGCAACAATGGACCGGAAAGACATCTACTGAATTATTTAGAGCCGCTGTCAATAAAGTAATATGGACCAGAATGATCGCCAACGTCCGCAGAGGATAGGGCATAGGAAGAAGAAGAAGATTCAATAATTAAGTAAGTGTAATATAACAACTAAATAAATTAGGGATAAATAAGAGAAACTTAAATAATATAGCCAGCATAATACTAAAAGAACCAAATATTTTTTTGTAATTTAGGATAAATGACAAATTCGCCATAGTTGCTTCTGCGACAAGTTTTCTCTTTCATCTCTTTACTCAAAAATGAAATTATCATTATGAAGACTAGACTGTACATAATAAAAATATATTTTATAAATATTGAAAGTTTATAAACAAAAGTACTGAATGTTTTCGATAATATTCGAATAATAAATTTAATCTACTCCTACCCATTTTTCTCCATATATTAACGAAGTAAATATAAAACTGAAATCCCACATATCCAGTAAATTTGTATGTGTTTAAGAGAATACAGACAAGGATTTTAAATTCATGTGAAAGCTCATAGAAAATTATTTAGTTAAGCTGTACACAAACTATACATGCAAGTCTAACGAGATTTGGTGAGAGATTTAAGTATTGGACATTACCTTTATTGCGAATATTTTTAATACTTTGTATTGAATATATAATAAGTTGGAGAGTGATTTTAAGTTAGAACAAAAATTGATATATGTTTGTGTACAAATAAACCACTGACAATCTGACTTCTCAAGTAGGAACACTATTGGAAGGAATATCTGAAAAACACTGAACTGTTCCCAAACTATAATTGATGTAAGACTTTTTTAAAGTCATCGAAAGATTCAGCTGGCATGAAGCCGAGTAAATCTATTGGTTATTTAATTTCTACTGTGCTTCTGTTATAACTACATGTTTCAGACCAATTTTTGGTATTGGTTTTGAATATACTGTACAGCTGATTTTTTTATACTAAAAAATTTTTAGCTTAGTATTGTTTAATTTTGATTTTTATTGATCAAGTGCAAGTTTATGATAATATGTAGAAAGTATGTAGAATTGTTTCTAAACGGTCAACTTTTTGACTTATCTCCAAGCCTTCAAAATTCCTAATTCAGCACTGAATGAAACCGTGGTTTCTAAATACTGAGCATGTCTTTATAACAGTGCTGGATAGTAGTATTAATAGAAATCTTAAAAACAATTACAGAAACGTCATTTTCAGTCTTTAGTTAATACAAATCACTTATCCTTCGCCAGGCACCTTCTGCATACTGAGTTATCTCAGATGCCAATCCTATAATGATGATCTCGCAGATAACAATGTTTAGCCCCACTATGATTTGTAGTTTTTTCCTCTTCAAGAATTCGATAAAAGAGCTTCCAAATAAATCGTACATTAAGTCCAGTTACGAGGATACAGTGAAACGTTCTCGGCCTGACCAAGAGATGGCATTCCAATCGGCGAAAGTTTACGTTTCCTGCCTGCGCGCATATGTCATTAGTTCGTATGACAAACTTCAACTTGTTGACTCAAGTAAATTGTGGAAACGAGTCTTTGCGTATATGTCTTGCATATGTTTTGTTAAAATGGATAAACTTGAATATCGTGCGGTCATAAAATTCTTCGTTTTGGATGAATTAACCCTTAAAAAAAATTCATCCGAAGTTGACAAAACTTTACGGGAACTCTGCTCCTTCAATGTCAACCGTTAAAAAGTGGGCAGCTGAATTTAAACGTGGTCGCACGTCGCTCAAAGATGACCCACGTAAAGGACAGCCAAAAACTGCAACCACACCGGAAACTATCGAAAAGTTGTACAATATCGTCTTGGACGATAGGCGAGTAAAGGTGTGTGAGATAGCTGAGGCTGTGGGCATATTGAAAGAAAAGGTGCGAAACATCTTGCATAAAGAATTAGTGAGGTGAAAGCTCTGCGCAAGGTGGGTGCCGCATTTGTTGAATGCTGATTAGAAGCAAATGCGCAAACGACATTCGCAGCAATGTTTGGATTTAAGAGGGATCCGGCCGATTTTGTGCGGCGATTTGTCAGACATGGGTCCACCATTACACGCCAGAAACCAAGCAGCAGTCGAAGCAGTGGGTGGAGGCCGGTGGTTCAGCGCGAACTCGATCGCATCTGCCGGAAAGGCCATGGCTAGTGTGTTTTGGGATGCCAAAGGGATCCTGTTAATTGATTACCTTAAAAAAGGCAGAACAATTACAAGCGAATATTACTTCTTGACCAGCTGGATGTCAAAATTCCGGAGAAGAGGCTTGGCTTGAGGAAAAAAAAAATCATCTTTCACCAGGATCACGCATAAGCATATATTGATGGTCCCATTTTATGTATTTCTTACAGAGGTGGCCACATTGCAGAATAACATAATTTTGTTTGCTTGAGAGAACGTTGCGTGCTGTCCCAGAGAGTATTACTATCTAACTTCAGTGCTTCTACCGAATACTCTAGCCCATCCTGTAGAGATCCATCTGTAAACCACCAGAACTCACTTCTGGGAACAATTTGCTTTTCTTCTTAAGCCTCTCTACTTGGTAAAAGTATTTCAAGAGAGCGGTAAAGTTCGGTTTTAAAACTGGTATCATGTAAACTGTTCGCATAGGGATCCCCCTGCTACACGGGTAGCTTTCAGTTCCAGCCCTCAAATGCTCTAGACAACTGAGACCATAAACTGCCTTCAGGGCCATATTTACTGGAGGAGTAAGATATTTTGATTAGATTTTCAGCTTCTTGTAGGCGTTAGTCGCACAAGAACTGGCAAAAAATATTTCTATAATAGGTTTATTATGTTGAAAGTTAAAGCTTGAAAAAGCTAAAAAAAATTGTTTGTTGGCCAATTTTATCATTTATCTGTGCCTCTTTTTAGACCACCGCCTTATCCAAACAAAATGTCGTTCCCGTTTCGTTTATTTTCCGACTTACCCATTTTTAAAAACTACTTTAAAGTAAACAGAATAAAATATATATTTTAAAATTAAGTTTTGAAAATTATACTAAGTGGTTAAAAATAAATTAACAGCTGTGTGGAACACAAATCAACAACTTTGCAAACAATATAATAATGATATAGAATAAATATCAATTCACCTAGAATTAATTTTAAAATAACCTTTTGAACTATTACGGGGCCGCAGAAATTATTTTATTGTTTTTCAAATCATTCTCCAGGATAATTAATATAATTTTTACTATCCCCAAAACATGATTTTTGAACGCACCAATTGCTTCTTCTGGCACAAAAAATCGTTAATCACTAGTTTGTTCTTCAGGTGCGGTAATAAAAAGAAATCATTGGGTGCCATATCAGGAGCCCTATCCTCGAACTGGGGAACGTGAAGTGAACGGTGAAAAGGTGGCGAACGCGTATTCTTGAAATGTTCATCACTCATACCCTCGTTCGCCCGGTGGAAGGTAAGCGAACGGCGAAACATGCGCAAATGAAATGTCAGCCGCTAAATGACATATTTAACGCAATATTTCAAAAAATAAAATAGAATTAAAAATTTTTATTTTATTTTGGTTCTCCAAAAGAAGTCGCATTAAAAAAAATAATATGTTGACGAACCGTTTCTTTAAGACGTTTTATTTTCTGAATAAACAGTTGAAACGGTAATTAGGTGGTACCCCGATATTTTTAATATTTTCAAAATTTTTAATAAAATATCCTTAGAAAGTGGAATATGTCTCGGAAATATTAAGCAAATTTGAGATTACCGACATATAAAATTATTACAGGAGATTCTGTTCATAACTCAGTTGTATGAGCATGCTATTTAAAAATGTTTTTTTAGGGCCAGTTGTGCTATGGATTTAACATAAATACTTGTGTCCATAACAGCCGAATATCTTAGTTTTAAACAGTTAAATCTAACATAATTGTTTTCATGACACAACTTATAATAAATTTGAGAAATCACAATTTGTTAGCTATCTGAAACTGTTATTTAAATAAGTAACAAATTTTATATTTAAATTATGTTAACTACAGCACTTAACTTAATTAGACTGTGTTAAAAACTATACAACACTATAATTAAATAAATATTATGTTTATAATTTATCGAGACATATAAATATGAACCCTGCAGACCAACGAATGAGGTCCTTCAGCATAAAAACCTTATTTATGGTACATTTGATCTTCAAGTCTCTACAAATCTTTATAAAATAAAAAAAAATATATTTAAAGTTGAATGTGAGATCCGCCAGTATCTTTAATGGACTTCTTCTGTCTGGCCTTTGGTTTCGGTCTCTGGTCATAAACAGTTTCACTATCATTGTTCAAGTTTCAGGTTTTCTTTTAAATTTACTTGGCAGGACATCTTGCAGTAAGAGGCTGGACACTTTGTGAATTCATACAATAATTAACTGATTGGATAGTTTCCGTAGTGGATTGGGATGATGGCTTTTAGTCATACTACGTAGAGTTGTAATTTCCACCGTTTCAAGGTTTATCAGTGCTGACTTTCTGCAATTACTGTCAGTATATTACTTTGTATATATGATTGCTGCTTTTCTTGATATCCCTTTTTCTTTATATATTAGAATCTTCAAGTACTTGGCTCTTTGTATGCATCTTTATTTAACAGTTCTAGAGTATCAATTTAAGATTAATTTAATCCAGGCAAAGTACAAATATTGTAATGGCAATCAATAACTTCACAAAAATAACAAAACAACAGCAGTATTTTTTTTTACTTTTGATGATTAATTTAAAGTACCAAAACTACTTTTTGCCTAAAATCGCAACAAAATATACTACGGGGACATTTTCGGTCTGACAGCTCAATTCAATCTGTCATCCATTTTATTTTTTGTAATTTTCGGGTTTTAGCACGTTCATATCTGGCAACATTGGCTTTTTAAGAATACGGCTTTTACTGTCAAAAAGTTCACATCGCCATTTCCATCGCCATTCACATCACCTTTCACATCACACTTTCGAGGATAGGGGGCCAGGACTGTACGGCGGATGACCCATCAATTCCAGGTTTTTAGTGCTTAAAAAGTCACTTGTTTGAATCGATGTATGAGAGCTCTCACATTGACATGGGTTTTTTTTTACCGAAAACTTCAGCTAAACAAATGGTTGTATACCATTCAAAATTAACCACTCTATAATTCCCTTAAGGCACATTTACGACATGACCAGTTTTTCCTAAAAAACAGGCGAAATGCTTCGTCCGCGAGCAATTTTTGTGATTTTGGCTTTTCAGGAAGACTCATACGATCGACTTTCAATTTGTAATGAATGTACAACATTTTATTTTTATAATCAAAATACTTTTTTGATTTAAATGTCTTTTTCTTATATTTTTTCTTAATTTACTATGTGAGTAGCTACCCTAAACACTGTAACAATCATCCCTAACACGGGGTTAAAGTCATGCTTCTCTTTTTTCATAAATACAATAATATTTCCTCAATAGTCAATAGAAGAGCCTTTATTTTCTTCTAAACTAGAATAAATTTACTAGATATCGATTTATAAATGTCATTGTTAAACTAATAACTTGGGCACTCAAAATTTAAAAGAAAAAAATGTGACTTCCAACCCTGGTCTCCCCTACTTACACCGACTAAAATGTCAAAATGTACAAGAGATATGTCAGATGTTATCTAGCAACTCCAGTATTGCCTGTTTCCAAAATATAACTGGCTACTCTCTTATTAAATTAATTGCGATTTAAAATAATTATTGATTTATTATTTACTTTTTAGTGCATTTTTTGAAGTAACAATCAGCACTCGTAAAATTTAAATGTCCCATTATAAAACATCAGCTTGTTATTTAAAAACATCATGTTATTCAATTTGAAATTTAAACTGCTTTTCATTGCTGACTGAAATAATAATAAATTTTAAAATGCATGAACATTAAAATTCAGTTTTATAGATGCATAAAAAACGCGTGTTTAAAGCTCGTTGTTCGAAAATGATGCAGAAAAATTAAACCAAGAATGTTTTAATATGCAAATACGTACGTTAACAAACCTACTGGTGTAAATAAATAACACAATGTACTTTTAAAAGAACTTTAAAAAACTTTTGTATTCACGGAATCGAGGTAAATAAATATAATTTCGTAATAGAGTCACAAAATATTGATCATGTAAAATTTTGTTGTTACTTCTCGAGATAA
This sequence comes from Diaprepes abbreviatus, assembly GCA_034092305.1. Taxonomy (NCBI): domain Eukaryota; kingdom Metazoa; phylum Arthropoda; class Insecta; order Coleoptera; family Curculionidae; genus Diaprepes; species Diaprepes abbreviatus. The sequence goes on along the minus strand of JASJET010000129.1, from coordinate 14,928,197 downwards.
AATGAATTGAGACCAGATGAGATAATATGATTATCTTGTCTCCTTTTAATCTTTATCATATTTTAAATTCAAACAGATTTGTTATAACAAAACAAAGCCACACTGGTCTGCCTTACGTTGCATCAGCCGAAGAATGGTTACGACTTAATCGTCCGGGTTCCTAGTGGATATATATATATATATATATATATATATATATATATATATATATATATATATTTATTAATTTATCCTCCTAAAAATATTTTTTATATGATAAAAGACATTCATACAAGAATATATTTACAATTTTTAAAAACAAAGACTTTAACATACTATTCAATTTTTTAAAAAAGTATTTAATTTTTCCAGTACACACTAAACACTAAAATAAATTTTCTAAATGTGACACTTATATGCAGACAAAACAAAATTTTAACTGAATAGTACACCAAACTAACTTGGTCAGTTAGATATCTAAACTTTTTCTCTATTCACTCAAAAACTCAAAAAAATAGTGTTATAATCGGTTGTCTGATCGTGCCATCTCTCTAACGGCTCCAGAATTACGACCAAGAATACTGCAAAAAGTGAACAAGACACAAATAAATGATAATTTCAATGAAAATACTCATCAAATAATCAACGAAATAATTAATGAACGAACATATAAATTTTATAATAACCTAATAACAAGAAACATAGAACATAAACAGCAAAAATATGTAGCATTACCTTACACTAGTTAGTTGTCAGAAAAAATAAAACACATTTTAAAAAATCATGATATTATCGTATTCCACAGGTCTCATAATAAAGTAAATATATTATTTACTAATTTAAGAAGTAAAACTACTCTTATGAATAAATTAAATGTAGTATATTCTATCCCTTGCACAAATTGTCCAAAAAAAAAAATACGGTTGACGAGCCAATTACTTAAGAATAGATTAAATGGCCATAAATATACGAAAAACGCCTCAACAGCGTTAAACAAACACACAGGACGAAAAACATACCTTCCATTTTAAAAATACCATAATTAAAAACAAAGATATAAATTACCAAAAATTACAGATAAAAGAAATGATAGAAATTAAAAAAGATAAAAACACTGTTAACGACAGAATGGATACAGAAAATTTGAGTCACATTTACATCAGCCTAATTTGAACAAAAATATTAAGTATTCGATCCTGTTAATAAACATTAAAAATTGAATATCCTCTTAAACATAAAATTTAATAAATATAAATATAAAAAATAAAACACACTCGCATTCTATGTATCCTCAGTACCTAAATAGACGATGTAAACATTTAATTTCAATATAAGTAAATAAACAAAATGTAAAGGCGTGTACTGGTAAAATTAAATACTTTTTTAAAAAATTGAATAGTGTTTTAAATTGTTTGTTTGTTTTTTAAAATTGTAAATATGTTCTTGTATGAATGTTTTTAAATATATAAAAAATATTTTTAGGAAGATAAATAAACAAAAAAACAAAAATTTTTGAAGATGCCTTAAATAAAGGGCGAAACGTCAAATTATTTTGGATTTTTTAGTAAATATAGAACCTAATCCCAAGAAAATACAAAATAAAAAGAAAATGATATAATCAATGGTTCAAGAATCTGGAAAATATAATATATATATATATATATATATATATATATATATATATAAATATATATATATATATATATATATATATATATATATATATATATATATATATATATATATATATATATATATATATATATATATACAGTGCCTTCATTTCAAAACGAACCATCCTTAATAACTTTGTTAAATAGAAAAATTTAAAAAAAAGAAAAAACACGTCAATTTAGATATACAGGGGGAAGTTTAATTTTGCATTTGTTAAAAGTCTGTCAATCACCTCCTCACCTCCAGCTAACCTCACTTTGATATGTCAAATGGGAACCCCCACCTTGTGACACATCATTGTAAGCAGCATAAAATTGTCTATCCAACCGTATAAAAAAAATTAAATCGGTTGACGTACAAGCGAACAGTGTGCAAAAATGTCTTGTAATAATGCATAATATATCGGCCTCGAACTTTAGTATGTCAAATGATTACCCTATAGTGTGATACATCATTTTAAAGGGCATACTATCTCCTATTTAGCCAATAAAAAAAAAACAAAATCTGTTGATGTACAAGCGAATAGTAAGAAAAGATGTGTGGTAATAATAGACACCTTATCACATTAAACTTTATTATGTCAAATGGCTACTTCATAGAGTAAAATATTATTTTAAATTTAAAATAAATATTTTTTTAAAATAATAAACAGTTAAAATATTTGCGAGAAAAAAACTAAGCCTGTTTTAAAATTCATCGCAAAATTCATTGCAGTCTAATCAATCTAGTGTATTTATTTCAATGATATTTTTTGCGGTACCTGATAGGTACAAAAAATCACTGCAATAAATAAAATTTTTAAGATCTTTAAACACCAGTTGTTTATTATTGTTAAAATTGTCATTGTGACACCTAGTTGAAACGTGAATATAAATGGTGTATACGCTAGCCGAAAGAATAGAAATAATTTTTCTCTATGGAGCTGAAGATCGGTGCGCTCGTAGAACCGCCAGAGCATTTAACGAGAGGCATGAAGACAAAAACGTGGGTCATAAATATGTACTCGAATTGGTACGAAAGTTTGAAGAAACGGGATCCGTTTGTAATAAAAAATCTATTGAGAAAAGGGTTGTAGATGAAGCATGCCAAATCGAGGTACTAGGACAGTTTGCAATAGATCCAACTTTATCCATCTCAAAGGTCGCAGATTTAACCAACATTTCTGCTGGCTCTGTGCATAAAGTTTTAAAACAAAATAAGTTTTTTCCCTACAAAATTCAAATTCTTCAAGAACTCGGAGAAGACGATTTTGATAGGAGAATTCAATTTTGCGAATTAATGTGCCAACGAATTGACGAGGACCCACATTTACCTAAGAATATCTGCTTTAGTGATGAATCAACTTTTTTTCTAAATGGACTGGTTAACAGACATAACTGCAGATACTGGGATAATGAAAATCCGCACCTTTTCCGAGAAGGGCATACTCAATATCCCGAAAAAATTAACGTGTGGGCAGGAATTTATGGCAATGAAATCATCGGGCCATTTTTTTTGGAACATAATTTAACTGGGCAAATTTATTTAAACCTTTTAGAAAACACAATATACCCTGCCATTGTGCAATCTTTAGAAAATCAAGTGGATGAAAATGCTGTTATGGTACTAAATGAAAATAATTTGCATTTCCAGCAAGATGGAGCTCCCCCGCACTACGCTTTGGCAATTCGAGAGTGGCTTGATGAACATTTTCCAGGGACGTGGATTGGCAGACGTGGTGCAATTGAATGGCCAGCACGGTCTCCAGACCTAACCCCTCTAGACTTTTTTCTTTGGGGGTATTTAAAAAGCAAGGTTTATAAAACCCCACCTGAAAATATTGACGATTTAAAAGATCGAATTGTTCGGGAATGTAGAGGAATTAGCAGAGAAACCCTTGCCAATGTTCGTGGGGAATTTCAAAATAGGCTTTTTTATTGTCTCGCTAATAACGGCGCACATTTTGAACATTTAATAAAATAATTTTCTTCAACTGAATAAAACTGAATAAACTGCTTATATTTAACACACATTTTTGCATCCTAATTGCCTATAACGTCTATTAACTTAATTTTTTTTGACATCGTTGGATAGCAGATCGTACGTCCTTTAAAATGATGTATCACATTATAGGGTAATCATTTGACATACCAAAGTTCGAGGCCGATATATTATGCATTATTACAAGACATTTTTGCACACTATTCGCTTGTACGTCAACCGATTTAATTTTTTTTAGACGGTTGGATAGACAATTTTATGCTGCTTACAATGATGTGTCACAAGGTGGGGGTTCCCATTTGACATATCAAAGTGAGGTTAGCTGGAGGTGAGGAGGTGATTGACAGACTTTTAACAAATGCAAAATTAAACTTCCCCCTGTATATCTAAATTGACGTGTTTTTTCTTTTTTTTAAATTTTTCTATTTAACAAAGTTATTAAGGATGGTTCGTTTTGAAATGAAGGCACTGTATATATATATATATATATATATATATATATATATATATATATATATATAAGGTCATCCAATAGATGTGTCCAACTTTTCAGTTCAAATAAAACAAATTAAATAAATGTTAGTGTTGTATTTCTTTTTTATGTTTTAGTACGATATATATATCATTATGTATGAAACAGTCACACGCAAATGACCATCATGGCTTCGTTGAGTAGTGCGAATTCGAGATATCAAGTTTTCGATCACAATTTCACATAAAGCCGATTGAATTTCATTGATAGTCATTCTAATGCTGTTCTTGAAATTCTCAGATGTTCGTGGTTCATTGGCAGAAACTCTGGCTTTTAAGTACCCCCATAAGAAAAAATCTAGGGGCGTTAAATCACAGGATCTTGGTGACCAACCAACATTACTATGACGCGAAAGTAAACAATCTTGAAATCTTTTCTGTAACAGAACGATTGTTTCGCGCGCAATATGGCATGTGGCTCCGTCTTGTTGAAACCCAAAGTTTCTAATATCCATATCATTCAGTTTTCGAAAAAAATTACCGGTAATCATTGCCCGATATCTTTCGAAATTAACAGTTACGTCATCTCCTTGCACATTTTGAAAAAAATTTGGCCAAATAATTCATCCGGACCAAAATGCGCACTATACTGTTACTTTATTAGGATAGAAATGATGTTCATAAATCCATCGTGGATTTTCCTCACCTCAATAATGACAGTTTTGCTTGTTAACATACCCATTCATGCAGACCAAAGTCAGGGTCGACGTTAAGCTGCTGCAGGGCCCACTGCCCATGAATCAGTCTATGGTCGTTTGACTTCTTGTGTTAAAACAATTTTATATGGATGAAGTTTTAGATCCATATGAGAAATTTTCCATGTTGTCTTCCACGATAAGTTAAGTTAAGCGTGTAGTTCTTGACTTAAACTCTCCATTTCTGGGCGCATAATTTGGAAATATTTATTTAATCAAAAGTTTATGTTGAAATGTGGCAAAAAATGCCATTTTTAAAATGTTTAATGAATTTTAACTTAAAAACTATGCGTTTTGAGTATAAAAGATTTGCATAATGCCTGTAGTATTGAAAAACACCATTGGCTTAGAGAACTAACATACGACACTCATAAGGATGCTCTTAATTATTCGAAACAATGCGATTTATTTATAAAGTAACGGTGACACACGGGGCTTCGTCTCGCCCGTACTCGCAAACACCAGTTCTAATTTTATTTGTGCGGGGAGCCACCGAAATTTTCGCATTTTTGTCGTCGCGACGCGCTTTTTTCTAGTCTAAACTGGAAAATTCGCAAATTTCGTCGATAGAGAAGAAAAAATTGTGGACATATAAGGCGAAAAGTGAACGCTGTGACTTTGTGCTGTGAAAATTGCTAAAAAATCGAATATTTTTTTTGTTAAAATAGGTACCTGCAACAGATTTATTTTCTTGCCGGTAAAAATCACTTGGAGGATCTTATTCTTTCTGTATCTTCCAAAAACCTAGTGCTCATTTTTTCATTAGGTACATAAATTTTCCAAAATTTAAAAACTAATTTGTAGAGCTTGTAGAAAAAATATTAAAAAATTGCACATCTATTTGATATTTTAAATTTTTTATCAGGAAAACCAAATATTGAAAATATTAATTTTTGTTTAACCATCTTATAGACCAATATTTATTGTTTTGGTTGAAATATACCATAATTAGTAAGAAAATTGACAATATATATACAAAGTGGGCAATTTGTGTAGAATATATAGTTGTTCACAGTTTTTTCTTTAAATTTTTGTCGGTAAGTAGTATCTCCTGAAATAAGTTGATGCGAAAGTATATTAAAAGACGCTTGATCTTATTACGTCTTTCCGCTTTTAATAAACAAATGATTTCCAGGCATAAACATTAACACTGAAATTCATTAACATCTTCTGGTGGACCAATTTTGTATTGTTTATGATATTTTTGTATTTTATATTACATATATCAACAAACATTTATTCAGAAACATTAAAGATGAAAATTCAGAGATAAGGCTTTGAAATCGGTTAGAATAATTGATGTTTTCGGAGATAATAAAATTTTACATTTTAATTATACGAATCAAACTATTTCAGTCAGCAATCCAAAAACTTAATAACCGTTTCAAATCTGAAACGCTGAATTATTTAAAATGAAAACGATTAAACCAATGTATCTATCCTCCCTGTATTTTTAAAGGGATTAAAACTTGGGTTACACAAACTATAACCTAAAGAAAATCGACCAATTCTAAAAATCTCTCGAAAGAATTATGATAAACATAAAACTTTCTGTGAAACACCGATATACGGAACCAAACAAAAGTTATAAACGTTAGTTAAAAACTAATAAGAATGTAATGGGCACGGACTGGATTAATCGTGTCACTGGAAAACAATAGGTGAACCAAGTGTGTACTGGAATGGCGTCAAAGAGAAAGTAAGAGAAACGTGAGTAGACTAAACGCAAAATGAGGGGATGACATTGTGGTGATATCTGAAGTAAATTGGCAACAAGTGGCACATTCAGCGGTGGATGAAACTCATCGTGATTATGATCATTACCTCTTAACTAAAATTTTTGATAATATAGAAGAGATATCTGATCATAAAGAGGAGTCGAAAAATATAATTATTAAGGTATGGCGTGGCTTCTCGGCGCATCCGTTCGCAATTGTTAAATATACATGGTGTAATTCTTACTGACTGCGGTGTCAAAATATTTATCAGATTTATAAACCAAAGAGCTTTGCACTCCCTGTATGGATTATTGACTCATACTAGGTAAACAAAGACACTGAAGTTCTGTGGGGACCCTTTTCATGTTTTTGGGTCCTAGGTCTTCTGTACTTCCTACAAACTTTCGGACGGTCCGCGTGGTTGCAAGGAGAACTGCTTTCTGAATCGGTTTATACAGATGCTAATTAGGGCCCAGTCCCTTGATTTTCTTTGGTATATGGGATAGTATTATGGGAATCGTGTGGATGCTATTCATTGCCCACTGTCCGCGGATTTGTACCTCCAGATCTCTGTATTTGGCGTTCTTATTGTATTTTCGTCTTAGGTAGTTGAAGCACCACAAGGAAAAAGACCACTGGGAAGACCTGGGCTTAGATGGAGAGATAACATCCACAAGGATCTAGCCATCCTTGAAATTGACCAGCAAGAATGGAGGGAGCTGGCCCAAGACCGTTCCAGGTGGAGGCAGATAGTCGCGGCAGCCAAGACCCACCCTGGGTTGTAGTGCTACGGAGTCAGTCAGTCAGTCTTAAGTAGTTGTTATTAGGTATAGCCGTGTCAATCAGTGTAGTTCGCCTAGAAATTTAATCTGTTAGTATAATGTCTGGTCTATTATGAGAAACTGTTTGATCTGTGGAACCGTTCGGTCCCAATATAACTTGAACTCGTTGTTTTCAAGAATAGGCTCTGGATTGTATTTGTAGTAAGACACTTTTCCTACCTGCAACAGTTTTAACTTATCTGCTAACTCTTGGTGAAGTATCTTAGTCGTGTTTTCCCTTATACTCGGTTGGATTGTCTCTGATGTTCGACAGCCATATCTACATTGGTCATTTTCTATTGAGATATCTCTGATGATGAACTTCCGATAGTTCTTCGTCGGAATAACCTGGTCTTGGATAGCTAACAAGAAGCCCTTAGTTTCCGGAAACATCTGTCCTGAAATCAACCAGTAGTTTGACGTTGAGCTGTCGACATTGTCTTAGATGATCTCATTTGGGTGCCGTCCATGAAGTGGTTTCTGTAGCCAGGCTTGTAACTTCTCTTGGTCTGTTCGGTGGTGAGAAGCAATATCTCGTTCCCTCAGCTGTAGCGGTGTTGAATCATCTGCCTCGCATATTGCTCGATGTAGTTTGGAGGAATCTGCTAACCTGTGAAAATAAGAACATGTTTATTATTTGTTGATCGAGCTGCTTACCAATAACGACCAATCCTCTTTCTCCTTGGTATCTTGGAAGCATTGTACGTTCAATAGCACTCCGAGGGTGGTATCTGTGTGCTTTTATTAAAAGTATTCTTATTTTCCTTTGCAAGTTTTCGATGTTCGTCCAGCTCCATTTTACAATTCCAAAAGAGCAGCTAAGCGCATAGCATGCGTACGTGTTGAGCGCCTTAAACAAATTTCTACTATTTAGACTAGTTCGTAACACCCGTCTTACCCTTCTGACAAATTCGGTTGTCAATTCGGCCTTCATAGTGCTATAGTCAATTCGTTTAGTCTGTTTCATACCTAGGTATTTGTATGTTTATTCTGCTTCCATTGCAGCTATAGTTTCACCGTTCTGCATCTCTTCTGTGAGTTCAGTGTTATTTTAAAAGATTATTGAGATAATTAGATAGACATGATGTAATTCTTACTGACAGCGGTGTCAAAATATTCAGTACATATATTTTTTTAATTTAAAGCATTTTTTTGCCTGAATAGTCCTTTCCGCGAATTATAATGCAAAAGATTTCAGATTACATCCATTTTCAGAATTACTAAGATTATTTTAGCTAAAATCTGTCTAGTAGAGTTTAAATATTTAGCACGTGACATCACATGTTTCACGTTAAAAGAAATGCATTATGTAACATAAATTATAGCGATATCATAACCAAAACAAAACTGAGCTACTGGAAGGTCTCCATTAGTTTTGATTTTAACACTATTTTCTATCTAATAAATTTAAATTCGACACTTTGATAACTTTCATTCTTTATTTTTAGGAACGAGTTTCATTTAATCGTTGAATTCAATGAGTTATTTTTCCGAAAGTCAAACAAAATCTACATCTGTCTTAAAAAAATAATGGACCAAAAAATCCAAATTTCTAAATATTTCGGAGAAGAAATAAATATTTTGAGAAATTTCTTCCATGTCAAGAGCATGTGGGTGATAAATAATGTAACCTTCAATACTGTTTTAAAATTTTGTTGATAAAACCAAACCGAATTATTTAAAAATGTTTGCTACATTTTGCCAGTGCTGTGATGGTTTACACTAACAATTTATTGGCACATTCCAGCCAAGAAAATGTTTTGAATCATATCGCCAACGGGTGCTGTGGTCAGAAATCGGTTAATTTACGAGGGCGGTCCGATAAGTACTTAGCCTCACCGCCCGATGGCGCCACTATCGCAAGAGAAATTTACTATCGTGTAGTATATTCTCGTAGACGGTTACTGTCAAAATTTCAGCCGTGTGTGGAAGCGAGCGTGTCCGCGGATTTTAGAAAAATGGAAAAAGAGTAATATCGGTTGGTGATTCGATTCTTGTTTTTGGAAAGAAAATCGCGCAGCCAAATCAAAGAGCGCTTGGATGCGGTGTACCATCAGAAATTGGTTTAACGAGTTTCAACTTGGTCGCACGTCGGTTTTTGATGAGCCACGCTTAGATGCCCCCAAAACGGCTACCACGGAGGATAACGTGAGAAAAATCCACGATCTCGTATTGGCAGACCGCCGATTGAAGGTGCGCGAGATAGCTGAGACAGTAGGCATCTCAAAAGACTGCGTGGGTCATATCCTGCATGAAATTTTGGGCACGGGAAAGCTGTCGGCGCAATGGGTGCCGCGTTTGCTCACTCCGGACAACAAACGCAACCGTGAGACCACTTCAGAGCAGTGTTTGGCGCTGTTTAAGCGCAATCCGAAGGAATTTCTGCGTCGTTTCGTGACCGTCGACGAAACATGGATCCACTGGTACACACCAGAGACCAAGGGACAGTCGAAACAGTGGACTTCACCCGGCGAACGTGCTCCGAAGAAGGCGAAGACTGTCCTATCGGCTGGAAAGGTGATGGCCACCGTTTTTTGGGATTCACACGGTGTGATCTACATCGACTGCCTGGAGAAGGGCAAAACCATCACAGGGCTCTACTATGCCGAATTATTGAGCCGATTCGACGTCGAATTGCAAAAAAACGGCCCCATTTGGCGAAGAAAAAAGTGCTCTTCCACCATGACAACGCACCAGTTCAGACCTCCGCCGTCGCCACGGCCAAATTGATTGAATTGGGCTATGAACTGCTCCCCCATCCATAGTATTTTCCAGATTTGGTCCCGTGCGACTTCTTTTTGTTTCCAAACTTGAAAAAGTTACTCGCCGGGCAGAAATTTCAGTCGAATGAGGAGGTTATCACCGCCACCGAGGCCTACTTTGCAGACCTCCAGAAAACGTATTTTTAGACGGGTTAAAGAAGTTGGAGTATCGCTGGGTCAAGTGTATCGAGCTAAAAGGAGACTATGTTGAGAAATAAATCGCCGCTTTTCCAAAATTTTCGTTTTTCTTATATAGGCTAATTACTTATCGGACCGCCCTAGTATTTATAAATCGAATATGTAGTAATTTTCAATCCCCTGATTAAAGCTCTCATGGTCGCAACCCAAATCTTCAGTTTTCCAGAAAAGGAGCTTAAAATTTAAGTTTAAAATTTTTAATATTGGTATCGTAGTTTTAACTGCATTCTCGTTGTATTTTTGCATACTTAATTTATACTCACAGGTAGCTACTGAGAAATACTTTAGAAAATGTTCGTAAAATATAAACAATTAAGGAAAGAACAACATTTATTTAAAATATAGCGAATATAACTCCCTATTCTGTAAATACCCTATTTTAATAACCTGTGTGTGATAGCACAAAATCTGTGAATTAATTTTTACTCTTGAATTTCATCTCAAGAAAGTTTTTATTAAATAATATTTTAAAAGATCTGATCGTTATTTTAGTATAATAAACGACATTGTTATGGAAAAGCAAATGATTTCAACGTCTATTAAACGTTTAAAAATAGAAAACGGAAATGCCGAATGATTAAATACATAAAAAATTAATTTGAAAAAAGCAATAGATTTAAAAGAACTTATGAGTAAAAAATAGAGACCTATATCATATCCATATATTAAAGTCGTTCAAAATTGAGGATTATATATTCGTATTTTCATTAATAACTTTTATGGAACGAATTCTTTCATTGTTTGTCGTGTCTTTAAGGGCACCTAAAACTGAAGATTATTTAGACATCCATCATTATCGCAAAGTTTACTATATTTTCCATGATTTTCTTTGTTCTTATGAATTTGGAACGGCTGTTATGTGCTCGACTTCATAGAACATCGGGTTACCAAATAAAGTCTTAGAAGTTTCAAGAATCGTCCGGGTTACTCTCCGAAGTTATTGTTTACGACAAATTTTTTAAATCTTTATTTGAAGAGTATAGGGCAAAACAAGGAATGTGACAAAGACAATAAAGTCGTTCAAAATAGAGGATTATATGTTCGTATTTTCGTTAATAACTTTTATGGAACGAATTTTTTCATTGTTTGTCAGGGCTTTAAGGGCACCTAAATCTGAAGATTATTTACATCCATTATTATCGCAAAGTTTACTATATTTTCCATGCTTTTTTAGACATCCATCATTATCGCAAAGTTTGCTATATTTTCCATGATTTTCTTTGTTCTTATGAATTTGAAACGACTGTTATGTGCTCGACTTCATAGAACATCGGGTTACCCAATAAAGTCTTAGAAGTTTCAAGAATTGCCCGGGTTACTCCCCGAAGTTACTTTTAACGACAAGTTTTTTAAGTCTATATTTGAAGCGTACAGTGGCAAAACAAGGAATGTCACAAAACATTTTTATATCATAAACATTTTAATATTTTAAAGATTACAATTTTTTCTTATAATTATTTTGCTCAGAAATTACTAATAGGAACTGAAGTTTACCTTACAGAGATCAGCTTTGAGTACAAAAAAAATTCTGGAAAATATTATTAATTATAAAAAATGTGAAAAAATAAAGTAATTATCTTTTAGGAAGTGTAAAAAAAAGAATGTCCTAAATAATCTATATTGGGAATGTCCATACCCAGCACTATGCCTGGGTAACGCTATCAAAATAGGTTTGAGCCCCAGTAGAACAACACTTTTTTTTAAATTCATGAGGTTTTTGTGCTTTTCTGCACAAATTTTTCAAATAATCTTGGTAGAAAAAATCAGGCAATTTGAATTCATTTCAGATTCTGATTGAGATGTTTTTCGTTTACGCAATACAGGTGATTTCTCCGACTGTAGTTACCTTGAAGTAGAAGGATCTTTGGATGTCCTCGCACACTCATTATTTCTTTTTGGAACTGGATTGGAAAAGAGGACTTTTATAGTTTTACCCTTATCCATTTCAGTAACATCAAAGGGTTTGGGCCTTTGTCTACTTATTTTGAGCAGATCATTCCATTGGTATGAGAGTTCCATGTGAGTTTTTAATTTATCAGGCTCATATCCTTGTCACATTCTAAGTAAGAGTGTCCTCTAATGGTGTATTTAATTTTAATTGAATCCAGAATTTTTATTACGTTATGGACAAGTATAGTTCTTGTTCTGTCCACCTGCTGAGTCACAAAATATTTTTAAATGCTTTACACGGAGATCCAAATGATTTGTTAAATTATGAAATAGAAATGAAACCATTTCATCTGAATCCTTGCGACTACAAGTCTCGGAGTAATTGTAGAAATAGGAGCTAGCATCACTCAGCACATGCAAATTAAATGAGTACATAAACAACTGTCCTTTATAATAAACATCATTAGTAGTGATGTTAGGCAATGACACATTTTTTTGGTAATCCATAGTAATAGCTTGATACTGGAAGAGAAAAAAGTTCGAAAGTACCAGCATCAACGCTCGCATGTCATCAGATAACATCGAAACATGTCAAGGATTGTCTTGAAGTCTTTATCACTCTTGCGTCTTTACCAGGATACAAGGGCATCCTAGGCAATGAAAAAGAGGACCGGAGCAGTATTTGGTATTACACATCAATTTAGACCAGTGAAGCCACAGGCACAATAAACTATTTCTGAGCAAATCATTTGACAAATTAAGCCGAGAAAAAAAATACGTTGAAGTAGAAATAATGATTGGCCTCTGCAGTATCATCACATCATACAATGAGAATCTGTAATGAAGAACCAATGTGTACATTTTGTAATAAAAAATATCAAGCAGCCTCACATATCGTCTTCGAATATGACGCTCTAACATGCTGGAGACTTTCAAGCGGGAATCAATCTGGAAAGCTGATACCCAGAGAACAAACTAGCTGAACCTGATTATGACAAGTAACCTGAACAGATATAATAGGCAACACAATGAGTCACTAAACTGCGGTGTAAGGGCTTCTCAAATCTAGCTTATTATATCATTTATTCAATCAGTCAGTTAAAACCAACATCAAAAATAGATTTTTTACGTTTATCAAAATTTAAACGAAAACTTTCTTCAGCTTAGGAAATTGAAGTAAAACGTAATGCGTGGAAAAAATTCTAATTTTACTTTAAATTTTCTCATAAAATATTCAGTGTGATTAAAACGCTCTTTAACTTCTATAAACTGTTATGAAAGAAAATATTTTAACAACGAAAACGAGCTTGACATTTTGAAACTTACCACTTTATGTATTTTTTTAGATATGATAATAATATTTTAGTTAAAAGAGCCTTTTAAAACATGGTTTTGATACAAAATTTAATGCGTTTAGTAATTTTCGCATGTATCAATCGATTTTATTTTACTAAAAAGTCCTAAAATACCATAGATGCTAGTAAAGAGATTTTAAGCTAAAACAGAGACAGGCACAGAAAAAAAAACAATGTCTTATGTAAATATTTAGTATGCCAGGTAAATGTCTGCCTTATTGCAAAGAGGATATGTTCTTAGGATTTAAATAAATTTTATTTTTTCAAAGAATTATTAATGATTTAAATATTAGCTATTTAAAAACGTAATTTCCAAATTATATAGATTTTTTTACCTATTAATAATTTATTTTGCCTAAAAGTCTTTCACTCCTACCTATAACACTTATCTAACAAATAGCTACAATTCTTAGCGGTATAACATCTCTAGATTAACTACACAACCCGATAATGTTGTATGTCAGTAGTCATTTTACTGTAATTTGTGGCTATTGGCACTTTTTTTTGTTTCTTTCACTCGTGATTTTATTTAGATTTTTATCAATTTTTAGTGTTATTTTAATTAAATTTGTTGTCTTTCTGAAATGAAGTGAATTAAATATTGTCTAATTTGCAAGAATAAATAAATAAATAAATATGTGGAGTACATGCACCCCTTAAAAAAAGGAGAGGTGAACGACAAAGTTCCAGACTCTGTTGTGGCGCATAAAAATAGTATAGTTTTTTCATCACATATTGAAAACAATTTTTGCTTTATACAACTGTATGTTTTGAAATTGGTTTAAGGGTCTCTATTTTAATCTAAAATCTCTTTACAAATTAGTCCGTAATTCTGTGATTTTGTTCAAAGCCAACATCGATTTCCGGCCGCACTAAATTATACTGTGGCTCAAAAATTATTTAACTTTTTATGGCGCAATATCTGGTTAGCTATTGGTAAACAAAATATAAAAAAATATTGAATTTTTTGAAATAAATCGGCAAATTCTAATAAACATAGTGTAAAAATCTAAAATTCTTATAATGTAAGGAATCAGAAGGATCCCAATTACCTCTTTAATTTAAGTAGATCCACAGACGTCCGCCCAAGTTAATATATATATATATATATATATATATATATATATATATATATATATATATATATATATATATATATATATATATATATATATATATATATATATATCATCAGTTTATAACGTTCTACGCCGTCTTCTGATTTCCAGTCTCCATTGATCTCGGTTTATCCATAGGTTTTCATCCATTCCTTTTATTCTTATATCTTTATCCACTCCTTCTCTCCAACTTAGTCTGAGTCTACCTCTCTTTATTCTTCCCTGTGGCGCCCAATTTAAAACTTTTTTTGGAAGTCTAGTTTCGTCCATTCGTTGAACATGTCCGTACCATCTAAGTTGGTTGATTTTAATATCTTCTCTTATCTTGTGCTTAACGCCCATAATTTCTTGGATTCTTTCATTTCTGACTCTGTCCATTCTGGATTTTCCAGCCGCTCTTCTCCAATAATCAATTTCTGTAGCTTCCATTATTCTTAGAGTTCTTTCTTTCAATGGTCATACTTCACTTCCATAGGTGACGATGCTTTTAACAATACTATTAAAGATTTCGTGTTTGTTTTCTTTGGATATTGTTTTGTCCCACAATATGCTGTTCAACTGTCTAATAGCTTGTCGTCCCTGGTTGTTTCTATGGTTGATTTCTTCGTCAAGTTTGCCGTTGTTGGTTATATGCATTCCGAGATACTTGTATTTCTCACAGTGATTTATTTCCTGCTGCTGTTGTTCCAGAATCAAGTTTTATTTCTGTCCCCCAATACACATGTATTTCCTTTTTTTGATGTTAATTTCTAGCCCCCACTATTGATATTCTTCTATTAGCTTACGAGCCATGTATTCTAGATCTTCGAAGTATTGTGCCAGAACTATTTGGTCGTCTGCGAAACACAATGCGTATAGTATGGAATCGTTTAGTGGAATGCCCATATTTTCGCACTTTCTTTTCCATGTTTTTAACGCTTGTTCTAAGTAGATTTTAAACAAAGTTGGAGACAAACAACATCCCTGCTTGAGCCCTTTGCTAACCGTGAATCCTTTTGAAATATTATGCCCTTTCTTTATTTTGCTTGTATTATTTGAATAGAGCTCTTGAACTGCCTTGATAAGTATTATATTTATATTTGTTTTTTCTAGGGCTTGCCAGAGTTTTTGTTGTGGTACGCTGTCATAGGCTTTTTTGAGATCCACGTAGAGCAGGTGTATTTCTTGGTTCCGTGCTGATTTTTTCTCAATGAGCTGGGTTATTGCAAAGAGATGGTCAACAGTAGATCTACCTGCTCTAAATCCAGCCTGTTCTTCGGCCTCCATATCTCAGTATTCGCTCTCAATTCTCTTTTTGACTAGTTTCCCATACACTCTCGAGATTGTGCAGAGAACCGCAATTCCTCGATAGTTATCACAGACGTCTTTACTTCCTATTTTGTGTATAGTGGTAATATAAGATGTTTTCCACTCTTCGGGTATCTTTTCTCCGTTTATACATTTTTGGTAGAGGTTTGTCAATTGTCTGTATAACTTCTCTGTACCGTATTTAAGTAGCTCAGGCAGGATATTTTCGGGACCTGGTGATTTTCGGTTTTTTAATGTTAAAATAAGAGTGTTAAAAACAAACGCTTAAAAATTCGATTTTTGCAATTAACGTGGGTGATTCTAAACAAAAAGTCTTCTATTTTTTTAATACGAAGCTTGGTTTCCTAAATAAACAATGTTGAACATATGAAAAATGCGATTTTTGCGAAATTTGAAGGTTAATAACTTTTGACTAAACTACGCTAAAGTCCCGTACGAAAAAGTTATATCTTTAATGTTCTTTTGGGCCATAAAGAGCCTATCGAGGCAATATACATCAAAATATAAAGCTTCTGACCACATATCGTAGCGGTTTATATTTCAGAAACTTTCAATACTAGCCTTGCTGGATGCCAACTGACATATCCATTATAAAGTTTAATATGTTAGACGGTATTGCGTACTCAGAATATTTTCATATACGGATGTTATTTGTGTTTTTTGCAGTAATTTCACAATTCCAAAAATTAAATTTATCCGTACACATTTCCGTGCAATTATTTTTCACCCCTTCGACGTGATTTATCTCAGCAAGAGTGCATCGACGAATTTAATTATTTACATGGCTATGAAGCACCCACAAAACGACTATATATCGCTAATTTAGTAAATGCAATGGTGGCTGCCATTCGCTCACTGACAAATCAACTTTTGTTCAAATGAATTAATCAGTCAACCTTGAAAATATTACCACAATCTTGTGGTAATATTTTCAATTGAGTAAGTAGCAAGGTTGACTGATTTAATTGATTTGGATTAAAGGCTCAATTGGGACCATTTAGCCCTAGACTTATAGGTTCCGATCCACGGTCCTCGACCTTTAACTAAATCCGAGTCTGCACTCTGTCAGTTTTCGCGACTACCGACTATTGAGACTCTAGCCACTCTAATGGTCTGACTTTTTTTAATAAACCAGCACACATGAGGATTGAACTTGCACTAGTTGTGGTAGTCCTTATCAGTCAAATCGATTAAAACAGTTTTCTATTGTTTATAACAAATTGATCCGTTATGTTTAATGCTCAAAACTAAAAAAACAACTTTCTACGATCATTTTTCGTCAGTGTTAGTCATATCTAGTGACGATCTCCTTCATCTTTATCTGTAGAAACTATTTTTGTCAAAACTAAAGCACGATCTTTTATAATCATATTATTGCAATGTTAATTATTTAATGATAACCTATTCCATCTTGTCGGTAGAAACTATTTTTAATTGTTTTTAATAAATAATTAATATTATTTAACTGTCGAAGCTAATGACAGACCCTTTACAATCATTTTTCGCCGATGTTTATAATATCCAGTGATTACCATATTCATCTTTTAGGTAGAAAAAAATAAAATTGTTATAAACAATAAACAATTTATGACAATCTCCTTTTCATGTTTGTAAAGTTTCATCAAAATCGGTTCAGTCGTTTCAAAGATTAGCCCATAAAGACAGACACTCAAATTTTATTTTATGGATTGATTCACAGTTAAATAAAATAATTATTTACTTAATTTTCCTACATATTACTTCCTTTCAAATTCGCCAAATTATCTCTAATTAAAAGTATATAAACAAGTTCAAATTCTGTTTCCCTAACAGGTTTAATTTTCGACATTGGTAGTTTTAAAATACCACTCTACATTTTTTTCTACAAACTTTACAAAACCATTTTTAAATTATTACGTGTAAACATAGGATTTCTTTCATAAAATAAATAACTTTGAGTCATGAAATTTTAATACTAAGGAATATCTTACTACAGAATGTTCAATTAGAAATAAAAATCAATTTTTTTTTTCATTTTCCAGAAAACTATGTATGTGATATAATAATATGGCATAAATGTGCGTAATGAAAGACTTAGTTTCATTAATCAGCCTAGTGCAAAATAATTTATAAAGATGTCAATAAACATTTTATTTCAAGAAAAGAAATTTTGGTTATAGAAACAATAATGTATCGAAGACACGTTTTGGCGCGTAAAAAATGAAGGCAGAGAAGCTACCGCAGTGACGTGAAATAAAATAATAAAATAGTAAAATAATTATATTTAGTTGAAGAATAATGCAGTGATAATACGTGTTGTGTGTGTATGGTATAATTCTTCGGATGTATTCATGGCCTATTTACAAGGAGTTACGAGTCGTGGTCTCAAATCCTGTGCCTTCAGAAGGTAGGAAAGGTAATTATATTTTGTAATTAAGAAACAGCCTAATAATATAGGAAGTATTTCTGACGAAATTAGTAGTGTTAAGTTGGTGTTAGACGTGATGATTTGTTCTTATTATAGTTATTACGAATATTATAAAAGAGATTCAAATGAACTAGGTATTACCTGAAGAATCAAATAATCATAACACTCGTATCATCAATAAAAAATGTTTATATAGCTGTTCTAAAATCAACTTTAGTTATTTTTAAAAATTCTGCAATAGTATTCTAATGGACAACAAAGAATTTTTTGCACGATACAAAAATAATTAACCACATTTTTTGTTATTTTTTCTTCCCCTGTTACTCATAACTTTTAAAATATGACCCTTTTGATACCATTGTTACTAAAATTTTCGGTAGACTTATTAAGACCGTCTTTTCGAAGTCACCGAAAACTTGAGATGGTGCAAAACTGAGTGAACCTGTTAGCTGTTACTTCTGAGGAGAAACTATAATAGTAATTATTTCTTTTATTGCTGAAGTAAGTTCATTTGTTTTTTGCAAATATTTTCTAAGACTTTCCATAAAATAATATTAGCAAGTCGATTTAATGCAATAATACGAATATTTTGACAACTTACTAAATATAAAAGGCACAGCTCTCATCACAAATACAATATACCAGGGAGCAGAGGAACAGGTAGAAATTCCATCACTGACAGAGATCAAAAAAGCAATTAGCCAACTGAAGAACAATAAAGCACCCGGGAGCGACAACATAACCGCGGAGCTTATAAAATATGGCGGAGATCAGCTACATGAAGCAATACAAACCCTTGTGGAGAAGATATGGGAATCTGAAGAACTTCCAAAAGAATGGAACGAAGGGATAATTATCCTAATACATAAAAAAGGAGACCGATCAGTATGTAAAAATTACAGGGGAATTATATTACTAAACGTTGCCTACAAGGTGCTATCCAACATACTAAGAACCAGAATATCCCCTTACGCAGAAGAAAACCTCGGGGACTACCAATATGGCTTCCGACCAAGAAGATCAACTGTTGACCAAATATTTACTATTAGGCAGCTTCTGGAAAAGAGTTGGGAATTTAACAAAGATGTACACCAGCTGTTCGTTGATTTCCGCCAAGCATATGATAGCATTGTAAGAGATAGTGTATGGATCGCCATGGAAAAGGTAGGCGTGCCAAAGAAGATTATTAATCTGACTAAAATATGTATAGAGAATGCAAGGGTGAAAGTCAGAATCGGTAAGCACACTACGGACATATTCTCTATTGCCAGTGGTTTAAAACAAGGCGATGGCTTATCGCCATTACTCTTCAACATAGTGTTAGATATGGCCATCAAAGAGGCTAACATAAAACTGGAAGTATTCTCAAACCAGGGCCCCGGAATGATCCTAGCATATGCAGACGACATCGATACCGTAGGAAATAGCACAACTAAAACAAAGGAAATGTTTATCAGAATGGAAAGGGAAACAAAAAAAGTAGGACTCAACATCAACGAAGAGAAGACCAAATACATGCACGTAAACCGAAGAGCAGGTAGGGATAGAATAGGACAGAATATAACTATGGACACATACAATTTTGAATGTGTGAAAGAATTCCAATATCTAGGGGCCAATATAACACACGACAATGATGTGAGCAGTGAAATACGCACACGAATACAAAAAGGTTTTAAGTGCTTTTATGCATTGCAGGAGATACTAAAATCAAAGCTGCTGTCCAGATCAGCCAAAATCCGTATATATAGAACAGTTATTAGACCGGTAATAACATATGGCTCAGAAACCTGGACCATCACAATACAGAACGAATTGTTATTAAGACGTTTCGAACGCAATATATTAAGAAAAATATATGGGCCTAGAGTAGATGAAACAACGGGACAATACCGCATCCGAACAAATGAAGAATTAAAGAGCTTATATGATCAGCCAGGCATCATTAACGAAATAAAAGCCCAAAGACTTAGGTGGGCAGGACATGTTCATAGGGCCCATGACGAACGTCTCATCAAACGAATATGGGAAGAGAATCCGACCGGAAAGAGACCCTTAGGTAGGCCCAGACTAAGATGGAGGGATAACATCACAAAAGATTTAAATGTACTGGGAGTACGAGATTGGAGTAACGACATGATGGACCGAAGCAAATGGAGGCAGGTCGTGGATGCAGCGAGGACCCACGAAGGGTTGTAAAGCTACAGAGAGAGAGAGAGAGAGATTTAATATATATATATATATATATATATATATATATATATATATATATATATATATATATATATATGTATATATATTCTTTTTTAGTGTTTATAAACAAAGACGTAGTGATTTTTTGTAAAAAAAAATAATTCTCCTTCTATTGGTCAAAAAGGGTTAATTTTTTTAAAGTTCCCGGAGAATCCCCAGCTTTTGAAATATCGAAACTTGAATGTCACACAAGCAATAGTTTTTTTGACATTCAATAATGGTATGTTTTTATAAAGAAAAGTCGACTTACCAATACTATGAGGTATTAAGATAGAACGCAGTTTGGTTAAGGTCGTTTTCCAACAATAAGTTAATTAAAAAATCTCTGTATAAACAAATAACATACCTCAGCAATAAATTATCCTCGATCACTTTATAAATACTCTTTTGTTATTATAAGAGCTTTCTTTTAAAATAATAAAATAAACGAAAAAATTGATTCAACAGAAAAAGCAAATTTTAATGGTTTTTCGCTTATTTGCAGTAACTGTCTAAAAGTATTATTTAAAACATTTGTTTCTGGTACTTAGATTATGTTAGTCAGGCATAGAGTCAGTCTATTTTATCAGTGCAATAAATATATCATTGAAAAAATATAAAACAAAGTGTGAAGAAATATGTATTTTGAAGACTCATGCCAATATGATTCTAATATTTCGAAGGAATTTTTTCGGGAAAAATATAATATGAAAAAACAAGAAAAACTGCAGATTTACTTTATTTATTTAACGTATTAAGAGGTTTTACTGAAAATAGGGAGATATTGGAGTCATAAAACTTTAATGTGCTAATATATAGTAATAGAAATCCAAATTTATTTAATTTGCCCGATGTAAACTCCCTTAATTTACAGTTGTATGGAACTTGTAGCTTATATAATACAGTGCAAACTGAATATGATCTGTTTATGGACTGGCTCAATGATTTTAAAGCAACTCTACTCAGGCTCTTCTGAAAAGAATAATTTATTATTTTATTACGTATGTATGCATATATCGGTTTATAACGTTCTACGCCGTATTCCGATATCCAAACTCCAGCAATCTCGGTCCATCTACTGATCATCCTCTGGAAATCTATTTTTCATTTCTCCGTCGCTACCTTCTCGCCAGCCCTCGTTTTCTTCTCCCTTGCGGTATCCAGCTTAGTACTTGTTTAGGTAGACGTTCCTCTGCCATTCTTTGCACGTGGCCATACCATATCAATTGTTTTGTTCTTATATTATCTGATAAGGTCATTGGTTGGCTGGTCTCGTCTGGATCTTCTCCGTAATTTCATTTCAGTGGCTAACAGTGTCTTCTCGGTAGTTTCTTTTAGCTGCGAGACTTCAGAGCTGTATGTGACTATACTTTTAATAATAGTATTATAAAGGAGCGTTTTGTTTTGCTTAGATATATTTGAGTCCCATAAAATTGGGTTTAAAAGTGTAATTGCTATTTTACCTTGTGTGTTTCGTTCTTTTATGACTTAAATAGCTGTTCCATTTTGTGTGAGCTTCATCCCCAAGTATTTATAATTCGTGCAGTGTTCAATGCACTGACCTTCTTCCAGAATAAGGTCTCTGGTCTCTCCGCCTATGCATGTGTATTCAGTTTTGGTTATGTTTACCTCGAGCCCCCATTTCTGGTATTTTTGTATTAATTTCCGTATCATGTCTTACAAGTCATCGTAATCTTGTGCCAATATGAGCTGATCATCCGCGAAACATAGTGTATACATCGTAGTATTTCTAAGTGGGACACCCATTCCCTGGCATTTTGTTTCCATGTATGTAATGTTTGATCTAAATACATTTTAAAAAGGGTTGGGAAGAGGCAGTATCCAGGTTTGAGCCCTTTATTGACCTAGAATCCCCTAGTTTATTTCCCATTCTGATTCTTGACGTGGAATTTTCATATAATGGCTTGATAGCTTTTACAAGTCCTACACTGACGTTGCTTTTTGTGAGAGGCTCCCATAACTTTTTAAAGGATATGCTGTCATATGCTTTCTTCAAGTCTACTAATAGCGTATAGATCTCTTGGTTAAATGCCAACTTTTTTTATATTATTTGGCTCACACAGAATAGGTGGTCTATAGATTGATCGACCAGCTCTACATCCTGCTTGTTCTTCGGAGTCCATATCCTTGTACTCTCCTTCGAATTTATTCTTGAATATTTTACCATATATTCTGCTAAGGCTTCTTGTCACTGATATTCCTCTAAACTTATCGCAGTCATCTTTACTTCCCTTTTTGTGAATAGTTGACATATATGATTATTTCCATTCCTTTGGGACTGGTGTTCCGTTCATATATTCAATAGGGTGTCAGTTTCATATTTAATTAACTCTGCCGGGATGTTTTCAGGTCCAGATGCTTTACAATTTTTTAATGTTTTACAGACCTCTTTCACTTCCTGCAATGTGACTTGAACAGGTGATCCGGTTGTTATAATGTTTGGATACTCTTCATTCTCCTGGAATATGTTTCGGTCTTCTGTGAGAAGTTTCTTGAAGTAGTTATCCCAAGTCTGTAGTTCGATAGAGCTTATCTCTGTTTTTCTCTTGTCTAAGGGATTTAAGAGTTCGCCAACTTTCCGTACTGTTCTGACCACCTAAGTAATTATTTGTTCTGGGGCACTTTTTTTTCCCACGATTCGTATTTCTTTTGACTTACCTTTTTTTGTGATTCTCCATATTCTTCCTTGGCGGTATTTGTTTTTTTGTTCCGGTATATATTGTGTTTATGTCTTTTATGTTTTAGAAATTATTACTGAAAGTACTTTGTAATAGGATTTTCTTTATAATCTGTTATTTAAATAAATAAATAAACGAACTGATTCACTTTTTAAACTCTTCTGTCTATAATCAATTTCTGAGACTCTTGAATTAAAAAAATCGTTTTTTGACGTTTTCAAACGCTCATAGCTATTTACCAAACAGTACCAACTATGGCCTACTATCATCGGTAGTCTTTTATTTACCCCTTTTATAACTTTCAATAGTTGGTTACCTCTGACCTCGAAATTTACTGAATTTTTTAACTGTCGTAAGGGTTCCTAACTCATGATGAAATCCTAAAAATGATATGCTATTTTTCTAAAAGGAGTTATGGAAGGAATGTTTATTATATTTTTAATAAGCAGTTGTTAATTTAAGTGGCTTGTAATAATCACAAATAATATTCAAAAAAAGTGAGGAAAGTATAATACCCCTTACATTTTTTATTTAAAGTTTTGAAGTGACTGCTAGTGACACTGATAGTAAAGATAGGCAAAACGTATTTTGAAGAAAAAGTTACCTTTTTAAACCAATAAGTTTCAGTATGCCATAGCAATGATCAAAAAGTTTTGTGTAATTTTAATTAACAGAAACTAAAAAATAATAATTTACCATATTTTTTTCTAGCTAACTGATTTTAACTCCGTGAAATTATTTTAGCTAGGGAATACTTCTACATAATTTACAATAGCACGTTTATATGACCTTTTTTGTCTTCGAATTAGACAAAGAATCTCGTTCTAAAGTTTGCTCAGCTACTTACCATCTTGTATAAATATTTGGCTAAACAGAAAAGCTGGCAAAAGGGTATTGTGATAACTAGCTATATTTCATTTTGGCGAAAAATGCACTATTTTCTTTTCAGGGTTTCCTACTACGAGTAAAACCATTTAGTTTATGATTTAATCTTGTAACGAAAATTTTCCTTTGTCGTTGTTAAAGAAGGAAGTTGTGTAGTTGAAATATAAAAACCTTGATATTATATTTTTCTCCATAAATCTAAAGAATACAAAACATGTAAATGTTCTAGAAGCAGTATTAAAATTTTTATACACTGTTAAAAATAACCTTAAATTTAATGCAAATTTAATGTCCATTCTACATTAAATGTAAAGATTTTATCTCTAAAATCGTGAATAATTTATATTTACATTAAATCTTCTTCTTCTTCTTCTTTAGGTGCCATGTCCGTATTCAGACGTTGGTGGTCATCATGTTAACAATTTCCTGAAATCTTCCTCTATCGGCTGCAGCGCGAAATAGTTCCTCCACCGTGCAATCACACCACTGCCTGATGTTACGTAGCCATGAAAGCTTTTTTCGGCCTATCCATCTTTTTCCTTCCACTTTTCCTTGTATTATAAGGCGAAGTAGATGATATTTAGGTCCTCTAATTATGCGGCCGAAGTATTCTGTTTTCCGCCTTTTTATAATGTTCAAGAGCAGTCGATCTGTATCCATCATTCTGAGAACATCCTCATTGGAAGTGTGCGGAACCCATGATATCTTGAGGATTCGACGATAGCACCACAATTCGAAAGCTTCCAGTTTGTTTAGCGTTGTGGTTTTTAGTATCCATGTCTCGCAACCGTATAACAGAATAGACCATACATAGCATCTCAGGACCCTCTTACGAATATGCATTGACAGCTTCCTGTTGACTGGTTTCCATGTCATAAAGGCCTTACGCGATATTTCGAACCTAGCTATTATCTCTTCATCTGAGTCCCCATTCACATTCAACCAACTGCCAAGGTATCTGAAATGGTTTACACGCTCTATCCTCTCCTCATCGAGCCAAAGTTGACATTTATCTACATTAATCTTTCCAACAGGCATCCACTTTGTTTTTGAGATGTTGATTTTAAGGCCTCTTCCGCAGCTCGCCTCATTGACCAGATTTACTAATGTTTGGAGATCCTCGATGTTTTCTGCAAGAATGGCCGTATCATCAGCAAATCTAATATTGTTGATTACCTCTCCACCCACTCTCTTTTCTGTCATCCAAAGCCTCCCTAAAAATTTCTTCAGAGTATACATTAAAAAGACAGGGTGACAAAACGCAACCCTGCCTTACTCCACGTTTGATGGGTAGGCTTTGAGTACGACTGTTTTCAATTTGGATAGAGGCTACTTGATTGTAATACGGAGTTTTTAGCAGTCTTATATCGTAGTGGTCTAGACCTGCTGCTTGTAGACATTCGAAAAGTGTATCGTGTTGTACTCGGTCGAATGCCTTTTCAAAGTCGATGAAACAGACGTAGATGTTCTATCGGAATTCACAACTTTTTTGTAGGAGAATGCGCATACAAAATAGTGCCTCTCTGGTTCCTAGACCATTTCTAAATCCAAATTGCTCATCACTCACTCTACTTTCGCATAGAAGCAATATTCGGTTCTGTAGAATTCGTAGAAGTATCTTAAGTGTGTGGCTCATTAAACTACTCAGTCTAAAGTCGCTGCATTTGGTGGGTCTACTTTTCTTTGAGTAAATGAGCATTTTTTGGTTTTCTAATTCCGGAGGTATATTTAAGTTTCCTGTGGAGATTAAAATTGTCGTGTTTTTTTTGGAGGTTCTCTATTTCTTTACAGGAATTTTCGAGCCAAAGTTCTTTGGCTTGCTTAATTTTTCTTTTGAAATACAGTGACTCCACTGTATTTGTTAGTATCTCCATTTTTATATTTCCGTCGTACCTCCATCTGGTCAAGAATTTCCTGTGTTATTCACTCATTTTTTGCCTTTCTTTTAGGTGTTTTCAGAGACTCTTTCACTTCTTTTAAAATCGAGTTTTGTATATCGTACCAACATTCGGTAATGATTCTGTTTTCGTATGGCATTAAATTTAAAACAATTCATTCAAATATCAATTTGTTGTACATTAAATTTGAATAAATGGTACCTTAAATTTCAGTAAAGTAACTGAAAAGATATTTCAACTTTCTGTACATTAAAATTAATTCACATATACCTACATAATACAATATTATTTAATTTTTCCAAGGTCTTCGAGATTATCTTGCAGAAATATTTATTTTATAAAATTCAAAATCGATATCTATGGACCAACATGGCTTCCTTTCTAAGACATCATCTATGACTAATCTTTGCTCTTTTTCCTCTTACTTTTGCGACATCCTTAACAGCAGAAGTCAAGCTGGAGATATAATATTCGTTTTTAATTATAAAAAGCCATGAATTAAATAGGTTCAACGACTGCCTGGGTGATGTGGTGGTCACGTTATTGGCACAGCATCACTGAGGTATCATATTTGATTCCCGGTTGGTCTTGAGTATTTTTATATGTTTTTTTACTTTGTAAATTATTTAATTTTATTTTAATTATTGATAACTGGCTGCGAAACCATCAAATAACAAATGCTATTTAAAAAATATATAGATACAATGAAAAGCCGCTTGTTTCTAAAGGTCTAAATTATGAATTTTTCCGAAAATAAAATTTGTGATTTGTCATTTGTTTAATCTAATTAAGATTTGATGGATTATTTACCTAATTTATTTTCTTATTTCTTTGCTCCCAAGGGAGTTCTTGAAAAACATATGTAAATGTAATGTTAAAAATAATTTTGTACATTACGTCGATCAAAGCGTGTATTTAGTTCCGATTTAAAATGAAAAATGTGCTCGGTAATTTTTCTTTTGGGGTGAAAAGACAAATCTGGTTTTCGCCTATGAAATACGGGATAAAAATTATTTTTAACAAACGCAGTTTTGCTGCTGCGACCACAATAAAAATGTCTACCTGTTCGGGAAAAGTGATTAAGAAACTACCAGAGTCAAAAAAGGTTGCATTTTGAGAATTTAATGATAATATGACACGAATTGTTTAATAAAATTTTTATAAATAAATTAAATCGACTTCTAAAAGTGCGCTAAAAAGTGAAAAATAACTATAAATTTTTATATGAAATTGAAATTTTTGAAGTCGGCACCAAATTATTCTAAATGAAATAAATAACTACTACTATATACAAATTATGATAAAAAAGCAATTACAAATAAAATATTTTTAATCAGTTTCGGTGTATCGCGTTTTTTCAGATAGTAGTTTGGCGCCAACTTCAAAAATTTCAATTTCATATAAAAATGTATAATTGCTTTTCACTTTTTAGCGCACTTTTAGAAGTCGATTCAATTTTTTTATGAAAATTTTATTTTTCGATTTTTTGAATTAAGTACTAAGCGAGATTAGTATATCTCGCAATGACTCCAAGATGACAAAAAAAGTACCCATTTTATCCTGTTATAAATTGCCTTAAAATGAACCACTAAAAATTCTTTGATTCTTAGAGTTCTGCAAATACCAGTAAAATTGTGTCAAACAAATATTTAGTCTGTCATAGTAAATCCACTATCTTAACCTTCCAATATCGACATTTAAAGAACTTGAGACGTAAATTTCTTAGCCCAATATATTTTATACTGCCTATTGAGTTTGTATACGCCCCAAGAACCCCGCAATATCAATTTTAGACAAAATCTGAAAATGTAAAATTTTCAGTCGCTCATATTCTATCTTATCAACCTAATAGTTGTAAAAAATTAACATCATATTCGTAATACACGACCGAGAAACCCCCTAATACCAAATCTGAAAAAATGCTAAACAGGTAAAATTTTTAACCTATAATATTTGACCCGCCATATTGAATTTCAAAAACATATTTTTAAAGTCTGAATCTGATCTAAATCTAAATCCATCAAATCCCTTTAGTACCAATTTTGGATGAAATCCGGAAATTTAAAATTTCTAGACTGTTATTTTGCATTTGACATATTAAATTTTTTTTTAAATAATTTTATATTCGCTATTTACTTCCTAAAAGAACGATTCAGTGCCACCTTTGAACAAAATCGAAAAATGTAAGATTTTTAGTCCGCTATATTGCATTCGCCATATTGAATCCTGGAAAAATACTTTTCAATTCATAATTTTCACCTACAATAACCCCCTATATAAGTTTTAAAGAAAATCGAAAAATGAAAAATTTTTACGACGCCGTATTGAATCTGCCAGATTGAGTTTTTCAAAAAATATTTTAAATTCGTAATTAACACTAACAAAAATCCCCCAATACTGATTTTTTTTTAAATAATTTCAAATTCGTTTTGTGCAATCTCGAAAACTCCGTTGTACCAATTTTGGAGAAAATTGGACACAATTAAATTTTGTAGTCGAAATCTAAGCTTAAAATTGAAAGTGCGATTGCTTAAGTGTTATGTTTTTTCGGTCTTGTTGTATGGTGTGGAGGCGTGGACGCTGAACAAACAGTGTATAAATAAATTGGAAGCATTTGAGATGTGGGCGTATCGTAGAATCTTGAAAATCTCCTGGAAGGATAGAACAACTAATCAAGAAGTACTTGACAGGATGAACAAACAAAAGGAGGTAACACTGACTGTTAAAATAAGAAAGCTTCAGTACTTGGGCCATATTACAAGAGGCAATAAATACCAATTGCTCCAATTGATTATGCAGGGGAAGATTCAGGGCAAGCGCAGCATCGGGAGGAGAAGGATGTCTTGGCTGAGGAACCTCAGAGAATGGTTTTCTTGCAGTTCTGTTCAACTGTTCCGGGCGGCAGCTTCTAAGGTTAGAATTGCCATGATGATAGCCAACCTTCGCAGCGGAGATGGCACTTGAAGAAGAAGAAGAAATTTTTTTGTCCGCCATATTGGATCAGCCATATTGAATTTTTTAAAAATAATTGCAGATTCGTTGTGTACGACCTCAAAAATTCTCCCATACCAATTTTGGAGAAAATCGAAAAAAATTATTTTTTTTTGGCCGCCATATTGTCAGCGCCATCTTAGATTTTACGGTACCAATTTCGTCCAAAAAAATATGGGACTACCGCGGCAACTTCCTGAATATAACAGAACAAATTTCGTTCAAATGGTTGCCGCCGTTCTGGAGTAATCGGTATACATACATAAAAAACATACATAGTCGACGAATTGAGAACCTCCTTCTTTTAGAAGTCGGTTAAAATGTATTATGGTGTGAAAATTTACTGCTAATAATTTTAATTTTGACAATAAACGATAATAATGAGTGAGTTTTCTTTATTTCTTTTAACAATGCAAACTAAATTTATGGCGAAGAGCGTGAAATGATTACCTATTAAAATTAAATTAGTTACCAAAAATTCCTTTGCAGACCAATGAAACAAAAAATAAATTCCATTTGACACGCGCCACGCTGAGTAATTATTAAAATAAATGCGACTTTGCCAATTTTAAGAAACATTTTGAAAGTTCTGACCTGTTTTCCGCTTTTTGGATATATGTTTTGGGAAACTTTTTGGTTCAAAATAATGTTGGTTATATTTACGAGAATTGTTTCTATAACACCCTGTATAGATGCATCCGAATGTCACTGGTTTTTGTATTTTATTAGCATTGAAGCAGACTATTTAGAATAAAAATAAATTCTGGAATAATTTTTTTTCCTGGGCGCTAACTCCGCCCCTAGATTTTCTGGCAACGAATCAGTGTAAACACTTTTATTACTAATGATTTATTTTTATGGTGTTCTTTTTGGTTAAAAATGGCAAGTTTATTTCAGATTATTAATGACATTTTTTTAAAGTTGGAAACCTCTAAAGAAAAGTTCTAAACATAAACATGTCATTTTTATAAATTGTATATTGTAACTTTACGTTGAGGCATGTTTTTCATCTTGTATCCTAAAATTTTGATTATTTATAATGAAATAGAATAGAGGTTCTGAATAAAAATTTTGTGAAATTCTGCCAAAATATATGTAAATAAAACGTTAATTTAATTTTTTCAATCTAAAACCTCGATTATACTCCAATAGATCCCATCAAAACAAAATTGTTTGGTCGGTGTTTATGATCGGCGGAGAAGCGATTTTTCAGATGTTTAAGAGACATAAATATTTTTTATTTTATTTCTTCATTTAGTTTTTTTTTCATTGTTGTGATTCCTTTGAGTATTTTCAGGTGTTAAAATCACTACAAATGAAAAATTTCAAATAATTCATGTCGTTAAACGAGGATTTTAAATGTTATTTTCATAGGTCAATATTATTAAATATTATTTAGATATGGAAAATATCATATATATATATATATATATATATATATATATATATATATATATATATATATATATATATATATGTTATGTCGGATATTCTCACGGGTGTGATGTGTAATCGAAGGTTTTTCGGGCATCCCGTGTATGTGCTGAGTCCCTCTCAGGACTGTAAGGCAGCTGACGTTTCGGTGAAATCTCATTCACCATTTTCAAAGCTCACTGTATGGCGTCTACGAGCAAACTGACACCTGCGACTTCGGTGCTGTCGGTACCGTGTGCGCGTCGGACGCGTTCGTTTTCCGAATGGTTCGGCCCATCAGGTTGCGAGACCTGCTGCGCGTCTGCCCTGTTGCCAGTGTTTGGGGTTGCGTTGCCGAGTTGTAATCTGTTTCGTTACTAAGTGGTACTGGTTGATGTTTTGTAAGCAGATTTTTCCAAATATTAGGCACACATTGGCTATCATCTCTGCTATTTAAGTTGTTGGGCCTCTTTGCAATTTTAATGGCTTCCCTTATAACTCTTGTGGACAGGTTTTCACATCTCGATAGTATTTTTGTTCCCGAGAAATTTATCTTATGTCCTATGTTCAACCAGTATTGGGCCAGAGCAGAAGAAGTTGTTTTTTGCTTGACAGCGTTCATATGTTCGTCTCTTCTGGCGCTTATCTTACGGTTGGTTTGGCCTACGTAAGATGAGCTGCATTCTCCGTATGGAGTTTCGTACACTCCCTGGTTTTCTAGAGGGATTCTTTCTTTAGGTGTTGGCAAGAGATCTTTTACTTTACGGTCTGTGGTGAAAATGGTTTCAATGTTGTGTCTCCTGAGAATTCTTGCGATCTTGTCTGTGGTGCCTCTTACATAAGGAACAAAAGCTTTGGAGCTATTCTCTTGGTTTTCGCGATTTTTTGGGACCAAGTGTTTGTTTTTTAGAGTCTTGTCTATATGTTCTTTTTTATAACCGTTCTTTGTTAGGGCGTCTTGCAGTATGTTCATCTGTTTGTGATAATTTTCTGGATCTGTAAGGGACTGCGATCGAAATGCAAGTGATTTCACTACTGCAAATAATTGGGCGGGTGGTGATGTGAATCAGCGTTAAGGTACCTGTTGGTGTGAGTGGGCTTTCTGTAGACAGCGTGTGAAAGCAAGCCATCCTCTTTTCTTTTCAGCAGAATATCCAGAAACGGTAGTTTTCTTTCCTGTTCTGTCTCCATGGTGAATTTAATTTTGGGATGTATACTGTTTATGTGTTCCAGGAAACTTTTGAGTTTTTCTTCCCCATGTTGCCAGATAACGAATGTGTCATCTACATAACGTAGCCACAGTCTTGGTTTGTGTGAAGAGGTCTCCAAAGCTTTTGATTCAAAGTCTTCCATAAATACGTTAGCGAGTGCAGGAGATAGCGGCGATCCCATCGGGGCTTCTTCGACTTGTTTATATCGTTGTTCATCACAGACCGTAAAGTAAAAGATCTCTTGCCAACACCTAAAGAAAGAATGTATAGTGTCCTATACCTAAGTCTGACTGTTTTTGAATTATTTTACATTTTATATCAAAAATGGCCTTTGCAGGCCTAAACGTAACTACCACTTTCTCCTATATGAAAGCCTTAATTATTTAATTGGGTTTGATTTTCTTCTGGAAAAGAATCTACTTTAGTAGACTGTGCTGATATTTTGATAATAAATAAATACAGGGTGATTAAAAATTAACATTAAATATTAACTTGAAACAAATCGTTAAAAGTCGATTTTTTATATATAAACCCCCTATTTTTAAAATGTTATATTATTTCGTATTTAAAATAAGGATGATTTTGAATCAGGTTGTCTAGTGGAAAATTTGTTTTTTTTTTGAAATATTGTGAATTTAACATTTTAGTATTGTAAAAACGCTATACGGCTTTTAAGTTTTATTATTAGTTGGCCATGGCTGAGAAACGCGATGGAAGAAAACAATAAAACACTACAGAAATGTCACTATTTCTTGCCATTTGACAATTATTAATAAAAATTCTGCCGCAGAGATTAAGATTATGTTGGGAATGTAACAAAATTTTATCAAGAACATACCCGACATTGTCCCAAAGATATCCAGTGTCGCAATTAGCAATGCCCCTGGTGCTAAGGAGATGTAGCTAGCGATCTATTTTCGATCACCGTAGTAAATGTATGGATGTTCCGTCACGATACCGGTGGTGGACTCATCAGTGGGATTCACCGGTATCTTTCCCAGACATCCTTGTACTTTCCACAAACTTGAACTTCTATTTAAGTCCAGTTTTGCCGGAAAGCGGTGGTGAGATATTAAATTCGACAACATGCCCCCCCCCCTAAGGCATTTGCTTCCCGGCTTAAACTGTCGGACAGTCCAAGCCGTTAGAAAGCACAGGCCTGAAAAGGAAGTGGAACGGACATCCTCGGTGATCTTCCAATGGCCGGGTCAGGCTTAATCAAAGCCAACGGCGGTTAAGACCCTCGTCCGCCGCCGTCCCTGCTCGGGCGCCATGTCGCAATTAGCAATGCCCCTGGTGGTAGGGACATGTAACTAGCGATCTATTTTCGACCACCGTAGTAAATATATGGATGTTTCGTCACGATACCGGTGGTGGACTCATCAGTGGGATTCACCGGTATCTTTCCCAGACATCCTTGTACTTTCCACAAACTTGAACTTCTATTTAAGTCCAGTTTTGCCGAAAAGCGGTGGTGAGATATTAAGTTCGACAACATGCCCCCCCCCCCCCCTAAGGCATTTGCTTCCCGGCTTAAACTGTCGGACAGTCCAAGCCGTTAGAAAGCACAGGCCTGAAAAGGAAGTGGAACGGACATCCTCGGTGGTCTTCCAATGGCCGGGTCAGACTTAATCAAAGCCAACGGCGGTTAAGACCCTCGTCCGCCGCCGTCCCTGCTCGGGCGCCATGTCGCAATTAGCAATGCCCCTGGTGGTAGGGACATGTAACTAGCGATCTATTTTCGACCACCGTAGTAAATATATGGATGTTTCGTCCCGATACCGGTGGTGGACTCATCAGTGGGATCCACCGGTACCTTTCCCAGACATCCTTGTACTTTCCACAAACTTGAACCTCTATTTAAGTCCAGTTTTGCCGGAAAGCGGTGGTGAGATGTTAAGTTCCACAACACCAGATAAACAGAAACCATCATGACCAGAATTAAACGAATTTTGGAAAATTTCAAATTTAGACACCGTTGAGGCAAAAAAACCTGTTCCCACTGGTGAAAATATCGAAATTGCCATCCTGCCATCTATAAGAAGGGGAAGAAACCTGAAGAAAACAACTATAGACCAATTTCGCTATTGCCTAATATAAGCAAGGTTTTTGAAAAAGTTTTATATCAGAGAATTGTAACATTTCGGGATAAGTTTCCTGTAATATTAGATAAACAAAATGGCTTTAGAAAAGGGAAATCCATAATAAGAACTTTGTACCAAACACACAAATTCTAGAAGCACTAAATAAAAAAAACCAAACATTGGCCATGTGCCTGGATCTGTTTATTGCCTTTGATGCGGTGGATCACAAAACATTACTGTTAATCATAAAATATATGGTATAAGGTCTGATGCCCATGGTAGAGCTATAGTGTCTCAGAGGGTTAAAATGTAGAGGGGCTTTCCTCAGGGTTCAATGCTTGGACCTCTTTTACATATTCTTTATACAAATGATTTACCTGAAATCTCTGGAAAGCAGACTGTACTATATGCTGATAATACATCGCTTATATTCAGTGAAAGCACGGCGGAGTTGGAAATTCAATCTGTGATGGACATTTTCAATGGGTATTTGTAGTCTAACACCCTGTTGCTAAATGTTTCCAAGAAACAGTGCATTATGTTTGGCAACAGATTAAATAATCGATTTACCTTAACATTTGAGGATACAACAATAACATCAGTTGAGAGCGCTGTGGTTTTGGGACTAAACATCGATAAAAGATTGGACTGGGGGGCGCACATCGAGAGAGTTGCCACTAAAATATTTCAGTATTGTTTTGCATTAAGAATTATTTCGGAGAGAGTTGGAAACGATGCAGCTCTGTCAGCTTACCATGCATTTGTACAGACCGGACTCAGATATGGTTTGATATTTTGGGGTAATTCTTGTTTTGTTTTGATTCTGCAAAAAAGATGTTTACGGTGTATTTTTATAATGAAACAACAAGACAGTTATAGAAATATATTTATTAGTAACAATATTTTGATGGCTATAGGTATATACATTTTGGATTTTCTGATGTTAATTATTGATAACAGGGACCTTTTTGAGGGCGCATCTGTTAAACATAACTACATTACCAGAAATAAAACAAATCTGGTTCCTGATTAATTTAACTTTAGTTATTTGCAGAAAAATGTCGAGTTTTCTATAATAAAACTTTTTAATTCTTTAACTGAAAATGTACATTCACTGCCGAGAAATAGATTAAAGTGTGTCCTAAAAATTTTTTTGTGTAAGAAAGCTTCCTATATATTGGCAAAGTTTTATGAATTTGATGAAGGCAGCATTGCCTCGAAGTAGAATTTTTGTTGTTGGCTGTATCATTAAATTTTAAATATTTACAGTGCACTAACAGGACTGGCCTTGATAATGTAAAAATATTGTATTCATAAATGAAAGAGTGCTAAAAAACTTACGATTAAAATAAATAAAACTTATTTAATTATTTTACACCTACATTTTAAACATACATATGATCTAATAATATAACGTTTTGCCTTTATTATCTTAATTTGTATTTCTTAAGACAGCCCGACATAAGATTGTAACATTGTTATAACAATACAGTATCAAATCAAGGAATTCTTGGGGAAAACCCAAAATTGGAGAATTTAGAGAATTAACATAGATATTTAATATCGCCGTGAAAAGGAGATGGAGGCGCATTCAACGTAGGCTTGCCGTCTGAAATTGAATTGTCTAAAAGACGTTTGGTATTAAGATCTTCTAATGTTTTGGCGGTACATTAATTTTCATATTAAGTTAACACATAATTAATTTTAAACTTTACGTATGCTCAGATAATATCTATATATATATATATATATATATATATATATATATATATATATATATATGTATATATATATATATATATATATGTATATATATATATATATATATATATATATATATGTATAAACATATATATAAAGGAGGATATTTGTTGTTTTTTGAACGTTCCCGTATGAACATAACCCTAAAAAGTATATTTATACATATATTGAATGGTTATATATATATATATATATATATATATATATATATATATATATATATATATATATGTAATCGAAGGTTTTCGGGCATCCCGTCATATATATATATGTATAAACATATATATAAAGGAGGATATTTGTTGTTTTTTGAACGTTCCCGTATGAACATAACCCTAAAAAGTATATTTATACATATATTGAATGGTTATATATATATATATATATATATATATATATATATATATATATATATATATATATATATGTAATCGAAGGTTTTCGGGCATCCCGTGTATGTATTGAGTCCCTCTCAGGACTGTAAGGCAGCTGACGTTTCGGTAATAATCTCATTTACCATTTTCAAAGCTCTACCAGTTCGCTCGTAGACGCCATACAGTGAGCTTTGAAAATGGTGAATGAGATTTCACCGAAACGTCAGCTGCCTTATATTCCTGAGAGGGACTCAGCCCGAAAACCTACGATTACACATCACACCCGTGAGAATATTCGACATGACATAACATATATATATATATATATATATATATATATATATATATATACATATATATATATATATATATATATATATATATATATATATATATATATATACATATATATATATATATATATATATATATATATATATATATATATATATATATATATGTATATATACGATTTCACGGTCTATGTATTTTGAAAAAATATTTTATTCTCCTTACAACCGTTAAAAAAGGGGGCAAACAGTATATTTTCTGCGACCTCCAATCTGGTTCTCTTTCTGTACTAGTTTCGACCACCTAATGGTCTCATCAGTGGAGCTCTAATATCTATGTTATATTCCTTTTTTATAAAATGTTGAAAACATTTCTAAAAGTTATACACACTAGAATACATAAAAAACTGGAAATAGATATTAGCGATACCCAATTTGGATTTCGAAATGGACTCGGAACGAGAGAAGCGTTATTTGCACTGAATGTCATGTCTCAAAGATGCCTTGATATAAATCAGGATGTATATATGTGCTTCATAGACTACAATAAGGCCTTTGACAAAGTGAGACATGATCACCTTATCAGTCTATTGACGGAAAAGAACCTCGATAAAAGAGACATCAGAATTATATCGAATATTTATTACAATTAGAAAGCAGTAGTGCGAGTGGAGCATGAGACGACTGAAGAAGTCGAAATAAAAAGAGGAGTGAGACAAGGGTGTATACTTTCACCGACCTTGTTCAATCTTTACTCTGAGGACATAATGAATAGAGCACTTATTGACCAATTCGTAGGTATTAAAATAAATGGAATTTTAATAAACAACCTCAGATACGCCGATGACACAGTACTTATCGCAGAAACACTCGAGGATCTCCAGACCTTAGTCAATAGAGTAGCAACAGTCAGTGAAGAATATGGACTGTCACTAAACATAAGAAAAACAAAATGCATGTTAATATCCAAATCAACCCAAAATGTCCCAGATATACGCATACAGGGCCAAAATATAGAACACGTCAGCAAATACAACTATTTAGGCACCGTCATCAATGAAAACAACGATAGCTCTGAAGAAATCAAAATCCGGATAGAGAAAGCAAGAGCCGTATTCACGAAAATGAAGAAAGTGTTCTGTGGCAGAGACCTGAGTCTTGAATTAAAGGTTCGTCTGGCAAGATGTTACGTTCTGTCAGTTTTGTTTTATGGAATGGAGGCGTGGACGCTTAAAAAAATCGATATTAACAAGTTGGAAGCCTTTGAATTGTGGATGTACCGCAGAATGTTAAGAATATCATGGCTGGAGAAAATCACGAACGCTGAAGTACTGAGGAGAATGAATAAAGAAAAGCAGGTCATACTCACAATTAAAAAACGAAAATTGCAATACCTGGGACACTTTACGAGAGGAGAATGATATCAACTACTGAGAACTATTATGCAGGGAAAAATTATGGGAAAGAGATCTGTAGGAAGAAGACGAAACTCTTGGTTAAAAAATCTAAGAGAATGGTATAATTGCAGCAATAACCAGCTGTTTAGGTCAGCAGTCTCGAAAATACGTATAGCTCTGATGATCGCCAACCTTCGGAACGAAGACGGCACCTAAAGAAGAAGATAAAATGTTGGCAGGATATTACCCGTAAAATTTGATGCCGGACTAACATTTAACAACAGCACAAATGAATACTGATAGAGTAGTACTTTGTAATAGTACATTGTTAATAATTAATGAAATAAAATTTATTTTGTTACTTATCACTTTCATTATTAAATTGGCGTGACCGCGGTTTCGTAACACTGTTACATTCTCAAACACAACGTCTTAAAAACTACGGATTACATTATTTGCAGTGCTTTTTTAGGTTGGAATATTTTTTAGTTCGCATATTTTTTATTACTATTATCTAAGTACAAAAGGCAGAAAATCGACCAACAAAGAATTTCGTAGGACTTTTTGATCATTAAGAAGGTTAATTGTACTGGTCTTATTGCACTCATAAATTTCTATAGCTTTTAATATACTAAGTTTTTTACGTTTGGGTACGATATGTAATATTTGAATATTGTTAATATCTGGGAAACTGACGCCTGTTTCTATGAAATTCAATAAAATTTGAATTATGTTTTTTTAATAAAAATACAGTTTTGTGTTCTTTAAATGTTGTATGGAAATTTCTCCCCATTTGTCCGATATAACAACAATTTAGTCTATAAACTCCCGACTTTTGTAGAGGGGAAATTTTATTTTTGACATTAAACATGTATGAGAGTTTTTGTGACAATTTATATATATATATATATATATATATATATATATATATATATATATATATATATATGTATATTCAATATTTATACTCAGTCTGCATGACCTGAAATTTTGCACTAAAAATACATTAGAACAAAGATTAAATAATGATTAATGTATGCCTGGTATATTTTTTTTATACATGTTACTTTTCGTAAAGACATTGATTTTAATAAAATAAGGAATTATTAATACAATAATAAACTACTTATTATTATTTTATATAATCTGAATAATTGCTCCGAAATGATGCCGCTGCAACAAAATGTGGTAAGTGCATGAAGCCCCTGCGCCTGTAGACCGCTCACTACTTGTACCCGTGGTCTCAGATAGTCAGGTTGATTCTGGGCGCCTTTTGGTGGTCCACAGATCTTAGAGGAGTATCTTTCATGCAGCGAAAAATTTCCCAGGTAAAGTATTCAACAATTCATCCCTTAACATTTGTTAACGGCGATGTTCCGAATTTAAAAAAAAAAATGTTTTTACCATACAAGATCAGAAATTATGCATCTAAATCTAATGAGAACATTAAAAAATTTTTAAGTTTACTAGTAAAAGAATAATTGTAATTTTTGTGGTCCAAAAATTGATTTTTTCAAAATTTCTTGGCCCGTACTTATTTTTTTAAAAATAGATCTTAAAAAAATACCATTTTTAACAATTTATTCTACGAATGATTGCTGTATGTTAATTAGGAGAGTGGAAAATCCAGATCTTCAGCTTTGAAGTCAATTTTCTCAGGAAATATTAATCACACAGATTCTGGATTTAGCACGCTTTTTTAGATAGATAGTATTTATATATACCATGAATTTGGAGACAATAGTTTGTAAATAAAGATAGTTTTATCTTAAACAGAAAAATGTAATTTTTTGCTGAAAAAAATTATATCTGGATAACTAGTGTCGCTACCTATAAGTTTATATGCACGAATCGATAGGTAATTCAATTATCTACAACTCTTGTTTGAATTTTTTTTTATACACCTTTAGTTTTTGAGATAAACTGCAAAAATCGAAAGGAGTGACCATTTTTGGTTTGCTATTTTGTTAGCACAGGGTTGCCAATGTTAACATTGAAATATGTTAGTCAGAATGTTGAAACTTTCCAATAATCTCTATGGAGTATTATAAATCATGGCCACCATATTAAAATCCTTCATAGTTCAAACCGGGAGTATTTGACAATCATCTCGGTTATTTCGTTTTTTTTGAGAGCTATCGTTATCTTATATTGAAGTCGGTGACAATTAATTTTCAATTTATTAATTTTCAAATCATCCCCCAAGATCTAATTCTACATACTAATACACAGATAATAATCATTATTTATACTGAAAACTGTAAAATAAACTTTATACGAATAAATTAATTAAAATTTCCGCTAGTGGTGATTATAAAAAAATAAATCAAAAGCCTTTGAGGCACAGTAATTATGTTTACTTTGATTCTGAAAATGGGACAAACGTGGTTAATATTTTAAGCACGTATATTAGAGACCTAAATTAAAGTGACGTTAACTGTAAAATTAAATAATTAAATTTAAATGTACTTTATTACTATTTACACATTTCCAGCGACCAAAGTTTGTTTTTATTACATTTGGTTACAATTAAGTACATGCATGGATGTAACACTTTGAATATATATTATATTAACTGGTATTCATTTTCTGTTTCCTTCAATTCATGTCATGTGCCGTCAAAGCTAAATGTCCTTAATTCACCCAATTTATGTCATAAAACTAGATTTTAACCGACTTCTAATATAAGGAGGTTCTCAGTTCGTCAACTATATATTTTTTTATTTATGTGCACCGATTATTCCGGAACGGCGAACTAACCTGGCAATATGGCGGTAAAAAAAATTAATTTTGTTCGATTTTCTCCAAAATTGGTATGACGGTCGTACACAACGAATCTGAAAATATTTTTAAAAAATTCAATATGGCGCATCCAATATGGCGGACAAAAAGATTAATTTTGTTCGATTTTCTCCATAACTGGTGTTGGGGAGTTTTCGGGGTCGCACATAATGAATCCAAAATATT
Organism: Diaprepes abbreviatus; assembly: GCA_034092305.1. Taxonomy (NCBI): domain Eukaryota; kingdom Metazoa; phylum Arthropoda; class Insecta; order Coleoptera; family Curculionidae; genus Diaprepes; species Diaprepes abbreviatus. The sequence goes on along the minus strand of JASJET010000129.1, from coordinate 14,887,559 downwards.
TTTAAAAAAATCAATATGGCGGACAAAAAAATCAATTTTGTCCGATCTTCTCCAAAATTGACATGGGGGAATTTTCGGGGTCTTATCCAATATGGCGGATAAAATATTAATTTTACCGATTTTTTTCAAAATTGATATGTGGGAGTGTTTGGGATCGCACATTATAAATCTGAAATTACTTAAAAAAAATTAAATATGACGGATCTAAGATGGCGGATTAAAGATTCTATATCTCTCGATTTTGTCTAAAATCAGTATTGGGGGATTTTTGTTAGTGTTAATTACGAATTTAAAATATTTTTTGAAAAACTGAATCTGGCTGTTTAAAAATTTAATATTTTCGATTTTCTCCAAAACTAATATCGGGGATTCTTGAGGGTGTAAATTATGAATTTAAAATTATTTTTTCCTGATTCAATATGGTGAATCTAATATAGCGGAATAAAAATTTTACATTTTTCGATTTTGTTCAAAGGTGGGACTGAATCGCTTTTGACGATGTAAATAGCGAATATAAAATTATTTTAAGAAAATCTAAAATGTCAGATGCAATATACCGGTCTAGAAATTTTAAATTTACGAATTTCATCCAAAATTTGTACTAGGGGGATTTGAAGGGTTTAGATTTAGATTAGATTAAGACGTTAAAATTATTTTTTTGAAATTCAGTATAGCGGATCCAATATGGTGGGTTGAAAATTTTACTTTATTCGATTTTTTTTCAGATTTAGTATTAGGGGATTTTCGGGGTTGTGTATTACAATAATAAAACTAATTTTTTGCAACTATTAGGTTGATAAGATACAATATGAGGGACTGAAAATTTTACATTTTCCGATTTTGTCTAAAATTGATATTGCGGGGTTCTTGGGGCGTATACAAACTCAATATGAAGTATAAAATATATCGGGCTAAGAAATTTATACAAGTTCTTTAAATGTCGGTATTGGAAGGTTTTGCGGTCTATATTACCAATTTAAAATTAATTCGAAATTTCAAATCGTGGATTTACTATTACAGACTAATAAATATTTGACACAATTTCACTGGTATTTGGAGAACTTTAAGTAGCAAAGAATATTTTGTGGAGCGTTTTAGGGTGTTTTACAACTTTGGATAAAATGGGTATTTTTTGGCCACCTTAGAGTCATTGCAAAGTACACTAATCTCGATTAGTACTTGGTTCAAATAATTTATGAATATCAGAATGAATTTAAAACTAAAAATCGAAAAATAAAATAAATTGAACCGACTTCTAAAAGTGCGCTATAAAGTGAAAAATAACTCTAAATTTTTTTATGAAATTGAAATTTTTGAAGTCGGCATCAAATTATTTCTAAATGAAATAAATGACTACTAATATATACAAATTATGGTAAGGTATTGGTTTGGCGCCGACTTCAAAAATTTCAATTTCATATAAAAATTTATAGTTATTTTTCACGTTTTAGCGCACTTTTAGAAGTCGGTTCAATTTTTTTTTATAAAAATTTTATTTCAAATAGCACTGTTCTGTATTTAGAATTTTTTTTGAAGCTTTTTGATATTTTTTGATTTATTTGTGTCTGCTGTAATGTGCTGAATTCAAATATGAACTCGGTTTTTACCTACTATAAGTTTTTAGAGAAGGAAAGAAGACGTAGAATATAAGAAACCCAAACCCTAAGCAATCTAATGAATTTCAAAGATTTTGAATGGAAAAAAGTTTAATACAATAAAAGAAATTATTTTGTTTTTTTTTTGCTTATATTCGCCGGGATCGGTTTCACGTTGAAGAGTCTAACAGTAGTCCGCAAACATATTTGAGATCCATTTTCCACTATACCGGTCCTCCATTTAAACAATTTCCTAGTGAAATCTGTCGCCGTGTTCGTCTGGAACTGCACCTAAATTGTCAGGGAAGAATTCTAAATGGGAGCGAAGAAAATGCAGCTTAAGTGACATATTGCAACCTATGGTCTTGTAAGATTGGATAAGTTCTTCAACTAGATCTTTGTAGTTCTCCGATTTCTTGTTATCTAGGAAGTTGCTACATACATTTTTGAAGGCAGTCAATGCCGAACTTAATCGCCATAACATAATTATTCCTGTAAGAAACGCGAAACAAATTTATATTGATATGTTAAGCATTTTATAGTTACTGTTGTATTATATAATATATTTATAGGATTTTAAGATACGTTAGAAACGTTGTGTACACCTTCTTTTATTCACTAAAAGTATTGTTTCGTTAATTATTGAAAAAATTATCGATTCCTGCTGTATTATATATATTTATAGGATTTTAAGAAACGTTGGAAATCTTGTGTACACCTTCTTTTATTCAATAAAAGTATTGTTTCGTTAATTACTGAAAAAAATTATCGATTCCTGCTGTATTATATATTATTATTATAGGATTTTAAGAAACGTTGGAAACGTTGTGTACACCTTCTTTTATTCAATAAAAGTATTGTTTCGTTAATTACTGAAAAAAATTATCGATTCCTGCTGTATTATATATTATATTTATAGGATTTTAAGAAACGTTGAAAACGTTGTGTACACCTTCTTTTATTCAATAAAAGTATTGTTTCGTTAATTATTGACAAAAATTATCGATTCCTGCTGTATTATATATTATATTTATAGGATTTTAGGAAACGTTGGAAACGTTGTGTATACCTTCTTTTATTCAATAAAAGTATTGTTTCGTTAATTATTGAAAAAAATTATCGATTCCTGCTGTATTACATATTATATTTATAGGATTTTAAGAAACGTTGGAAACGTTGTGTACACCTTCTTTTATTCAATAAAAGTATTGTTTCGTTAATTATTGAAAAAAATTATCAATTCCTGCTGTATTATATATTATATTTATAGGATTTTAAGAAACGTTGGAAACGTTGTGTACACTTTCTTTTATTCAATAAAAGTATTGTTTTGTTAATTATTGAAAAAAAATTATCGATTCCTGCTGTATTATATATTATATTTATAGGATTTTAAGAAACGTTGGAAACGTTGTGTACACCTTCTTTTATTCAATAAAAGTATTGTTTCGTTAATTATTGAAAAAAATTATCGATTCCTGCTGTATTATATATTATATTTATAGGATTTCAAGAAACGTTGGAAACGTTGTGTACACCTTCTTCTATTCAATAAAAGTATTGTTTCGTTAATTATTGAAAAATATTATCGATTCCTGCTGTATTATATATTATATTTACAGGATTTTAAGAAACATTGGAAACGTTGTGTACACTCTCTTTTATTCGTTAAAAGTATTGTTTCTTTGATAATTGAAAAAAATATCGAGTCGTGCTATAACAACTTTCAATTAGTATTAGGAATAGTCTTGACAACAACATCGGTAGATAAATAACTGAAATTTATTATTAATAATATTCTCGCAATTTATGACTTCCATACTGAATAGAAAACTTAGTAATTTATTTAAAAATATTTATTTGAAAATAATAACCCAAAGTATTTATAAAATAGCATTATAGTGGTTGGCTGACTGTTGCAAGATAAGTGGCTATTGGTTGTTCTCATCTCATATTTTTTTACGCTTGTCTATATTCAAATAATTAATTAATTAATTTTTATTTTAATACTCAATATATTATTTAGATATTTTTAATTCTTTATAAATAACATGAAATCGCTTATCGCCTCCGGAAATGGTACTTCTATATTTATTATTTTTTTGTTGTCCCTAAAGTAAAGTTCTAAAGAGCTACAAAGGGCTATAATATAAAAGACAGAGCGATCCCAATTGTCTCTTTAATTTAGATTTAATTCAGCGAAAAATCTTATCTTTCCAATGTTTAATATTGTTTATCTCGGAAACTGAGCGCTGAAAAAATAATCGGAAGGGCACTTCTTCTTTCAAATCGCCTTCAAGATACGATTCAGTAGTTTGTTTCTGCAGAAATGTAATTTTCAAATGTTTAAACAATTATTTGTTTATTACCATTAATAAGACAATTGGATCCCTGTCGCCCCTATACTACTGTTCAAATAGAATGAATATAAAGTTAGTAAGTGGCTTTTAAGTGTTAAAAGATTTTATTAAAGTTTAATACTTGTTATGAATCGATCACTAAACATTCCAAATTTAATTTTAGTTTGTTAGTTTTTTTTATTTTAAGAAAGATTTTCATTTAAATTTTAAATTATTTTCGATTTTTATAGTTGAGAAAGAAACTTTTACGTAACTTAATTTTAAAACTACTCGAATACACCGAGAATGAAGTTGCCTGGTGGTCTAAATTAAATTTTTATTTATTCTTTCTCAACTAATTTGTATGCAAAAAAAAACTTTTATAAATAGTAATTGGACTTATGTTTATAAAATACGCTACCCTAAAATGCATGTTTTTTTACAAATACTCATAAATGCAAATTTTAAACCCTTGATGTAATGTATTTTTATTTATAACAATATTAAAAAACATTTAATTTTAACATTAGCGTTAAAAGTGATTTTTAAATGTAAATTTACTTTTTTGAAGCTAATATTAATATACAGGGTGGGATATTTAATTTATACACACAAATTTCCCCGTAAGTTAGCTAGACACAGAAAAATGATCTGGACAAAAGTTATTTTGGGCAATGGGAGTCACTTATCTGTGCTAGTGACTTTGATCTTGAAATCAATTTCAAGGTCTTTCAAACATCAGAAATGGAAAGCGGAAAAAAATTCCTGTCCAACAGTATAAATACCATAAAGAGTAAAATCGCATCTGGAGCTCATTTGAAGGTCAAATACTCTTATACCATGGATTGGTGTAAATTATCCAATAGCTCGACGACTAAAAGTGACCGAGAAAAACTTGTTCCACAAAAGTTTCAGGAAATCAAACGGTACATATCAGGGTGACGTCAAATTTGTCCTTGACCTTGATCTTCAAGATTATTTGAAGATCAAGTACGTTCATGCTGTAATATCTACTAAAATTAAAAGGGAAATATAAAATATACGCATGAACATTACGAAGTACCTGTAATCTTTACTGACGTTAAGGTAGTAAATAAGACTACATTACTTTTAAAAAGAAGGTACTTGAAATAAGTAACTTTTATACCGAATAATTTGATATTTAGTATTTAAAATGGACTTAAAGTAGTATAAAAATTACTATAACGGTTATTTAAATTTCCGTATATTAAATAGAATATTGTATTGGTATTTAGGGTGAGTCTTAATATTTAAGATCAAACTTACAGAGTAGTAGTAGTAACAATTATTCCTGTACGTATGGAAAGTGATACTGAAACTCCTTCACACTTCCAACTAATTTCATTGCTTCCAACATTAGCAAAAATTATCGAAAAGTTTGTCAAAAAGAGAATGATCAGTATTTTAAGTAGACACCACTTGCTTGAGTGTGCTCAGTTTGGGTTAACGGCTGACAGAAATATTAACGATGTTATGTTCTTTTTACTGGACAGATTGTATCTTCGACGGAATGATGGAGAGATTGCTACGGCATTGTTTTGTGATCTTACCAAGCCATTCGGTTATATGGATCATAGGATACCGTTGAGTAAGCCGACGTATATGGTTTTAAGATCAGATCTCAGAAATGGTTTGAATCGTACTTGGCGGAACGTTTTTGAAGAGTAATGTTTGATGAAAGTTAGTCTGAAAAGTTAATTACTACGTCGAAAGTTCAACACGTTTCCCTTGTAGGTCCCTTGCCATTTCTAATTTATGTCAATGACTTAGCTAAACTAGAACTCTTGGGAGAGTTGACAATGTTCGCTGATGATAGCACCATTTTATGATCTAATACTGATTAAGGTCAACTGGAAGGGAATGTCATGACCGACTAAAATAAGATTAAAGTTTGTTGTAATCAAATATTTCCTTGGTCATCTAAACTAATGTCCTCAAGCAAGTGCGGTAGTTCTCCGCATGGTTCATTGAAACAATTTATTTTGTGATAAATTCCAGAACATTAAATACCATTGTGTTTGTCATTACACCTATTGTATGCGAAACGGGGTTTTTGAAGCATAATAATGCACGCTAAATCGATTCACAGCCTCATTACTTCATTAGAACATAGAAAATTGGGGCTCAGTTTTAGTTGTTTATTCACCACATGATAAAAGTTTATACGTCTTTCAAAATCATCATTACGCAATTTCCGGTACAATTTCGTGTGAAAAAGATGATATTTATAATTTTTTGTTTTCCAATTTGCCGTTGATTGTAATATTTCTTAAATAATGTCAACAAATTGCAACTGCCGACTAAAATTTCCTCTTATCCTTATTGGTAGCTTTTCTATTAACAACTTTTTGCCTCGAAAAATCAACACGACACTAGAATCGAAACTTTCCATTAAGTAAGTAAGGGGATTAGGCTGCCTTGCTTGGGATACTTCATGTTACATATTCTTTCAGCAAGAAGGCAATTTTTCAGCTTCGTCTAATACATAAATCATGTCTTTGAAGTCATTCTTGGAAAAAAAAAACCATTGCGAAATAATGAAATGAAAGTTAAAAAAAGACTTGTTGGCAATAATAATTAATGTAAAATGTCATAATAACAAGTGGTTATATTTTAACACTTATTCATAAATTTGTTTCATACCATTATTTTTTATGGCTTCTGCCACCAGCCCAAACAATTTCACAAGGACAACGAATAAATTATTAGATTGAAATATCTCAAAAACTATAGAAGATAAGTATAGGACAAGATCATCAAAACCTGAAAATTATGGTAAAAGTAAAAAGATACACAGTTTGCTATTTAAGAAAAGTAATATTTTTTAATTTAAAATTTTTTGATTCGAACCTTTACATCTATTAGGTTTTACAAAAATTACATTTTCTTCATATCAAATTTGAGTTTTTTTTTTAAATTAAAGATGTTAAGTAGTGCCATAGGAAGATCACAGTACTGCAAACCTACAACAAAGAAAAAACATCTCATTTTCAATTGTAGTATATATAAAATGTTTTTAAAAGTTATGTTATGCAACATTTAATTCATAAATAGTTAGCAAGTTCTGGCAACGCAGGCGTTTTGTATACCAAATTTTTATTTGGGGACTTTAGTCAAAATTTTTAATTTTCTACGTAACATGTATCAGTGCGATGTTTATCAGTGATGCTCGCTTCTGGGTTAATGAATATGATTAAACTTCTGCGTATTATATCGATGGTCTAATGGAAAGGCGAATTTGTAAAAAAAATGTTCGGGAAATGATGGTTAGAGATCTGAAACAGCAAAATTTATTTTAAAATATACGGTAGGAAGAGCAGACTACACAAACTCCAAATCTTTCCACCCTACCAGCCTGACCAGTTTCTTATTAAAGACATTGGAAAGGTTGGTGGATCGACACATTAAGGAAGGAATACATCCTTTACAATTTGTCTGTCAAGCAGGAGAATCCACAGAAACATAAGTGTCTCAAATGCGCTGTCAAATGGTGGATTCAACTTATGTACTTTTAATGCTATCAACGGAGCATTTGACAACACATCTCACTATTCGATATGAAATGCGCTACAACGACGAGAATCTGAACCGTCAGTAGTCGCATGGATCAGAGAAATGTTAACTCAAAGACTAATACATGCTTAGCTTAATAAAGTGACTGTTAAAGAGAGGGTCTGTCAACAGGGAGGAGTTATGTAGCCGTTGTTGTGGAGCCTTGTTGTGGATAACCTGCTAAGTGAACTAAATGACACAGGCCTACACCGAGGTTCTGGTTATTTTGTGCCCTCGTCCTGATATCCGGGACCTGGAGGAAGCAATGATGCGGGCCTTTCGGTTCGTAACGCAATGGTGCCACAGGAAAGAGTTCGGAATAAACCCGGACAAGGCCGAAATGGTATTCTTTACATAAAAACGGAGTTATTCCTCACACTTACAATGACGGGGAGGTCTTCTTCAATACAAGGGAATAGTTAAATATCTGGGAGTCATTCTGGACTCATGACTGAGCTGGAATAATCGTATTGAGGCTTGAACCAAGAAGGCCATTTGTAGTTTTGGGGCTTGTAAACGAGCCTTTGGCTACACATGAGGCTGAGACCGAGAGTCTTATTTTGGATTTACAATCTGATGACTGGCCCCGCTGTTGTATGGTGGCCCATTACAACAAAGCGCAAATACAGTTTCCAACCGGATAAAGCTAAAAGAATGGCCTGAGTGGAAGTAATTAGTCTCCGCTTGGGTTCTCGATGTCTTGGTGAATCTACTTCCTCTCCATTTATACAAAGAGAACGAGGCCTTGCAGGCTGCTTGTTACCTTAGCTGACATCTTCGAACTGGAATGAGCGGCTACTCAGGAATGTGGAATAGCGCGTCCATTAAGCAGCGCGCCCACTGGTTCGGTTCGATTCAGACCGCTCGGCTCGGCACAATCGGCCAGTTTTGGTTTACACGTAAATAAATGAGAGCCCGCTCACTGGTTCCGACCGGCCAGAACGCTTCAGCGCTTTCGGCATCGGAACCAGTGAGCGGGCTCTCATTTATTTACGTGTAAACCAAAAGTTGCCGATTGTGCGGAGCCGAGCGGTCTGAACCGAACCGAACCAGTGGGCGCGCTGCTTTACTCTCCCTGCAAACAGATTACGTATCTAAGAGAGTTCTGAGATGAAATGTAAGAAAAAAAAACATTTTAAGCGACCGGTACACTTTTCGTATATGCAATATTATTTTACGGCATTTTCAGAGTGTTTTTTTCCGCAAAAACTCCCCATAATAAATATCGAAAGAATTCAATGTTGTTTTTCACATACTGAATAGTCGAATTTCGAAGTCTTGTAGGCTTGCATTTGGAAATGTATAGCAATTAAACATCTTTAAGAGTGATATTTATAAGAAATAAGTAACAATTTAGATCAACCAAATGTATAAAAAAGTTTTGGGATTTTATGTAGAATCAAAAAATTGATTCATATATAGGGTAAAAAAACTCCATACTTCCTTGCTTTTTTGACCCGCCCCATATAGCTCTTTATGTTTTTAAAATGTGTACATTTAGTAATTATATATTGTAGTAAATAACGTTCATTGATCAGTTATAATCCATAACCTGTATATTATGTGGCACAACATTGTCGCTAAATTTAAAAAACTTGTCGAATTTCTGCTAAACCTCCCCAGTGGGTAATTCGCCCCGGTAGTCTTGAATAAATCTAAATTAATAGTTTGCAGGTCGTCAGTGTTTAATGGTATTTTTCCACCGTAAATTAAAACGATCCGTTTTAACTGTCCGTGTTTGAGAAGGGGTGGAAACCTCCCCTGTTCGTGTCGGCAATTTTTTTATTTCTTTTTTCCTGGATTGCTTTATTTTCTTTTATCTAAATAGATAACGGCAAGTTTTTTTTCTTAACTCCTTTTCGTAGTGTAATAAATTTCCGGATAAGTTAAAGAAAGGATCAGATAAGAAATAATTAACCATTCAAATTCAATATTTCGATTTTGTAAGTAAAAAGAAAATTTACTTACATTTGATCGAAAAGGTAAAAATTTTATTGACGTTCGATTGATAGAGTGCTGACATTTGTAAGGAACAAATTAGTAACAATATTTTGATGATTGAATACGTTCCTCTCGCGCTCAAATATGATAAAATCACAAAGTGCTCTTAAATTCAGGGGTGCGTTTTTGAGAACGGGGTGAAAATGTCAGTTTTTCTATGCATATTCAGAATATTGCAATTTTTTGTAGAGAATTGAGTTTCCTATAAAAGTGTATTCTTTGGATGTTAAAAAAATTATTTTTTCTGAAATAGAAATGCAAAAAACAATTGAAAGAAAATTAAAAAATCGCATTTTTTTCAAACTTTTGTCCATAACTGTTTTCTGAGTAGATATAAAGGGTGTTTTTTATAGAGGTATAAGACTTTAAGTTGGCAACACTTTTTTAACTGTTGGCCATTTTGTCAGCTGTCAAGTGATTTATGTTTAGTTTGGTTTGGCATTTCAACATGAATAGACTGACGCCTGAACAACGCTTCAAAATTGTGCAAATTTATTTTGAAAATCATGGTTCTGTTCGAAATACGTATTGCGCACTACGTCCATTTTACGGTTAACATAATCGTCCATCAGAGCAATTAATTCGATTAACTATGGAACGTTTTCGCACCACGTTTACTCTAAAAGAAAATACGCATCCACAGAGACGTCGTACAGTGCGTACAGAAGAAGTCATTGCTGCTGTAGAGCGTAGCGTAGAGGAGAACCCGAATCAGTCTATCCGCCATCGTGCACAGGAATTGGATATGTGTCCATTCACTTTATGGAAGATTTTGCGGAAAGATCTTGGTTTGAGTGCTTACAAAATCCAACTCGTGCAAGAATTGAAGCCACACGATCACCTAGCAGGGCGTAGATTCGGTAAATGGGCCCAAAACAAGATTGCCATTGATCCCGATTTTCATAAGCGAATTTTGTTTAACGATGAAGCTCACTTTTGTTTGAATGGATACGTCAATAAACAAAACTGCCATATTTGGAGTGATGATAATCCTCAAGTGTATGTTAAGACACCGTTACATCCAGAAAAACTGACTGTTTGGTGTGTTTTATGGGCTGGTGGAATCATTGGTCTTTAAAACGATTCTGGTCAGAATGTTAGAGTCAATGGTGACCGCTATAGAGCCATGATTACTAACTTTTTCGTTCATCAGTTGAACAACCATGATGTGCAGGAGCTGTGGTTTTAACAAGACGGCGCAACATGTCACACAGCTCGTGCCACAATTGATTTATTGAAGGAAACGTTTGGTAACCGCATAGTTTTACGTTTCGGACCCGTGAATTGGCCTCCAAGATCGTGCGACTTAACGCCGCTAGACTATTTTCTGTGGGGATATGTGAAGTCGCTAGTCTACGCCGATAAGCCCGAAACGATTGATCACTTGGAGGACAACATTCGCTGCGTTATTGCCGATATACGGCCACAAATGTTGGAAAAAGTCATCGAAAATTGGACTTCCAGATTAGACTACGTCCGAGCCAGCCGTGGCGGTCATATGCCAGAAGGTTATCTTTCGAATAAAGTAAATTTCATGTCAATTTAAAAAAAAGCATCTTTGTTTTATTCCATTTAAAAGTTCTATACCTCTATAAAAAAACACCCTTTAGTTATAGGCGTTGCTTCAGAGAAAAGAAAGCTGACGTTTTACCTGATAAAATGAGTTTGTGAGAAAATATTTTCGATCAAATTTGGCTGAGATAAAGTCATTTCTAATTTACCACTTTTTTACAATTTGTGACGCGTTTTCGTAGGCGGGGAGCGGGGGAGCAGGTCGTGCTCTTCTTCGTTCACGGCAGCGGAACATCGGTCAGTGGATATTTCTCGTGCAGACAGTCATCGGTCAAATGCTCAGCGCAGGGGTATCGGGTCAGCGGCATCTACGTAAATTCGGGATATCCCTGCTCCCTCAGCTGATCAACGGTTTGACTGCCTGAAGGTCAAAACATCCACTCGGTGGTCGGTTCTCGGGCGCCACCCTCGGGATTTAATGTGGTCGAGGGCCCACTTTATGCACCGGGCAGCTTGTTACAGTGGAGAAACGGCAAGCCAGGGGTCAATTGTGCGTATTAGTGCTGGCTGCCGGCTGCCAATTGTCACATGTAATGGTAAAAAATGGGACTAGGTAATAAAACAAACGGTTATAAAACATCCTGTATCCTGTATTCCATTCTTTTATACAAAGACATGGCCTAAAACTTACTTAAAATCTAAGATATACAACAATATTAACAAATAAACGGTCTGGAGGGCAAGAGTATGTTTTGAGAGCTGTTCACGGTAGCTCATTCTGTGCGGTTGCGCCGAAGACGGTAACCCGGCGGTATCATTCGCGACGCTACTCACGACGGCTTGTACGCAAATTATCGCGCCTCGTATCTAAAATCCGCTTTCCCGGTTCACGGCGCTTCGTTTTAAAACTCGACCGACGGCGGTATACGCGGTAACGCGGTATGTAACAACAACACGGCCTCGATCGGGGATAGGCGGCACGGCGACCGTCTTTACACGCGGCGGCGGCGATAAGCGTCGGGGCGGCAGTTGTTTAGCGCCCTTGTCAACGGACCTCGGCGGGCACCTGGCGGTAAACACATTCCCGGTCATTAGAGGGGCAGGACGTAAGGAAGGAAGTGTGTGGTAAAAACCATATACACACAAGCCTAGCCTCACCTACATCACCTGACCAGGAAAGCGCGGCCCAGCAGGCGACCCAGTCCAGTCCGTTTGGACTGTTGACCCGGGTGGAGAACGTTTGGTTCTCAGCGAAATAATGGTCTGCTCGGACTTAAATAGACGGCTCGAGCTCCCACTACGCTGACGTGTGACGGTGTGCGGTGATCGCGCATACGATACTGCTGTATGCGGCGCGCGATTACTATGGTCGGACGCACTGAAAATCTCGGAAAATTATATTTCCCGGCATAGTGCGATGAATCAAATTATATTCCGGTAATATTTAACTTTAAGCAATCTTTTCCCGCAAGAATCAGATTTTTCGGATGTTAAATAAATAAATTAAATCTCGGCGAACATACACATGCCCAAAAATTTAGTAACTTCGTTACAAATTTTTATCGATTTTTCTTTTACCATTTTCTTCACGTAATACTTCAAAACATTTCGTAAATTATGAACAAAATTTAGGTTGACAAATATGTACAATAGGCTATTTTGTCTATTAAAAATATGTTACAAATTATTGTTATCCAAACTGATTTCCGCATAAAAACCCTTAAATTATGAACAAAATTTAGGTTGACAAATATGTTCAATAGGCTATTTTTTCTATTAAAAATATGTTACAAATTATTGTCATCCAAACTGATTTCCGCATAAAAACTCTTATTGTATTTATTTTCCGAAAAAAATACGTTTATATTCCGTAAACTTAAAAATAATGAAAATGCTCCATGATTGGTTGCGACTTTACTGGAAAATTTAATACCTTTAACTTTTTAAAAAATAATATTTTGGTCTTTTTATGAAGTTTAAAGATACCTTGAAATTTAAATCTGGGAACATTTTGTAACATTTTCTTTTTATTTTTAAAATAAATATTGCGTTTGGATTTATCCAGACAAATTTACCAAAAAAAGAACAAAATAAACTATGATATATTTGGATAATTTTTTTAAGGTACTTAATGATTCGAGAAAGTTGTTGGGATGCCATTTAAAAAAACAAAGTTAATTTTTATCTAGCTTTTTGACGCATTCTGTTTGTAATGTCGAAACAACATCGGAATAAACGCCTTCTTTTAGCATTATTTAGCAAGTTCCATACGTTTAGCAGTGTGGTATAGAAAATTTCAATTTCGATTATAATACAGTTTCCTTCCTTGAATAAAAATGTTTTCAACTTAAACATTTTTAGAAGAAACATTTTACATAATTTGATCTCAAAGCTACTTGGGTAAAAGTTAAATTTTACTTGCAAAAATTTTAAAAGAGTTATTTTTCTTGCAAAAAATAAAATGCAAATTATGTCTTAGAAGAAATTTTATATATCAGATGTCTAGGAATGGATTTTCCTTTTTAAACTTGAATAACTTGGCAACAGTGTAACGTAGCGGACTCGGGTTTGCGTCGTTCGATAGTGGGTTGATGCGGTGGAAAGCTGGTAAAAAAACATGAATTTTGAAAAAAGTCTCTACGACCAATAGGAGCTGAGTTAGCAATTTTTTTTTCAAAAAATCACAAAGCTATTGTTTATTTATATTAAGAGATGAATTTTTACAGTTCATTAATAAGAGCCTAAAGTATATGAAATCATTCAACTCAGGTTAATTTATACACAATCAACCCTTCAGGAGATCACTAAACTGAGGGTACGTGCTGGACGCCTGATAAGGTAAGTTGGAGGGGGTAACCGAATCTCACCGAGTACAAAGTGAGAACGCGCTAGAAAAATTAGCAATGTCTCCGCTTCTAAATAGTAGCTCATCGCAAAAATAATATTGGGCACATGTTCAACCTTCTCGATTTTGCATAAACAAAATATGAAAAATATCCACTTTTTTTTACTACATGTTAGCTTAAGTTTTTACGAAGAGAATGGGCACTGACAAAACTCTGTAGCAGTTTCCTAGGCGACGGTACAGCCAATCAAAAATAGTCACTTTTTTCGTTTTTCTAATAAACAATTGCAATTTTACAAAAACTATTAAACCGACATCACCCAACTTCAGTACACTTTTTAAGCACTTTAAAACTCACATTCTGGTAAAAGTTGAAAACAATTTAATAAATATTAAGAAAGTTATTAACAATTGAAAAATAAGCCATTTTTAATGTTTAATTTGCAATAACTTTTTTGTTTAGAGACCGATCTGGACAAACATATAGATCTACCAGGTCGCCGTGTACAGACTCCAACTCTACCCACATACAAAACCGACTTTTAAAAGAAGGAGGTTCTAAATTTGACAGCTATGAATTTTTTTATGTGTGTACATTCATTACTCTGGAACAGAAGAAACCAATTTGAATTAACGTTCATGCGAGAAGTTGCTACGGTAGACCTACATTAGTCTGGCTGAAATTGGTTCAGGAAAATCCAAGATTGCTTTAATAATATAGCGGACAAAAGATTTTATTTTCTCCAAAATTGGTATGGGGTAGCTTTCCATATGGCAAATCCAATATGGCAGATAAAGGTATAGTAAAACATAAAAAACACTTTCATTATTTTCAAATTAATAAATAATCATGTTCCAATCCACAAAAGTCTCAATTATTTAATTTTGGGAAATCTCATTGAACTGGGTTTTTGAAACTTTTATCCTGTAAGATGCACCACTGGGTTTTCAGGATATGTGGCAATTGGTTACAACTTGACCTGAATAGTGCGATATCGTCTTTCCTTCCTAACGTAAGTTGCGTTACTACGGCCACTTTATAGGATATTTGCTAACGATTTGTGAAAATGTGTTAGGGAACATAAAACAGTCAATTAATTATTTATCAAAAATTAGTTTTATTCAATGAACACCCTTTTTAAATACAAGCCCACTAATGTTTGGACACATATGCTAGAGCAAATAGGACTCGATTCCTTTATATAAAGTGAAGATAAAAAGGATTCGGTCCATTTGCTCTCATGAATACGTTACTGAAATCTGCAGCTGCTGAGAAAGGGTAATCTTTAAATAGATTGAGGAAATATAAAATATATTTATGGAATTGCTATTTTTGGCTACAAGTGTGAAAGATTAAATTATAATAGTGGTCGTAATAGATCAATCAGTAATAAAAGATATCTATTTTGGGTTTTCAAATTTTAATAAATCATTTATTCCGGTAATACAAGATGTCCAGGAACGGACGTCTAAAAGGCTAATAAAAAATTTGCATGAAGTTTTAAAATTAATTTAGAAATGTAAAACCGTACACGGATTTTATGTTTTAAAAATTATATTGTCGAGGTGCCTTTCATTTTGGTCCAATCACTCCTGCAATGCCGTCTTCATGTGGTTAAAAACTGCTGAACATATCTCAGGTAAAATTTCATTAATTATTTGCCGTACTTATTGTTTTAGGTCATAGGTCTATTAACATAACCCTTACTTTTGAGGTATCCCCGCAAAAAAAAGTCCAATGGGGTGAGATCGGAAGACCAAGCTGACTAGTTTAGGTATCCAAGGCGAGAGATGACCTTGTCCGGGAATAATTCTCGAACGACTTCCATAGACGCTCGGGCTGTATGGACAGTAGTCCCATCTAGCTGAAACCATGTCTCCTAATCAAAACAGCAAATACTTGCAGCTGAGGTGTCAAAAACCTGCGAAGCATCGCACAATAACGAATAATATTTTCAGTCTGGACTGCGCCGCGTTGGTTCTCAAAAAAGTACAGACCCATAATTTCTGAAGCCGACATTTCACACCACACTGTTACTTTGGGCTATGTAGGGATCTTTGCCTTGGATTCTCTGGTGCCCAATAGCGACACTTCTGCCTATTAACTGAGCCTGAAAGGTGAAAGTGCTCCTCGTCACTGCACAGAATATTGTTAATTCGGTCATTTGCAAAAAAATGGTCTGTCATTGTTTCGTCGAAAGAACGATGGTTTCTAAAGTCATTTGGGTTTAATTTTTGCACTATTTGATTTTGTATGGATAAAACCTCAAATATCTTCTTAAAATTGTGCGAAAAGATGATTTGTGCATTCTCATTTCTACGTTTTAAGAACAGATCCGCATGGAATACGAATTATCGCGTCACGCATATCCTCAATATTCTCAGGAGCAGTTACAGTCTTTGGACCACCACGGAGTTTCAAATTTAGAACTGACGATGTTTCTGTAAACCTCTTCACTCACGATTCGACCAATATTTTACATGATGCATCCTCCACATGCCTGTTTTTTTACCAGCTTCATTAACAAATCGGACAAAAAATGCGGTTGTTAATTTATTTATAAGCGAAAAACTACCCATATGTTCTTGACGATTTTGCATATTGCATGATAGCTTAAGTCTTTATGAAGAGAATGAGCACTGACAGAACCCTGTAGCAGTTTCCTAGACGACGGTACAGCCAATAAAAATAGTCACTTTTTTCGTTCTTCTAATAAACAATTGCAATTTTTCAAAAACTATTAGACCGACAGCGCCCAACTTCCGCACACTTCAAAACTTACATTCTGGTTAAAGTTGAAAACAATTCAATAAATAAAGTTATTAACAATTGAAAAATATGCCATTTTTAACGTTTAATTTACAATAACTTTTTTGTTTACAGACCGATTTGGACAAACAAAAACTCATTTTGAAGATATTTTTTAGACGTACAATTCGTCTATGGAATATTTTTCTCTAAATCTCTTAAATTTTCTGTAAAATCCAAAAAACCGGGGAAAAATCATTTTTCGATCTCTTTGTTAAAAAAAAACAATGTTCCAACCAAACACGAGATGAGACGTCATTTTTACTACCTTCCCCTATCCATTTGTGCAATCAGATCGCAGACAGTATTTGAGTCATTTTTACCTCCTAAAAATCGCTTCGTTTCCTGGCCTATTAGCCTTATTCGGGAATTATGAAGTATCTATTATCTATAACTAAACTATATAATGGTTTTCATAGAGTACATGAACAAGATGTATGATTTTCAAGTGTATGTCATGTTCAGTAATGCACATAAATCATTCAACGTGTATTGACGCTGTCAGAAAGAAAAAAATTAAAAGTCATGCTTGGTTACTAAAAACATATGTATGTACCGGGTGAGTCAACGATTGGATGAAGTAAGTTTGTGTATTTTCGGTGAAATTTACAAAGAAACTATATTTATTGTTTGATACAGTTTATTTTTATGCAGATTTTAAAAATATTTAGGACTCTACAGGGTGAGCCAAAAAACTAGGACAGCATAAAGTTGTATTTTTTTAAATAGAACACCCTATATACGAATCGTATTTTCGATTTAGCTTATAATTTTAAATCTTTTTTCTTAAGGGTTTACTATAACAAAACTTTATAGTTTCTGAGATAATTAAGTTTAAAGAAAAAAAGTCACATTTTCAAGCATCAATTCAATCCTAAATAACGTTTTCAATTTTGTGACAAATATATTCAAATTTGGAATTTAGCAAGGCCAAGGACAAGTTAACATAATTTTTACCTAATATTTGCAATAAAAGCTACAGGGTGTTGAACACATCGGCTCAAATTTGAACAAGTTTAAATGAATAAATATCTTTTTTTTTAAATGGTACACCCTGTATATTTTCATGTTATTTAATAGAGTAATAAAAACCCTAAAAGTTTTGTTCAATATATCCTATACATATTTATAATAGTTTTTGAGATATTTCAGTTTTTCTTATTTTCCATACTTTTTTACAGAAATAGTCTTCATTATCATAGTAGCCATGTAAAATAATAAAAAGAAACTACAGAAACAAACAGAATGTGGTTAAATATGATGAAATACATTATTCGTTATATTACAACGGCAATAGTTTAATTAAACATAATGTGAAAAAATTAACACAACAATAACGACATGGCAAATACATATTTACTTTTATACTAAATTGAAACAAAAAAATTACCTATTATATACTGAGATTAATTATTTCTTTTTAATAAGTGTTCGAATAAACGACCTTCTTGTGCAATGCACAAATTTAGTCTTTTTTGCAGATTTTCTCGGACCCTGGACAAAATTAGTGGCGTTATTGTTCTACAGGTATCCCTAATCCTGTTTCGCATATCTTCCACGGTTGTTGGTGGATTAACATACACCTTATTTTTAATATAACCCCATAGGAAGAAATCTAATGGGGTGATGTCGCAAGACCTTGGTGGCCACTCAATGAAACCTCCACGTCCAATCCATTTTTGCGGACATCGTTGGTCCAAAAACGCACGAACTTCACGATGGTAATGCGGAGGCGCACCATCGTGCTGGAACCACATACTGTCGAGCTCATCCCTATCAAGACCTTGAAGCAGTTGGGGTAGTTCTTCTTGTAGAAAGTTCAGGTAACTATGGCCATTTAGTGGTTCATTAAAAAAGTGGGGTCCAATAATTCGATTATGATGAATACCACACCAAACATTTAATGACCAGTGATTTTGATGTTGCACCTCTCTAATCCAAAATGGGTTTTCTGTGGCATAATAATGCATGTTGCGCCTATTTACGGCACCGTTACTTCTAAAAGTAGCTTCATCACTAAACATTACCTTGCATAATAAATTTGGATTTAATTGAATCTCCGCATTTATTGTACGACAAAAGTTTACACGACTTTCAAAATCCTGGCCATGCAATTCTTGGTGTAATTCCATGTGATATGGATGATACCTATATTTCTTGGTAGTACGATTAGCGGTGGATTGTGATGTTTCACATAATGCTGCTAACTGACGGCTACCAATATAAGGATTTTCCTGAACCTTTATCAATACTTGTAGTTCTTTTTCTTCATTAGTTACTGGTTTGTTGACCACTTTACGTTTTGGATAATCAACAGTACCAGAAGAATCAAATCTTTGCGTTAAGTTTTGAAAAGTATGGGTATTAGGTTGGCGTCGATCAGGATACTTCAT
Source organism: Diaprepes abbreviatus (assembly GCA_034092305.1). Classification (NCBI taxonomy): domain Eukaryota; kingdom Metazoa; phylum Arthropoda; class Insecta; order Coleoptera; family Curculionidae; genus Diaprepes; species Diaprepes abbreviatus. Next base: position 14,868,492 of record JASJET010000129.1, on the reverse strand, counting down.
TTTGTAAATTCTTTGAGCAAGAAGGCAATTTTTTTGAGCCTCTCCTATTGTATAAATCATATATATTAATTCATTCTTTGGAAAATTCATTTTACAATATAAGATAAATGCAAAAAAAACCAAACTACACTACATAAAAACCAAAAGAAGCGATTGCCGTTATAAATTTGACACAGAAAAATGTTCTTTTACATTGTTTTTGCCATGGCTACTATGATAATGAAGACTATTTCTGTAAAAAAGTATGGAAAATAAGAAAAACTGAAATATCTCAAAAACTATTATAAATAGGTATAGGATATATTGAACAAAACTTTTAGGGTTTTTATTACTCTATTAAATAACATGAAAATATACAGGGTGTACCATTAAAAAAAAAGATATTTATTCATTTAAACTTGTTCAAATTTGAGCCGATGTGTTTTGTAGCTTTTATTGCAAATATTAGGTAAAAATTATGTTAACTTGTCCTTGGCCTTGCTAAATTCCAAATTTGAATATATTTGTCACAAAATTGAAAACGTTATTTAGGATTGAATAGATGCTTGAAAATGTGACTTTTTTTCTTTAAACTTAATTATCTCAGAAACTATAAAGTTTTGTTATAGTAAACTCTTAATAAAAAAGATTTAAAATTATAAGCTAAATCGAAAATACGATTCGTATACAGGGTGTTCTATTTAAAAAAATACAACTTTATGCTGTCCTAGTTTTTTGGCTCACCCTGTAGAGTCCTGAATATTTTTAAAATCTGCGTAAAAATAAACTGTATCAAACAATAAATATAGTTTCTTTGTTAATTTCACCGAAAAGGCACAAACCTACTTCATCCAATCGTTGACTCACCCTGTACAGTATGATTGCTAAATAAATATTTCGATATCTACATTTGTATGATGTAAATAGCACCAAAAGGTTTTTATATAAGTTGGTGTCTCAATATTATTTATTTTTTGAATTATTTTCGTAACAACGACTTTTTTTCTTATGTAGGTTTTCTTAATCTACCTTAAGAAGTTAGGTTTCAGTGTAACCTTAACTAATGAATTATATACTTTCAGTAAATCTAATATAAACTTAGGATCAAAAAAGTTCTGACTGCTCACCTTCTCTTAAATTTCATTGAATAATTTAGGCTTGTGAGTTAAGTAAAAATAAACTTACTTTTGTTTATTTTATTCTTTGTTAGAAATTCGCAATTCCTGTTTGAAACTTTTTAGTAGATGATTTGAGTTTTATTCAAGTAGTTTGCAAATCAAAATAGGCAAAAGTTTCTTGCTAAATTGTTTACATTAAAGACAATTTGGTTCATGAATGAAACTCTTATTTGTACTTTATTTTAATTAACTTACTAATTTATATATAAAAAAGATATACACAAAAAGTTTTATTATCATCTCTCTATTATACTAGACATATTATATTATGTAACATATGTGTTTTAATAATTATCATTTCTTGAAATAATCTTTTCTCCAGTGGAATGATGTCATTTTGGAAGTGGTTAATAATCTTAAATGCTGAAAGAAGAAAATATAAATAAATTGGTTAATTTGAATTGCCCTGTTAGTATGTGACCTTAAGATAAACGTTAATAAGATGGTTTAGGGTAGATTGTAGGTTGTAGGTGGGTCGTTTAGGCCGTTTAGCTCCTTAAAGCACTTTGGCTTATAAGATTGTTTGTACAACACCCTAATTTAATAAAGACACGAGGTGGCAAGATTCTTCGCGAAATCTGTTAAGTTTCTTGGAAAGTAACGCCCGAAAATCCACAAATTATTTATTAGGTTTTGAAGAAATATATATATATATATATATATATATATATATATATATATATATATATATATATGTATGTATATATATAGGGGAAGAACGGGTAATCGGAGTCAGCGGGTAATGGTGGTCATGCACATATATGCAAAACAAAACATCCGAGAGCCGCGAATATACTCTCCCCGCCCCGCTCCATGCCCGTCGCCACTGTTTTGAATGTAACGTGCTAGTAGTGCCACACATCCCTGAGTAACTGACGTGTTTTGTTTTCACGCCTCGTTGATGTAATTTTTTGTCGAAATAAAATAAAAGACAAGTATTTCATTTCATAGTGTACTTAACTGATACTTATACCAGTATTTAGTCTACAATTCAAAATAGTGATTTTGTGATAGTGTAGTTTAGATTGCGATAATACTTACATGTTGTTTCATATTTAATTTTTTTCTCAATAATCTAATTGTAGGTTATGAGAGTCGGATGACCCCCATTGTCCACAAGTGATTATCATTACCCGCAAAGTAATGTGCCTCTAATTTTGATTAAGTAGTTAATGATTTTGCGCTGTTTTTTTTTCTAAATGCCAAAAGTACGGGTCGGAACCACCGCAAAAACTTCCTGGTCTTCTAAAAGCCTGGAAAAAGCTATACAGCTTATCGATCAATAAGGTTTTTCTATAAGAAAAGCTTCGAAAAATATGGGAATTCCATTTTCAAGCCTACAGAAGAGATATAAACAAAAATCAAATATGGCTCCACATTTTGGACGATATACTGTCTTTACTCTTAAAGTGGAAGATGAAATAGCAAACAAGGTAAGAAAAGTGGCATTCGAATGTGCTGAAAGCTTGAATTTGAATCACAACTTCAACAAGAATTCAAAAATGGCTTGACGTGACTGGTTGAATTCATTTATGTCCAGAAATAATATTTCTATTAGGAAGCCAGAAGCAACAAGCATAAATAGAACCACAGCTTTTAATAAAGAGGAAGTGCAGTTGTTCTATAAGCATCTAGAAGAACTGATGGAAAAGCACAAACTTGTTCCTAAAAACATATATAATTGTGATGAAACAGGTAATTCAACTGTATAAACTCCTAGGACAATATTAGCTACAAAAGGACAGAAGAGAGTGGGATCTATGGTTGTATGCAATGAGCCCTGCTGGGGGATTTATCCCCCCAATATTTATTTTTCCTATAACGAGGTTGACTTCACTATTTGAGAAGGATGGCCCGACAGGAGCACTTTATAAATGCTCAGAAAACGGTTGGATCAATGAAAATCTCTTTCTTGAATGGCTTTTGTACTTCAAGCAGCACGCTAAGTCGTCTATAGAGGAACTCGTCTTTTTGGTACTAGATAACCATGCTAGCCATATTTCATTACCCATCTTTGAATATTGCAAGAGCAACTATATTCATATGCTGTCTATACCACCACACACGTTGCATAGAATGCAGCCCCTGGATGTCTCTTTCTATAGACCACTAAAAACAGCTTACAAGATAGAATGTGACTTATTTATGAAAGTCATCTCGCTGAAAAGATAACTCCTTATGACGTAGCATCTTTAATAAGGAAAGCGTTTAATAATGTTGCATCTATTAGCAAAGGGGAATCTGGATTTAAAGCAACTGGCATTTTCCCAACAAATCCCGATGTATTTTCCAATGAAGACTTTGTTGCAAGTGAAATTCTTCAATCTGAGTCTATTACAGTTCAAGATTGTGATGAATCTATTTCAGCTGCTGCTTCTGATGCAATGCAAGATATACGATCAAATCCTAGCTCATCGAATCAAGTAGCTCTATCACTTCCTGGCACATCAAACTAAATAGATTCTTCACTTCAAGTACCAAATGCTATATCAACTCCACAAACTACAATCCAAGATTTCATAAAATTGCCACAGGAAACATCTGTCCGTAATACAAGACAAGGCAGAAATAATCAGCACACTACAATTTTAACTTCGACGCCAATCTAGGAAGCTCTAGTAGAGAAAGAAAATAAAAAAATGAAAAAATCTCAAAAAGACAAAGGAAAAGGGAAAGAAAATAAGAAATAGAAAGAGAAGGGCGAAGGAAAGAAGACTAAGGTACAGAAAAAGGGTACTAGCAGAGCAAAAAGGCAAATTCTCCAAGACTCAACTGATTCTTCTGTGTCTGATGTGAATATTAATGATCTGTGTTAGGATGACGAGGATGATGATGCAGACGACACAGAAAACAGATGTCTATATGTGGCGAATTCGTATGGGACAATGAGATTTGGTACAGATGTACTTCATGTGGACTGTGGGCTTACTCTGACTGCACTGGATTGGACTCAGCCCAAGGATATGTCTGTGACGTGTGTTAAATGTTTATAATTTATTTGATTCTGATTACCCGCAGGGTGACTACTATTTCCCTCACGTCGGTGCAATGGGAGTCAAATCTTTTTTTTTAAACGGTAACTATTTCCTAAGTTGATTGCCAAAGTTATTAAAATTGATCTCAATCGACAGATGAATAAGTAAATTTTGTTATTCGGCGGTTACAATAAAGATTTTATTTTGAAATAGCCTATATATATATATATATATATATATATATATATATTTATATATATATATATATATATATATATATATATATATCATCATCATCATCATTTTCAGCTATTATCTACCATTTCCAAATTATGGTGCAGCCTCCCTTATTAAGTTGTTATTATGATGTTCCTTTTTATAGTTATTTATTATTATTATTTTTCTTGTTTTTGTTGTTATTACTATTACGTGTTCTTATAATCATTACTCATTTGTGCCCAACTCTTTCTATCGATGGTTAATCGGGACCAAGTTGTTCCTGCCACTTTCCTGATGTCATAGTCCCATCTGATATTAGGGCGTCTCTGTGGCCTCTTCGCGTTTCTGGGATACCACATAGTTGTTCTTGTGGTCCATCTGTTGTCAGTTCTTCTTGCTACATGACCTGCCCATTGCCATTTAAGGTATTTTATTCTTTGGACGACATCTGTCACCTGGGTCATTCGTCGTATCCAATCTATTCGTTTGCGATCCCTTTTTGTTATCCCTAGCATACATCTCTCCATGGATCTTTGAGCTACTTGGAGTTTCGTAATTATTTCGCTCTTTAATGTCCAAGTTTCGCAACCATATGTCATGATCGGTAATATGCATTGATCAAACGCTCTTTTCTTAAGGTAAAGTGGCATTCTGGATTTGAAGATGATGGAGTTTCGTCCGAATGCTGACCACGCCAGTTTGATTCTTCTGTTAATTTCTGGAAGTAGTGAACCCGACTTGTGTATAAGTTGACCCAGGTATACATATTCATCTACTACTTCCAGCGTGGTTTCGTTTATCCCTATTTCAATGTCTCTTATTAGATCGTTGCACATTACTTTTGTTTTTGCTAGGTTCATCTTTAAGCCAACTCTGTTACTGGCAATGTTCAGATCATTAATTTGTTCCTGCAGTTCTTCAGGATTTTTAGCATCAGCGAATCTTAAGTGGTTTAGATATTCACCGTCTATACATAGACCTTTATGTTCCCAGTCTATTTTGCGGAAGATACTTTCTAGAGTTGCTGTAAATAGCTTGGGGGATATTGCGTCACCTTGTCGGACTCCTTTCTGAGTTGGAAATTCTGGGGTATCTTTGTATACATTTACTCTAGCTGTGGCCTCTCTATATATGTTGGCTAGCATTTCTACGTAAGGCTTATCCACTCCCTGGTCGACTAGAGCTTCTATAACTGCTCTTGGGTATATTGAGTCGAATGCCTTTTCAAAGTCTACGAAAGATAATGTCAATGGCAGATCATATTCTTTTGTTCGACTCATAATTTCTCGTAGTGTTTGAATATGATCCATTGTGCTGAAGCCACTTCTAAAGCCTGCTTGTTCTCGAGGTTGAGCAGCATCAAGTGTGTTCTGTATTCTGTTGTTAATTATTTTTGTGAATATTTTGTATATTACTGGTAGCAAGCTAATTGGTCTGTAATTTTTAAGGTCCTCTTTGCTACCTTTCTTGTGGATTAGGATTATATTAGCGCTATTCCACTGTTTCGGAATGCGTCTTGATTTTAGGCAGTTTGTGTACATGTTGGCTAAGATTTTACAAGTTGAGTTTCCGGCGTATTTTATGAGTTCAGATGTGACACCGTCATTCCCAGCTGCCTTGCCGTTCTTCATGCTCCTAAGAGCTGCTTCTACTTCCTCCACAAGAACTTCTGGAACATCTTCTTGTGCTGTAGTTGTCTCTTCCTCTACTTCCTGATGTGCCGGTATTTTGTATAAGTCCTCATAGAATTTGGTTATGATTTTTATTATTTCATCCCTGTTTGTTATTCTTTCATTTCCGTTCACCAGTGCTATTACTTGTTTCTTACCGATGGTTAATGCGCTTTTTGTCTTCTTATAGCTCTTATGATTTTCGATTGCATCTTCCACAAGCCTTTCGTTATAGGATTTTATATCTTCTGCAATCTTCTTTCTTATCGTTTTGCACAGCTCCCTGTATTCTATTCGGTTTATGTTCGAGCTGATTTTCATTTGTCTTCGTTGTTTTGCGTCCTGTAGTTTTTTATTAATTAGGTCTTGATATTTTTCTGAGTTGTTTCGTAAGTTAGCGATATTTATTCCAGATGTTGGTTTTCGTATTAATTTTATTCTTTCTAATTTTGTATTGAGAACTACTCGAGCTCTGATATATATATATATATATATATATATATATATATATATATATATATATATATATATATTATATATATATATATATATATATATATATATATATATATATATATATATATATATATATAGCTTGCAAAATACTTTACGTTATGCTTTCCTGAAAGGTTATAACAAGCTTAGACATGTGGTAATTACCGCAGAATTCTTCGAAAGCTTTTTGTAAAGCTTCAAAACTTTCTGGAAAGCTTGCTGAAAGCGAACTACAATCTTTCATGCTATGTGGGATAATATAATGAAATCACAAGAATTAACAGCCAGCCTGTTTTCAACAGGATCTAGTTGCCAGACTATAATATATCAACAGTCAGACATCAAGACTACAGGTGAAATGTCCTGTGTGTATAGAACTAACAGAATTTTATTTTCGAATCTAACGGTTGCTTTGACTCAGCTCCATGGATAAGAAGTACTTGACATGCCTGTGAAGAAGGAACCAAAATTAAATTAACCGGGAATAAACTGTCCACATTTTCTTAGAGGAAACTTTTTACATACACTCAAAATTCTAATAATACTTTTATTTATTTTTCAACGGAACCTTAAAATAATTTTAAAAATATCCTAGTGCGTTTTTTTCCGTTCATCTTTTAAATTCGAAAAATTCCTATAGAAGACTGTATAAACTGGATAACAAGGGTTCGCCATGTTGTAATTTTTTTCTTTAGTTGAGAACAGTCTAAAAAGAGATGTCTCTTGAGGTATGTGTCTGTTCGGGTTAGACCGTCTTTCAACGTTGTCTACTGTTTGTCTAACATTCTCAGCAATCATTCCCTGTAAAAGATATTTCACTTGCTTTTTCTCATTTGGTATCCAAGTGAGTGTTTGTTTGGGAGTCTGTAATTTTCCATGTAATGAACATATCCATAACATGGCAGCTATGTGCCTCCATGTCTATCAGTGTCGGTGTTTTTTTGTTCCAGTTTATCTTCTCACTTTTTATGGCGTATTTTATTCATTCTAAATATATTTATTTCTCTTTTAAATGCTTCTAGGTCTACAAGTTCGATTTTTTAAATTCTCTCATCATCATAATATACTTTTTATTAGCATTTCATTGATGTTACATTTTTTATTCCATAAAATTCGTTATAGACAATCGATTTCTTTTCTAGTCATAATTATTTTATTTTATATATCCACATCATCTATTCATACACATTATACATACATTCACATATATTATCATTATACTAAATAACTCCCATTTAAAAATATTTAAATATGTATAATGACATCATCAAATCATAATAAACAAATATTTCCTACAATGAAAGCCAAATTCAAGTATAATGTTTCATTAAGCATTATTTAAAAGATTAAAACCCCTTTAAAAATAAACATAATTAGCTGATGTTTATCCTTGTCATGTCCGCAAGTTAAATTGCTTTTAAAAAATGAAATTTTTGGCAAACGTTACAAAAATAGTGGTACAATTTGCCAGAAATGTATTTCAATGAATAGCGGACTACTGGAGACAAATTATCGTGCTTTCAATGTATACAAAATTATATTTTAGTATACATTTTCATCATATTTTGATAAAATCATATTTACCACTAATAAAAAAGTGTTTGACATGGTGTTGCAAACGTTGTTAGGTGCGATAGAAATAAATTTCCTACATTTTAGAACTTATCAACTTTCACATAGCTGACACATTGATTCTTTACTGATATTTGGATTTCCTTGTGAAATTAATTGTGATTGTGAAATAATTCGAAATATGGAATACACGTTTATTCAGTATGCAGATATGCATCTGATGTGAGGTCCTGCATCTTGCAATGCTTTGGAAGTCATGAGATTATATCACGATATATATATATATATATATATATATATATATATATATATATATATATATATATATATATATCCTAATGATACTCCTCCAGATAAGAAAACATTTCAACAACTTGGCCAACGTTGCAGTGGGAATGGTAGGCGATTCCATTTAATAAGGTAATATTATTAAATTTCTTTCTATTTTAGGAAATTTTGGGAAAAGAAATACTGGTGCTGGTCGAACGTACGCCGCAATTCGAGAAAATATTTTATATGCTGTAGATGACATTCTTTCAACAATCACTTGAAAATTCTCAGCGCAGTTTATTACGTCTAAAACAATAGTACATGAAATTCCTCAAGAACAACTGTTATATCCATATTATTTGAAAAAATGCATGAACTGTTTCCTGATAATTTTCACCGTAGAATGCAGTTTGCAAACTGGTTATTAGATCAGCAATGAAATAATGTAAACTTCGTTAGCATTATACTCTTCACCGATGCAGCAGGATTGACCAAAAATGGTATCATAAACTTCCACAACTCATATGTATGGGCTGTTGAATATCCTCATGCAACTATTATTTCGCATCATCAACATCAAGATGGGGCATCACCTCATTTCAGCGTTGCTGTGCGGGAGCACGTGAATAATGTCTATCCAAACCGTTGGATAGGTAGAGGAAGACCTCTTGCCTGATAGTACAGAGCAACTTTATCGTAGTAATGCCCCCTGATGTTAAAGGCATATAACTAACGAACTAATTTCACCGATGCCTTTCCCAGACATCCTTGTTATGTTTTCCACAACTTGGAACTCCTACTTAAGCCAAATTTATCGGAGAACAACGGTGGGATGTTTTTACCACAACATGCCGCCCCTAAAGCATTTGCTTGTCCGACTTTGACTATCGTAGAAAGTTCAAACTGTAGAAGCATCGGCCTGATCAGAGAAAATTGTGGAACGGCCATCCTAGGTGGTCTTTCCAAGGTAGGGTACCGGCTTTAGCACAAAGCCACGAATTGACATCCTTACGTCGCATCGTCCCTGCTCGGGCGCCATGTCGTAGTAACACCCCTGATGTTAAGGGCATATAATTAACAAACTAATTTTGACCACCGTCAAAAAGTTAGGATGTTTCGTCCCGGCATCGACGGTGGGCTCATCAGTGGGATCCACCGATGCCTTCCCCAGACATCCTTGTCATGCTTTACACAACTTAGAACTCCTATTTAAGCCAAATTTGTCGGAGAACAACGGTGGGATGTTTTCACCACAACAACTTCAATAGAGAATCAAGTTTCACTGTGATCAAATAAGGAACAATGCTGAGTTAATGTGGCGAGTACAGCAATCTTCAATTAGTTGTGCCCGCGAGTGTATCAGACTTCACAGAGCCCATTTTGAATCCTCTTACGAAGTTTTTAACTAAGGGAAAATTTCCAGACTTTCTCCAGTGTTTAAAAAAAGAGACAAACAAAATATAGAAAACTACAGACCAGTCTCTATAATAAATAATTTTTCTAAATGTTTTGAAATGTTTCTGCATAAACATCTATTTTTCAAGCTGAAACACCTATTTAGTGGTTCCCAACATGGTTTTATAAAGGGTAGGTCCACAGCGTCCAATCTTTTCTGTTTTACTCAGTTTGTGTCTGATGTTTTGGACAAGGGAGGTCAAGTAGACACAATATACACAGATTTTTCAAAGGCGTTTGATAGGCTTGATAACGGCATTTTGCTTCATAAACTGAACTGTTTTGGACTTTCGCAAAAATTAATTCTATTTTTTAAATCATATTTCTGCGATAGGCAGCAAATAGTAGAATGTCCTAGGAAACACTGTGTGTGACTTCGGAAGTTCCTCAAGGGTCAATACTCGCTCCTTTATTATTTAATATATTTATTAATGGAGTTGTGGGTGATTGTACAATGCTACTCTATGCGGATGACGCTAAAATTTTTACTTCTGTAAAAAACGATGCTGATTGTCAAAGACTACAAATAGCAATAAATATCGTCACCGATTGGTGTAGCGAAAACAGACTGCCTCTAAACGTTGGTAAATGCAAAGTCATGACTTTCACATTAAAGAAAAACGTGCTGGTGTATGATTATAAAATTGATGGAACATCAGTTCCACAAGTGGAATGCTTTAGGATCTGGGTGTGATATTTGATATCAGACTTTCATAGGTTCCTCATATAACTGATCTTATACCAGTGTGTTTTAAATCATTAGGCTTTATTATCAGAAACTCGAAAACATTTTCTAACAAAGTACGCTCATTTTACTTTATTACGCTTTTGTAAGATCTAAATTGGAATATACTTCCATAATATGGTCTCCTTATTATCAAAACCATATTAATGACCTTGAGAGAGTTCAACGGCGCTTCTTGAAATACCTAAGCTTTCTGATTGATGGAGATTATCCTGAAACAGGGTTTCCGCATGAAATCTTACTTCAGCGGCATTCTTTTTGTGACGTATCGTCACAGACCTAAAATTTCTCTATAAAGTTTTGCATAACAGAGTAGAATGTAGTGACATACTGGAAAAAATAAGTTTTCTTGTACCTAGGACTTCAGCTCGCCAATCTGCCACATTCTATTGTCCTACACCTCGTACAAATGTGTGTAACTACTCTCCTTTATATAGGATCGACAACGAAAATCAAAATAAATTCGACACATTTAGCTGCGGGGATTGGCACAGATAAAAAATAATTAAGTATGTAATATTTTGTAGTTTTATTTCTGGTAATTTGTGTATGCCTATTTTTTCTTCTTTTTTTAATTTATTTAAGTTTTTTTTTTTTCTATTGTACCCATTTGTTAATTGTTTTTTTGTAACTGTGAAATGGGTTTAAATAAATAAAAATAAATAAATAATAAAAAAATTGAAATATACCTGGTGGTTCAATAATTATGAGCAAAAAAACTTCTTTCCATTGCAACTTTTTGAGAACCCATATCTATGATCTTGTAATTATTCCTTTTACGTATTTTTTTCATATCCAGGCGATTTCTTACATTTTCCCGAACACCCTGTATAATATAAAAAATATTATCACTTGTTTTAATTCCTAAAATACAAAGTTTCAAAGCTGCTCTTTTTTGTTTCATCGATTAAATATGGCGAATGGAAAAGGGGATCCGCAAACATTTTTACAAAATCAAAAAAGAGCTGGGATTAAAAAAAGTTGGGGACTACTGTTCTACATAATAAGTACCTGCTCTGGGGAAAGAGCACTCCGGTATTTTTTTCCAGAATTTTAAAATATTTTTGAAAACAATCTTTCTCGTTTATCTTCCTATTTATTTTACATACTACTAAGTTAAAATAATCGCCTAATCCGTCTCTTTAATAATTCAACTAATTAATCAACTTCGTTCCCATAAAAAATGTATCGGCCTGACATAAGCGCCGACTAGCCGGCCTAGTGAGCACAAAAAAACGGTACAAAGGGCTTATCCTATAAGCCCACGGACATCTTGTCGGTTTTTCCTTTCTTCCGTTAATTTGATCTTTTTATAGAAATATTATTGTGGAGATTTTATATAAAAAGACAATTAGTAAACTATGTATAGAATTAGGTGAAGAAGCGACGAAATAAAAATAAATAAATAAAATAAATCCAAAAGATTAACATAGTTCGAAATAAATATTACGATGGCCTATCCTGATGCCAAAAATCACTTAACAAATTTATTTTGGTGGTTATTTATTCCAATGTCTCTATTTTTTCGATACTTAAAACACTGCATAAAACTATATTGAAAATTAATGTATTTAGATCGACCTTAAACTGTGGGTTGCGCTTCTGACTGAACATATGTGTGGGCGCCCAATAGTTTTCATAGCTAGTTGAAGTCCATAGTCCACTTGGTTAAGGAAATTATTATTAACAATTTAGTTATCGAATATCGAAAAAATTTCATTTGATTTCCTAGTTTGACTGGTTGAAATATAATTTAGCTTCTAATTAAAATTTTTGAATTTAATAATGGTTTATCTTAATGGTAAAAGTTGATCATATGTCCACAGAAATCTTCTTTTTCTTCTTCTTCTCCTTCTTCTTTCTCAAGTAATATTTCTTCACTTCTGGACATGGGTCTCTCCCGATCTGTTCCACGTCTCCCTGTCCTGTGCCAGATGTATCCATTGTTTATCTGTTACCCATCTGATATCATCCACCCATTGCTTTTGTGGTAGTCATGCATATTTTTTGCCTACTTAGGATTTTATTCTGTTATTCTATATGTTAATTTGTCTGGGGTTAGTCTGGCAACAACAACATATGCTGCCCATCTCCACTTCATTCTTTTTGCTTCTTCCATTATTCTAAACTTTTTGTTTACTTCCGGATTTCTTTATTTTATATTCATTTAAATTTTTAACGAAATATTAAGCATGGTCCAGCTCCCTGTGACGTTCCAAACTCTTGGGAATATTCTTTTGTGATGCTTGAATGAATCAATGAATGAAAAAGATCTAGATCATCGATGCCTAGGCATCCATTGGGCTCTTTACATCCCACCATAGCCGCAGGTCATTCGAGGCCGATCGCCTTTGCGAATCTAAGCAGTCTCGATAGTTGAACTTGCCTAATTGCTCCCTGTAACAAAATTGTATCTCCGAAATATCTCTGTCTCGGTTCATTGAGTGCTGAGCACTCAGTTTCATCCTCCTTTAAACACCATCTGCACATCGGATCGTCTTCGACACCGATTCTATGAAGATGGCCACTGAGGTGACAATGTCCTATCAACTATCCCACCACAATTCGCAGCTCTTTCCTTCCCAAGGAGAGAAGCTCCTTAGTACACCGTGCACTAGGCTCAGTTATATGTTCCTTAGCATACCTCGTTTCAGGAGCTCCTCTCCATAATTCAAAAAATTTGCTTTCCAGCAATGATTTTAATTCTCGTTTGCCAATAGCAATTGGGACAGGAAGTATTGGTTGGGGTCCATAAGGTTTAGTTGTTTGTGAAACCTACTGCTTTTAATCCTTATGTGCAAACTGACAAAACCCAAGTATTATAAACTCTGGTGTCTAGGTTGATGGAGATTGAGTTGTTTTTGAGAATGTGTTCAGTGTTCTAAGCGAGGCCCATGACAATCCGCACGTATTTCTGCAAATGATATATTGGAACGAAGTATGCTACACTGAAAGCAGCTTCGTCTACATCCTGCCAGATGGCGTATAAATGTTTATGCGACTTTCACGGATCTTTCCATGTGAGATACACTAGCAGTGGTTATATCCGCATTATGCTGTTGTAGTGTTGAAATCACATTCAGCAAACATACATCTCTATGCAACTCCTCGTGTAAATGAAGTAAAATGTGAACATTAAATGCAATTTTCGGTTCATCATATCTTTTTCGTTTGCTGCACAATAGGGATCCGTGAAAGTCGCATAAATATATATACGTCATCCGGCGGTGCATCGGCGAAGCTGCGTTCAGTGTTGCATATTTGGTTCCGATCTGTCATTTGGTCAAATAGATGCATGTCGATAATCTGATAAATCTACTAAGAAACTAAACATATACCTCTGCATATCACTGTAGCGAGGAGGGTGAGTTCGGGCTTTTTTCTCGATATGGTGTTGCTAGTAAGGCATCATCTCGATGATGCTGGAATAGGATAAAAAGTGTTTTGCCGTAATTTATTTAACCTGTGCAACTGCTAACATGAAATGGATATGACGGAAAGAAATTTAAATTTGCTTTTCTCATTTCAAATCACACACTAAGTTGCATAAAGTTGTACGTTTGCTGATGTGATGCACTATAATAGCATAATGTGGATATAATCATTGCTATTACATCTCACACGGAGAGATCCGTGAAAGTCGCATAAAGTTATTTCGTAACAAAAGCAAGGACCAAGATCAAACAAGGAACAAAGCTAAAACCCCATACATAAAAGGAATAACGAACAGAATCGGAAGAGACATGACATTCAGCCTACATTCAAACCACTAACAAAATAGCCAATATCCTGGGAAATCCTAAAGATAAGACCAACCTTGAAAATCGTGGCATTTACAGCATTCCATCTGCAGATTACCATCAAGCATGCATGGGACAAACAAACAGGCGCATATCTGCAAGAATTCAAGAACATAAAAATAGTCTCAAAAAAAAACAGACAACCTCAGCTCTACTTCAACACCATCAAGCAACCGTACATAACATCGATTTCGAAAAAAGCAAGAGAAATAGCACCGGTACAAAACTACAAGGTAGGCGTCATAAGAGAGGCCCTAGAATTCGAAAAATCAGGACAGCTGAATACACGGGACGATGCTTTAAATATTCCAACTACATGGAAAACAGTAATAAAAAATTAAGCAACAAAACAATAGAAATCAACCGATACACTAAAGAACAGCATACAAGAGTCAAATATATCGCACTCTGCAGAGGGGAGGAGCTTGCGAAGCCGCTCGTCCAATCAGAAAGCAATTCCGCTAAACTATACTCGAAACCAACATCAGTTCCCAGCGAGTAACGAGACGAACCACACTATATAAATATGGCAAATGAGATTTTGGCGAAACGTCGTGAAAACGATTTTTGATATATATATATATATATATATATATATATATATATATATATATATATATATATATAAATATATAGTTATCTTCATTGCTCATTATTTTTGTTTGATATAATTCATTCTATTTTTATGGAAGCTCCATTAAATTCGTATAACACATAATTATATCAGGTATTTCTTCTGATCCTACATTCAAGATTTTCTTATGGTCTCTGTATTTTGGATGAGTATAAGTTGTTGTAGAATGTTTCTCTTCTACCTTCACGCCTCAACGACGTGATCTGGCGAAACAAACACTTAGAACAAGAAACAAAGGTTCGGATCTACAAAACCACAATTAGACCTATTATGACATACACCTCAGAAACACGGCCAGAGACGACAAAAACGAAACAACTATTGGAGACTACAGAAATGAGAATACTTCGACGAATAACAGGAAAAACGCTACTAGACAGAAAAAAGAAGCGATAACATCAGGTAATCATGCAACACAGACTGCATTAATGAGTGGGTCCTACAACGTAAGACACAATGGAACAAACACATAAGCCGAATGACAGAGGATAGACTGGTAAGGATCGCACAAGATAAATCGCCTAGTGTACACGTAGTAGAGGTCGACCACGGAAAAGGTGGAGCGATAATTTAAGTCCAGAATGAGGAAAATCGAAGAAGGAACAGGTCAGGGACCTATTATAGAAGAATGTTTCAATAGCCTTAATAATATCTTTTTGTTTTGAACTATTATGTTCCTTTCGTCTAGTATTTTCATGTTCCATCGGAAATGGTTTTTAAGTAATACCAAATAAATAGAGAAGATGAGGAGTCCAAATTTCTCTTGCCATATTAATTTTTATGGAGAAATTTAGGTAGTGCTGAGTCACTCGAAGTTTGTTTTCCTTTGCAGTTACAAGAAGAATAACATTCAACTGTAGAAGAAATATTTCTTGATATTGCCTGGGAGATTGTGAGTGGTATCTTCGATGATGTGGTAAGTTCGATCGTCTTCTTCGATGGTGCCATAAATGAAAGCACTTTCTGTAACGATGGCCATGACCATGACCAAGGTCAAGGTCATGATAATTTTTGTGGCCACTATCGTGGCGATGTCCCTAACTAAATTTATTCTTACCCCTTTTACTTGCCCAGCATCTTTGAGATGAGCCTAGTAGTATTGATTGTACCGTAAAACATAAGCCTAAGAACATAGCACTATCACTTCCCTGTCCCGCCCTTATCATCTGCCTGTAAGGAAAAACCACAGTTTGATTGCAACTGTCATATTGACTCCAAGTGTCTCACATTGGAAAATGAGGGACTGGTTTATTAAATTTTCAAAAGAAAATGAAAAACAAAGATTGTTTGTTTTTTGGGCATGAACAAATCATATTGCGATTGTCACTCGAAATTATCGGCATTCAAAATATTCACTGGACTATCTAAACAACTTGTTTGGCAATGCACGATGTATATGGCTCGTAAAATATGCAATAAAATGGAATATATTATGACGGGCTATTCTTCACTTTAACGTTTCTTAGAATAATAATAATACAACCAAACTAGCAATTCCTCAGACATTTTAGATGGAGTATAAAATCTTAATATATGCGCAATAAAAATATCTACAACTTCTATTGAAATATACTATAGCTAGATTCTATAATAAATTACCACGATTTTGTATCTTTTGGAGTACAGTATATATATATATATATATATATATATATATATATATATATATATATATATATACATATATATATATTATAAGGAGAATTCTTGACTGACTAGTTAAGTAACAAAAACTAGGATATCTTGGGGTATCGGTCCTGGTGGGGCTTTCAAAAGTAAAACACTTTTTTAGCTACGCCTAGCTAATAATAATGATGCAGTTATTAACATGATGCAAAACTTCATATTATATTATAAAAAATGAAGTGTTGTGAATTAGTGACTTTAAAAAATATTTTTTTGAGAGAAAAAAGCTTTAAAAATCTAAAAACATTAGTTTTCATCCTGAAATTAATCATAAATTTTTAAATAATGTTTGTCATTTGTAATACACACTAAAGTTCCTTTTTTTCTTTATAGTCATTTAATTAAAAATCATTAATATTAATTTTAAAGAAGAACGTCTATTTTAATAAGTGCATCATTATTGTTATTCTTATTATTATTTTTTTGTATCCTTGACGAAGAAAATAAATATTTTCAAAAGCTTGGCGTGGCTAAAAAAGTGTTTCACTTTTGAAAGCTCCACCTAGATCGATACCCCAAGATATTCTAGTCTATAAATTTGACTACTTCTTGACCAATACTATAATCTGTCAAATTGAGCAAAAAAAATATGTGAAAAACTTCCTTTTCAGATAAAAATAAAAAATGGAAATATCTCAAAAACTATTGCGTTTTGTATTATACATATTAGTGTCAAATTTACTCATTACCACTTGTATTATCATATCTCCAAAAGAATGTATTGAAATACCAGTAACTCTCTCTCTCTCTCTCTCTCTCTCTCTCTCTCTCTCTATATATATATATATATATATATATATATATATATATATATATATATATATATATATATATATATATATATATGTACTGTTCACATTTTACTTCATTCTTACACGGAGTTGCATATAGTTGTACGTTTGCTGAATGTGATTTCAGCACTACAACGGCATAATTTGGATATATCCACTGCTATTGCATCTCACGCGGAGGAATCCGTGAAAGCCGCATAAACATATATACGCCGTCCGGCGGGAGGTCGGCGAAGCCGCGTTCAATATTTGCATGCTTCCTTCCGATCTGTCTTTTGCACAGCCAGGTGCATGTCGGTACCCTGATGAGTCTAGTAGAGACGAAACATGTACCTTTGCCGTATCACTGTGGCGGGGAGGGTAAGTTTTGACTTTCTTCTCGGTATGGTGGTACAGGTAGGCCATCATCTCCATGGTGGTGGAATGAGATAAATTGTGTTCCTTAGCAATTTGTTCTAACTGTGTAACCTCTAACACGGAAGGGATATGATTGGAACGAAGTTTGCATTTATTGTTCGCATTTTACATCATTCTTACATGGAGTTGCATATAGTTGTACGTTTGCTGAATGTGATTTCAGCACTACAACGGCATAATGTGGATATATCCACTGCTATTCCATCTCACACGGAGGAATCCGTGAAAGCCGCAGGAAATTTTCTAATATTCGTTTAACACTGTTCCATGAAGGATTCTGTTTATCTGGATATTTATCAGCAATTGTTTTTCATAAAATTGTGTTACATTCCCCATAGGTAATAAACAAATTGAAATAGTTTTCGTACATATAATTTAATCGCCCCGGAAGGATTTTAGTTAATAATTATATATATATATATATATATATATATATATATATATATATATATATATATATATATATACATATAATAATGACAAGAAATAGTGATATTTTTGTAGTACTTTATAGTTTTCCTTCGTTGCGTTTCACCGTTATGGCCAACTAAGAACAAAACTTAAAATCAATATAACAATTTTACAATATAAAAATGTTAAATTGCCAATAATGCCATAGCCCGATGAGTCCCACACTAGGACGGAACACCGCTGTCGTCATTTTTTGGACCCGGAGTTTTTCCATGTTTTTTGGAGTTCTCAGCACTTTTTAGCATAAAAGTTATATTTTATCAACGGTCTTTGTCTGCATAGCCGAAAATTTTCTTATTTTATTTTAAAATTACACGGCGATAACTTCTCTTTTATATATATATATATATATATATATATATATATATATATATATATATGTATATATATATATATATATATATATATATATATATATGTATATATATATATATATATATATATATATATATATATATATATGTATATATGTATATATATATGTATGTATGTATATATATATATATATATATATATATATATATATATATATATGTATATATGTATATATATATATGTATGTATATATATATATATATATATATATATATATATATATATATATATATATATATATATATATATATTGCGATGATTCAGTCGTTTATTTTATTCACGACTGCGCAACGTGCCCGTAAAAAAAATCTAAATAAATAAATAATTTGTCTAATATTGGAGAAATAAAAATAATGGACGGCATATATATATATATATATATATATATATATATATATATATATATATATATATTAGTGTTTTGAACTCACTATTAATTTTACGTGTAAGAAATAAAAAAAAATTCTCCCTACACTTTTATCTTTTACGCTATATATTTAACATTTTAAGAGGAATAATTTTATTTAAAATAACAAAGTAAGTCCTAAACTTTGAGCAAACGTGATACCAACTGATAAACCAGAACCACTCAGCCCTGTCACTAATGTTAAATGTGATTTCAGTTTTTCAAAACGATCTTTTATGATTTTTTCGTATCAAAAAGTAATATATAAATAAAGTTGGTTAATTTAAAACCTCTGAGCGGATGACAAAGATTTATTGAGTGGATTCCGCTAAGACGGGCGTTGTTTATGTCTTGCTTAGCTGAAAGAAAATACTCGAATTTGTTACAAAATGAAATAAAAGTAAAATCGCACAAGATAATAAATTGTTGGAATGGGTAAAAAATTGTATTGAGTAAAGTCGGCTTGTGAATTATATA
Source organism: Diaprepes abbreviatus (assembly GCA_034092305.1). Taxonomy (NCBI): domain Eukaryota; kingdom Metazoa; phylum Arthropoda; class Insecta; order Coleoptera; family Curculionidae; genus Diaprepes; species Diaprepes abbreviatus. Next base: position 14,848,877 of record JASJET010000129.1, on the reverse strand, counting down.
TAATGAAGTTATCACACATGGGACAAATAGGTTTTAAAAAAATCTTTAAATTTACTCCTAAGAAAGAAATAACGAGATTTCTGTCAAGTATTTTACGAAAACTGACGACCTCTCTATAAGTATTAGTACATTTCTATAGTTTAATATAACTTCAATGTGTACCTTTTAAATAGTATATACAGTGTGTCCCACGATAAACTGCGGCGACATATTTTAAATTTTATGTCAAAAATGGCTTTTGCAGGCCTAAACGTAACTATCAAATTATCTTATAAGAAAACCTTTATTATTTAACTGGGCTTGGTTTCCTTCTAGAAGAGGACCTACTTTAGTGTACTCTTTTCATATTTTTGTAATAAATAAATACAGGGTGATCAAAAACTAATTATATATATTAACTTAAATAAATCGTTAAAAGTCAATTTTTTAAACAAAATCTTATTTACCATTAAAAATTAGGGTGACTTTAAATAAGGTTGCCTACTCGAAAAATGTCTAATTTTTGAAATATTGGCAATTTAACATTTTTATATTGTAAAATTGTTATATTGATTTTAAGTTTTGTTATTAGTTGGCCATAACGGTGAAACGCAACGAAGGAAAACTATAAAGTACTACAAAAATGTAACTATTTCTAGTCATTATTATATGTATATATATATATATATATATATATATATATATATATATATATATATATATATATATATATATATGATGTACAACACTGTTCAAGGAGGATTTTCTTCGCCGTATAATTTTTAAAAAAGATGTGATTTTCTTCGCTGCTTTTGTTCTCGAAAGATTTTTTTTGCCGCACTTATTCTAGAGGGATTGTATTCGCCGCAACTTTATTCGTAATGTTTTTCGTAGCCACCATCGGTATATTATTGAACTTTTGAAATATATGAATGTAAGAAATAAAAAAGTTTTATAATGAAAATGAATCAAACGTGCCCGAGTTCGACTCTTCGCCTAATAACATTGTTTTTCCTTATATGTTATTTTTCATGTAGGGTAATGAAAATTCTACCTAACCTTTTTACAAGTAAATATAATACTTTATCTTTAATATCTCTACAACAACATCGCGAGCCGACATATGGGTGCCGATGGGTGATGATATGCGAAAATGGCACATAAAGAAAAGAAGTTTTTTCGATATTTACAAAGATATGCCATATTTATGGTTTAATAATTATAAATATTACTTGAACAAAAATATTAGATGCGATGGTTATTTGGTTCTGTTCGCCTAATACATCCTTTTTTTTTCTTTTCGTATAACCAGCCACTACGACTAGGACAAGCATTTTTCCATGCTTAGAAAATGCGGGTTACTTGGTCAATATTGAAGTTCTAGCATGTTCTATAATCATTCATTCTCGGACTGATTTAGGATCTTGATTCACTAAAGTGTAAATTTCTCCCACTCCTACAATCTAGCTAGAAATCCTGAATATTGTTCGGTCTAACAGCTCTTTATCTTATACAGGGTGTCTGGGAAAATGTGTGGGACCCGGATATGAAAAAAACAGGTGAAAGGAATTCTACAAGTTCATATAAACTTTTTTTTATAGGCCTCCTCTTCGAAGATTTGCAATGCAATCAAGTTTTTTAGACATTATTATTGAACCACCAGGTATATTTCAATTTTTTTTTAATATGGTATATACCAGGTAAGATCCTTAAAATTACTACCCACAAAAGTGAGACCAAGAGATACCCCGAGATTGGAAGAAAAGTATAACAGTACCTATTTTCAAGAAGGGTGATAAGAAAATCACGGAAAACTATAGAGGAATAACTTTATTAAATTGAATAATGAAATTATTCACCAAAATCCTTGAAGGTATAATAACTGACTATTGCAGAATATTAGAAGAACAGCAAGGTTTCCGCAAAAACATATCTTCAGTAGATGCCATATTCATCGTAAGACAGATAGCAGAGAAATCTATTGAATTTACTAAGCCGGCTATTATGTGCTTTATAGATCTCACTAAAGCCTTTGGTAGGGTGAGACTGGATGATATTCTGCAAATAATGCGAATTAAAGGCATCCCAAACAACTTAATTAACATAGTTTAACAGCTAAACTCCAACACCACAACACAAATCTCAGTAAGCGGCAACCTAACTAAGGATGTACCGATAGCGTCGGGCATACGACAGGGGGACTCTCTGAGTCCATTACTGTTTAACATAGTAATGGACCAAATAATTGAGAACGTCAAAAGAGCGGCACGAGGGTACTGAATGAATACCGGGGAAATAACAATAATATGCTACGCTGATGACGCCGTCATAGTCTCGGAAAATTAAAACGATCTCCAAAGACTTCTATTTGCATTCCACACCATAAGTAAGTAATTCAACATGAAAATATCCATCGATAAAACTAAGTCAATTGTAATAAACAAGGTGCCCTTAAGATGCAAACTAGTAGTGGATGACAAACCAATAGAACAACTCATGACCTTTTATTACTTAGGAGTTGAGATATCCGCAAACCAAGACAGAACAAGAGAAGTAAGAAACCAAGTAAACAAGGCAAATAGAATCTTAGGAAGCTTAGCGGATATAATATGGAACAACACATACATGAGCAAGGACGCAGAAACAAAAATCTACAAGACCTGTATTCGATCGATAATGACGTACGCAATAGAGACGAGAGCTGACAACACAAAAACAAAATTAATTTTAAGAACTGCCGAAATGAAAGTACTAAGAAGAATATCGGGATACACATTAATAGATCACATACGCAATTCAACAATACGCTAGGAACATGGAATGCAGGATATAGTAAGATAGGGACGGAAGCGCAGAAGAGCCTGGAATGAGCACGTAGGAAGAATGGCGCAAAATAGGATAGCGAGAATCGCCTGAGATGGAATACCGGAAGCCAGAAGACCAATAGGTAGACCACCTAAAAGATGGAGAGAGTCCTGGATTTCAACATCAAATGAGGTGAATGATTGAGTTGGAAAAAACAGGCTGTAAGCCTATAACAAGAGGAGGAAGAAGAAGAAGAAAAGTGTTGTGAATTATTTACAGCTGCAGGAACGGACTAGCTGTGACACTCAAGACCCCATTTTTTATGCCCTATATAGAGCACTCGACAATTATTAGCGCAGTTTAATACATCGAAAACAACAGTAAATGAAATTCTTCACGAACAGCTTTTATATCCATATCATTTGAAAAAAGTGCATAAACTGGTTCCTGAAAATTTTCCCAGTAGAATGCAGTTTGCAAACTGGCTATTGGATCAGCAACGAAATAATGTAGAGTTCATTAGCACTATTCTCTTCACGGATGAAGCAGGATTTACCAAAAATGGTATCATAAATTTACACAACTGACATGTATGGGTTGATGAAAATCCTCATGCAACTATTGTCTCGCATCATCAACATCAGTTCCAATCATTCAATGTCTGGGCAGGAATCATTGGCAATTTTTTTGATAGGACCATTCATATTGTCGGCACTACTGAATGGAGAAATTTATTTGAAATTCCTCCAGAACTACAAGCAAAATGGGACACCAGCTCCTAAATTTTCCGACTTAAAGCCGTAGGATTTTACCTGTGTATTTAATTCCGGTCGATAGTACGAAGAAACTTCTACAGAAAATCATGGTTCATTGGGACCAAATGAGGAACAGTGTTGAGTTAATGTGGCGGGCACAGCAGTCCTCAGTTCGTTGTGCCCGTGAGTGTAGAGGACTTCACTGAACCCATGTTGAACCCTCTTACGAAGTTTTTAACTAAGGAGTAAGTTTAACTTTTTATTGAAACTATGGTGACAGGGAAAAATTCCTCTTCTTCATATTCAATCCGACAGAAGTTAGGGGAATAACAAAGTAAATAAAATGACGTTTTTTAGTCAATAGGCAAAGGTTGAAAAAAATGTTGTCCAGGGCATAAAAAATGGGATCATAAGTGCAGCTGGGAGTAATTCACAAGACTTTCTTGGATAACAATTTGAAGGGTCTTACCTCTTATTAAAAAAAAATTGAAATATACCTGGTTGTTCAAGAATTATGTGTAAAAAACTTTATTTCATTGCAGCTCTTTTGGAGCTCATATCTCCGAAGAGGAGGCCTGTACGAAAAAAGTTTGTATGAACTCGTAATATTCCTTTCACGTGTTTTTTCCATATCCGGAATATTTCCCACATTTTCCCGGACACTCTGTATAATATTTTATAATACAGTTGCTTCGTTGTAAAAAATATTTCACGGTTGTGAAAAGAAATGCAAATCATACTTCTCTCAGTACTAAAACCATTTAAAATCCATAGCGCGTCACATACCCCGTTAACACGCTAACAACAGAACAATACACTCCACGTTCGCACGCTCTTTATGGCGCCAATAATTAGCCTCATACGTTCCTCCATATGCGTGTCTTTGTGTCTTCGTGCCCCAGGTCGGGGCCTTCGGACTCGGTTCCGGCGTCGCGGCCATCCTTTCGCCAGTCCTCGGCCGGCACTCGGGCCGATGGGAGCCCAAGTTAGAATGCCACGAGCCCGCGCGTCCCTCGACGACACCGCTGCCACGTTTTACCAGCCACGCAGACATCGTCCGCGAAGAGCAAAAAGGAGAAGGTATGGAAACCAGGCAAGGGGGCGGGTTGTGGCACGTGGAAGGGCACATGCACGTCGTCATCGAGAAGCTTACCTTGTTGTTAAGTTGTGCATCACCCAAAGGACTCAATGTCTTCACAATGTGTTGCACCCTTGCACGGCTTAAGAATGTGTGAAAAACAATGCTTCTGCTAGTTCCCCATATTACAATAATTAAGTGCTTTAAATGAATATTTGTATTTTTAAAAATTCTGTTGTCAGAAGCTTATAACTGCTTAAAATACCTTTGCATGTTATCGTCTTAGGGCTTATAATAACTTTTTGGCTTCTTTTGAAATAATTTTGAAATGTTTTTGTAAACATTTTATATATATTTTTTAGTAAATAATGTGTAATTAACTGCTTTTCATATCTTTGCTTTAAAGTAAAAAAGTTACAAAAATTACGATATTTCTCGATGATTGTGTAAAAATATTTATAATAAAAATACACATTAAATAAATTGTTTGTATTTTAATATTTTTTATTGGTCATCATGACGTTAATAGCGATATTGGGGAGGAATTAATTTTTTCTTAAATATAAATATTTTAATCTAAAATATTTTGTAATTTATTTATTATTTAGGATTTTTGGCACCTTATCTTAACAAAATAAATAGAAGTTTCTAGTAGGCCGATGAGATGATTTTGAAATTTATTGTTAGTAGACTTTTTATTATGTAGAAACCTTCAGAATACTAATAGTAATTATGTAGTATCAAATGTCTCATTTTCTTTTTTGAGGAAAATTTTTTTATTTAACAATTAAGATGTGAAAAAACAGTTTTTTCAAGTTCTAGGAAGAGCTATTATTTTTCAGTAAAAAAGTTTTAAAAAAAAGTTGTGCGTATTAAAAATACCTACAAAATAAGCTCAGGCCCATCCGAATCGGATAATTTGTTCGTTAGTTATTGCAAAAAAACCTGCTGAAATGGCTATTTTTTCAATTGTTTATAAACAATAGAAAAATAAATTGCATGAACTTTATATTACAACCAAAGGAGCCTCTCGTTGCATACAAAAAATATATAAAATTTCAATTAAAAATGTTTAATAGTTTTTTGCAGAGTGAACTTATTTATAACTTTTTATGTTTTCTTTGATTGTTTATTCTCAGCGATCTAGAGGTCGTACAAATGAAAGTTCCTGACTTATACTAACAATAACGAAATAGAACGAAATGAATTGTTGATCTTAAATTGTTGAAACAGATAAACAAAATTGGGGTTCGTTTTTTCGTTATAAACAAATAGAATAATTCTTGGATAATTGTTGATATCGAAATGCCGATAAGTAGACGCGATAGATAAGATTTTGACACACATTTTGAAAAAAAAATTGTGTACGACCACTGGAAGCTGAGATAGAGTTTTTTTTTTCAAAAAATCACTGCGGAGTTGTTTATTAACATTAAGGGATTATTTAAGTAGGAACTCATAGGGAGATGGTTAAACTATTGTATGCAGCAGTCTTTAACTTAATTATTTTAAAATTGCTAATGTAGCAATAGTTTAAATTTGTACCTACTCCGAGAATCAGAAAGTGAACAGTGGAGGGGGGCGTTCTATCAGCCTGTGGCTCGCTGAAAAATACGTGACTCGGACGCTTCAAATTCGAACAATGAATGATATGTTTTTCCAGTCAAATTATTGTTAAACATAGCAATAAACAAAGTGTTGCACTTTTAGACATTTTATGCATAATTATAATTTTACCGCACTTACGTGCTTTTCAAATTGCGAAAAAATTGTTACAGTGAACAACAGTATACTATTAATTAGGAATATTAAAAATTAGATAAATTTTTAATGTACCATTAATATTTATCAAGATATAGCATGAAACACATAGCAACATCTGTTGATGGCATTATCCAGTAGAGAATTATTGTAATATTACGTTCAAAGACGATGAAAATAATAGGGGAGCAAATAATTATTATTATGATAATAATGATGATGTTGATAACTATGTCAGTGATGAGAGTGATGATGAGAGTAATAAAAATGATGACGATGAGAGTGATAATGATGATGTACATTGATCGACATTGCTGTACCTAATAACAACAACTTAAGGCCAAAATACAACGAGAAGATCGCCAAATACAGAGATCTAGACGTGCAAATCCGAAGATAATGGACAATGAACAGCGTCCAGACGATTCCCATAATACTGTCAACAACTGGAGTGATACCAAAGAACCTCCTGCAGAACATCAAGGGACTGGGCCTTAGTGAGCATCTGTATAAGCCGATGCAGAAAGCAATTCTTCTAGCAACCGCGCGAACCGTCCGAATGCTCGTAGGAAATACAGCAGACAACGTCACCTAGGACCCGATAACATGGAAAGGGTTCCCACAGAGCTTCATACTTTTGGTGTCTTTGTATGCTTGGTATGAGTGAATAATCCCTGGAGGGAGTGCGAAGCCGTTTAGCTTGTAAATCATAATGATAATAATGAAACGGATAAGGATTTCGAAAATGAGTGTTCATCGATGTCTAAGAAACGGAGAACAGAATTAATTTTTTGTATAGATTTAAGCAAAAATATGTACAACCAATAATTAGGCGGCAAATGACAATCGCAATTTGTTTCATGCTATAACTCCATAAATATTAAAGGTACATTCTGATTTTTAATATTCGTAATTAGTAGTATACTGTTGACCACAGTAATATTTTTTTCTCAATTTGAAAAGCACATACAACAACTTGTTGCTATGTTTAACAATAATTTAATTACTTAAACATATCATCCATTGTTCATATCTCGTCGAGAAACTACAAATTAAAAAAAAAAAGATTCTACGACCGAGATAATTCAAATTTTTCCGGCTAAACGAATGTAAAGCGCCCCAGTCACGTTTCGTTCTGCGCATCGTAGGCTGAAAGAACGCCCCCCCCCCTCCACTGCTCACTTTCTGATTCTTGGAGTAGGTGCAACTTTAAACTATTGCAACATTAACAGTTTTAAAATAATTGAGTTAAAAACTGCTTCATACAATAGTTTAACCATCTGCCTATGATTTCTACTAAAATAATCCCTTAATAATCAACAACGCAGCAGCGATTTTTTGAAAGAAAATTTCTATCTCAGCTTCTAGTGGTCGTACAGAATTTATTTTTTTTCAAAATATGCTCCAAAATCTCACCTATCACGTCCACGTATCGGCATTTCGATCTCAACAATTGTCGTAGAGTTATTTCATTTGTTTATAACGAAAAAATCAACCACAATTTTGATTATCTGTTTCAACAATTTAAAATCAACAATTAATTTGGTTCTTTTCTGTTGTTGTTAGTATGAGTCTCGAGCTTTCATTTGTGCACCCTCAGATCACTGAATGATCTCTAGATCGCTGAGAATAAATAATCAAAAAAACATAAAATATTATAAACAAATTCACCCTGAATCAGGTGTCCGAAGAAAAGGGCCATTAAGCATCAACCAGACTATGGCGTGATCGCATACCTTCCTGTTCAAGCTGTATTGTTTCAGCAGTTTCAATTCTGTTGCGACTACCGTTTAGAACACCTGTTTCCAAAGGCTGTGAAAGTGAACTGATTATACAATGTTATACAATAAAATTTCGGAATGCTGCAGTACTACGATTACTAGTGGCAAGTCGAAACTTCTCTTGAAGAATGCAATGGTTTATTGCGAATTGTTCCAACTGGAAAAAGGCCTTATTGCTCCCGAAGTCTAAGACACGATTCCAAATGAAGTTATTGTTGTGGGACATTGAATCTATGGTGTTGAATATGATCAATGACATGGAACTGATAGACGATGAGGAATTAATTCACACTTGAAATTTTGCATCCTTATTATTTGCAGCAAGAGGCTTCTTTAGGTTTAGTATAAAGTTAATGCAATATTTTTTCTATTGTTTATTAATAATTGAAAACAGCCATCTTAGCAAATTTTTTTGACAATAACTAACAAATACATTATCCGATCTAGATGCACCTTAGCTCATTTTGTAAATATTTTCGCGCACAACTTTTGTTTGAAATATTTTTACTGAAAAACAATAGCTTTTTTTATAACTTGAAAAAACTATTTTTTTCACATCTTAAATGTTAAATAAAAAAATTTCCCCAAAAAAGAAAATGACTTTTGATACTACATAATTATTATTATCATTCTGGTAACGAAAAGTCTACTAACAATAAATTTTTTCCAGATGGTAATTCCGCTGGCCTATATATAACTTATCATTTAATATTTTTTTGAGATTTAATTTTTTTAAATTATCTATACTTTAACCAAATTTTGCATCGTAACATTATAACTAGAAAAATTATTTGCATATTCGATTTTACCAAAAATAGAATGAAAGTTGATATTTACTAGAAAAATGTGAAAAAATATAATAAAATTGTTTAAATTATTTATCTCCAAATTGCACTTAGACATAAAAATTGATTATATAACTTTTTCATTTATTTGGCACATAAATTAAAACATAATACAAAGAATATTCCCAAGTAACCAATATAGTGACGTTGATTTGCAGCAAATTCAAATAAAGGCAAATCTTAAAAAAAATTCGCATTAACATATTTTACCTCATTTAGGACATACTGTATATTCGTGTCAAAGACATCACATATGTTTCAGGCAATGTTTTTAAAAATGTTTTTAATCCTATATTACCTTATATAAATCAGTAAAACGCTCACGTTTTTAATTTAACTCCAAGTTTCCCTCCTTTTTTCCTACTGGCTTTTTCAATTTGTCTCAAATATATGTTTTTGAATCAATGAGAAAATGTTTCATCTTTAATTGTTTAACAATTTTTTTTTACTTTGTGTAGCCTTTTAAAAATTATGCTTAAAATAAATATAATTATGATATTCTACATATTATATATATACTGGGAGCAATATTAAAATTTTAAATAGGCCTTTTGTATATATAATCTCAGGATAATTGTTCGTAATAAAGTAATGTACAAATAAAACAATAAAAGAAAGAAAACCAAAACTTTTTAAATATCTCTTTTCCACATAATTTACTAAATATAATCGCTTCTTATCATATCGAGATTTAATCCTGATGCACTTCTTTTCCATCATGAGACATGATAATTGTGACAGGTAAAAACTCGGTTTTTACCTCTAAGGTATTTAATAAATAGCAGGAAAAATGAATTTAAAGGGTCTAGCAGACTAAGAAGGTCGAAACTATCCCCTTGCTAATTAAAAAATAAAAAAACACCCGATTGTTCTAGCTTTAAAAGTACCCAGATAAAAAAATTTTTAGCCACTTTCATCGCCACATAACCTCAAAAAAAAAATAAGACATCTTTTTTCGTTTTTTGACAATATCTTCGGTTCTTATTATCGTAGAACCTTCTTTTTTCTTTCATTTTGTAGGTTTTTTTTATTGTCTACAAAAGATATTTTTTACAAAAATTTTTTACGCGAAATTCAAATTTTTATGGGTTTTCGAAAATTTAAAATTCAATTAAATAAAAACTAGAACAATAGCAGGGCTGACAAAAAAATATGTTGTTTTTTAGATGCCAAGTTATGTTTATGAATTTTTTCAGATTTTTTAAAAGTGGTGAAATGCAGTCAAAATTGCAAAAAATGCAATATCTATATATATATATATATATATATATATATATATATATATATATATATATATATATATATATAGGATTTGTCTGACTTTCCTGAGTGATAATAATTTCTCCGAAAAACTTACAAACAGAATAATAAATCAACGAACTTACAAACTGTATAATAAGAACGTCCTTACACAAAATAATAATAACAACCCAAAAACATATGTTGCAATACCATATATAAATTCATTGTCAGAAAAAGTTACACACATCCTCAAACAGCACGATATTATAGTTTGCCACAAAACATACAACCACTTGTCACCACTATTTACAAAGCTAAAAAGTAAGGTGACCTATAAAAAGAAATCTAACATTATCTATTTCGTACCATGTCTAAATTGTCCACAAAAATATATTGGAATGACAACACAATATCTAGACAGCAGATTGAACGGACATAAATACACAAAAAATGCAACGACAGCATTACACAAACACGAGACAAATTTTAAACATGAATTTGATTTTTCAAACACAAAGATTCTAACCCAGGAAAGAGACTACCATAAACTTCAAATAAAGGAAATGCTACATATAAAAAAAGAAAAACAAGGAATCAATGACAAACAAGATATCAAAAACCTGGGCCAAATATATTTTAACCTAATAAACTAAACCACCTATTGTAGCCCTTATTGTTTACAACATACTGTATAGTCAATATCGATAAAAAAAAATTTATAAATCAGAAAAAACTGAGTAAAAAGGTTTCCAAATAAAAAAAAAATATATTAAGTTGATAGTAACTGAAGGAATCGTCAAATACTTCACTGAGAAACATGGCCAAGGTAAATTGAGGTGCGTATCTGGGATTAATTTGTAATTTTTAATTTTAATTTCACATTATTTTATAAATTTATATTTTTAACTAATATTGTACCGTTTGAGTGTTAATTCTGTGTGTGTGCGTTTGTGACCATGTTAGTTGTATTTTGTTTTAATTTTAGATTATACTTTTGAAAAAGCCCACTACGTTGGGCGAAACGTCAAGCACAGAATAGTAGTATTAATTTTTGGGATAAATATATATATATATATATATATATATATATATATATATATATATATATATGCTGAAGTCATTTTCAATCATTCTGTATTACTTAATGATCATTTTTTCCCTTGAAGGCATGATTAAGATAAGGCTAAAACAATTTTAGGTTATTTTTTATCTCAAATACTTGGTCATACCTTGTAATTTTTTTTAAATACAATGTAACGTAGAAATAAATCATTTCAGTTCACGAAAAAGTTATTTTTTCGTTAAATATACATATAAGTATTTAGAAGTATTATTAGTATTTTAAACAGTAAACCAATAGTTAACGTATTAAAAATCTATACATACATAGTTTTAAGACAACTGAGGTTTTATAAGAAAATTCCATATTTCAAAACTCGATAGCAATGCGAAAAAATTCACTTTTAAAAATCTGAAAAAATTCTAAACAAGTTTTCTTTTCGGCCCTGTTATTGTCCTAGTTCCTATTTTATTAAATTTAAAAATTTTGAAACACCCATAAAAATTTGATTTCGCGACAAAAATTTTTGTAAAAAATATCTTGTTATAGGCAATAAAAAAACCTACAAAATGAAAAAAAAAGAAGTTCTTACGATCATTAGAACCTAAGATATCGTCAAAAAACGAAAAAAGATGTTTTATTTTTTTTTAAGGTTATGTGACGATAAAAGTGGCTAAAAAATTTTTTATGTAGGTATTTTCTGATGTAGAACAACCGGGTGTTTTTTTTTTACTTTTTTATTACCGAGAGGACAGTTTAGACTCTCTTAATCGCCTAGACCCTTTAAGCTCTTGACATCAATTCACCCTCAATCGACCTTATATAGTTTTAGCTCTTGACCAATCTTTCTAAAATTTAAACAACAAGATTGTTTGATAGTTATTTATGGTCGATGGAAAGCTGCTTTTTTGATGTTTGACAAACCCAAGTATTTTTATTTTATTTTTGCCTTCGCTTATTTTGCTCGTCATGACAACTATTTTTAAGTGTTAAGTTAGGCAACCAGAAATTACTACATTCTTAAAACACCTGAGTTACTATGGTTCTCCGCGAAAATACCGATAAGAATCTTATCCTTATTTAAATGATACATTTAGAAAAGGATAGCATATAATCGGCAGATGTACCAGTGACTAATAAAACTTGTACTGTTATCGACAACAACATTTCAGAAAGTAATAAAAACATTATCACGTGATTCGCCGAACACAGGACGGGTCCCGTTGTGTCATAAGCGAGTCAAGTGCTCTTTTGGTATTAAAATTTTAATTCTATATTAAAAATTTGCGACATTAGACAAGTTGCGTGTCACCTCAAATGCAGCTAATCAATTAAAGAAGCGAACTCTTTATTGTTATTTTATTGTTATTGTTATTTTAATAAGTATTTATAATTTTTTGTGATGCACGACGCAAAATTAAAAAAATAAATACATATTTTTCCTTTTATTCAATTACTTGTTTAGTTTAGACGCCATTTTTTTAGGGAAAAACTAATAAATGGACCTCTTTTAATAAAATTTGTGAATTTAAAATGATAACGTTTTCAATTTTTACAAGTCGGGACTTAATAAAGTGACACCTTAGTTTTAAAACTTTAATCATAATATATTGAATGTATAGTATGAGTTAATTTAAAAGTTAAACCTTATTTAAGCATTTTAACTATTTCCTATTATAAAAAGTTTTAAATTTTTCAGAGATAAAAAAAATTTTTCAAATATCATGGTCCGTCAAGAAATACATTAAATATGAATTAAAAACCAAATTAAAAAAAATACTTTAATACCTGAAATATTGACATTTTTTAAAATTATTTATTATATTTACTTTATCATATAAAATCATCTTTCTAAATTTCCTGAGGTTATTTCTCGACATCCTATATGACGAAGGATATAAACAGAAAGTTATCGCGCGAAGTCTCAAGAGAGCTCAATTCACGGTATCAAATGTTAAAAAGGTATCAAGAGATTGTAAGTTTCGCAAACAACTATTGATCACTGTTGACAGCCACGCATCTCCAAAGTGGGGAACTAAATGTAAGACAAAATAATGTTACTTCGAAAACAATTAGACGAAAATTAATTAAAAATTTTATAAATAAATTAAATCGGCTTCTAAAATAGTACTAAAAATCGAAAAATAATGTAAATTTTTATTTAAAATTGAAATTTTTTAATTTGGCACCAAATTAATACGTGATAAATTATAACCCATATAAAAAATAAAGAAATACTTTATTTGTAATAGCTTTCTTACCGTAGTTTGTATATAACTCTTGTTAGAAGTTATTTGTTTCATTTCTTAATAATTTGGCGCCGAATTCAAAAATTTATATTATTTCTCGCATTTTAGTGCTTTTTTAGAAGTCGGTTCAATATTTTTGTAATTTTTTTTTTAATTTTTAGATTCCAATTGAGTTGAGTTTCTAATGCCTAAAAAGTATTCAATTTACCTAAAGTTGTAGACCATACTAAATTGAACAACAAAAAATTCTTTGATTCTGAGAACTATCCAAATACAATTTTTGAATGAAATTGTACCACACCAATATTTAGTCTGCCATGGTAAACCCGCTATCTTTAATTTTAAAAAATTAATTTTTTATTCGTAACCTAGGCCTCCAACACCCCCTTATACCAATATTGAATGAACTTGAGACATGTAAATTTTTCAGTCCAATATTTTTTATTCTTGTTCTTTATCCTTTATCCTGTTTATTGAGTTTGAACCAAAGATATCCGCTCCAAGATTCCAACATTGTCAATTTGGACAAAATTGGAAAAATGTTAAATTTTTAGCTCCCCTTATCGTATCTGTCATATTAGATTGTAAAAAATGAATTTAAAGTTTGTAACCTATGTTTCCGAAATCCCTCTAATACCAATTTTGAAAAAATATATGTAATATAAAATTTTTAACCCAACCTATTGAGTCTGCCATATTGAATTTTAAAAAAATAATTTAATTAATAAAATTTTAATCTACACTCTCGAAAACCTCCAAGTACCAATTTTGGGACATAATTGGGAAAATGTAAAATTTCTAGATCGTCATATTGGACCCGCCATACTGAATTTTTAAAAATTAATTTTAAGTTCGTAATTTAAATCTTCACAAACCCCACTATACCAATTTTAGATAAAAAAAATCGGGAGATATAAAATTCTTTATGTACGACCCCAAAAATTCCATACCAATTTTGGAGAAAATCGGACAAAACTAATTCTTTTATCCGCCCTATTATCATCGCCATTTTGGATTTTATTGAACCAATTCGGCCAAAATAACCATCTCAATAACTTCTTGAACAAAATTTTATTCGAACCGGTTCTGCCCTTCCGGATTAATCTATGTACATACATGAAAAAAAAATACATAACAGTCGAATTTAAAACCTTTTTCTTTTAGAAATCGGTTAAAAAAGCAGATTTAAAACCAGGAAGCCCCGTCAAAGTTTCGCGTTTTCCCAAAATTACAAAATTCGTTGATTGGAACCTATCAGAACGTTCAATCAAACAGCAAAAATTAAGAAAAATATCCTATATTATAATAATGCTTTTCGGAGGTATTTATTTCGTAAACATCCTGCAAGATCGTGTTTGGCTATATGTTAACTATAATGGATTCGACGGACTCATATTAATGCACGATGACACCTGGTCGATATTAGATTAGCCATCATATAAATCAGACTTAAATTCAATAGAACACAAGTGAGATCAGCGAAAACGTTATGTATGACAAAAAATCCGATTTCAAGTACAATTACAAGAAGTTCAAGATATTCAGCTTCAGGGATTTTGGGATGAAAAATATTTAAAATTATTCCAGTATTCAGTATTGTTTAATTACCTTACCATTTTGTTTGCCATTTAATAAATTATTTTACTGGAATAAACCTAAAAACTGGGATTTTAGTATTTCTGCACGTTTCAACGAAGAAATTCTTTCACCACACCTAAAAACAGAGTATTTTTTCCTTCCTTTTTCTTGTTTACCTTTTAGTCAAAACCTTCAGTTTTTAATTTATAAGCAAGGATGTTTAACTGGTACCTACACACCACTACACCGTTTACTATTGTAGCAGCCGGATTTATATGAGATAATAGGAAAACTTGGCATTTTTCCTCTATTTTATCTAAATAAATTTCTAAATTAAAGTTTATTCTGATATCCATGATTATGCAGTTATGTTTTGGCGCTAGTAGGTACTACAGTTTGTAACGTATTAAATTTTATTTATAGCATATCTAGCGTTAAGCTCGAGCAACACAATTAAGTATTCCTATTCAGTTATTTTTTTATTATTTAAGAACTAGATTTGTTCGAGTCATATGCTCGCTTGCTTATTTATATTCAGATTAAAATTTCATTTATCCAAATTCTAACCTAAACTAACAGCGTAGCACTACATAAGTTATATGGCACCTAGCAACGCCATTAGTGCCAATCCCGGATTTTCTCTCAAAAAAACTTATATATTTATTCATTAAAATGTTTTATTTTTGTATTTTTAAGTTTTAAACTTAACCGAGTTATTAGTATAATAAGTCAATTCTTTACTGTCAGTTTACATGAACTTTAAAATTAGACTATGCTAGTGAATTAGAGGACTTTACTAGAATTATTATTATCAGTAGTTTAAAAAGAATTTATTCAGTTTCATAATTTTTCATATAAAATAACATAATTTTTTACAATGCAGATTGAGCGATAAAGAACTTCCATTTGAAGCTTAAAGCTTATAAAAAATTTTTATTTTATATTTTGTTATTTAGGCGCTTGTTATTTATTAGGATATTTCGCTATGGTTGTCATGGACACCGATAACAACTTCATTATTTTAAATGGAGTTACATTTTTAAATAGAATTCTAAATTTATATAAAACACAATGGAGAAAATAGGTCTGACGCTATTTAAAGCACTATTTCACCATTCGAACCAATTAATTGGTTGGAGTAAAAAAAGAATATTCTTTAGAAAGCAGCCTGAAACACCGTTGATTATGACAACATTGTGTTACAAATATAGAGAGTTTATTAAAATTGAGGAAACGATCTCATAAGTCTTTGGCGAAACCTTATCGATTCATAACAGGATACCGCTAGGTATTTGAAATTCATAACCAGTTCGATTCGTTTATTTTCTGTGACCAGTTTATATCTAATTTAGATTTTTGCTGATTATCTGGCACCTTGTTTTCTGGATGCAGATCTACATATTGTACCTCTGACCGCAAAAATAGGATTGATTGTCGCTTTTAAGGGCGAATCGCTCGTCCTCCCTCAGTTCGCGCGAGGCGAACTTTTACTTTCATTGCGCCTTTAGGTTTAGTGATTCCCAATGACTCGCGCACATGCTAGACTCCTTGGTCCGTGTTTCAAGACGGGTCCTGAAAGTACCCAAAGCTATAGCGTCGCAGATCGGTCAAAAGTCTGTTCGAGAACTTCGTCACCAACAGTCGCCAGAGGTCAGAACCGGCACCAGGTCCGATCACCGACAAACATCTGACGCGCTTGCGACGAGTCGAACGCTCGAAAGAGCGGCCTTAAACCTTTCGTATACCGTCGAGCGAGTCAGCCGGGACACACGGGTCCGTACGTGACGACGAAAAGCCGTACGTACGGGCTCCACCACGAGCCGTAGACCGACACTCAACGAAGAGTATCATCTGTTTCAGCAAACAGAGCGGCATCATCAGCAAAACATATCATACTGATATTATGAACATTATGGTTGGTAGGTGGTACACTGGATTTTTCGTTGTAACATTTTCTATCATTCTGCTCATGATAAGATTGAATACAAAGGGTTTAGACTATCGCTCTGTCTTTTTCCATATGGTGTCAGTATTTCTATTGTATCTAGCTTGTTATTAGGATTGTAGATTTCTGCATTATTTTAACAATTTTTTGATCCACTTTTTGATCTTTGGATTGTTCTAAGAAGTTATGTGGTTCAGTTTTATTGAAGGCTTTAATTAAATTTACGTAGCAAGCATAGGACTGTTTGTTTTCAGTTTTTTTTTATCATTGTTATGTGCAGTTTCAATGTACTACATAATGGCCCTTTTTAAAGATGAAGATCGTAATACGTTGATGCCATTCTAACTCAACTTCCGACTATTGCTTTTTCTTTTATTCTTATATTTAGGAATGTAGCTAACGCTTTGTTAAAATACTTGTCTCCGCATATTAATGATTCGTTGGCATATTATATATTCCGAAGGTTTTACAATTTCTGAGTCATTTGAGCATTTCAGTTACTTTTGAAAATTATATTGACATGTGGTTATTGTCATTATCATCTACATTTATCTCGGTGAAGTGTTCTACGGAACTGTACACACTGTTAAAGCATTCCTCCAATTACTTGATACTTATATTGCTTGAATATAACAATTTATGGATTTCTTTCCATTCTTTAGCATATCCCAGACTCTTCTTTGTGTGCCTTATAAAAGACTTTGTATTTCTCCAGTGGAACTTTCTGAGTACTATCTTTGGACCTCTGTTATTGTGATGTTTACTCTATTCCTAATAGTTTTTCAGTGTTGGAGCGCTTTGATATTTTATGTAGGCTCTTCTTTTTTACTTCTGGAGGTTCCTTCTCCGTCTATGGCTTCATCGTTCAGATAGTTATAGAATTTTTATTTTTAGTACAGGTTCTTTTTTTTTCATCGTCCTGAAGCTGCAATATATAGCAATAATATATCACATGTTACTAAAAAAATTTTTCATTTAGCAGCTTTGAACAATATAAAACCTATAGATAAAAATGTGTAATGACCTTTTTCATGAACTTTTAATGGAAATTCATCGCTTGTACATAAAAATTTTAAAACATTTAATACTGTAGCCACAGCATCATTATTTATCTAGTTTCAATATATAAAAATTTATAAATTTTTAATACTAACGTAAATTTAATAAATCCTCATCAAAAACGGTATATCATGTTTATTCAAATTTTTGAAGCTCTGGGTAATTTGAATTTATTACGAAAAATGGTAACTAAAAAGTTTAAAATTATTTCCCCTGTTTCAAAAGTAATTTAATTTAACACTCCCGAAGAAAATATTGCTTTTTTAATTTAGCGGCGAAACAACAAAGTCTTGCTAGCATATTAACAACCTTACTATAAATTCACAACATTTATCCAGGTGCAATAATTATGAAATTTCATTTCAATAAAAGACTTTTTGAACTTTATGAACCAAGGTTCAAAACTGTTGCTGGCGTTTGCTGATGATATCGATACAGTGGCTCATTCAATAAGAGACATGCGAGAGGTATTTTCACAACTCGACGAAGAAGCAGGTAATATGGGTCTCCGAGTAAATAAAGAAAAAACTAAATACATGGTAGTAACCAAGAATCCAAGACCTCGATTCGGGCAGAATATATCACTGAATGAACACAACTTCGAAGTGGTTAAGGAATTCAGGTACTTAGGAGCGGTAATCACAGACGACAATCGAGTTGAAAAAGACGTCTCAGCGAGAATAGAGGCAGCAAACAGGACGTTATACTCCCTCACAACATTATTGAGATCTAAACTGTTAAAAAGACAATCCAAACTAACTCTGTACAGGTCAATTATTCGCCCGGTAGTTACTTATGGCAGTGAAACTTGGACCCTCAATCAACGGGGAATAAATAAATTACTCATATTTGAACGACAGGTTCTTAGAATGATATTTGGTCCCCAAAGAGATGAAACAACAGGAAATTGGAGAAAACGCCACAATGCTGAATTGGCGACACTGTATGGCAGTGAAAACATAGTCCGTTGTATAAAAGCCAATAGAATAAGATGGCAGGCCACGTGGTAAGATCAGGGGACCACAGATTATTGAAAACAGTATTCTTTGAGAGACCAGATGGTAGAAGATCAATAGGCCGTCCCAGGAAAAGATGAAAGGATGCCGTCGAAGCTGATTTGTATAAGATTGGAGTCCAGCAGTGGGAAATGGAAACATAAGACCGTAGGAGATGGAGGGCGATAGTGGATGCGGGTAAGATTCATCCAGAGTTGTAAGACCAGGAAAGAAGAGGAAGAAGAAGACTTTTTGATTCCTAATTTTTTAGCAATAAAAAATAATTAAAGCAGCAAATATTTTTAAGACAAAAAATCTAATTGTGGCTTCTAGTAAATATTAATAAGTTATCAAAATTATGAATATTTTGGAGTGGATTTATGAATAAAATTGATCAGTTATCGATATAGGTCCATACATTATTACTAATACTAATTTAGTTGTTAAAGTTGTCCAAATGTGCCAACGTTAATCGAAAATGTTTTTAGATTCCTAAAAATTTCAGCTAAATCCAATTTCTGTGAACTCTGCGCTCAAAAACTATTGTTTTATGAATTATTAATGTTGTAACTAAGAAATGTTTTACATAAAGTCCTCAACAAAAAGCGTCCATCGTTAGTCAATATTTAATTCACAAAATTCGTTGAAATAAAAAAGCATTAATTCACACAGACAATATTTCATGCAGTTAATTTAATGGTCGTGGAGTTATTTTCCTTTCGTAATTTATTCATTATTCTACTACTCAGACGGTGTACGATAGTGAGCTATCAAAGTAGTATCTACATTATAATATTAAAGCTTCTACCTATAGTTTTACACAAGGAACTTAAAGTAATCCTTCGATTTACATAAATATATGGTGGTTACCCCTATCTACATATACCTGCACCGTTCCGATAAACAGGTTTTAGTTTTAAAGCTACAAACAATCAAAAGATTTAAGGCGAACTTATATACCAGTTATTTATGATTGATCCAACAGCCGTGTGGCCTAGTTACTGATATGACTGACTGGCATACTATAGATCCAGGTTAGAGTCTTGGCTCCGGTATTCTACCGGAAGAGTAAGGAAAAATAAAATTATTAAACTCAAATATGTTCCATAATTTCGCTCGAAATTTAAAATTCTTCTTTAAAATGAAATTAAAATGATTTGTGACGTTGCATTTCTAAATATATTTATTAAAGTTTAGGACTGCACATGTTTTAATCGAGTTAAAAGGCTCTTCATAGTCTACCTTGGTGACCCAAAGTGACATGTTGTATTCGTTTACCTTTTCTGTAAGTGTTTTCACCATTTTCAAGTGGTCCATAATTACATAACTCCGTCAAAAACCAGCCTGTTTCCATTTGAACACAATAGTAATATTAAATATATCACATAAGGGGAATTTTTTACTATTGGCTGCGTAATGATGAAATACAATTTGCACCTACACGTAAGATTGTAGATTCTCATCTCCTATCTGTGAAAGCTTTATAAAATCATATCAACAGTAACAGCTTCTTTCAAATTATTTAATACTTCTCTTACTACAGCGATTAGTGTCATGTGTTATATATTAAGGAGCGTGCAGACATGAATAAAAGTCGTAACGTAACATCTTGGCGTATCAAGTATCCGCAACTCCGCAACAGAACATCGTAACACTACGGCGTCCTGGTACACTAGTATTTTTGGTAAGTCGCTAATAAAGATTATCTCGAGTAAAAGAAGCAGAGCTGAAAGCTAGAGGGAGGCACCAGCAAGCAAAGTGCCAAGCTAGCCCCTATGCCGTAGAGTAGGAGTGGGTATTTTTAAAAAGGGCGCCATTGGATTTTGCCGGATAAACACAGAAACCTCCCCCCCCCCAAGTTGTCTCTTGGACCTAGCGTTCTACTCGGCTTTCAAAGCGCTACACAAAAATTGATAAACAAAACCATTAAATGGACAAGAAGCTTATGAACCAAATAAAACTCAACAATTTTGATATTAATTATACTCTTTATTAACTGATAAAGATATTCCTAAAGCTGGAACTAGTTGTTATTCAACCCAGTGGATAGATCTGGACTTTCCTATGCCCAGAGGGCGGATCTGGGTATTCTTCTAACTCAAGGGTGGATCTATCTTGTTTTTTTGACCCATAGGGCGGACCCTAATTTAAATAAAATAAAAAAAAAACAGCAATGCCCAAAGCAAATTATCTTTATGTTAGAGCAAACGACAAAAAAAATAATTACCACGAAATTGTCAAGAACTTATATCAAAAATTTTAAATAACCTAAATTTCCAGTATGACTCCAGTTATTTACACAAAATAATCAAGCAGTGATCCAACAACAGGTTCATTACAATAAAAAAACTCCTTATGCACATATAAAAAAATTAATCAATTCATAATCAGATTTATCAATAATTACTTTAACAAAATATCAAACAAAAAATTTACTGTAGAATATAATTAGTTTCTCAATTCAATCAATCATCACGAAACTAGATATAAAATTTATAACTCTCGACCACTGTATGACGATGTTACAATACTTGGTTTATTAACATCAATTATTTTCAAATAAATTAGGTTAAACCTGGCTAAAATGGAACGCGTATTAATCAACTCTATACTAACTTCATATATAAATAACAATAAAATAGATATACTCAAAACATAATCAAATAAATTACTACAGTACAATATGAAGAGACAGAAATTAACTTTTATGAAAAAACCTAAAAGATCGGAAAGAATTCCTAATTTCAGTAAATAAGTCAGTCTCTAATACCCAAGCATTGCAGTCAACCACACAAAAAAGAAAGACTGCTGGAATCAAACTGAAAGTTAATGCGGCCATGACGGATCACGATAAAAAAAACTTTAAAATTATCAATAATACACCCAAAATGGGGCTCTAAGATTGCATACAGTATAAAATACTTCAAGATTACTATTAATAAATTAATTTAATTGAAAATTGGGAACTTCGTGATACGTCCAGGAGTCAAAAACATAGTAAAATATAGTACAAACTACAATTGATAATAAACATACTCTCAAAATCAACTCTTACAGATAACAAATTATAAAATTTAGGCACTGCATGGCAGCAAATATTAAAAACTCAAAAAACTTACAAATTTCAAAATTCAAGGACTATATATTTATCACAAAAAAAAAGAAACTATCGGCCCTAAAACCCCAAAATATATCTTAATAATATTACACGTGGTTAACTTAAGGTCTAAATGAGACTTAGACTAACATAACGGTTGGTTTTAAATTATGCTTTAATTTCACTAGGTAAAAATCAATTTTGAGCTGAAATCTTTTAATAAATGAAAAAAAAAACTATGCAGGATCGTTTTAACAGTAATTATTTTAAAATTCCTTACTCGATCTTCTAGGGTCAGACTGATTCCTTCGTTTACCCGTTCAAGCTGCCCAAAATCCCTGTCTCCAGGTTTATCCCGATAAAAAAAAACATAACCGTCAACCTGGCAAAAGTTACGGTACACTAAAATTCAACAAAATTACCGGGATACTCTTCGACTTTCCATCTCAGAATCCCAATAATTTGGCAACTAAAAATTGAGATGGAAGTCTGCAGCTGCTTCGGTTGAATCAAACGAGGAAAAGTTATAAATCAAGGCAAAACGGCCTTCATTTATAACCATGACCCTGCTTGCGCATTAATCGACTTCCGTTAGGCGCGTTCAATTACCACGTGTGAAAGAAATGACAGCTCAAAAAGAAAGACACCCGGCAACAACAGTCGGCTAAAATGCATTTATTAGTTAAGCCAATTCGTTAGTCATTAGCATTTTTCAATCAAGAGAAAAATAATAAATCTAATAAGTATCCCAATAATTATTTCAAAATTCAAGAAATATAAATTAATACATCAACAGAAATTTCCTGATTTCCGCAACCCAACATACATAAAATCTCATCAAATGCAAATATAAATGGCTAGGAAAAAAACAAGATCTATCTGAATACAAAAAAAGTTAGCAATAAGTTTGATATTGATAAGAAAATACCTAAGCACAGTGTGGTGAAATACCAAAGTAGGACAAAATAATGACAAATTAAATAAATTAGCCAGAGTTAGCTTAAGCGCAAAATTGAACAGTGACAATTTGTTATTGTTCCACTACAGGTTGGAATATCCAAACCAGCGGCCAACATTGTCCATCTTAAACAATCAAAATTTCAGTAAGAAATAAAGAAATCTTTCTGCCGTATTTAAATAGTTTGTTATATATGTAATTCTCCTTTCAAGCAGAGAATATGAAAAATATGTGTACAAACAGTTTATTTCCTGCAAATATCGCTCTGGTCCTCTCTCCATACGCGTTGCGATCACCTCATGATCTCGTCAGTGGAGCTGTATCGGACAGAGAGCAACATTAGCAGGAAATAACTGATATATGAACCATAAATTTCAAGGTATGCCAGCAGGACATTACACCTGCCGTCTACCAACTTTGATGTCAGACTGAAAAATATCGCCAGTCGAACGACATCTATGAATCAACGGAGTAACGTGAAATTTTTAAACAATCAAAATTTTAGTAAGAAATAAAGAAATCTTTCTGCCGTATTTAAATAGTTTGTTATATATGTAATTCTCCTTTCAGGCAGAGAATATGAAAAATATATGTACAAACAGTTTATTTCCTGCAAATGTGGTAGACAGCAGGTGTAATATCCTGCCGACATACCTTGAAATTTATGGTTAATATATCAGTTATTTCCTGCTAATGTTGCTCTCGGTCCGATACAGCTCCACTGACAAGATCATGAGGTGATCGAAACGCGTATGGAGAGAGGACCAGAGCGATATTTGCAAGAAATAAACTGTTTGTACATATGTTTTTCATATTCTCTGCCTGAAAGGAGAATTACATATATAACAAACTATTGTCCATCTTACTTGGAAGAGTGCATAAACTGATGAGACGGAATAATATTGTGCACTGCAACGAAGGTGTTCTGTTACATATCTGTGCGCATTTTTAGATATATAGAGCCTAATCTAGAACGATCAGGTAGCTTCAAAGAGTACTTGCAATCACCAAAAGATCTATTTCATCGGTTTTACGAGCTTGCAAAATTACAACTTTAAAGGTGTAACGAATTGTTCTACTAGTAAACCAGAAATATTGTTGCATTTATGGTTTATTATGGCTATTCTATAAATCACAATAACAATATGGGCGCGCATATATAACCTTGCCAAAGATAAACAAAATACATCGGTGCTAAGTGTCTCACTCGAATCACGCTACAGGAAACTAAATTTAAAATTGAGTTCGTCACGCGACCAACTTGAACGCATTCGATTGGTTTTTAATGTGACGGCAAACAATGAAATCGAATACGGACTTTTATTAACTCGAATTTAATGACTCAGGTACGTAGTTTTTAAACCAATGGGAGGTATTGCATAAAATGTCTGTCGGTGCGGTATTAGAAAACTAATAGATAAATTATTCTACGGGCATGTAATTGTATCTATTACTTATGAGGATGAAAGTTTGAGATATGAGCCAACGGCGAACGTCTTGAATTATCTGAATGAGTAAGAGTTTTCATTATAAGTTGAATACTATGCTTTTTGGCGATATATAGGGTTCTTTATATATTCAAATTTAAGACTGAATTCTGCAGGCACATGTGTTTCATTCAGTATTCCAAAAAGCAGATCTGGGGTCACATAGAAAATTAGAGAACCTCCCCTTTGATAAAAAGCAGGAAGGAAATTTTTTTTTGGTTGGAGTAGGATATTGTTAGACAGATTTTCATAAATATAAACAAATGTTTGATGTTACGTTTTTTATTTAGTCTCGAAATATCAGTTTCCAAAGCTACCTTTTAAATGTCTCTACCTCTGACGATCAATTTTAAAATTGAAAAGAATTGCTATAATAGCTCTCACTAAATATATATGTCACAAAAATTATCAAGGGTATGTTACGTAAACTAATTTATGAAATATCAAAAAAACAGTTGACGATTCTGCTGTTACTTAATGGAAATTTGCAACAAAAGTTTTGCTTTTGGGTGTTTTACATTTCATAAAAAAAACTATTAAAAATATAATTTCGTTTTTTTTTTTGTTAGCCCAATTGAATACGTCTTCAAAAGTGGGGTTATATCTCAAAATATCGAAAAAAGTTATTAGAAAAAGTGTTTCTAAATACAATTTTTAATCCATGTGCATAAGATAATTTAGATTTTTCGCCAATTTTTTGTAAACTGCTTCACTGTTGCAAAATAAGACTCAATGCAACCTTAACTCCTTCTCAGGTAATTTCAGTTGTTTATCAGATATCAGTTAATACATAGAATGATTTAAATACAAAATATAAATTGTATTTAACAAAATAAACAAATGGCACAATATTATTAATAAATAATAGATGAAATTAAATGATCAATACTTTTATCTTTCAACCAACACTATTTCTAATCAATATTACTTATTATTTACTTTTATCTACCATGCATTGTCTTTTAACAACCTGTATCACAAATTGGCAACGTTTTAGTTTCGTAATTGTTTACTAGATGGCTATAGTGCAATTCTAGATGGAACGAGTCGTTATTTCTTAAAAAATGATATTATTTTAAACAAATTATCGTGTGCTGTGTTGTGATTCAAGTAGTTAATATAGTTTTACGTCTAATATTGATGATGATAAATATTATTATTATACTAACAGGTTGCTATAGCAAACTATTATTCATTAATTTAATTATTTTTATTTTAAGAAAAGTTAGGTTAATATTGGATGCTAGTTTTCAATGTCTACGAAAAATTAAAAGCTTTCTACTGCCCTATAATAATAATTAATATATATAATAATTTTATTACCACTAAATAAGATAATTACAATAATTTTCTACATCCATGTATTTTTTGAATCCATAAGCTACAAGCAACTTGTCTGGATGTCAAATAACAAATGCTTACTTTCTAATACACTGTCACAAAATAAAACAATTAAAATTCAAGTCAAATTAAAATTAATTAAATAAATTAAACTTATACCTATTTAAAGAGAAAACATCACATGCATACATATCAATCATATTAAAAAATATTAACACAAAAAAACAATACCTAAAATCATCTTCATTTCCAATACTAATTTAATAACGGCACTGCATTAACAATCTGATGTTGGTTTGCCTTTATCCACGTAGATATTTTCACACAAAAAGAATATACATTTACAATAGATTTTATTTCTAAAGGTAACAAATTAAATAACTTTGGACCGATATACATAATATGCCTCTGCGAAGCCGTGTATAATGCCACAGGAAAGGTAAGGCCTCCATTGTGAACAGACCTGGTATGAACATTGTGCATAATCGGACTTTTATATTTATCACACTTCTTCATAAATTTTAAAACATTTTTAAAATACAATTGTCTAATAGTTAAAAGGTCAGCTTGTTCAACCTTGTCCGCCGCTGCTACAGACTCAATACATCCGCACTGTTTCTCACCCATAAGACATTCATAATTATGTACTAAAAGATTAGGATATACAGTATTAACTCTATTATTCATAGAAAAGGCCATGTAGACAGTTTTACTGACATTAATAGTCAGAAGATTCTGATCCATCCACAATCGTACCCTCGAAAAGTAATCCTCTGCTCTCTAAAATGTCTCCTGCCAAGATTTACCTTTAATTAAAATAACTGTATCATCGGCATAACAAATACATTCACTATTTTCATTTGGAAGAACAGTAAAAAGATCATTTATATATAGAGAGAACAGGACAGGACCCAATACTGTACCCTGCGGTACTCCAAACTCCACATTACCTGTTTTACTTAGTGTTTCATTTATTCTCACTTTCTGTGTTCGATTAGTTATATATGACTCAAACAGATCATACACGATACCTCGAATGCCAATACTTTCAAGTTTACTCAGTAATTTTTGATGCGTCACAGTGTCAAATGCACGAGCCAAATCAACAAATATCCCCAGTGTTTTGAATTTTGTATTAAACCCACGAATTATATAATCGGTTACATGCACTATTGCATCTTCCGTGCCTACTCCCGACCGAAATCCATACTGGGAAAGAGACAAAATTTTATTTTCTTTCAAAAAATCATCCAATCTGAGTTTAATGCACTTCTCAAAAAAAATCAAATATAAATACATTGTTATGTTTTCTTTTACTTGGTCCCAATATATTATAAAATACAATCCAGCAATTTTTATTTATTTTCTTCTTTAAAACCTTCCGAATCACCAAAAATATTTTAGTTGTCTTTTCCTAAAAAGTAAGGAATTGACAAATATTTTTCAAAGTCTCGTTCAGGTTTGTGCTTCTGAGTTCAATTCAAATTAATTTTTCTCTTTTATTCTTCTTATCACAATTTTCTTGTATTTGTTGTTGCCTGAGAGTTGAACGATTATTTTACAGGACAAACTTATAAACTTTTATTATTTACTTTAGTTAAAATCATTAAATTCTTTTTTTAACAACAACAAAAACACATAACTTTTTTTAAAAACAAAATATTTTACTTTCGTTTTCTTGTGACGTAGTAAAACTTTTGTTTCTTTTTTTAAACAATTGAAAATTTGAGGTTATCTAAATTTTCGGAAGCTCGAGACACGCAGTGCTTTCAGCAAACTAATAAATTCAACTCTTTCGAAATTTCTACGCCTTGGCTTTTTTATAGTCGGCCAAAACATAAGAAATTTCGGCAATTTGACTGGTCAGATTTTATGACACCTGGCAACTTGATAAATTTTAATACCTTGAAAAATTGAAATTTATTAAGGCTTCTTTATTTTTACCAATTTTGACTGCAATTTTCATGTTTTTATTAATATGTTGATCTAAATCTGACCATTGAGCATTATTAAGCTTGCAATAAATAAACTTTAGCGTTTTCTCGACATTTTGATATATATTAAAGCCACTTTGGCACATTATTTGTATATCAAAATTGATAAAAATTAACACTTTGTACCTTAAAATTTATAACAATTCTATTCAAATTTTGTGCGAAAAACTCTAAAATGTTTATTCTTGCTATAGATATTATTACCCTATTATTTAACAAAATTTTCTTAACATATTAGTACCAAAATTGCTTAAAATACTCTTAAATTTACATTATAAACTAATTAAATCTATATTACATTCTACAGGTTTATATAAATTATGGTTTTAATTTCTGAATAATTCTTAAAACTAAAACATTCTTCATATATTTCGTACATTAATGTTTGTTCACGGTGTTTTTGTCTTAATTTTGCACTAATTTTTCCACTACACACACTTTTGTGTCTTATGAGTGATTGTTTTATTGGGACTAACGACGATATCTAACACTTTATTATTAGTTTTTTAAACGCATCCACACTCTTTTTATTCATTCAAAAATATATATTTCTTTGTATTCACACTTCTTCTAACTAGTTCAATGATTTTTACATAGTTTTTTAATTAACTGTAGTTTGTATAGAGAAAAATATGTCATATTTTTGAAGAATATACCAATTCTCAATTAATTTACTTAGTCAAGAATTTTTGAAGTTATTGTCTGTTTCTTAAGATTATATCTGTTTATATACACTACAAATTAAACAAAACATCTTATCCTATCCTTAAATCTAATTTTATATTACTCTAAACCAACTTTACTGGCATATTAACCATTAAAATAAATTATTTAACCCTTCTGTGTCTGATTTCATCTTTATTTATCTCTAATAAAACTGAGTTTGCGCACTCACGTATAAAAATTAATTTAGAATTATATTCTATTGAGAATTCAACTTGTAAATTCACAGAAGTCAAGACGACCATGTGTGCCATATATATATATATATATATATATATATATATATATATATATATATATATATATATATATATATATATATATATATATATATATATATATATATGGTACACATGGATATGGGAAATTTGAGCCACATTTACACAAGCCTAATTTAAACAAACGTCATACGTCTGGCCGGTGTTACTATATGGGGCAGAGATCTGAACAATTAAGGCTGCCACGATTAATCGGTTGGAGGCTCTCGAAATGTGGTTACACCGGCGAATGTTGAAAATACCTTGGACAGCTAGGCGAACCAACGAAATGGTACTCAATAGGGCCGACACAACTCGTTTACTATTAAACACTGTGAAGTGTACAAAAATTTCATATCTTGGACATATATTCAGAGGGGAGCGATATAGAATTCTTCAGCTAATCATGATGGGTAAAGTAGAGGGACGTAGAGGGGTAGGAAGGAGACAGGCTTCCTGGTTGAGGAATATTCGTGAATGGACAAGTATACGTAGCGCGGGGGAACTGTTCCAGCTGGCGCAGGACCGTGAAAGACTTGCCAATGTAATTGCCAACGTCAGGGGGACCGGATATGGCACTTGAAGAAGAAGAATTTAAACAAACACATTAAGTATTCGATCCTGTCAAATAACAATCAAAAATTGAATATCCTCTTAAACATAAAAGTAAATGTATACCTTATTTTGTTTTTTTGTGCGTTGTAAAATATAAAAAATATATAAAAAATAAAACACACTCGCATTCCATGTATCCTCAGTAGACGATGTAAAGATTAAATTTCATTAGTAATAGAGTAACAAAATGTCAAGGTGTGTACCGGTAAAATTAAATATTTTTAAAATTTAAATTCTGTTTTTAAAGTGTCTTGTTTGTTTTTTTAAAATTGTAGATATGTTTCTTAGGTGAATGTTTAAATTATATAAAAATATTTTGAAAATGCCTTAAATAAAGGGCGAAACGTCAATTGCTTTGCATTTTTGTTAAATATAGAACCTAAACCCAAGAAAACACAAAATAAAGACAAAATTATATAATCTATGGTTCAAGAATCAAGAAAATATAATATATATGTATATATATATATATATATATATATATATATATATATATATATATATCAAATATATCTACAGTCGTCTCATTCATAAAATATTAACCTCTAAAATTATTTAAAATAGGGTGTGGCGGATAATTATTTCATATTATTTTTTGTTACATTTTATGCACACTATATCTGTTGTATTTTCAGTAGAAATTAATTAAAAAGTTTCAATGGTAAAAAAACATGCAAAACGCAATTTGAGTAATAGCGCTGGTCACGTCACACGTATGATGTCACATCGTAGTAAACAAAGAAAAACTAAACGATAGTTTGTTTTTATTTGTTTACCGTTATAAAATAGCTTATAAATAGTGAGTAGTGCCATAATGCACATTAGGGATCATAAGCATTGCAGAAATTGTCTTTGTTTCTGTTGCAATAAATCCTAAAAGGTGAAAACAGTAGTTAGAACTAGTTCTAACTTCAACTAGGTGAATTATATACGGCACAGCTACAACGGATTTTATCCATAGACTGACAATATATTTTTTGATAAAGCCCAAAAGAATGGGCAAGACGTTAAATTTTAATTAGATTGTTTTAAAAACAAAAAACCACATACCCAAGAAATTTCAGAAAAATAAATATAGATGGTTTAAGAAAACAAAGATATTATATATATATATATATATATATATATATATATATATATATATATTGTCGTAATTAGCAATGCCCCTGGTGGTAAGGGCATGTAGCTAGCGATCTATTTTTGATCACCGTAGTAAATGTATGAATATTTCGTCCCGATACCGGTGGTGGACTCATCAGTGGGATCCACCGGTATCTTTCCCAGACATCCCTGTACTTTCCACAAACTTGGACCTCTATTTAAGTCCAGTTTTGCCGGAAAGCGGTGGTGAGATGTTATGTTCCACAACATGCCCCCCTAAGGCATTTGCTTTCCGGCTTAAACTGTCGAACAGTCCAAGCCGTTAGAAAGCACAGGCCTGAAAAGGAAGTGGAACGGACATCCTCGGTGATCTTCCAATGGTCAGGCCGGGCTTGATGAAAGCCCTCAGCGGTTTCTGACATTCTGTCCTATAGCCACATCTATGGTTTTACCACATCATTTGCGGTTTTGGACTCGTCATCTAACCGCTGTCCCTGCTTGGGCGCCATGTCGCAATTAGCAATGCCCCTGGTGGGAAGGGCATGTAGCTAGCGATCTATTTTTGACCACGGTAGTAAATGTATGGATGTTTCGTCTCGATACCGGTGGTGGACTCATCAGTGGGATCCACCGGTATCTTTCCCAGACATCCCTGTACTTTCCAAAAACTTGGACCTCTATTTAAGTCCAGTTTTACCGGAAAGCGGTGGTGAGATGTTATGTTCCACAACAATATATATATATATATATATATATATATATATATATATATATATATATATATATATATATATATATATATATATATATATATATAACACATAAAGTCTTGAACGATCATAACTCAGATGTTTCGAAAGCATATTTCAGATTTTTTCAGCAGGTTGATAGGCATAAAACAGATTATGTTGGTTTGCTTTTCAAAACATTTTTTCCCTCTATGAACTGTCTTCAATACTCTCCCGTATTTTGTTTTGCCTAATCATGTTAGAAGGAGGTTGCCCCTAATTTATATTTTTTTCAAAAGTGTCTTATGATCAATTTGATAGGAAATTAAATTAATAGGAATTTAGATTGATGTCGAATATGCTCTAAAGCCTGTGTCTGTAATCTAAGTCATACTTTTTAGACAAATTCCTTAATCCAACCCTATACATAAGGCAGTTTAACAGAATGTTCAAAACTAAAATTAGTTAAAACCTATTAAATAACAGATAATTAATTTTCTTTGAGCTATTTCTAAATTTATATGTTTACGACCCCAACACCAATAAAATTCCTGCGTTGGGTGAATTTTAATTTTCACGTCAACAATAAACTGGGCTGGTCGAAGCGTAATGAATTTTTAGATAAACATTGTTAATTTTAATTGAGTGTTTTCACCGGTCGACATTGACTTGATGGCACGTCATCGAGGATTGCGGATATTCACCGGATGTCCAGAGATTATTTGACACCGATAGGTGTAATATCACAGCGTGGAATTTGCGGGTTATGTGCCGTAATACATGTATACATATATAAATATAAAGGGTCTAATTAATATTTCGTGGAACTGTTTTTCCAAGATTATGTATTGATTTATAGACCAGGGCTTATCTGTTTTTAGGTGAATGTGAAATGGAACATGGAGATTTTTGCATGAGAGCCTCCAGAATAACCTGAGTAACGATGCGTACTTTCAAAAAGTTGGTCAAAATGTTTTTATTAATAAAACTATAAAATTAACGAATAAAACCCGTTTTTTTTTCAACTTTTCTTTCGTGTAACTTTGAAGGTATTCATTTTAGAGGAAAGTTGAAAAGGAAAAAAAGTTTCGTAATTAAATTTGCCATAAAATAGAGTTAGTCGGAAATCTCAAAATATATTTTCCTTATTGCAAAATAGCAATAATTAAAAAAAGGTAAAAAAAGCAGGTTTTTAATCAATTTTTTTCGACCATTTAAATTTCTCTGAGGACCTTCATATTAGAGCAAAGACAACTTTATGCCATGATAAAATAACACGCTGAAATTCGTTAGGATCGAATAGATAGTTTTTGTACAATAATTTTGCAATCCGATTTCGTTTACAATAATTGACCATTTTTTAAGTTTGTCTGAGTCGAAAATATCAAGTTAAGGTATTTAAATTTATTTTCGACATATAGTAAGGAACTCAAGTTTACCAACGCGTTTTTCAGAATCAAAATCGGATTATTTGGACGTGTTCAGGAATTGTTTAAAGACATTGTTGATATTTTTGCTTATAAACAAATAGATTATCTCGGCGGATTTTCATTGGATTTTTTTTTGCAATACATGGTTTAAAAGTACTTGGAAAGACGCTTCTTTTCGTGAAAAAAAAATTTCAAATCCGTCAATTGGTTTCCGAGATACAAACTGTCAAAGTTGAGAGCCTGTTACGGTGAATCTATAAACAATACAGACCTGATTCTTGAACCAAAAACTTTGTCTTGCCGAGCTCTTTTTTAATACAAATATTTAAATGTTTATGTTATCGGGAACTTTAATAAAAAATGAAAAGAATATTGCCTACGAGCGTGAAAAATGAAAAAAAAAAGAGGGGTGGGGAGCTTTCATTTTAAAATTGAATTCGAGGATTCAAAATACATACCTGAAAAAATTTTTCTATTTCTTAGCTTCTAATGGAGCGATTTCGATAATTTTTTTTAAACCGATGTACCGTGAATAATGGAACTCAAATATCACAATACCATGTGCCCATCATGCATTCATCTTGTTATAAACAAATGACGTTATCTATGCATCATACTTACAGCATACTGCATCTTATAGACTTTCCAAGCGATTCTTTGTTTATTAATATAATTAAGCATACTATAACGATATATATTTACTTTAATTATCAAAATTGTTTAATCAATCATTGTTGAAACAAATTGAAAAAAAAAATGGTTTTTAAATTATTTTATTTGTAAAATACAGATAAAAATAAAATAATTATTTTATATAAATCACATATGAAAACTAAATAGTTTTTAAGCTATAAGTAATACAATATTTCTACAAATATTTGTAGATATATTTTCGGAGATGAGAGCATGATGCTTTAAAATGTCACCGTTAACATGAAAGTAGTGGGGCGGGAGTAAAAAACATCTGCTCAAACTAGCTTTCTAAAAGTATAGAATAGGCATTAAAGAGAGTTAGTCTGTAGTTATTATGTGTCCCTGTTTGTGGAAAGATACTGGTTACAGTGTTACCAAAAATTGTATTTTATAAATGTGCACGACATGGTATGTATAATTAACATGCAAACAAGTTCAGTTTGAAAACAAGTTTTTCAATTTGAATTAATGTCGTTTTCACCATTATATTTACTTATCCATCAAATATTTTTCTTAATTTTTTCGTATAGGTGAATATTATGAAACAATTCATTTTTGACGAAAGGAATGGTAACTGAGAATTGCAAATAAAAAGTTCGCGTAGAATGTTGCCATATTTAAATGCCAATGGTCATTTTATTTATGCCAAACCTTTGGAAATATATATGCAGGATATGCACAATCTTCCAACCATAATGAACCCCACTGAATATGACAAATTCGTCAATCAGATTATTTTACTGTTAGAAGATCTGAGAAATTCTGGTGTGGCGTTTGAACAGACATGTGTATAGAGCAGTTTAAAATATAATATTTAGTGTTAAGAGTGCTTTATTGAACTTTTTGAACATAATTTATAAAGAATAACTATTTTATTTTTATCTGTATTTTACGAATAAAAAACTTAAAACCAAAATATTTTTCAAGTTTAAACAATGATTATTTAAACAATTTTGATAATTAAAGTAAATATATATATATATATATATATATATATATATATATATATATATATATATATATATATATATACATATATATATATATATATATATATATATATATATATATATATATATACATATATATTATAGTATGCTTAATTATATTAATACATAAAGATTCGCTTGGAAAGTTCAATACTATAGGGTGCAGTATGCTGTAATTATGATGCATAAATAACGCCATGTTTATAACAAAATGAATGCATGATGGGCACATGACATTCTAATATTTGAGTTCCATTATTCGCGGTACATCGGTTAAAAAAAATTATCAAAATCGCTTCATTAGAAGCTGAGAAAATGAAAAATTTTTTTTAGATATATATACTGAATCTTCGAATTCAATTTTAAAATGAAAGCTCTCCGTCCTTCTTTTTTTCATTTTGCACGCGCGTGGGCGATATTCTTTTAATTTTTTATTGAAGTTTCCGATAACATAAAGATTTAAATATTTGTGTCAAAAAAGAGCTCGGAAAGACAAAGTTTTTGGTTCAAGAATCAGGTCTGTATTGTTTATAGATTCACCGTAACAGGCTGCCAACTTTGATAGTTTGTATCTCGGAAACCAATTGACGGATTTGATTTTTTTTTTATCTCGAAAAGAAGCATCTTTCCAAATACTTTCAAACCATGTATCGCAAAAAAAAATCCAATGAAAATCCGCCGAGATAATCTATTTGTTTATAAGCAAACATATCAACAATGTCTTTAAACAATTCCTGAGGGCGTCCAAATCATCCGATTTTGATTCTGAAAAAAGCGTTGGAAACAAAACGAAATCGTATTGCAAAATTATTGTGCAAAAACTATCGATTCGATCCTAACAAATTTTAGCATGTTATTTTATCATGGCATAAAGTTTTCTTTGGTCTAATATGAAGATCCTCAGAGAAATTTAAATGGTCGAAAAAAATTGATTAAAAACCTGCTTTTTTACCTTTTTTTCAATTATTGCTATTTTGCAATAAGGGAAATATGTTTTGAGATTTCCGACTAACTCTATCTTATGGCAAATTTAATTACGAAATGTTTTTTCCTCTTCAGCTTTCCTCTAAAATGAATACCTTCAAAGTTACGCGAGAAAAAAGTTAAAAAAAAAGTTTTTTTTCGTTAATTTTATATTTTTGTTAAAAAAAATAATGTTGCTCAACTTTTTGAAAGTACACATATCAAAATTATCGTTATTCAGGTTATTCTGAAGGCTCTCATGAAAAAATATCCATGTTCCATTTCACATCCACGGAGCCCCGATATTTTACAGATAAGCCCTGATCTATTATTTTGGTTTAGGATAGGAATAGTTTAGTTACCGATCTAAAAAGACCGGTGTTTACTTTGAATTAAGAATTCTTCTTTTTTTTTCTTAAGAATTCTTACAGTGGAAAATAGTACTTTTTTAAGAAAATTACATGCTGTTATAATGAAACTAACATTTTTAAATTAAAATTACTTTTCCTAAGATTCAAATCATAGTATTTGTTTCCAACAATGGATATTTTGGTTATAAAAAATCAATTAAGTAATCTGTATCATTACCAATAATAATAATAATAATAATTCTTTTATAAAGAGTGTTTTTTATAGAGGTATAAAACTTTAAGTTGGCAACACTTTCTTAACTGGCGGCCATTTTGTCAGCTATCAAATGATTTATGTTTAGTTTAGTTTGGCATTTCAACACGAATAGATTGACGCCTGAACAACGCTTCCAAATTGTGCAAAT
Organism: Diaprepes abbreviatus; assembly: GCA_034092305.1. NCBI lineage: Eukaryota > Metazoa > Arthropoda > Insecta > Coleoptera > Curculionidae > Diaprepes > Diaprepes abbreviatus. The sequence continues at coordinate 14,812,594 of JASJET010000129.1, read as the reverse complement.
TTATTTTGAAAATCATCGTTCTGTTCGAAATACGTATCGCGCACTACGTCCATTTTACGGTCAACATAATCGTCCATCAGAGCAATTAATTCGATTAACTATGGAACGTTTTCGCACCACGTTTACTCTAAATGATAATACGCATCCACAGAGACGTCGTACAGTGCGTACAGAAGAAGTCATTGCTGCTGTAGAGCGTAGCGTAGAGGAAGACCCGAATCAGTCTATCCGCCATCGTGCACAGGAATTGTGTCTATTCACTTTATGGAAGATTTTGCGGAAAGATCTTGGTTTGCGTGCTTACAAAATCCAACTCGTGCAAGAATTGAAGCCACACGATCACCTAACAAGGCGTAGATTCGGTGAATGGGCCCAAAACAAGATTGCCGTTGATCCCGATTTTCATAAGCGAATTTTGTTTAGCGATGAAGCTCACTTTTGTTTGAATGGATACGTCAATAAACAAAACTGCCGTATTTGGAGTGATGATAATCCTCAAGTGTATGTTGAGACACCGTTACATCCAGGAAAACTGACTGTTTGGTGTGCTTTATGGGCTGGTGGAATCATTGGTCCGTACTTCTTTAAAAACGATGCTGGTCAGAACGCTACAGTCAATGGTGACCGCTATAGAGCCATGATTACTGACTTTTTCGTTCATCAATTGAACAACCATGATGTGCAGGAGCTGTGGTTTCAACAAGACGGCGCAACATGTCACACAGCTCGTGCCACAATTGATTTATTGAAGGAAATGTTTGGTAACAGCATAGTTTCACGTTTCGGACCCGTCAATTGGCCTCCAAGATCGTGCGACTTAACGCCGCTAGACTATTTTCTGTGGGGATATGTGAAGTCGTTAGTCTACGCCGATAAGCCCGAAAGGATTGATCACTTGGAGGACAACATCCGCCGCGTTATTGCCGATATACGGCCACAAATGTTGGAAAAAGTCATCGAAAATTGGACCTCCAGATTAGACTACGTCCGAGCCAGCCGTGGCGGTCATATGCCAGAAGTCATATTTAAATTATAATGCCAGAAGATTATCTTTCGAATAAAGTAAATTTCATGTCAATTTAAAAAATTCATCTTTGTTTTATTCCATTTAAAAGTTCTATACCTCCATAAAAAACACCCTTTACTAGCTGAGTATCTATACTAGTTGATAGAAGCTTTAAACGGCCTACGTGGACTACCAAAAAGCCTCCTCCACTTATTGTGTTTTAGAATACCTCATGTCATCTTTATGAACTAGGTTCTACACGTATATACTTTCCAACCACAACATCGAGCCTGACATAATCCCAATTCGAAGGAGAACATTACCTTACGTCTATAATAAATATTTACATAGGTTGAAAATCTTGAACAGGGTTTTTCTTGTGCCTATCTCTATTTTAACTTAAAATCTCTCCTAGAAACGTAAAGCACTTAAAAATACGACACACTGTATAATGACGTTCATATTTTATATATTATTTGTTATAATAACTGCTCTTCAGGTATTGATTTCCTCTTTGATGGGTAAATTTTATTTTTCCATTTATGCACATAAATTTTTCAGGTTTATTAATTATTTTTCATTTGTGTTGAGTTATAATTAAAGTTACCCATTAAAATATTTATTATTAATGTTAACAGTCGAACCTGAAATAGTAATACCCATTTTCCGGTGTCAATTAGTTACTTGACATCTTTCAAGCAATCTCTCTTAAACTGTAAATTTAAATAAACCGATGTAAAACCCGAGATTTTTGTCGTTTATTTTTATTTTGGGTCATTGTAAGAATGAAATAGTACTAGTTAAAATTAATCGGAAAAAACCTTAATAGATTTTGGTGACCGCATTGTGGTAGAGGATGCCAAACACGTGAGATTTAACAATGATTTTCTTCAAGCCTGCGTTTTCCATCCCTAGAATATTAAATGTTACCTGTAAGTTCTCAAATTTTTTTTTTTGGAATTTAAAATGCTCCAGTTGTAACATATTGTATTCATATTTTGCCCCTTCTGTAACAGTTCTAAACGACTTTTATATTTTACTTTTGTTTATTCTCTTTTCGTAACATTACTTTATACAATTTTTTTTTGAAATTTTGTTTTATGTTTAATCTCGCATTGTAATGGCCGGGTGATAATTAAATTAATCCAAAAAAGCCTGTGTATTTTATTCATCGAAATGTGGCAGACGATACTAAATACATAATGGAGTTTCCTCTCGATTTAGATATTATTTTCAAACTTGCATTTTTTTATCACCAGAGGGTTGGATGTGCCTTTAAGTTTCTTTTTTTGGAAATCAAAAGTTCTAGTTGTAACATAACTATCTTCTTCTTCTCAGGCGCGGATCCAAGGGGGGGGCGGTGGGGGCGATCGCCCCCCCCAAGAGCTTGGAGTTCAGGAAAATAGACCCGATTTTGCCTCTTATACTATAGTTTATTCAAGAACTAGGGAGAGTTTTTCATTTTTTACCTTTTTTTTTCTTCGCAAACTACCTGTGTTCTTAGTCCGGTGTCTTTGGCAAAATCTATTAGACACATATATTTTTCATAGGAATGGGTTAGAAATTTTATAATCAAAAATACTGGTCTATAGTAATGGACTATTTGGGACGGATAACAATATATATTTGGATGTGTGTAGTGTTAAAAAGGATTTTAATCCTTGTCATAGGCATCGGAAGGTGTCAAAAGGAGGTCTATTTTATCACTAAATATTTATGGCATAGAGTATTATTTCAGTAATAATATTATTTTATTTCTTATGATTTTTTAATAATTCACTTATTTTAGAAAATATAGATAATTTTGACGTATTTAACTCAAATCACAACTGTAGTTTTATTATTTTTAATTTTGTCATAGAAACCGTTTTAGGCACATTCAGACTAAAACGTAGCCTTTTTCTCTCAAAAAACTAAAAGTTATAATTTAAATACTTACAAAATACCCATTATCAAAAATACAAGAAATTAAACATATATAAAAAAAATAAATTCGTCAATATAATATAAAAAATTTTTTTGGGCTATCGGTCATTTTATTATTAATTAAAAACATTTTTGGGATATTTGAAGTTACATTTTATTTATTTCTTAAACCATCTGCAGAATTACAATTAAACACTAAAAAGGGATTCAAATGTCATTAATTTTTATATGTTACAGAAAATTTAAATAATAAATTGTGTTAACGCTGGTAAACATTACATATCTTATTCGTCATTAAAGTCAGTGAAGCTATCTTCGCTCAAATTAATTATAATTGATTCTTCTCTCACCGATCACGAGATCGAGTTTCCACATTTTCTTTTATTCTTTTATTATATGGATTTTTCGCAATTATCTGCAGTAACTTTATTCAAAAAAATCTTACAAAAGTCCAGTTAAATTATTTTGTAAGTTGTGTTATTTCCAGCAACTCTACCTTTTATTTGAGAGAGATATTTCCTTCACCAACGGAGATTTTCCGGACGATCTATAAGAACAGATTTCCTATCTGGTTTTTCCCAACAAAAATTAAGTTCTCTGAGTAATTTCCAGAGCTCAGTTCTTTTAATTTCAGGCAAATTCCGATTTTCATTAATTTTAGTTAGAATTTTGTCGATGGTTGAGATCTGCTTCTCATAATAAAATGTATGTACAACTCCTTTTATTACAGTTTACATCTCTTCTTCCAACGAGGTTTTTCGTCTGCCTGTGATCGAATATAGCTTGGAATTACTAACAATTCCAGTCTTTTTTTCTCCGTCAGTGTTCGGTACATGATAAATTTTCGAACTCCTGTATATTGGAACACATCTCAACAGAGCTTTTAACATTATTATCTAGATATTAAGGCATCATAAACATTCATCGTAATAAGTTTTTCGTTGAGGAAAAAATGCCCTTCATCTTTTGGGTATCTCACTAATCTCAAATAATATATGAAAACAAGCACAAACAAAATAAATCACTAAGGACACACTGTAAGGTGTACTTTGCTCACTGACAGAAATTAAATTGAATTATCAGTAATATTATTGTTGCAGTAAATTTATAAAAGCTTATAATATTGAAATATAATTAGATTTGCGGCAGTTCTCAGTTACCGGAGGCCCTGAAGCAGGTACGTTGGAGGTTTCTGTGACAGTTTTACTACTCTCTCTAGTTCTTGAATAGAGTATAGGAATGTGTATGCTTGCGATCGCCCCTCCCCTTCCCAAGGGCTTTGAGTTCAGGAACATAGAACCGATTCTGCCTTTTATATTAGGAATGTGTATGCTGCTGGCACCCCCCCCCCCCCGTTGACAACTTGTTTTTTTTTGCGATAGCACCCCCCCCCCAGGAGCTCTGAATTCAGGAAAATAGACCCAATTCGGCCTCTTATACGAGGAATGTGTATGTTTATCGCATCTTCCCACCCCCTGTCGGAAACTTGTTTTTTCTTGTGATTGTCCCCCCCCCTCTCCAAGAGCTTCAAATTAAAAAAAATAGCCCCGTCTCTGCCTTTTACACTAGAAATGGGAATGTTGCTGGTATCTCCCCCCCCCCCCCGGGGGACAACTTGCTTTCGTTTGCCATACTGTACTTTTGTGATATCACCGCCCCCCCCAAGGAGAGAGGCTGGATCCGCCCCTGCTTCTTCTTCTTCTACCTTCTATAATAGGTCCCTGACCTGTTCCTTCTTCGATTTTCCTCATTTATCTCGTGCGATCCTTACCAGTCTATCCTCTGTCATTCGGCTTATGTGTTTGTTCCATTGTATCTTACGCTGTAGGACCCACTCATTAATGCAGTCTGTGTTGCATGATTGCCTAATGTTATCGCTTCTTTCTCTGTCTAGTAGCGTTTTTCCTGTTATTCGTCGAAGTATTCTCATTTCTGTAGTCTCCAATAGTTGTTTCGTTTTTGTCGTCTCTGGCCGTGTTTCTGAGGTATATGTCATAATAGGTCTATTGTGGTTTTGTAGATCCGAACCTTTGTTTCTTGTTGTAAGTGTTTGTTTCGCCAGATCACGTCGTTGAGACAACCCGGCACTTTATTTGCTTTGGCCACCTGTCCTCTTACTTCATCTTCGATGTTGCCATAACTAGTTATGTCGATTCCTAGATATTTGAAACTCATTTCTTGTTGTATTATTTGACCGTCTAGTTCTAGTTTGCATCGGAGGGGTTCTTTTGAGGTTGTCATACATTTAGTTTTTTCGGCTAAGATAATCATATTATATTTTCTTCCCGTAAGATTAAAGGTATTTAACAATCTCTGGAGGTCGTCTTCATTTTCGGCACATATCACAGCGTCATCAGCGTAACAGAGAATTTTTATTTCTGTATCACCCATTTTATATCCTCTACCAAGTCGCACCTCCTTTATTATTTCGTCCATTACCATGTTAAACAACAAAGGACTAAGCTAGTCTCCCTGTCTAATACTGCTGTTGACTGGTATGGGTGTTGATAATTTACCGTTAGTGCGAATCTGAACTTTATTGTTTGCGTATATGTTTTCGATGGTCTGAATTATATTGATAGGAATATTTCTCTTATATAACAGGTGAATTACGTCATCTAGCTTTATGCGATCGAATGCTTTTGTTAGATCTATAAAGCATAAAAATGTTGGTTTATTGTATTCTATAGATTTTTTGATCTGTCGTAGAATAAATACTGCATCCACGCAAGACCTTCCTGATAACTATCTTCATCCGTCGTAATTTACTTCTTTCTGTAATAGTTCGAAATGACTTTTTATATTATAGTTTTGTTGACTCTTTTTCCATAACATTGCACCATTAAAATTTTAAAAAAATGTGGCAGAGGATACCAAACATATCACCTTTTACAATGGAGTTTCTTCTGAATTTAAATATATTATATTCATCCCCAGATGGTTCTATGTGACCTTTAAGCTTAAGCGTAAACACATTCTTCAACTTGACAAAGTTCAGAGAATGGCTTGTATGGGAATATTGAGTGCGATGAGGACTGCTTCCACCAGGGCTTTGGAAGTCCTGGTGAACCTGCCTCCTCTTCACTTATTCAGAACGAGGCCCTGAAGTCTGTTTATCGTCTCAGTTGCCTGGGACATCTTGGAATTGGAACAAGCGGCTACTCAGGTGTCTGGAGAAGCGTGGTGAAGAGGTGTCCATCACTCCCCATGACGCCGTTTTTAAAACCCAACCTCTCCCTGGAGATATTTCTGACGAGTAGAAATGATTGGGAGGGAGAACAAAATCTTCCGAAAAATGGATCCTAGTGGTATACTGATGGATCTCGACAAGATGAAAGAGCTGGAGCCGGAGTATTCGGTAGGAGTACAGGAGTCAGAGAGTACTACCCTCTCGGACAATGTGCTACAATTTTCACAGCGGAAATGTATGCTATTCTGCAGTGTTCCCATCTCTGTGAAAGGGACATAGACAGGAATAGAGTAATAAATATTTGCTCAGACAGTAAAGCTGCGATATTGGCACTGAAGTTCAGCGTCGTGACCTCGCCACCTGTGTCTGAGTGCAAGGAGGTACTAAATGGTATGACACGGAAAGGCTACACAATGAGACTCGTATGGGTCTCGGGTCACTCGGGTATACGCGGGAATGAGGAAGTAGACCGTCTGGCAAAGTTGGGTTCGACGACTGAACCGTATGGACCTCAACCAATATTACCTGTCAAAATTGCTATCGACAAAGGGAATTAAAATCGTTGCTGGAAAGCAAATTTATTGAATCGTGGAAGGGAGCTCCTGGAATGAGGTGTGCTAAGGAACATATAACTGGACCTAGTGCACGGCGTACTAAGAAGCTTCTCTCCTTGGGAAGGAAAGAGCTGCGAATTGTGGTGGGATTGTTGACAGGACATTATCACCTCAGGAACCATCTTCATAGAATCGGTGTCAAAGGCGACCCGACATGCAGATGGTGTTTGGAGGAGGATGAAACTGTTGACCATGTTCTTAGAGAGTGCCCAGCACTCAACGGACTGAGACAGAGATATTTCGGAGATACAGTTTTGTTATCGGAAGCAGTTAGGCAAGTTCAACTAATGAGGCTGCTTGGATTCGCAAAGGCGATCAGCCTCGAGTAATCTGCAGATATGGTAGGATGTAAAGGGCCCAATGGAGGGCCTTTTTCAATCATTCATTCATTCATTCAAGTTTTAAAATTTTTCTTTTCTTGGAATTCAAAAAGCTCTAATTGTAACATATTATAATTTTCCCCCTTCTGTAATCGTTTTAAACAATTTTTTATATTATGTTTTGTTCATTCTGTTTCTATAACATAGTACTTTCAACAAATTTTTTTAGAAAAACTGCTATACTGTTAATGTCGCGTCATAATATTGAATAATTTTAAGGCTGATTAGATAAAACCACAGTGTTTCAAGGAAACGTCACAAGTGTAGGTGGAAACTTGTCCATCCTTGAAAATTGCAGAAAGATTTTTTTTTTCGTTTCAACGTAGACATTTGGATTTAGAAAATGATCCGAGGTTCGGTAAGCCGACTAAGATAATGGGCAAATACGCTGAAGCTGTAAAAAACTACTGGTAAGAGACAGACTGATATAAAATCAGATAAAAAAAAACACTCAAGTTGAATGCACCAAATTTTTACCGCATAATTCAGGAATATCTGCAAATACACAAATTTTGGGTACCACCTTTCATAACTGACGTTGTTAAGAAGAATAAAGTGGTGAATAGAAGTGCTAAAAAAAATAGTTAAAAATAATCGAATGATTCAATCGCTACGTTCGATAAAAGTAAAGTATGGGTGTTTCAAGATGAGTTAAATAATCACGATCGGTGAAGAAAAGGATGATGGCTGTTTTTTCACGAAGAGATATACTTTGGCGACTATTACCCTTAATAAGTAGAAGACTGTCTCAGCTTCCTTAAATACAAAAGACGCCCTAAAAAATTAATGCCTTTACTTGCCAGACAGTACTTTGTTTCTTCATCAAGATAATGCGTTAGCATATCGAGTAAAGAAAACTATGAATTATTTAATGAAAACAAAAATCAAATTATTGATTTATCCGCCCTCCCCTCCCTTTGGTCCAGATTTGGCACCAGGTGACTTTATACTTTTCCGTTATCAAGAGCAACTCAAGGGTCGTTCTCCAACCGTCATAGAGCTAATTCTGACAAGATATTTTTAATAGCTTTTTCCGATATATGCAAGACTGCCTCGCAGATAATGATAATTACTTTAAGAAAAAATCAATGAACTGTAAGTAAGATAAACTTTATATAGTCACCTACTTATCCAAAGACATATTTGCATCAGTAAAAATTGCCTCATTATGTATAATTATGTTCACTACTACAGAAATAGATCTTTAGAAATTATGTTAAGTTATCAGTAGACGTAAATAATTAACAATTAAAGAGAATTTTCCTGTATCAATTAGCGTCAACTTGACGTCCCTTTCTAAATTATTTCATTGAATTATCTCGTTTTAAATGTAGACAGAGATAGACCAATTTAAAATTATTTCCTTTCAACAATTACTGCTATATTGAAGCGCAACTTTTCATCGTAGTACAAAAGTTCTTGCGAATTATAGAGAATGAAAAGTTATATAGGAATTCTTTATCGAGCACGTCGTTGTTCACAATTGTTTTCTTTAACTTATATAACTATTTTCAAGAAATAGTAGTAATAGAAAAATATCGTGTTGTTTCAGAAAAATTTCTAAAAATGTGCAGTTCTTGCAGTACATTGCTTCTTTAATAAAGATAAAGTAACAGTTTTTTCTTGAAATTACTGGCCAGCAGGAATTCGTGAAGTAATCGTTTTTCAACTTTTCAGGTAATATTGATTGATTAAATTATATAACAGGCTAGGGTTTAGCCGTCCTTATTTTGAAGATGATGTGTGGGATTCTTTCGTCTTCTTCATCACATACACTGTTAAAAATAACTTTAAATTTAATGTCCATTCTAGATTAAATTTAATGATTTCATACCAAAAATCGCGAATAATTTAAATTTACTTTGAATTTAAAGCAATTCATTGAAATATTAGTTCGTTGTACATTAAACTTGATTAAATGGTATCCTAAATTTCAATAAAATAACTGAAAAGACATTTTAACGTCCTTACATTAAAATTAATTCACATATACCCTAATACTAAAGGAAGTTACATTATTATTCAATATACATTGCATGACATTCCGAGAGATGGCGCAACTTGTATTGAACTTTTTATTTAGTATGATATAAGTTGCTTAAACTACTCAATTTTCTTGTGATGGGTTGTTCATGTCTGCCATATACTGACGGGAACCAATGAGTTCAAAACCGGTCTAGATGGCGGATACTACTTATGGTAAAAATGTGTACCTTTTCCTGATGATTTCACAATTTTTTGAATTCGTAGTAATGTTGATGCATTAAATATGTGATAATACATTTTAAATTCAATGAACACTGGCTGTTTATTTAATGTACATAGTAGTTATCTTAAAAGTAATAATCAATCTTTAAAGTTAATGTATGATTACATTAAATTTATTGGAATAAATTAATTTATTGTAATTATTTGATGACATTCAATCTTTATTGGTGCCTAAGAATGGTTTGGCCCATGTAATTATGTTACTTTCTTAAATATTTTAAAGTCTACCGCAAATAAGACACCATTAGAATCTTTAGCACTATTAGGTAAATCATTAATAAACATTAAAAATAACAGTGGGCCAAGGTTGCTACCCTGCGATACACCAGATGTTGCTATAAATGCCTGACAAAATGACCCTCCCACGTTTACCATGTGCAGCCTACACGAAAGTTAACTTTTCATAAAAAAAAATAACAAACTCAACAAGCTAGCAACACCCGATGATCCACCTTATCAAATGCCTTTGCACAATCAATATACAATTTATCCAATTGCTTCTCGCCATCAATAGCCTTCGAGGCATTATTTGTAAATACACATAAATTTATTACTGTGGACTTTCCACTTATAAATCCATGTTGTTGTTCTACTATTTTATGAGTGATGTTGGTTACAATGTCATATGAAAAGATAATCTCAAATATCTTAGCAAGTGAATTAAGTATATTAATTTTCAACATTTGTTTGTTTACCATTTTTAAATATGTTTGAAATAATTGCTGTCCTTAGTTTATTGGAAAAAATATTTGTTTTTAGGGCAACTTGAAAAATATGAGCGATAGAAGCTGCTAAAAAGTAGTAGCAACCTTTATAGGTATATGAGGGAATATTATCCTCTCCTGTACTTTTTTTAGGTTTCACTTTTTTCATACTTTTCTTTACAGTCTCCTCTGATATTAAAGAAAATTCCAAATTTCCCCAGCTATTAATATCTAAAGGGTTGCCGTTGGACACTGATGACAACTCAGACGCTGAACTGAAATACTGCGCAAAAGCATTGGCAATATGTTCATGATCTTCCAATGATACTCCATTATAAGACATAACTCTTGGCATACCATACCTTTTACTTTTAGAGCCAACATACATCCAAAAACTGCTAGGATCAAAATTTACATTATTCTCTATATTTCTTAAATACAAAGAGGACTCATTATCAATCTGTTTTTTTTTTTAATATTATACCTTAAGTTACGATATTCTTCATATTGAAAAACATTAACTTTGCCACATTGTATATGTTTATGGATCCTATTCTTTAATTTTATTTTACGTACTAAATCATTTGAAAACCAAAGACAGTATTTACAATAATTTACTTCACTATTACCAACAGATTTAGCTTTTTTTGGACTTGTGTCAAATAATTTGTCATAAAATACGGCAACCCATTCATTTGGATCTATAAATTTTTTATTTCAGACCAATTTGTTTCTCGCATTAGTTAGTAAAGCTTTAAAAAGTCACCTTTAGCATAATCATATACAAAAGATGATTTGATTGATTATTTATTTGCACAGACATAGACAATGATGGATGATATAAATTTTCCACAATTAAGGGAGAATCGCACCTTCCGAATGATACAATTTCAGTATTAGACAAAACATGATCTAGTTTTCTTTGCATATGGTTAAGAACTGTTTTATACTGAGTTAAATTATTAATTTCACGGAACTGACTTAGTAGCACAGATTTATAACAGTCGTTTTCCGTATATTCAGGTACATTAAAATCACTTATTATTATAATCTTAACACTAGTTGATAAAATATTGGACAAACAATCATAAAATTTTTTATACGTATCTATATTCTGATTTGGTGGAATATACACACAGCATACATATAAAAGCACTTTCCTAAATTTCTTCTTCTTCTTCTTCTAGGTAGAACCAAGTTCTGTTATCTACACAATGCCTCATCGATCCTCGTTTGAGGTCGAAATCCAGCTGTCTCTCCATCTTTTGGGGGGCCGTCCGGGCGGCCGTTTGGTATTTGGTTTCTCTCTCATCACGGTTTTTGCTAGTCTGTCATCGTCCATTCGTTCCACGTGATCTCTCCACTGCCTACGACGGTTTCGAACCCACTTCACAACATCCCTCACTCCGCTGTCCTCACGTATTTTTGCGTTTCTTATTCTATCTCTTGAATTTGTTCCCGTGATCATTCTCAGCGTTTTCATTTCTGAGGTTCTCATAATTTGTTTTATCTTTGTTGTTTCATTTCTTGTTTCTGCGCCGTAGGTCAGGGTCGGTCTTACACAGACCTTGTAAATTCTTGTTTTGTTCTCAACCGTCATATGTTTATTGTTCCAGATTATGTCTCTTAGTTGGCCTGATATCATAGCCGCTTTGTTGGCTTGTGTCGTACTTCTTCCGTTGCTGTCCTGTTACTTGTTATATGTGCTCCCAGGTATTTAAACTTCCCAACCTGTTCGATATGTTTGTCATCAACCATTAGTTTGCATCTTACCGGTTCTTTTGCTATTACCATTGCTTTGGTTTTCTCCACAGATATCTTCATATTATACTGTTTGGCTGTTCGATTGAGATGGAAAAGCATTTTTTGTAAGTTGTCCTCGCTATCACCTGAACGGTGTTGTGTCTCATTGGGTACCCAATATTTGTGCTTTTTACCTCATCAATGATTTCGTCTATGATTACATTGAAAAGTGTTGGACTTAGGCTATCACCCTGTGTTATTTCTATGGATAGTGGGATTTCCTCTGTTAGAGTGTTATTTGTTTTAATTACCATGGTGTTTTTGGAATTCAGTTCGTATATTGTGCGTATGATTGCTTCGTCTACTTGTTTTCTTCCTAAATTTAACTCTATCACAGTTAGTCCCAATAACCTCAAATTGCTAAAACACCACCACTTCTCTTGCTATTATTACCTCTATCCATTTTATTTATAATACAAATTCTAAAATAAATTCAATATATTTTTACTTCTTTACTTGATAAGTTTCCTTATTTAGGTTAAAAATGTGTGCCAGCTTTAGGATATTTTTAGGTGAAATATTAATGACGCATTTATCATCAAGCAATATTTGTTTATTCGACGGAAATAAGTATATTTGAATTTATTGTTTATAACTGTTAATTATTTGAAGGTGATTCGTCTTTCTTACTTTTCAATGTCAGTTTTAAAAATGAAATATACATTCATTATCTTCGTCCCCGCAAACCTTTTAATATAAATTTCGATTAAAATCGGACACAAGAAACGTTTCACCACTTTATTTTCAATTAGCTGTAGATAATTAAGAATTCTCAATAAAAGAAATTATTGTTTACATCAACGAATCCTACGCATTTTGTCGGAAATAAATATTGCACTCTTACTTAATAAAATATGAAATTGATCACTAGGAAAGGTTCCTCTAGTTTACAACTAATAAAATATTTATGGAATAATTGATTAAAGCATTAAGAAATAATGATTTTATTTGTATTTACGTTCAGATTACAAGTACGAAGTTACATGTACGAGGTGTGTTCCAAAACCATTCGACCAGCATTTATTACTTCGCCCTGGAATTATTTTTCGTCATTCGGCAGGTGGCATCCTTCAAAGTTATTCCTATTCGACGAATGATGCTGCCATCGGTATTTCCACCTGGTGAAGCAGTTTCCGTAGTCAAGTTTTGAAGTGGCCTTGAATGCCCACCGATACCCTTTGAGAGAAATTTCAGTTTCGCAAATAGCGAAAAGTCGCAGAGATATATGATGTTGTGTTTTGCCAAAAACGATTGACCAAAGTTTGCTGAATACGCTGGCGCATTGTTGTGTTGAAGAAGCGAATTGCCACTCTGCGAAAAAAGGCGGCCATTTTGTTGTTTTCTTCTCACTGCATCAGGCGATCTTTTCAAAACTTCAAGATAAAATTCCCTATTGATTACCTGACCTCTTAGGGTATATTCATGATGCATAATCCATTCAAAATCGGAGAAAACAATTAACAAGGAGTTAACATTGCTCAGACTTTGACGTGCTTTTTCCAGTCATGGCCCGAATGGGAGCTTTCATTAAGAAAACTCTTCTTTTGGTTCAAGGTCATAACCATGACCATAACCATTCATTACAGGTAAGCACATTTTCATTATTAGTGACTATTTCTAGGTTGTCCTGACCGAATTCAAAGCGAAACATTTTCTACTTTGACATGAGCAATTTTGGAATGAAATTCGCACACTGGCGATTCATTCCGAAATTCTTCGTTAAAATTTTTGAAACACGAGATTTTGGAACGCCACGTTCGACATTTTCCGGTGTTATTGTGCTTGAAGGTTGACCACAATGTGAATCACTATTAATAGAGGTATAGCCGCTTGTTTTCACACATAAAAACCGCTTGTTTTCACGCATAAAAACCGTTTAAGTTTTTCGCATAAAAACCAATTTATCTCGAAAACCGTCAGCTTTATCGAAATAAATTAAGAGTGCTTTTTTTTCAAGAGGAATGACCAAAGTATTTAAAAAATCAGTTTTCAACTATGGAAAATGACATCTGTCAAAAATTAGGCCCAACAAATGTGGCTGCAAGTCCGTCCTGACTTCTCTGATGATCTAAAACATCTACTGTAGTATGGTTTAATGAGTTTTTATGGCCTCTATAAAATATTAAAATTTCATTAAATTATACAAGTCGGTTCAAAAGTTAGAGCCGATAAAGTTAATCGCTGGGTACCCCTTTAGGGCCCTGTATCTCTGTTAAGGGGCACTTTAGGACTTTTTGGTCCGAAGCCAGAACGGAAACCGGCCTGCTCCCTATATTAATAGTGTTCCAGTTTTTTCTCAAGTCTGTTAGTAATTATTTATGGTAAACAACTTATACGAGATTGGTCCTCAAAGTATCGAGCCTGCATTCATATCTCCGCGTCAAAACTTCCGAGTGACCTCTGTGAGGCATGGGCGTCACCAGTAAGTCTTCACGAACTCGTTGGTGTGCGCAGTTACCGACTGGACGTGTTCGTTTGTGAACGGTGTGCGTTTGTTTACAGTGTCTTTTTTTTATTCGTGGCATTTTATTATTGTAAAAAAATGATTTGCATCAAGTTTTGCTTTAATCTTGGAAAAACTTGCTCGGAAACAATTAATATGATGAATAAGGCATTTAGAGAAACAAAGCGACAGTCTTCACAGTGGAAGCATTCTGAATCGCCAAGACCAAAAAAAGCACGTCAAAGTCGGAGCAAAGTGAAGACAATGTTGACTGTTTTCTTTGATTATGAAGGTGCTATGCACCACGAATATGCTCCGAGAGGTCACACGATCACTAAAGAATACTACGTTAAAGTATTAAAAAGATTGCTTGACCCAGTACAGAAGAAAATGGCCACAGTTTTGAACAAGCGGTGATTGGCTGTTTCACCACGACAATGCGCCAGCGCATTCATCGAACCTTGTGCAGACATATTTAACAAAGCACCAAGTCGTACAGCTTCGTCAGCTTCCGCACAGTCCCGACGTAGCTCCCTACGACTTTTAGCTCTCAGATTAAAAATGCCGCTCAAAGGAGACCGGTTCGATGACAAAGAGACGGTTGAAACTTCCAGGACTACTTCAGGAAGTGGAAACACAGCTGGGAACGCGTTATTCAATTAAATGGGGACTACTTTGAAGGATGTGACTTACCGGATGATAAAGAATAACACCAATGCGGAGATATGAAGGTAGGTTCGATATTTTTGGGACAAACCTCGTATAAATGTAATAACAGGCTTATAGGTTTATAATTTTTAATATCTGATTGGTTTCCTTTTTTAACCGACTTCTAAAAGAAGGAGGTTCTCAATTCGTCGACTATGTATTTTTTTATGAATGTACACCGATTACTCCGGAACGGCTGCACCGATTTAAATGAAATTTTTTACGTTATATTCAGAAAGTTGCTGCGGTGGTCCCATATTTTTTTGGGCGAAATTGGTGCAGTAAAATCCAAGATAGCGCTGACAATGTGGAGGCCAAAAAAATTAATTTGGTCCGATTTTCTCCAAAATTGGTATGGGGGAATTTTTGGGGTCGTACACAACGAATCTGAAATAATTTTTAAAAAATTCAAATATGGCAGACAAAAAAAATTTAATTTTGTCCGATTTTCTCCAAAATTGATATGGGGAAGTTTCTGAGGTCGCACATCACGAATCCAAAATATTTTTAAAAAATTCAGTGTGGGCGGATCCAATATAGCGGCCAAAAAAGTCAATTTTGTCAGATTTTTTCAAAATTTGTACAGGAGAGTTTTCGGGGTCGCACATAACGAATCAAAAATTAATTTTGGCCGATTTTTTTCAAAGTTGATATGGGGACGTTTTTGGGATCGCACATTACGAATTTGAAATTATTTTTAAAAAAATTAAATATGGCGTATCCAATATGGAGAATAATAAATCCAAAATAGCATATTAAAGATTCTAAATCTCTCGATTTTATCTAAAATCAGTATTGGGGGATTTTTGTTAGTGTTAATTACGATTTTAAAATATTTTTTGTAAAACAATCTAATGAATTCAATATGGCGTTCTAAAAATTTTACATTTTTCGGTTTTCTCCAAAACTGATATAAGGGGTTTTTGAGGGTGTAAATTATGAATTTTAAAGTATTTTTTCAGGATTCAATATGGCGAATCCAATATAGCGGACTAAAAATTTTACATTTTTCGATTTTGTTTGAAGGTGGGACTGGGATTTCAGATTTAATACGACGGTCTAGAAATTTTAGATTTCCGGATTTCATCCAAAATTGGTACCCGGGGACTTTGAAGGGTTTAGATTTAGACTAGATTAAGACGTTAAATTTTTTTTTTTTGAAATTCAATATGGCTGATCCAATATGGTGGGTTGAAACTTTTACCTTATTGGCGTTTTTTCATATTTGGTATTAGGGGGTTTTCGGGGTCGTGTATTATGAATATGAAGTTAATTTTTTACCTATTAGGTTGATAAGATACGGTATGAGGGACTAAAAATTTTACATTTTTTAATTTTGTTTAAAATTGATATTGTGGGGTTCTTGGGGCGTATCCAAACTCAATATGTAGTATAACAAATATATCTGGCTAAGAAATCTACGTTTCAAGTTCTTTAAATATCGGTATTGGAAGGTTTTGGGGCCTATAATACCAATCTAAAATTAATTTGAAATTTAAAATAGAGGATTTACAATGACAGACTAAATATTTTTTTGACACAATTTCACTGGTATTTGGAAAAAAAGATTCAAAGAATATTTAGTTGTTCATTTTAGGGTGATTTACAACTTTGGATAAAACATGTACTTTTTTGCCACCTTGGAATTATTGCGAGGTACACTAATCTCGACTAGTACTTAGTTCAAATAATTTATGATTATCATAATGAATTCAAAACTAAAAATCGAAAATAAAATTTTTATAAAAAAAACTGAACCGACTTCTAAAAGTGCGCTAAAAAGTGAAAAATAACTAAAAATTTTTATATGAAATTAAAATTTGGAAGTTGGCGCGAAATTATTTCTAAATGAAATAAATAAAAACTAATATATACAAATTATGGTAAGAAAGCAATTACAAATAAAGTATTTTTAATCTGTTCATGCGAATCACATTTTGTCAGGTATTCCCAACTTCAAAAATTTCAATTTTATATAAAAATTTATAGTTATGTTTCACTCTTTAGCGCACTTTTAGAAATCGGTTCAATTTTTTTTATAGAAAAATATTATTATAGATAAGTATCATTAGTACATTATTTCAGATTTACAGAATTATGCTATGGAGAAGACATTTTCCCAAAAAGAACTTCGCCACCTAGTTTAATGACGTTCTTTATTTTTTTTAATGCATTTTTTGTTCCATCTTTTGCAATTTCAAGTGTTTTCTCGAATCCTTAATTGTAAGTCCACTTTCTATGGTTGTTTTCTTGTGATCCTCTGTGAAATTCTTCTACCACACTTATTTCTTCTCGTCTATGTGATGTTATTTCACCTCTGTGCTTTTCAAGATTTGTTTTTTTTTAAAAGAGTAGCAAAATTTGACTTGGACACAACATTTTTTAATTTGATGATCAGATATATCTTGTTATGAAGGAAAATATAAGTCCATTATTATAAAATTGTAATTCAATCACCTCTATAATTATAAAATCTTAATTCAATTTTCTTAATGTTTAATATTCTGCGATAGTAGTGGGTGGCATGTGTTGCGCGTTGTAAAATTCGCTAACGCGAGAAAACGATATTTTAAGCACCACAGAGGTCGTTTGAAAAATTTATTGTTGCAATTTGTTACAATTTATCGACAAAGCGGGATTAATTTGCTGTTTAGATAAAATATTCTCTAAAGATTTAGCAGAAATTTGTATACAGAAAATGCAGAGAGAAGGATACTCAAATAATAAGAATAATTATAATTAGTGTATAAAGTGGAAATTCTCCGCAAAACTCCAAACTTTTTAATTAGACAAAGCGGAGTTCCGTAATTTACAATTACAATTTTTCATGTAATTAAAACGGCGAATTAACCGGTACACTTTGGACACTTATTAAACATTGAAAATCCAAACTCTGGCTCTATGAAACTTAAAAATACATAACATTCGACTTAGCACAGTTCCATCAATATTTCATATTTTTACATTTTTGAGATTCTTATATAAATGTAAATAAAGGGTGTTTTTTATAGAGGTATAAAACTTTAAGTTGGCAACACTTTTTTAACTGGCGGCCATTTTGTCAGCTGTCAAGTGATTTATGTTTAGTTTGGTTTGGCATTTCAACATGAATAGACTCACGCCTGAACAACGCTTCCAAATTGTGCAAATTTATTTTGAAAATCATGGTTCTGTTTGAAATTCGTATCGCGCACTACGTCCATTTTACGGTCAACATAATCGTCCATCAGAGGAATTAATTCGATTAACTATGGAACGTTTTCGCACCAAGTTTACTCTAAATGATAAATCGCATCCACAGAGACTTCGTACAGTGCGTAGACAAGAAGTCATTGCTGCTGTAGAGCGTAGCGTAGAGGAAGACCCGAATCAGTCTATCCGCCATCGTGCACAGGAATTGGATATGTGTCCATTCACTTTATGGAAGATTTTGCGGAAAGATCTTGGTTTGCGTGCTTACAAAATCCAACTCGTGCAAGAATTGAAGCCACACGATCACCTAGCAAGGCGTAGATTCGGTGAATGCGCCCAAAACAAGATTGCCGTTGATCCCGATTTTCATAAGCGAATTTTGTTTAGCGATGAAGCTAACTTTTGTTTGAATGGATACGTCAATAAACAAAACTGCCGTATTTGGAGTGATGATAATCCTCAAGTGTATGTTGAGACACCGTTACATCCAAAAAAACTGACTGTTTGGTGTGCTTTATGGGCTGGTAGAATCATTGGTCCGTACTTCTTTAAAAACGATGCTGGTCAGAACGTTACAGTCAATGGTGACCGCTATAGAGCCATGATTACTGACTTTTTCGTTCATCAATTGAACAACCATAATGTGCAGGAGCTGTGGTTTCAACAAGACGGCGCAACATGTCACACAGCTCGTGCCACAATTGATTTATTGAAGGAAACGTTTGGTAACCGCATAGTTTCACGTTTCGGACCCGTGAATTGGCCTCCAAAATCGTGCGACTTAACGCCGCTAGACTATTTTCTGTGGGGATATGTGAAGTCGCTAGTCTATGCCGATAAGCCCGAAACGATTGATCTCTTGAAGGACAACATTCGCCGCGTTATTGCCGATATACGGCCACAAATGTTGGAAAAGTAATCGAAAATTGGACCTCCAGATTAGACTACGTCCGAACCAGCCGTGGCGGTCATATGCCAGAAGTCATATTTAAATTATAATGCCAGAAGGTTATCTTTCGAATAAAGTAAATTTCATGTCAATTTATAAAATTCATCTTTGTTTTATTCCATTTAAAAGTTCTATACCTCTATAAAAAACACCCCTTATAAGAACATTCTCGATCATCGTTTTATTGAGATACACAAAAAATGTATATACCATTCATTCTTAAGCTTCCAGCATACGTTCACATTTTTTATATTTTATATATTCTCTAAATAGCCAAGGGCGGA
This sequence comes from Diaprepes abbreviatus, assembly GCA_034092305.1. NCBI lineage: Eukaryota > Metazoa > Arthropoda > Insecta > Coleoptera > Curculionidae > Diaprepes > Diaprepes abbreviatus. The sequence goes on along the minus strand of JASJET010000129.1, from coordinate 14,793,127 downwards.
TCCATCATTTTTTTAAGAGGGGCCATACAAATATTTCAAGGACCTGGAATGTCGGTGTGTATGTTAAAAGTTAAAGTACGTAAAATTTTAAAATAAAAATAAAGACTGTTCGGCTGTGTCGACATGGATTGTTAGTGAAAATTAACCTGGTGTTAAAAAGTGCGAAGAAAGACAATAGAAAAGCTCTGGGTCTAGAAAATGACAACAGCGTTGTTTCATCCTAATTGGGACTCATTAGGCCTTTCCATCCGGCAGAGGCGGATTTAGGTTAGACTATGCTTTAGGTCAATTTTCAGGGCTATGACGATGACGTGGTCGTGATCGCAAGAGACAAATTCGAAAATAACCTCTGTGACATAGTTCAAAGAAGACTTGAATACACTAGAGAATGGTGCCAGATGATGGAATTTTACATCAACCTCACCAAGGAAAAGAAACCTCAATATGAAAACCATCAAAATGGATGGGAATGTTGTTGAGTGGAAGTCAGAGGTTAAATATCTGGGACTGATCCTAGGTACGAGAGAAGCGATAGTCGCTACACAGGTGTTTGTTCAGAACTGTTACGATCAGAGAAAAAATGTGTGCCTATGCTTCATAGATTACGAAAAAGCATTCGATCGTGTACAACATCATAAACTAATCCTGCTTCTTAGAAAACTCGACATAGATCAGAAAGACATCCGATGCATTGAAGGCTTATACTGGGGTCAAACCGCGCAGATAATAATGTATCCAACCCGATACAAATCCGAAGAGGAGTGCGACAAGGGTGTGTGCTGTCCCCTCTCCTGTTTAACCTTTATTCGGAAACAATTTTCCAGGAGGCTTTGGGAGATATTGAAATGGGAATTAAAGTTAACGAAATATGGATTAATAACATCCGTTATGCGGATGACGCAGTTCGAATCGCCAACAATATAAACGACCTCCAAAAACTCATCAACATAATAGGAGAGCGCAGTAAATCAATGAGCTTGAATATCAATACAAGGAAAACAAAATTCATGATTATCTCAAGGAATCCCAATTTATTCCAAAACGCCAACATAAGATTCAACGCAGTACCCATAGAAAAAGTAATCAAATTTAAATATCTGGGCACATGGATATTCGAGGAATGGACTTCTCACAATAAAGTAAATGTCGCATTGAACAGGCGCGACAGGCTTTTGTAAAACTCAGGCGAGTGCTTACGTGTTCGGATTTTGACTAGAAATTACGACTGAGGTTCATAAAAGGTTACGTATGGTCAATACTTCTTTATGGTGTGGAGGCTTTCGAGATGTGGATATACAGAAGAATCCTTAAGATATCATGGACAGCGAGAATGGCCAATGAAGAAGTTCTCTCACGTATTGGGAAAGAACGTGAACTTTTCAATATATTCAAGAAACGAAAGACCGCCTATCTTGGGCACATCATGCAAAATGAGAGATACCAATTCCTACAGTTAATGATTGAAGGCAAGATCGAGGACAAAAGAGGAATTGGAACACTGATACACACCGCGAGAAGTAGGGAAGAAATGGAAACTGTAATCGCAAACATCCATTAGTGGATATGCATTTGAAGAAGAAGATCCTAGATAACAAACTCCTCTGGAATAAGCATGAAAAAGAAGTAATCAACAAGGCTGCAAAAGCCTTGGTGGTTTGTAGAAACTTTGTGGGAAAAAAATGGGTCACAAACCCAAAAATTCTGCAGTGGATGTACACTGCAATTGTGAGATCAATCATCACATATATGGCAGTGATCTGGAGCAAATGAACCAGTCTAGGTAATACGAGAGCTAACCTTTCAGGTGTGCAGGTATAATCGAGGCAATGAAAACCTGCCCAAAGGCCGCCATGGAAGTAATCGTACACCTCACACCTCTACATATATTTCTAAAGAACATGGCGAAGAGGACGACTAATAGGATGATGAGAGATGAGATCATAAAACGAAGACCTAATCTCTTATCTAGAAATCAACAAATCTGGGACATGTCCCAAGATGAAATGGAAAAGAAATTCTACTTTGTAAAAAACTTCAGCGCGAAGTTGAGTCGCAGGAGCGAATGAAACAGAAACACCATTGAAAAACTCAGCAATAAATCTATTATATGATATAAAGATGGTTCCAAAACAACGAAGGGAACTGTAGTAGGAGTGTAGAGATCCGGCATCAGAGACTACTAAAGCTTGGGTAAGTCACCAATCATTTTCAAGACAGAAATACATGTCTATCACGGCCAAGAGATTATCATCATGTCGAGAGTTAAGTAATCATCAGTGCGCTGAGCCCTCAAGTTATCAGTTCCAAATCGTCTGGAAATGCCTAAATAAACTAAATGATTTGAGTAAGAATAATAAGCAAATCAAATACGAGATTAGACTAGCGAAAAATAAATGGCTGCAAGAAGAATGTGAGGAAATAGAAGAGTATCAGAGAAAACATGATTTTTTATTATGCACAAAAAGATAAAAAAGATAACTCATAGTTACAGAAAGAGAGAACTGACACTGCTTAAGAATGCAAAAGGCAAGCTAATCTTAGACACCCAAGAGAAAGTTAAAAAATATACAGAATACATGAAAGACCTGTTTAAAGACAATACAGTAGAGCAGATGGGGATTGAAGTAGAAGATAACGAGGCATTAACGATACTGAAATATGAAATAAAAGCAGCTATAAGAAACAACAAAAATGGAAAAGCACTAGGTCCAGATCAAATCCCAGTAGAAATCTTAAAATGCATGAATGATGATACCATGGATATACTGTTAGATCTGTTCAGCACAGTATATAAAACGGGGAATATACCCAGAGAATGGTTACTCTTCACCTTTTGCGCTATTCCAAAAAACAAAAATGCAAACGGCTGCAGCGAATATAGAACAATATCTTTGATAAGCCATGTACTCAAAGTGTTTTTAAAAGTAATACACGAACGCATTTACAAAGAACTTGAAAAGGGGATAGATGATAGTCAGTTTGGATTCAGAAATGGTATAGGCATCAGAGACGCGTTGTTTGCACTTTCACAGAGGTGTATGGATATGAACACCGATATACACATTTGTTATGTTGACTTCGAGAAGGCTTTTGATAAAATTAGACATGAAAAACTAGTTGAGATTCTAAGAAGAAAAAACATAGACAACAAAGATTTAAGAATAATAACTAACCTATATTGGAACCAATGCGCACAAATAATAGTAGATAACGAAACAAGTCCGGAAATTGAAATAGGAAGAGGAGTGAGACAAGGATGCATTTTGTCACCCCTACTATTCAATGTGTACAGTGAATCGATTTTCGAAGAAGCATTGTTAACGAAAAGTAAGGGAATAATAATAAACGGAAGAGCTGTAAACAACATAAGATTTTCAGACGACAGTGCTATCATAGCTAGCTCTGCTGAAGAACTCCAAGAACTAGTGAACGAAACAAATAACGTTTGCGAGCAACACGGATTAAAAATGAACACCAAAAAGACTAAATGTATGGTAATAACTAAAAAACAAAACATACAAACAAGCATAAAGTTGCGGGGTGTGAACTTAGAAAAAGTGCAAAAATACAAATACCTGGGCACATGGATAACAGTAAATAATGAACAAACGACAGAAATAAGAACGAGAATAGAAATGGCAAGAAGCGCGTTTGTAAAACTGAAAACCATTCTTTGCAGCAGAGCCATCACTTTAGAACTAAGAATGAGAATTTTAAGATGTTATGTATTTTCAGTGCTGCAGTATGGGTTGGAAGGCTGGACACTAAAACAAGAACACATAAATAAACTGAAAGCGTTTGAAATGTGGTGTTACAGAAGGATGTTGAGAATATCTTTGACGGACAGAAAAACAAACGGTGAAGTATTGCTAGCGATGGACAAAAACTATGAAATAATTAACAACATAAAAATAAGGAAACTGCAATATTTTGGACATGTAATGAGAGGCCAGCGATACGAGTTGCTTAGATTGATTATGCAGGGTAAAATAGAAGGAAGAAGAAATATTGGAAGAAGAAGAATTTCATGGTTGAGAAATTTGAGAGAGTGGTTCAATTGTGGCTCAGTAGAACTTTTTCGAGTAGCAGCAAATAGAGTAAAAGTGGCAATGATGATATCCAACCTCCGATAGGAGATGGCATCTGAAGAAGAAGAATAATAATAAAGTCATCCTTATATGGGTACCGGGACATACCAGGATAAAGGGGAATGAAATAGTAGACAGGCTCCCAAGGAAAAGGGCTGAGACACCATTTCTTGAGCCAGAGCCTTCCTGTAATCAGTAGCAGCGTAATGCTGGAAGAACTAAAGATAAAAGAAGAAAGCAAGAGATCCAATTATTGGAAGAAGCTGCAAGGATTGAGACAAGCGAAGATACTTCTGAGAACTACGGCCAGAAAAGATACAAAAAATGCATAAACTTAAGTAAAAACCAACTCAGAGTTCTGACAGGGGTCCTGACGTAACATTGCCACCTGAAAGAACACCTCAAGAAACTCGGACTGGTGGAAAGAGAAGAGTGCAGATTTTGTACAAAGTGCAGAGTGCAGCGCTCTAGAAAACTCTAAAATGCGGTTTTCGGGAAAATACCAAATTGAAGAAGGAGAGCTACCCACCTTGAAGCCGTCCAACATCCTAAGGTTTCTGAGGGAAATAGGGCTGGACAACCTGCTCTAGCCGATAACGTAACTCTTACGACTGGGCAGCAGTAGGGAGATACAACAGATCTACCAGGTCGCAGTGTACAGACCCCATCTACGCAGATACATACATACATACATGCCGTAGGTCTCCTCTGATATGGCGCCTTTTTTACTTCATAGTTGTAATTATTATAATAAAACATCTAAGTTACAAAAATTAAATATATTTTATTTTGAGGTTTATTAATTTAGATATTTAAAATTAACCAATCAATAAATTTTTTTATGACTAATCACATTCCACATAATGCTTTTTTCTCGCTTAAGCTCGTGCGAAAACATCAATTATATCCTCATCATCAATTTTTTTCACCAATTTTGCTTCAATAGGCAACAATTTAAGTGCATTAAGTCTATCGCGATCTGTACTTGCATGCTTTTCACTCTTTTCAAGATAGAAAAGGATCTATCTCTATCACAATTTATAACTGGAATACTTTAATAAATATGTAGTGCAATGTTAATATTAGGAAAAACATCGCCAAGATTACGTGAATGTAAAAAATTGCATATATTTGGTATACATCTTCATTATTTTCTAACAATTCCTCGAGTTAATATAAGTTAATAATATAAGTAAATGCACTCATTACATGTCTCTTCCAAATCGTAACCTTATTGCCTTATTTATTGGTTTGATTTGTTAACTCACTAGTATCAATTTTAGTTTTACATGAAGTTACACATATATGAAGCTGTTCACATATGTTTTTATGTGCGGATAATTATACAGTCAGAATATTCAAAATGCGACGATAGATATTAGTACGAAAGTTTTCCTATCTAGAAAAGATTCCCTGTCATTTATCCTTACCGCATCTAACTGAAGTTTCGGAATTTTTCGGTGACGAGTATCATAACAATAATAATCTCGGACTCGAAATAGTACCTTAGCTTCTTCTTCATACTGAGAAAATTGTTAATCTATCATATCTTGAAAAAATATTAGGACGTGATAAAACGTTGAGGACACCTCCCGCTGAGTTCGAAAAAGAGACTTGATAGAGTGTTTAAAAAGAAAGTCTTATGCAACTGCACTGTTTATTCGGACCATCGTAACATACACAATAATCAAAATTTAAACATAGGTTTCTATATTGAGATTTTGGAAATCACTTGAAGTCCTTTTCTAATATCCAAATTACTACATGGTAGTGTGATTACTACAGGAGCGGCATTTTAATGTGAAAGCGGATGCAGAAGCAGCGTATATACCTTTTTTATTGGATACATTGCAAGATTTCATAGAGAATAGAGGTCCGAGCGTTGAACGTAATTAATGAAAAATTCTACTGCAAAATTAAATTTTTTTTTATATTAATTAAAATCAATATCGATAAACTGATAAAAATAAAATTTATCTACATGACAACAATCAATTTGATAGAACTAATAAAGGTTCCAGAAGGTTTCTTTTTAAATTATTTGTATTTTATTTTTTTTTTCTAATTTATATGGATTCAATATAAAATTCCAATTTATTTTTGATTTACTTCTCTGTTATCAACCCTAAATCCAATCTACCTCTTTTAATATATTATACCTAGTATATCTGTCTATGTATTGATCCAAAGTGTCTCTCTCTCTTTAGGAAACTTTTTGTGTTCTTGCTGAATGAAATAAAACAAAACAAGCAAAAATTACCCATTTATCCGACAAGTTGACATCTCATTGTGAATTTCAAATGATGCCGAATCAGAACTTTTAGCGGAAACAGAGGTCGATACGATTTGAATAACTTTTTTCTTTTTTGGAGTTATTTCAGTCAATATTGTGTCTGTCGTAGGCCACCCTTTTTATTTTATACTTTATATTTCCCTTTTGCTTATTTAAGTGTATATAATTTTAATTAGCTATGAACAAGGATAGAATCAAAAATATCTTTCCAAAATCTATATCATTACATGATTGTTTTTAGTTTGCAATATAGTTTATACTCATCTGTAAAACTACTTTTCTGCAATAAGCAACCTTGCCATTTTTTAATCTATAAAACCGTATCAGTACAAAATTAGTACAATCTGCATTGTAAAATCTTTAATTCAAAAATGAGTCTTGAGGGTCAAGAAACAATAGTGTCTAAACCAAAAATAATTATTGCTCTGCATCAGGCTGATAGATCGTATATATCTGATATGGTTATAGGTCATTTTACTGCACGTATTGTGATAAAAATGTTTGAAAACTCTAATGACTTTAAGAATCTTTCATGGACAGGTTTATGACCAAAGCTTTCAGCAAAGGATTAGATAGGTATTATAGCTGTAACTATAAATAATAAGGCAAACATCTCAAAGATATGTTAGCTGTAGCTATAAATGACATGGTTTGTCAACGAAAATTGCAATTTTCTTTACAGTACGATTCGGTGTTTCTTTTTGTTATAAAATCAGACATTACAGCTGCTTATCTGGTTGTGAATACTTGCTATCGGGTTGCAGTCACTAAAAGATGGTCTCGACTAACTGAATACTTGGAAACTGGACTGTTCTCGTATGTTTCAATTATCCCCTTGTGAGTATTTTGATTTATGTGGCTATAAGGGAATTAAACTTAACACATTCCCAGTAGAAATAGTTGGTTTCGAGCAAAAATGTACTGTTTCTATTAAAGACGGTAGAGCTTAAGAAATATGGGATGATCAATTCATTAAAACAAAGAACAAAAAAAAACTGTTATAAATCTTCAAAAACTAGTATAATAGCTTGCAGAAACTGAAATAGAGCTTTAAATGCTGGACAGAGCTTGAAATTACTTTACCAAGCTGGTCACTGAAAGAGAAATATCGTGATCAGTTTATGAGGTTATGGCGGACGTAAAATGAAAGTAATTTACTTTATTGAACTCGACGATTATAACGAAAAATGTAAAATATAGTTACCTGATTCTGGTGTAGATTAATCAAATTAAATAATAAAACGCACAGATTATCACTGATTTCATTCCCTAACATTTCTACACTACTTCTCGCACGACTAGTTACAAAGGAAATGATATAATTTCGCCCAATATGTCCATAAAAGACTGGCGATTCTGAAATATCCCAATTATTATTAGAAAAATATTCGACACGACGTATCCCCAAAATTCAATATTATTCACCCAGAACTGCAACGAAAACAAATAGGCGATTCTCGGGAAAGGATATAGAAATCTGATGAAACCTCGACTCCGGTTAAAACAGATGTCTATAGATGGCGAGAGGCATACGAACTCTGACGAAATTCCAAGTCTAAAAAGTTATTGGCTTTCAATGCATTCCAACATTTAAAAACACCTCCATAATTACCAGACCTAAACTCTATTGACAATTTATGGAACCAGTTAGAGGGACGCATTTGAGAACATTATATTTCGAGTAAAAGATCTTTTTAAGAAATTAAATTCTTTAATAAAGAATTTATGGAAAAATTTGTTTGTTTCATAAAAAGAAAATATAAGGGAATTCCCTACATTTACCATTACTATTTACTTTTGACCATCTCATTTTTAGCAAAAAATGCTATCGAGATGTGAAAATCTTTCCACAATTGTTATAGCCAGCGAGTGCTTAATACTTGGAAAAGTCTGCTTACAAAGCATTAACAAGTAGTACTTAGTAACGAACCAGATTAAAAGACGGCAACGCAACCCCAAACACTGGCAACAGAGCCGAAGATACGGAGCAAGTCGCGCAACCTGATTGGCTAGAACCATTCGGAAAACGAACGTGCCCGACGTACACATGGGACCGACAGCATGCGAATCGTGAGCTTTGAAAATGGGTGAATGAGATTTCATCGAAACGTCAGCTGCCTTACAGTCCTGAGAGGGACTCAGCACATACAGGGGATGCCCGAAAACCTTCGATTACACATCACACCCATGAGAATATCCGATATTATATATATATATATATATATATATATATATATATATATATATATATATATATATATATATACGATTCAGTATTAATCCGGGAATACATCCGTTCGTTGGTTTGGTTTCCTGTAGAAATTTGCAGACGTTTCGCCAAAATCCCATTTGGCATCTTCTGTGCTTGGTGGTTGTAGATCAACAGAAAGAAAAGAAGTTTTTATACATGCATGAAACTTTAAGAAAATAACCTAATAATTTATATTTAATTGTCTTTTTCTTCCGAAGTTACACTGCAGTGGTTAAAAAAATGTGTACTCTCTATGTACTTTTGTCCGTCACTGTACATTTATTACGGTTTTTTTTTTATCTCAATGAGTTTATTAAACTGTGATCCTCTTACCTCCACGAAATCATAACATACTTGTATAATACTAGTCAAAGCTTTTTTGTCATTCTCGTCCATTTATATGAGAAAAAAACTATTTTTTTTTAAAACCTTTCGAATTAAAGTTAAATATAGACCCACCTCAGTTTTTAAGAATATTTAGTCCTCTATTTTTAGAAATTGAGAAGTTTTGATTTGTTCTTTCAACTCATTTTCTTGCAATATTAACTTAGGCTGAATAATATCCGGATCACAAAAAAGTATTTACACTTTATTAATTGTGTTTCAAAGTTTCAGCCAAAGCCAATACCACTCTAATTTATTCCATATCACATTTTATGCTGTGCAAGTAATTTGTTTCATTTCCCCCTCTTTTCAAAATAACCACCCCAGGTAACAATTTTCCCGAATTTTCATAACTGAGTTACGTGGTAAACTTTGCCTAAAGGGAGCGTTACCAGAGATATAATATTAGGTCGCAAGTAACAGAGTTATAGATAAGTTTGTTAAGGAAAGTGATGGGTAATGTTTGGCTAAGTTGCGGGTCTTGAGGATAACTGCATTTGCTTAGTTTAAATGATGTCAAATATAACGAAAAGAGGAAAATTCAGGATGGTATGAAGTGATTCAGAGAGGTTTCAATTAAGTTGCAACGTTAAATAATTCTTATTAATGTATTTTAATACACAAGTTATTATATAGAGTACCCCTAATTATAATTTCTTTGATTATATTCAAAATTGGTTTTATTATGATTCTTGGAGGTACATCTACGAGGGTGGCAGTATTGATGTTTATATTATTTACATTAAATTCAAACTTTCATCTAGGCCAAGAAATGAAATTTAACATTTTCCTACGATTACTTTTCACAACTTCAGAGTTGGTTTATCTCAGTAAGAGACCATTGATGAACTTTATTCTTTATTATAATATATATATATATATATATATATATATATATATATATATATATATATATATATTATATATATATATACATATATATACAGGCGCGGATCAAGGGGGAGGCGGTGGGGGCGATCGCCCCCCCCCCCCAAGAGCTTGGAGTTCAGGAAAATAGATCCGATTTTGCCTCTTATACTATAGTTTATTCAAGAACTAAGAAGAGTTTTTCATTTTTTACCTTTTTTTTCTTCGCAAACTACCTATGTTCTTTAGTCCGGTGTCTTTGGCAAAATCTGTTAGACAAATATATTTTTCATAGGAATGGGTTAGAAACTTTATAATCAAAAATACTGGTCTATAATAATGGACTATTTGGGTTGGATAGCAATAGATATTTGGATGTGTGAAGTGTTAAAAAGAATTTTAATCCTTGTCATAGGCATCGGAAGGCGTCAAAAGGAGGTCTATTTTATCACTAAATATTTATGGCATAGAGTATTTTTTCAGTAACAAACTTAAAATAAAAAGATTTTATAATATTATTTTATTTCTTATGATTTTTTAATAATTCACATATATTAGAAAATATAGATAATTTTGATATATTTAACACAAATCACAACTGTAGTTTTATTATTTTTATTTTGGCATAGAAACCGATTTAGGCACATTCAGACTAAAACGTAGCCTTTTTCTCTCAAAAAATTCTAAGTTATAATTTAAATACTTACAAAATACCCATTATCAAAAATACAAGAAGTTAAACATAAATAAAAAAAAATAAATTCGTTAGTATAATATTAAAATTTTTTTGGGGCTTTTTATTATTAATTAAAAACATTTTTGGGATATTTGACGTTCCAGTTTATTTATTTCTTAAACCATCTGCAGACTTACAATTAAACACTAAAAAGGGATTCAAATGTCATTAATTTTTATATGTTACAGAAAATTTAGATAATAAATTGTGTTAACGCTGGTAAACATTACGTATCTTATTCGTCATCAAAGTCAGTGAAGCTATCTTCGCTCAAATTAATTATAATTGATTCCTCTCTCACCGATCATGAGATCGAGTTTCCACATTTTCTTTTATTCTTTTATTATATAGATTTTTCGCAATTATCTGCAGGAATTTTATTCAAAAAAATCTTTCAAAAGTCCAGTTAAATTATTAATTTTGTAAGTTGTGTTATTTCCAGTAACTCTACCTTTTATTTGAGAGAGATATTTCCTTCACCAACGGACATTTTCTGGACGATCTATAAGAACAGATTTCCTATCTAGTTTTTCTCACCAAAAATTAAGTTCTCTGAGCAATTTCCAGTTCTCAGTTCTTTTAATTTCAAGCAAATCCCGATCTTCATTAATTTTAGTTAGAATTCTGTCGATGGTTGAGATCTGCTTCTCATAATAAAATGTATGTACAACTCCTTTTATTACAGTTTACATCTCTTCTTCCAACGAGGTTTTTCGTCTGCCTGTAATCGAATATAGCTTGGAATTACTAACAATTCCAGTCGTTTTTTTCTCCGTCAGTGTTCGATACATGATAGATTTTCGAACTCCTGATATATTGGAACACATCTCAACAGAGCTTTTAACATTATTATTTAGATATTAAGGCATTATAAACATTCATCGTAATAAGTTTTTCGTTGAGGAAAAAATGCCCACCATCTTTTGGGTATCTCACTAATCTCAAATAATATATAAAAACAAGCACAAACAAAATAAATCACTAAGGACACACTGTAAGGTGTACTTTGCTCACTGACAGAAATTAAATTGAATTATCAGAAATTTTATTGTTGCAGTAAATTTATAAAAGCTTATAATATTTAAATAAAATTAAATATAACTAGATTTACGGCAGTTCTCAGTTACCGGGGGCACTGAAGCAGGTACGTTGGAGGTTTCGGTGACAGTTTTAATACTTTCTCTAGTTCTTGAATAGAGTATAGGAATGTGTATGCTTGCGATCGCCCCTCCCCTTCCCACGGGCTTTGAGTTCAGGAACATAGAACCGATTCTGCCTTTTATATTAGCAATGTGTATGCTGCTGGCAACCCCCCCCCCCCCGTTGACAACTTCTTTTTTTTTTGCTATAGCACCCCCCCCCCCAGGAGTTTTGAATTCAGGAAAATAGACTCGATTCTGCCTCTTATATGAGGAATGTGTATGTTGATCGCATCTTCCCACCCCCTGTCGGAAACTTGTTTTTTCTTGTGATCGCCCCCCTCCCCCGCTAAAAGCTTCAAATTCAAAAAAATAGCCCCGTCTCTGCCTTTAACACTAGAAATGGGAATGTTGCTGGTGCCCCCCTCCCCTCGGGGACAACTTGCTTTCTTTTGCCATACTGAACTTTTGTGATATCACCGCCCCCCCCCCAGGAGAGAGGTTGGATCCGCCCCTGTATATATATATATATATATATATATATATATATATATATATATATATATATATATATATATATATATATTATATTGTGATGAAGCACTACAAAGATCAGGGTATATCGCTGATTTAACAAATTCAATCGTGGCTGTCGTTTGCTTGTGGACGAGTCGCGTAAAGATCGTAGAAAATCCATTGTAGCACAAAAAACATCGATGCAGTGCGTGATACATGGTCATCATGTGACTCACTCTCAGATTGAGGCATCCTTGGGTACTAGTAACACCATCGTATTGGATCCCTCTTCAAAAAATATTTTTTAGGTTGTGACAGCTGCCGAGTCTTGAATCTATGAGTATGAGCTTGAAAGTAAACAGCAGTCGACCGTATAGGTTTTCGAAATGGCATTGTTACAACCGTGTCTTTAGAGAATCATAGACTGGGCAATTCTGACAAATACGCAAAAATTTATCTCTTGGAAATCTTCAGCGAATTGAGGAAAGTAAACCATGAAACCATGACAATTCGAACTCTCAACCATCGGCTCAAACCGGTGAGTTTTTGAGTACTCAAAACGTGGAATTGATGAGTCATCCGCCATATAGCCTTGATTTCTTTGTGTTCGCGAACATGAAGAAAAATTGCTTGGTTAGCGATCACATTGCCAAAAGTGCTTTTCGGATTTGTTCAAATCTATGTAAAAGTATATTTAATCATAATGGAAAATACTTTAAAAAAATAGTAAAGCCATTTTCAATAATAATTTTTTTTTGCTTATTATTTACTGTTGCTTTTGATTATTTTAAAGTATTTGGTTTCATTTTGTCTTAAGCTAAAGATTTTAATAACACTCACACCATGAAAATATTCTATATCTCATACGTGCAGACTAAATTAGAGTATGTAGCTGTTGTTTACTCCCTAAGCTACGCTATCTATGCTAATAATTTTGCAAGGGTTAAGAGAAAATTCTTAAAATATTTTAATCTATTTTAATCTTAAAAGTTGTGGAATTTATCATAGACATTGTTTTTCATAAGACGTGTTACTTTAGGAATTCAATGTTTAGTCTTGAAAAATACGTCGGCAATATTACTTATTAATAACTCTTTTTAAAGTCCTTGATAAACTTTTTTTATACCTTGTCTGTATATATATATATATATATATATATATATATATATATATATATATATATATACAGGCGCGGATCCAAGGGGGGGGGCGGTGGGGGCGATCGCCCCCCCAAGAGCTTTGAGTTTAGGAAAATGAACCCGATTTTTCCGCTTATACTATAGTTTATTCAAGACCTAGAGAAGTAATAAATCATTTTTTACCCTTTTTCTCTTCGCAAACTACCTGTGTTCTTTAGTCCGGTGTTTTTAGCAAAATTTGTTAGACACATATATTTTTCATAGGAATGGGTTAGAAATTTTATAATCAAAAATACCGGTCTATAATAATAGACTAAAACTTAGGATTATTCTCTCAAAAAATTCTAAGTTATAATTTAAATACCACAAAATATCCATTGTCAAAAATACAAAAAGTTAAACATATATAAAAAAATAAATTTGTCCATATAATAATAAAATATTTTTGGGGCTATCGGTCATTTTATTATTAATTAAAAACATTTTTAGGGTATTTGACGTTTCAGTTTATTTATTTCTTAATCCATCTGCAGAATTACAATTAAACACTAAAAAGGGATTCAAATGTAATTACTTTTTTTTATTAAATAATTAAAAATTAGACCTACTTATTTTTATTTCTATTGTACTGATATCTTAATTTAATTTACTTTTATATATGGAAATACAATAGACCCAATAAAATAAGATAAACGTGTTAATTCTACATGTTTAAGGAAAAGACACAAACACAGTAATAAAATAATAAAAAAATTACGGCTAATTAGAATTAAATATATATAAAATTAAAGAGTGGGACACACTAAAATAAAAATATATAAAAAAATAAAAAAAAAACATATAAACAACATTAAACAATAAAATACAACAAAAACAAAAATTTAAATAATAAATTGTGTTTACACTAGTAAACATTACGTATCTAATTCCTAATCAAAGTCAGTGAAACTATCTTCGCTAAAATTAATTATTATTGGTTCCTCTATCTCACCGATTATGAGATCGAGTTCCCACATTTTGTTTTATTCTTTTATTATATGGATTTTTCCCAATTTTCCGCAGGAACTTCATTCAAAAAAATCTTTCAAAAGTTTAGTTAAATTACCAATTTTATTAATTGTGTTATTTCTAGCAACTCGACCTTTTACTTGAGAGAGATATTTACGTCTCCAACGGACAGTTTCCGGACGATTTATAAGAACAGATTTTCTATCTGGTTTTTCCCAGGAAAAATTAAGTTCTCTGAGCAATTTCCAGAGATCAGTTCTTTTAATTTCAGGTAAATCGCGATCTTCAATGATTTTAGTTAGAATTTTGTAAATGGTTGTGATCTGCTTCTCATAATAAAATGTATATACAACCCCTTCCATTGCAGTTTTCATCTCTTCTTCCAACGAGGTTTTTCGTTTGCCTGTGATCGAATGTGGCTTGGGAGTACTAACAATTCCAGTCGTTTGTTCTCCTTTAGTATTCGGTACATAGTAGATTTTCCAACTCCTGTCATGTTGGAACATATCTCAACAGAGCTTTTAACATTATTATCTAGATATTGATAGCTTGGGAGTACTAACAATTCCAGTCGTTTTTTCTCCTTCAGTACTCGGTACATAGTAGATTTTCCAACTCCTGTCATGTTGGAACATATCTCAACAGAGCTTTTAACATTATTTTCTAGATATTGATATATTAAAGCATCATAAACATTCATCGTAATAAGTTTTTCGTTGAGGAATAAATTCCCTGGTTTAACGATTTTGGAATAAATACAGAGGTGAAAGCCATATCTTTTGGGTATCTCACTAATCTCAAATAATATATAAAAACAAGCTCAAACAAGATAAATCACTAAGAAAAAACTGTAAGTTGTACTTTGCTCACTGACAGAAATTAAATTCAACTATCATAAATTCTATGTTGCAGTAAATTTATAAAATATATTTAAATATAATGAAATATAATTAGATTTACGGCTGTTCTCAGTTACCTGCGGCACTGGAGCAGGTACGTTAGAGGTTTCGGTAACAGTTTTATTATTCTCTCTAGTTCTTGGATAGAATATAGGAGTCTGTATGCTTGCGATCGCCCCCCCCCTCCCAAAATCTTTGAGTTCAGGAAAAAAGAACCCATTCTGCCTTTTATATTAGAAATGAGTATGCTGCTTGCACCCCCCCCCCCCCGTTGACAACTTGTTTTTCTTGCCATACTGTACTTTAGTGATATCACCGCCCCCCCCCCCCCAAAGACAGAGGCTGGATCCGCCCCTGTATATATATATATATATATTATATATATATATATATATATATATATATATATATATATATGATGCCGAAATAAGTATATTCCAGCAAAAAAACGAAGGTTACATTTTTGTTAACAAAACAGCTCTTTTTTGATCTAATTTCCATGGAGTATATTGTAAAAAGTTAAAAAGAAGTGTAGAAAATCAAAAATTGTAAGTTATAGGAAAACATACATCCGAAGGGCACACACGGCCTTATCTTTTATCAGAATCCTGACCTAGAGATGGCACCAACAGGACGAGTTGGATCGCGTCCAGTTGGCCGCGACGGCATCCTTTTGATGTTTCCAAACTTTTTGTTCCGTTTTATTGTGAACTTTTGTTATTTATTAGTACTTTCCTTTGTTCTCAGATTTATGTCGCCTTTGTTTCATGTTTAATGCAGTGGAAATTTTAATCGATTGACCGTGTAGCTTAATAATGTTAATATAATACTTAGTCTTAATTAATAAAGTTGAAATTATACAATATAAATTGCAAAATATGTATTTTAAACCAATGAAATAGTTAATTAACAATAGTTATGTTTTCATGTATTCATTCAGCTTGGACAGGGTTGTTTTTTTATATTTTGGCAAGTTCTAGTGGGTTAGAAAGAAACTCTAAATAAAGGGTTTTCCAATAAGAGGTGTTATTTTGATATTCAAAGAAAAATGCCATTTTTTAAGATAAATGATCGGATATTTATTACATTATAAAGAGGAAGGTATGCCGTTAATGATGGAAAATAACATCAGCCAAATGACCACCACGACCATGCCTACAGGACCATATCCTTTTCATGAAATTTTCCATAACCAAATCGCAAAGTGGCTGCCCTATGTCCTCGATAGCCTCACGAATTCCATCTTTTAGGTCTTGAATCGACGCTGGGCTGTTGGCGTAGACCTTGTCTTTCACGTGGCCCCAAAGGAAGAAATCGCAAGGTGTCACATCACAAGATCTCGGTGGCCAATTGTGATCACCTCTTCGAGAGATAACACGGCCCGGAAACTTTTCCCGTAAAAGATCAATGGTTTCGTTGCTTGTGTGGCACGTAGCGCCGTCTTGTTGAAAGTAAACGTGGTCCAGATAAATACCATCCAATTCCGGCCATAAAAAATCATTAATCATCTCTCGATAGCGCAATCCATTCACCGTAACTGTTGCTCCAGCCTCATTTTCGAAAAAGTAAGGTCCAATGACCCCGCCGGACCATAAACCGCACCAAACAGTCACACGTTCAGGATAGAGAGGCTTTTCAACAATAACTCTTGGGTTTTCCGAGCCCCAGATGCGACAATTTTGTTTGTTGACGAAGCCACCGAGGTGGAAATGGGCCTCATCACTGAAGATGATTTTTCGATGGAATTCCGGATCATTTTCATGCATTTCAAGAACCCAATCAGCAAAGGCACGACGTTGTTGATGATCGGCCGGCTTGAGTTCTTGCGTTAACTGAACTTTATAAGCCTTAAGACCCAAATCTTTATGCAAAATACGGTGTAATGACGTTTGTGGAATCCCTAATTCCAAAGAACGACGAGGAATGGACAAACCTGGGTTTTCTTCAACACTTTCGGCTACAGCAGCAATATTCTCGGCTGTTCTTGAGCGACGTGCACGGGTTTTCTTCTTCACATAACTAACTTGTCCCAACAGCTCGAATTTTTTCACCAATTTCTTTAATGCGCTCCGACAAGGTGCTTCATGACGACCCAAAAATGTTCGAGTTTTACGAACCGTCTCTGCCAAAATTTCACCATTTTTATAGTGAATTTTAATAATTTCAATGCGTTGTTGAAGCGTGTATCGTTCCATCTTTATTTATGGCGTAGTTTCTACTTGTCAAACGTCAAAAACTTACAGCTTCAAAAGTGACATCTACCGAAATAGCGGGCTTTTCAAAATGACACCTCTTATTGGAAAACCCTTTATATACGCTGTTGGATTTTTTCTATATCACAAGAATATGTTACTAGAAAAAACAAATGCTAAAGAAAAATTGTATTTTTTAAATAAATTCGTTTTGTTTTAATGAAGCACCCTGTTTATTACTAAATTTCAAAATAGTGCTTAAAATTACATTTACAAAAATATATATTTTGCCTATGTTTGTTCCAACCGTTTTTGAAATATTTACCTCAAAATATTAAATATTTCAAAAAATCGCCATACCCATGTGAGTTATTAAACAATTGAAGATTAGGTTGATCATTGAAGAACATAATATATTATAGTCGTATTATAATATAAAATCAAGTTAGTTATGAAAAAAGAATTATACGTTCTAACGATGGTAAAATAATTTTATTAAAAATAACTGGTTAGAAATCAAATGATTTCTTTAAACAAATTTTTTAGGAACTTCAAATAAAAGAACATAATTACAAGTAAGTAGTAGATATCTGTTGGACTTCCATTGTCTTTATTTTTGTTGAATATCACGACGTTTCGGCTAGTAGTTATCTCTAGCCGGCTAGAGATAACTAGTAGCCGAAACGTCGTGATATTCAACAAAAATAAAGACAATGGAAGTCCAATAGATATCTACTACTTCGCAAGAAACATAATTACAAGTACTTAATATGAGCACAAACAAAATGGACGAGAACTAGAAATAATGGATTTTTAACAATGAAAATTATATTGAACACTTGCAATTACTTTTTTTTAAATCGAAGTTTCAAAAAAATGTATGTAAAGAAATCATTTGATTTTCAACTAGTTACTTTTAAAAAAATTATTTTGCCTTGTTATTTACTCATAGCTTACTTGATTTTATGTTTTAATACGACTATAGATATTATGTTCCTCACTCAACAACCTAATTTTCAATTGTTTCATAATTTAAACGGCTGTGGCGACTTTTTGAAATATTTAATATTTTGAGGCCAATATTTCCCCCCCCCCCCTTTCCTGCTGATTTTTGAATGCGCCCTACTATTTTTCACCTGTCTTGATCCTTTGTATTTATTCATTTTCATCAAGGGACATGAGGACGCCCCACCGCATCGCGGTGTCTCTGGGGATCGTTATTTACGCCACTGGTTAGAGCAAATATAGGCAACATATATATTTTTAAAAGGTAAATTTTAAGCTCTATTTTAATATTTAGTAATATACAGGGTATTCCATTTGAAAAGAGTGAATTCATTTAAAAAAAAAAAACATTTTTTCATAAGCATTTGTTTCTTCTAGTAACACATTCTTACGATACAGAAAAAATCCAATAATTAATGTATTTAAAGTTTTTCCTAATTCTAATAGAAGGAACAACCCTGTACAAAAATTTATGGTTTCATATAGGAAGGAATTTTAAGAAAATATACTTAATTGCTTATATTTTTGTATGGGTGACAGTGGTTTTGGTCAAGATTTAATTAAATCAAAATCGTTAATTAAAAATGTGTAATTAATCTCTATTTTCCGTCGATCTACTATATTTCACTAATAAATTTGCAAGATTGAATTAGTTATTTAGAAAATATGCTTTTCTAACAATTTTGGTAAAATTTTACCATAAAAAGGTTATTAACGATACACAAAAATGTTATTCATTGAAAATAAAGTTGTGTCAACGACTTTTGTTTAAAAATGGCAAATCCGCTACATAGACCACAGGGTAATTAGTTCACAATATACAATAATATTACTTAAAGCTGAGACCTCTTTTTTTATTCTATTTAATATATTAAAAGTCTTCACTATTCCAACCAGGGAAACATGATGAAAATGGGTCAGCCAACTTCAACTTACCTAAACCAATTTTTATTGAAAATTAAAAACTAAAATATTGCTTGTTCTATATGATTGCCGTTCATCAATTAACATATATTTCATAAATAAATTAAGGATTACTTTAAAACATGCAACTCTAAAATAACTATAGTGGTAATTTATATTTACCATACAAGACATGAAGTACAAGAATTAAAAAAAAATTATATCATTACCATTTGAATTTCGAAAAATAATGGCACTCTTTTTCTAGAACAGCTTGGTTGTCCTCTTTATCGTATCATCTACTGACATCAATGTGGCATAATATTGATATAATGTCGAATACTTTCTTGAACTATGTGTTCTCATTCTTAATGTAAAATATCTTCCAGTAGCCTTGTATATCTCCTTAACTTATTCTATAGACATTCTATGTGATTTATGCGGGGTGCTATCTGGAAGATCTATTGGGTCCAACTTCTGCTGCTCAGTTATTGGAGACTTCTCGTCAACTAAATCAGGTCCTGCATTCTGATTTCTCTTGAGAAACCTGGAAGGTTGGACAGTTGCACATTAAGTAGATTTTTCCTTTTTATTCTTTACGCTCCCAGGTATCGCATTCTGGGATTTTGCAAGGCGCAGAGATAGAGGTTCCATCCTCTTCGTTTTACTTAGGCTAATATATTCCTTCAATGTCTTCTAATTTTAGTGTCCCAGCAGTATCTTCGCCTGTCTCATCCCTTGTAGTTTGTCCAATAATTGGATCTTCTATTGTCTTCTTCTCTAATTCGGCAAAAAGGTTGGGGCCCCAAAAATGATGTTTCAGTCCACTTTATTGCCACTTTGTCTACTATTTCACTGTGTCCTGGCACCCACAGGAGAGTAACCATATTGTTCTTACCTAGTTCGCTAACAATGCTGCTATTTTATTAGAAGGTGTGAGTATAAAAAAATTACAAACAAACATTTTTATACAATTTAAAAATATTTTAAGCGTTAATGTCCGTGTTCATCAGCTTTCCCAAGAAGAGGTAATGTAATATTTTTATTGTAATAGACGTACGAATTTATATAGAAAATATTTGCCTTTTTGCAATTTCAATACCTTTTATACCATGTCTTACAATGTCTGAAAAGAATCTTAATTATAAATTCTGGCTCCATTACAGAATCCACCATTTTTCCAACCCAACATTCGAAGGAATCCTACATATTTTTCAATCACATTTTATTCTGATGATATTTTCTCATTCAGTAATGCTTTGCAGCTGTTAGTTCAAAATTTGTATTTAAGTTTTAACTCGCTGAGATATCCTTCTATTTTGTACCACTCAAATCATCCAGACCGTGAATTTGTTTCTCCCATAAGAACTTCAGAGGCTGAAGCGCATTGGTCCTCTCTAATTTAATTTTTTAACAACACACTGAAGTGATTTTTTGGTATACAAAATTGCGTATAGAATCGTCGTAAACCAAACTTAACTGTATCTACATGAAACACCCTGTATATTGTTTTATTGTTCCATTTTTAGGTTACCCTAGTTTCTGTTATGCACTCAAT
The DNA here is from genome assembly GCA_034092305.1 of Diaprepes abbreviatus. Lineage (NCBI taxonomy): Eukaryota > Metazoa > Arthropoda > Insecta > Coleoptera > Curculionidae > Diaprepes > Diaprepes abbreviatus. The sequence continues at coordinate 14,772,149 of JASJET010000129.1, read as the reverse complement.
ATAAAGTTGTTGGGGCTTTATAGAGTCATTCAATATTTATAGCCAGTTTACTCAAAAAACAGAGACAGGTTTGACGCCATCTATTTTTAAATAATTTTAGATCCTTTTCTTAAATTTTTTATAACATTATACAGAGCGATTCGAAACTCTGAGTTTAAGTTTTTTTGACATGAATAAACTGTATGTGTATATATATATATATATATATATATATATATATATATATATATATATATATATATATATATATATATATATATATATATATATATATATGCCATATATGCCGAAGCAATTTTCAAGCATTTTGTACTACTTAATGATCGCTAAGACAATTTTAGGTTATTTTTTATTCGATAAAAATGCTAATAAATGCCTTTTTTTGCGATTTTGACTATGTTTCACCACTTTTAAAAATCTGAAAAAATTCATGGATATAGTTTGGCGTCTAAAAAATAACATATATATTTTTTTTCGACCCTGCTATTGTCCTAGTTTTTATTTTATTGAATTTAGAAATTTTCGAACACCCATAAAAATTTGAATTTCGCGCCAAAAATTTTTGTAAAAGATGTCTTGTTGTAGGCAGTAAAATAACCTACAGAATGGAAAAAAAAATAAGTTTCTACGATGATTAGAACCGAAGATATCAACAAAAAACGAAAAAAGACGTTTTAATTTTTTTTGAGGTTATGTGACGATAAAAGTGGCTAACAATTTTTTTGTATAGGCATTTTTTGATGTAGAACAACCGGGTGTTTTTTATTTTTTTATTACCGAGGGTGCAGTTTCAACCCTCTTAATCACCTAGACCCTTTAAACTGATATTCTATAAGGATTGTTCAAATGCAAAAACCAAAGTTTATTTTTATATTACGATAAATTTAAAAGTATTATCAAACTAACTTATATTGGTTAAAGTAAAATAAGTTTATTTCTCTTTTTTAGCTTGTAAAAGTTAACTCTATTTCAATAAGTCTCTTGTCGAATAGTCATATTTAAATATTTTTTATTACCAATATTGTTTCAAGAAATTTTGCGTAATCGATGCCGCCTAACAGAGGATTATTTACCTTTCAATATTATAAATGACAAAGTATTGGACTAAACAAAATCTCACATTCATCTTTTTAATGCATTATATTTATATTTTTTTATTGCAACTTTGAATTTTTAACGGTCTTCGTCAAAACTTTTTTCAATTAATCTTCATAATGTCAAAAACAGAAAAAAGCCTTCTGTGACCCGTCGAGTCGGGAAGTCTGGCGACACCGCATTCTTGCTGGCACGTTCAGTCTGTCTAACAGCATAGGGTGGAGCAAGGGCGGTTGCGCAGAATACAGGACTGTAATAAAGTATGATAAGCCGAATTTTATAGGGTCATTAACTTGTGGTAAATATTTACGATGATGGAACATAAAAAATGATGAAAGAGATGAGGTCTCTGTTGCCATTATAGAAACAATTTAAACATTTATTGCACAAATCTCGTATATCCAGACTATTTAACATTGGGTTTTTACAATAGAGGGAAGTCCGAAAAATTCACATTATTATAAGTATAATAAAAAGTAATATACTTACTGTTTCTGCCTTCTGTATCTGGCTAGTTAGTTGATTTTTAGAATATAATTGACATTCGCTTATGTCTTACACTTTTCCCGATTCAAACCTAACACAGCAACTTTGGGAAACAATGCTACTGACATGCATCAACCTGGACTAACCTATTTTTTTTTAAATAAAAGCTGGTAATTGACAATAATATAATAACAACCAGATAACATTTAAGTACAGTTTTTAAATATTAAATTTATTAAGATAATTGTAGTTCTTCTTCTTCTTCTTCTTTTTTCTCAGCCCATTGACATCCACTCCTGGACATAAGCCTCTCCGATGGTCCTCCACTGGGACCTGTCTCTCGCCTTCTGGAGCCAGTCTTTTCCAGCAAACTGTCTTATATCATCTACCCATCTGCGTTGTAGCCTGCCACGATTTCGGTTCATTTCTCGCTGTTGCCATTGCAGTCATTTACTCGTCCACCTATCGGGCTGTTGTCTAGCTATGTGCCCCTCTCCCCTCCCGGGGAGAAATTTGGATCCCTACCCCCTAAAATCCTATCCACCCTCAAAACTACCCCCCCCCCAACACCCAAACTCATATATTTTCCAACCCACACTTAGCCAGCGTGGAAGATTATGGCTAAATCCCTCCAATTATAGTTAGTTGCTTGTAAATATTTTATAAATAAAAAAAAAATGGTTAAATTTTTCGATTTCCGATAAAATCTATTTGCTTTTCTTTTTCTGATGGAACGAAAAAACGAGTTATGAATCCTAGAAATGTTATAAAAAGGCACATTTTTAAAATTTGATTGATTTACGTTTAAAATACGAGAATGATTCGATAAGTTCTCGACTTGATAAAGAAAACAAAAGATTTTTGAAAATGTTTTTATTTATTTTTCAACATAGTCCCCTTGTACTTCAATACATTTAGACCAACGAAGTTCTAACATTTTAATACCCGTAGTATAATGCGATGTGTCCAGTTCTGCAAAATAAGCGGTTGTCGCTGCTCTGACATCGTTATTTGAAGGGAATTTTTGTCAAGCGAGCCATTTTTTCAAGTTTGGGAAGAGAAAGTAATTGCTGAGAGCCAGATCCGATGAATATGGCGCATGTGAAAGCACTCTGAAATATCGGTCATGGAGTTTTGCAGTAACAACCATAGATTTGTGTGCAGGCGCGTTATCCTGATGAAATGGAACTTTTGTTTGGCAATATGTGGACGTTTAGTCTTAATCGCATACTGTAAACGGTCCAGTAGTGAAGCGTAATACTCCCCGGTCATGATCTTGCCTTGTTCTAAATAGTCTATAAACACCATGTGAATCCCAAAAAACTGTTGCCATGACTTTTCCTGCAGATGGGACCGTTTTTGCTATTTTTGGCTCACTTTCACCTGCCCCAATCCACTATTTAGACTGCTACTTTGTTTCTGGCGTGTAATGGTGAATCCAGGTTTCATCTACAGTTATAAAACGTCGAAGAAACTCGGCAGGATTGCGTCTGAATAAGTATAAACACTCTTACGACGTGATCATTCGAAGGCGTTTCTGGTCGACTGTTAACAAACGGGGCACCCATTGCGCAGGAAGCTTTTTCATGCCAAGAACATCATGTAAAATGTAGTGGACATGATCTGTCGAGATATTTGCTATACCAGCAAGCTTTCATACTTTCAGTTGGCGATCATGAAGTATATTGTGAATTTTTGTGACAATTTCGTCGATTGTAGCGATGTTTGGGCGTTCCGAGCGCTCATCATCTTAAATTGATGTATGACCATTCATTTTTAATGTCCGTAGGAGTTAAAACCTTTAAAACAAAGTACTTTTTATAAAGGCTATCCTCTCCAACTTCAATTTTATCCATCTTTCACAAAATATCGAACCTTATGTATTCACTCGATCGCCACAAACAAACAACTGAACGCAAACATCTGAAACTTTGCAGGGTGTCATCCCAAGGTTAATACTTACAAAATATTATAGTTATTTGCTCCTACTAGCGCCCTCTCTGATTCAGGCCGAGAACTTATCGAACCATCCTCGTATTTTTCATCTAATTTCCCAACATACAAGATATGTTCCGCAATTAAAAGTTCGATGCTTGCTTTTCGAGTTACTTTTATGATATTTTCTTTCATTACATTACAATGCTTTTTAGATTGAACAATAACGAATGTGTTTCTCCACCTTAATTCTAGTAGAAGATCAATAATCACTTCACTTATTTTATGTTTTAATTATTATTAAAATGTGACTTCAATAAATACCAATAAAACTTCTTTATTATGTTATGGTTATACTCCTGTAGAATTGGACATTGACACGACTATAGCGGGGGGCAGTTTTATTTTCTGGATAAATTACTTTGGAATGATAACAGGAATGAGATTTGACCTACCCGCTAATTTGAAAAGGTGAGCTCGAAGGATGAAAATTTTTTACCTGAAAAAATGTCAAAAGTGGAAGATTTTCCTACTTTTTTCCATTATGTTTCCGCAAATATCAATCTTAGAGCAAAATGTTATAGGACACAATTTTTTCCTCGGAAATTTTCTATTCATCTAGTCTGATTTTCAAAATATGCAAATTTACATAGCAAAATGAAAAAATACGCAAATGAAGTAGGGGAATAAACATTTTTTCAAGTGAATAGCAAATAATTCTAAACCAAACTAATATTTTTGGCCTCCCAGGAATGCAGTTGTTCCACTGAGCAATTAATAAAATTTCGATACGTATTTAATAATAGTTTTTTTAGGGGGCCAATTTTTTTACTTATATAAGACAACTTCAGCTTCAAAATTGCGTTGGATTTTTCGAAGAAACAATTAGGAAAACCTATGGATATTTTTGAAAATCACCCTTTTCTTTGCTGACGAATAAATTGAATAACTTTGCGGTTATTGCATGAACTGCTGTAAAAGAAATATAAGATGAAGATAATCGAAAAGACGCTTTGTTTATGATGTGTTAAAATTTTAAAATTAAGCTGATTTGCTTGCAAAAAAATTTTTGAAAAGAATATATTTATAAAATTTAGTAAAGAAGATACGGAGACATGCTTAGTCAGGATATTAAATTACATTATTTGGCAAGAAAGCTTCAACTAAGTTTTGGAAAAATCACCCCTTTTCCCCTTTATTTCCTTTAAAGAACATCCATCAAGAAGATTAGTTCCAGAAGGATTTAGTTTTACGTAAAAAATTTATAACTGAATATTTCATTGTCGCATTATATATTTATTAATTTTTGTGCATCTTGTCATAAATATTTGTAGTACAAAAAGAAACATCAGAATGTTACAATACGAAACTTGGACACTTAGTACAAGTTACAGTAATCATAAAAAGTGTGCATAATTTGAAATTGAGCACAAAATATGAACAAGAACAAAAATATGAAAGTTTAAAAGGGCTGTGGAAGGGAATATGACTACAATAAAATAATAATCTATATAAGACTAAGATGATGAAAGGAAGATTGAAAAAACAAGTCTGAAATAAAAAATAAATAATCTTCTTAACGATTTCAAGGAAAATTCAGCAATTATTTCTAGTTTAGCAATAAGCTAATTATAAAAAATTATAGTTATTTTCCCTATTTTTTTTTTGTATTTAATAATGCTTTCATAATAATTTATTTGTCTCTCTTTTAATAACCAGAGTTTCCATATAAAAGATCATTTTGTATCGCCAAAAAATTTTTGAATTCTGTTTTTGTTATGATGGATCTAATTGAAAGTTTATTGAGAAGCCTTTATAAGGACAATAGTTATAAATACCGTACTGAACAAGATTGCTTAAATTTCACCTTCTTTGTATTTCTTCATATTTCTGAATTCTCAATACATAAACTTGCATTGGCAGCTTCTGGAAATTGCTTTATTTATTACCTATTATTTAACATGACTAGATCAGCCATCCAGGAGTTCTTTTTACACACGGCACCACACTAGGCATCTGCCGGGGTAAAAATCTCAAAGGCGTGTTTCATTTCATCTGTGTCTTCGTGATCCTTGATTTCAACCTAATGAACAAATAAAAGTCATGGAATATATATATATATATATATATATATATATATATATATATATATATATATATATTCTGCGGAACATAAAAAATTCTTGGACACAGCAAAATCTGTTAACAAAATATATTAATATACGAAATTTTTCATTTAATGTTTGAATAATTTCCGTTTGGCATGTCACAATAATTTTTTTACCTGAGTGACAAAATTCAAATATTTTATTTAAAATCAGTAAAAATTTAATTTTTGTGAAATTAGCGCATAGCAGTATGGACAAATTGTCGACAATAAAAAGAATTACTTTTAAAAATATACCTGGAGGAAGATTATCAAAAGAGGATGAAACTTCGTTATAAATTAAGATAAATATTAATCAAATGAATTTACTATGTAGCCGTAAATCCATTGAGGATAATACAAGGAGTGGACTATCTTTAGATGCGAAAGTGTAGAAATTCTTATTTTTAAATATCATAATTTTATGGAATCTGCTATTTCTAAACATTGCTGATTTTCTATGTTGAATTAGGTTTCAGCAGGAGATTCAATTCAACGAAAATTTCGAGTGAAAGCTGGCTAATCTACGCAATATGTCAATAAGGACCTCCAAAACCAAATAACTCACTTGATCGTTGTCTTTTAAGATCAGACGAGAATTTTTTTTCATCTGATATATGCCAGATGGCACAACAATAACTGGAATGATTCTATAACATGAAAAAACTTACATAATATCATAAATCTGGAAGATTTTTATTTGTAAAAGAGATTATTTTTCTTCATGATTATGCGTAAATTAAAAAGAAGGTTTCAACATATTAGCTGTTTGGCTATGATCTGTTTACATAGAACTTTCATCCGTTGAGTCGGTTCACTATTTTTTTTAAGGATTTAAGCATTTACCAGTTTTTAACAAGATGTTACATGTAGAAAAAGAAAGCTTATGTATCATGTTTGCCTATGTTTTCCTTTGTTATATTATCAACCTCTAACAAATGAATATTAGTTTTTGTGGAGGTCTCTGTTACCATACTGACAGCTTCATCACATGTTTTTTTTAATATATTGGCAATTATAGCTGTCTACTTTGCTTTTGATCCTTTAATTTGTTTTTTGAGCAGGACATGTATTATGTTCCAATAGTTGGAAAAGAGTTCATTATTAGTAAGGTGATGTGGAATATTAACATCTATATTAAAGATTAAAATAAATTAGTTTTTCAGATAATATAAATCCTTTTTTAGATATAACTTATAAATAAAATGTTATTAGAGATTACGAGAAAAAATTAGATTATAAAAACTGAGGTGTAAAATTTGTTCTGTGCTAATTAAAGTTTTTGTCCCACAAAATCTAGATGTGAAATGTTTTGATGATGGTTGAGATGGTTTTCTAATAAATATTTCATCAATTACAAATAAACTTTATTATGAATTATTCTGCGTATTGTATTAAAATAAATAAACCATTTAGAATGTAATTTAATTTGAGATGCTCAGATAACAACCAAAATGGTAATATTATGACGATAGTTTTCCTGGAAATAATACTGATTATGTTATTTGAGATACATCTTGTATGTCAAGGCATTTTTTCCATTGCAATAAAAACTCTGAGTAAATAAAACGAAAACTTACATTGTGATTTTTGGGTTTTGTATTACCGGAGAACATAAACTCCTTGCTAAATTAACACTAATCTTTCGGTAAATAATTGCTAGAAATATTAATAAATAGTTTACACAATCACATATTTAACACAATCTACGTTCTAATTCCACGACTGTCGTTGAGTTCTTCAAAACAGTAGCGTACCTGAATGCTCCCCCCCCCCGCGAAGTCTTAATGGGGCCCCCTTTTTAATATAGCAATATAATTCAGTTCAAATGCTAAATAAACATACAGATAGTTTTTGACATTCATTAATCATAATATCGACGTTTAGATGTCCAGCTTCTAATCCCACATACCCCACGCGTGGCGAGATCGACGTATAGCATAAACCCAAGCTCCTAAATTCTCCTTCTCCTCGAGCAACGAGATCGATAATCATTACGCAGCAGACAGACGAACGAAGCAAGATTTTAAGCCAAAATACAAGCTCTCAAAACCACATACCCTACATGCAGCTAGATCGTTATCCATTACATACCAGACAGGAGAACAAAGCAAGATTTTAACCACGCGCTGTGCCTGGGGTGTGTTCTTGACAACTTATGTTTTATTAAAAGTAATACGTCAACTTTCTAAGGGCACATATGAAAATAATGTTATTTGATAAAAAAAAAACAGTTCTACGTTGATTTGAATGAAAGTAATTTTATTCATAGACATCAAAACAAGCATCAAATACATCATAAAATATTCAGTTTTATGTGTTATTACGAAATCGTTCCAAATGTTTGTTTTTTTTTTATTTGCAAACTCTTCTGTGAGTAGACTTACTTAGTTTTTTCGCATTCTATAGATAATGTAGCTAAAGCTGCTAATTCTGACTTCCATCATTGTGCTGCTTTCTGCATTTAAAAAGCATTGTAATGCAAGGGCGAGCAATTACTCTAATTTCAGTGGCCTTTAGAATCGAGTTTTAGAGCTTTATAGACGTTCAAAAAAAATTGCGCGTCTCTTGAAGATGCTTCTTTCTTTTTTTTTTACGTCCGAAAAGTTCTAGTACTCGCGATTCTATAAATAAATAAAGTATAAAAAATATAAATGGTAATTGCGTTAATTTAAACTTTTTATTTTTTTAGACGTTTAAAAAAAGTAATTACGCGTTTTAAAATACGCAGATTTTTTTTTGAACGTCTAAAAAACTCTAAATCTCGAAATATGACAAACATTTAAATTTGAAATGAACTCAATTTTTCAAACTTTTTCGCAACTTCATCTGCCTGTTGAGAACCGAGTTTTGCAGCTTTCTGAACGGTTGAAAAGTAGAAACAGCTTCTTCAAAAGATGAGTAATTCCGTTTTTTAAACATCCAAAATGCACCAAAACTCGCAGGTCTACAACAATTGAATTGTGGGTAATCGATTTTATTTCATTTACAAGGTTTTTCTGAATGGAAAAAAAATTTTCCCCGCTTTTTAAATGGTGAAAACTTCAAACATATACGAGGATGATTCGATAAGTTCTCGACCTGAAGTTCGAGCGGTTATAAAGTACTTTGTTTTAAAGAGCTTAACTCCTACGGACATTAAAAATGAGTTAGATTCGACTTTAAAGGATTTTTCTCCTTCGTTTTCGACAGTAAAAAAAATGGACTGTTGAATTTAATCGTGGTAGTACATCAATTCAAGATGATGAGCGCTCCGGACGCCCAAAAACCGCTGCAACTAACGAAATTGTCACAAAAATTAACAATGTCATACTTCATGACCGCCGACTGAAAGTACGAGAGCTTGCTGGTATAGCAAATATCTCGACAGATCGTGTCCACTACATTTTACATGATGTTCTTGGCATGAAAAAGCTTTCTGCGTGATTGGTGCCGCGTTTGTTAACAGTCGACCAAAAACGCCTTAGAATGAACACTTCGTAAGAGTGTTTAGACTTATTCAGTCGCAATCCTGCTGAGTTTCTTCGACGTTTTATAACTGTAGATGAAACATGGATTCACCATGGGTGGGGGCAGGTGAAAGTGCGCCAAAAATGGCAAAAACGGTTCCGCCTGCAGGAAAAGTCATGGCCACAGTTTTTTGGGAATCACATGGCGTGGTGCTTATAGACTATTTAGAACAAGGCAAGACCATCACCGGGGAGTATTACGCTTCACTACTGGATCGTTTGCAGCATGTGATTAAGGCGAAATGTCCACATCTTGCCAAAAAAGTGCTCTTTCATTAGGATAACGCGCCTGTACACAAATCTATGGTTGTTGCTGTAAAATTCCATGACCTACGTTTCGAAGTGCTTCCACATATGCCATATTCGCCGGATCTGGCTCCCAGCGATTACCTTCTTTTCCCAAACCTGAAAAAATGGCTCGCAGGACGAAAATTCCCTTCAAATAACGAGGTTAGAGCAGCGACAACCGCTTATTTTGCAGAGTTGGACAAATCGCAGTATACTACGGGTATTAAAATGTTAGAATATCGTTGGTCTAAATGTATTGAAGTACAAGGGGACTATGTTGAGAAATAAATAAAAACATTTTCAAAAATCTTTTGTTTCCTTTATCAGGTCGATAACTTATCGAACCATGCTCGTATATCTCGGGTAAACGATTTCAAACAAGAAAGTTTTGAACACTACACATTATTACCTAAGTCTGTGTTTGAGACTGATCTTGTCGACATTTTACTTTGAATTAAAGTTGCTTCCTGCACGTCGTGAGTATAGATACAAATATAGACTGTCACAGAGGTCTTGCGTTCAGTGGGTTTCATTAGAGAGTCTTAAAGTGATTTCTTAATATATGTACATTTAATATAAATTTAAACGCCCTGCGTTGCATGCCTGCTCATTTATAATAAATAATTACTTACATCTTGTGTTAAATGGATTGTAAAGTAGCAGTGTTTATTGAAGATTAATTAAAATCTTGGTCAAACTGTTTAATACGGTTTACGCGACTGGAGATATACCGGAAGATTGGCTGAAGTCTGTATTCGTCCCAATCCCAAAAAAACAGCGAGCAAAGCGATGCAGTGAGAACAGACTAATAAGTTTAATGAGCCACACTTTGAAGGTCTTTCTCAGAATCATCCACAGCAGGATAAGATCTAAATGCGAAGCAGATTTAGATGAAACCCAATTCGGATTTAGAAACGCCCTAGGTACTAGAGAGGCTTTATTCGCTCTAAATGTACTTCTGCAAAAATGCCGGGACCAACACAAGGATGTATTCGTATGTTTTGTCGATTACGAGAAGGCCTTCGACAGAGCATAGCACAGAAAACTCATAGACATTTTAAGTAACGTAGGAGTAGACAGCAGAGACGTAAGAATTATTAAAAATCTATATTGGCGGCAAAAAGCAACAGTAAGGCTAAATAGAAAACTCACAGAGGAAAGTAACATTCTACAAGGCATCAGACAGGGCTGCATACTATCTCCACTGCTTTTTAATATATATTCAGATAAAATCTTTAAACGGGCTACTCAAGGACAACGAATGGGAGTACAAATCAATGGAGAATATATAAATACAATACGATATGCTGATGACACTGTTATCCTAAGCGACAAAGTACAAGACCTGCAACACCTATTAAACTGTGTTAACACTGAGGGTCAAGAAATGGGGCTCAACATAAATATCAAAAAGACAAAATTTATGGTCTTTAGTAGACAACCTCATCTTAATGCTTCAATACAAATAGAAGGAAAAAGTATAGACAGGGTGACTAATTTTAAATATCTTGGATGTTATATCACCGAAAATCTAAACCCAGATAAAGAGATAAGGTGTAGAATAGAGACTGCTAGAACAACTTTTCAAAAAATAAAACCACTTTTCTGCAATGATAACCTCAACCTAAAACTACGACAGAGAATGATAAGAACATACGTCTGGCCAGTGTTACTATATGGGGCAGAGATCTGGACAGTTAAGGCTGCCACGATTAATCGGTTGGAGGCTCTCGAAATGTGGTTACACCGGCGAATGTTGAGAATACCTTGGACAGCAAGGCAGGCCAACGAAATGGTACTCAATAGGGCCGACACAACTCGTTTACTATTAAACACTGTGAAGTGTAGAAAAATTTCATATCTTGGACATATATTTAGAGGGGAGCGATATAGAATTCTTCAGCTAATCATGATGGGTAAAGTAGAGGGACGTAGAGGGGTAGGAAGGAGACAGGCTTCCTGGTCGAGGAATATTCGTGAATGGACAGGTATACGTAACGCGGGGGAACTGTTCCAGCTGGCGCAGGACCGTGAATGACTTGCCAATGTAATTGCCAATGTCAGGGGGACCTGCTATGGCACTTGAAGAAGAAGAATTAAATTGAATTCTAAAGATTTTTTTAGGTGCCACGCCACTGATTTAAAACCGTTTGACAATTTTAATAATTCAGTAAAATAAACAAAATACATTTTTGTTGTTGTTTTCTAAAGAAGTTAATTTACATAAGTACTATATTTTATTTTTATATTATACTTTAAATTATTTAATATAGAAAATTTTTACTAATACTTCTATCAAAATGATTTACTCTCAATACCCCCCTGTTTTCGAAATCTTGCTGGCACTCATCCACATCCGAGCAGGAGCTCAGTCGCGACTGCCGCCTCCTGCAACACCGTCCAAAAAGGATTCTCCCGCAGGACTCTGCTCCTGCTATTTGTTGCCTTACTTTCTCTCTGTCCTTTCTATAGACTTTAAAAACCTTAGATCTCTTATTTTCTGACAGAAAGTCCTATTTATTTCCTAAAAAACTTAGTTCTAGTATACAAAAAATTTTAGATACAGAGTCGGTTGCTTAGTAGCAGTGATACGTCTATAAAAACCATGCTGTAGCAGTGAACAATTACTTTGCTTTAACTTGAAATAATTCGTAATTCATCTAAATAAAAAAGTGTTTGATTTTTTAAATTTTATTTTAAGTTTGAAAAGCTGCTACTAATATCTGTTGAATATACCTCGTGACTTATCACATGTCAAAGTCTGTCAGTTGAAAAATCACGCCTTCATTAAATAATTTTAATAAAAATATACAAAAAAAATCATGGTGTGTCATACATTTATTTATTACGAAAATTTTTGGAGCGATTCAGATAAAAGCAAAAATTATGCCCAAAAACTTTAATTAATGTGAAACGGACAAACCAATTTTCTTTATGTAAACATTACACATACAAAAATATAAAACTTTTAAAGTGGTATTGCTAAAACATAACCTTAAAAATGTACTTAAATTTTTGATACAGTCTTACATTATTATTAATATATTGCAAAAGATGGAATAGTTTAAAACAATTAAAAATACGAACTTGTCTTTAAAATATGTGCTGCCTTAATATTTTAAAGAGCGATCATGTTTGCTATGACGGAGTATTTTGGAGAGTTCGCTTTGGCCAGGTAATAATAATTAACCCTGTAGAAATTACAACGGTTATGCTTTATAGTTGATTGTAGGATTAGGATTTTGTTTATTTTTGTTGCTTAATATCCTGACAAGGTAAAAATTTTGACAAATATTTTACCGCATGGCCATTGGCGTAGATCTCTGACGCATGAGAGCTACGTTAAAATTTAGGAAAAAGAACATTAGACTTTCTCCTAGTACTGAGAATGTTTAACCAAAAAACAACATTTTGGTAGCCCTTACGAATATTACATCTATTTTTATAATCTCCTTTCATATTTTTTTTTATTTAACCGAAAACTCAAGCCACTGCAAATGTGGAAGTTTTCGTTGTAAAAACGTTATTTAAAAAAGTTTCAACACTGAAAGTTAGTATTAGCTATTACTGAATTAAAAAAATAAACAAATTCTTGACACAATGTGATAACTTAGATGATAAAAGTCCAGAAACTGACATATTTCTGGGATAAGAAAAATAAATTATACTAAAATGTGATTTATTGTTGTAAATGAAAATATTTTTAACAAACCCGGGTTGTGATCACACACACAATAATTATAAAACTATTTTTATCTAGAGTTGAGTTTTATCCTATTTTTTAAATGATATAGGTACATAAACTGTCTATGTGCGTGTGAAGTTTTATGGCACTGGTTTGAATCAACTGATTATTTAATATTTTAAATTATAATAATATTTTACTTCTGTTTCGAAAGGATGCCTCACGATATTCTTATTGTATATATATATATATATATATATATATATATATATATATATATATATATATATAGCCCATATGCAAAATTTCAGCTGTATAAGATATTTTAGATTTTTTGCCCATTTTTTGTAAATTGCACCACTGTTGCAAAATAAGACTCAACGCAACCTACATAAAACTTCTTAGTTTTGACAATGCTTCATTCAAGACATATTTTATTTAAAGTAGCGCCATATTAAATGGCTGTTTTTCTAAACAATCTAAATAGGGCTATTAAAATTTAATCACATGACTATATTTGTTATTGACCCAGTATAAGGTACGGTTATAAATTAACTATTTTTTAAAACTTAGTTTGTGTCTAAAAGTAATACATATTAATATTAACAAAGAAAATTGTTTAATTGAAAAGACTCAAATTTTCTAATAAAAAAATCATAATATAAAAATTAAACGCATTTAAAATTCCACCTTTTTAATTGATAACAAACTAAGTACTTGTTTGTCTTAATTATAATGTATATTACTTACCCTATACTGGGTCAAAAACAAATAAACTTTTCATAACATGTGATCAAATTTTCATAGCCGTATTTAGATTTTGTAGAAAAACACAAAATTGCATTTAGAAAAACTTTTTCTAATAACTTTTTTCGATTTTTTGACATAAAATCCCACTTTTGAATTTTTCTTTGGAAAAAAATTAAAATTTGACAGATAATACTAATTACGTGACTACTATTTTTTTTGGTTAATTTTCACTTCGATCGGAGCAGAAATTGATTATAAAGTCAAATTTCGAATAAAGCTATTAATAAAAAAATCCCATATGATGCGCAATATATATATATATATATATATATATATATATATATATATATATATATATATATATATATATATATATATTATATATATATTCCAGATTTTTGAACCATAGATTATATCATTTTGATTTAATTTTTTTTATTTTGTTTTTTCTTGGGTTTAGGTTCTTTGTTTAACAAAAAATTCAAAACAATTTGACGTTTCGCCCTTTATGTAAGGCATCTTCAATTACTCTGACAGCCAGGCAGCCCTAAGGGCCCTCAAGGGCCAAAAGGTATCATCGAGGCTGGTTTGGGAATGTCAGAGTGAGCTGGAAATTCTGGCAAAAGACAACAGAGTTATGTTAAAGTGGGTACCAGGACAAGAAGGCATACATGGAAATGAAAAAGCTGACGAGCTAGCTAGAGCAGGGTCAGCATCTCAATACATTGGTCCAGAACCGGCCTTCGGGGTGCCGCGGTGTGCGGCACGAGAAGCAGTCAAAAAATGGATCAAAAGATCACATAAAAACCACTGGATGACCAGACAAGGTTGATATAATTCGTCATTCATCTAAATAAAAAAGTGTTTGATTTTTAAATTTTATTTTAAGTTTAAAAAGCTGCTACTAATATCTGTTGAATATACCTCGTGACTTATCACATGTCAAAGTCTGTCAGTTGAAAAATCACGCCTTCATTAAATAATTTTAATAAAAATATACAAAAAAAATCATGGTGTGTCATACATTTATTTATTACGAAAATTTTTGGAGCGATTCAGATAAAAGTAAAAATTATTCCCAAAAACTTTAATTAATGTGAAACGGACAAACCAATTTTCTTTATGTAAACATTACACATACAAAAATATAAAACTTTTAAAGTGGTATTGCTAAAACATAACCTTAAAAATGTACTTAAATTTTTGATACAGTCTTACATTATTATTAATATATTGCAAAAGATGGAATAGTTTAAAACAATTAAAAATACGAACTTGTCGTTAAAATATGTGCTGCCTTAATATTTTAAAGAGCGATCATGTTTGCTATGACGGAGTATTTTGGAGAGTTCGCTTTGGCCAGGTAATAATAATTAACCCTGTAGAAATTACAACGGTTATGCTTTATAGTTGATTGTAGGATTAGGATTTTGTTTGTTTTCGTTGCTTAATATCCAGACAAGGTAAAAATTTTGACAAATATTTTACCGCATGGCCATTGGCGTAGATCTCTGACGCATGAGAGCTACGTTAAAATTTAGGAAAAAGAACATTAGACTTTCTCCTAGTACTGAGAATGTTTAACCAAAAAACAACATTTTGGTAGCCCTTAGGAATATTACATCTATTTTTATAATCCCCTTTCAAATATTTTTTTTTATTTAACCGAAAACTCAAGCCACTGCAAATGTGGAATTTTTCGTTGTAAAAACGCTATTTAAAAAAGTTTCAACAGTGAAAGTTTAGTATTAGCTATTACTGAATTAAAAAATAAACAGATTCTTGACACAATGTGACAACTTAGATGATAAAAGTCCAGAAACTGACATATTTCTGGGTTAAGAAAAATAAATTATACTAAAATGTGATTTATTGTTGTAAATGAACCTATTTTTATCTGAATTGACTTTTTATCTTATTTTTTAAATGATATAGGCACATAAACTGTTTATGTGCGTGTGAAGTTTTATGGCACTGGTTTGAATCAACTAGTTATTTAATATTTTAAATTATAATTAAATTTTCACGATATTTTTATTGTATATATATATATATATATATATATATATATATATATATATATATGAAATATGCAAAATTTCAGCTGTATAAGATAATTTAGATTTTTTGCCCATTTTTTGTAAATTGCACCACTGTTGCAAAATAAAACTCAACGCAACCTACATCAAAACTTCTTAGTTTTGACAATGCTTCGTTCCCGACATATTTTGTTTAAAGTAGCGCCATATTAAATGTGTGTTTTTCTAAAAAATCTAAATAGGGCTATTAAAATTTAGTCACATGTGATGCAAACTATATTTGTTATTGACCCAGTATAAGGTAACGTCATAAATTAACTATTTTTTAAAACTTAGTTTGTGTCTAAAAGTAATACATATTAATATTAAGAAAATAATTAAAAAGACTCTAATAAAAAAAATCATAATATAAAAATTAAACGCATTTAAAATTCCACATTTTTAATTGATAACAAACTAAGTACTTGTTTGTCTCAATTATAATATATATTACTTACCCTATACAGGGTCAAAAACAAATAAACTTTGCATAACATGTGACCAAATTTTAACAGCCCTATTTAGATTTTGTAGAAAAACACAAAATTGCATTTAGAAAAACTTTTTCTAATAATTTTTTTCGATATTTTGAGATAAAATCCTGTTAAAATTTGACAGATAATGCTAATCACGTGACTACTTTTTTTTTTGTTAATTTTCACTTCGATTGGAGCAGAAATCGATTCCAAAGTCAAATTTCGAATAAAGCTATTAATAAAAAAGTCCCATATGATGCGCAATATATATATATATATATATATATATATATATATATATATATATATATATATATATATATGTTTATGCGGCTTTCACGGATTCCTCCGTGTGAGATGCAATAGCAGTGGTCATATCCACATTATGCCGTTGTAGTGCTGAAATCACATTCAGCAAACATACAACTAAATGCATCTCCGCATGTAAATGAAGTAAACTTCATTTACATGCGGAGATGCATTTAGTTGTATGTTTGCTGAATGTGATTTCAGCACTACAACGGCATAATGTGGATATGACCACTGCTATTGCATCTCACACGGAGGAATCCGTGAAAGCCGCATAAACGTATATACGCCATCCGGCGGGAGGTCGGCGAAGCCGCGTTCAGTGTTGCATGCTTCCTTCCGATCTGTCCTTTGCACAGACAGGTGCATGTCGGTACCCTGATGAGTCTAGTAAGAGACGAAACATGTACCTCTGCCGTATCACTGTAACAGAGGAGGTAAGTTTTTACTTGCTTCTCGGTGTGGTGGTACAGGTAGGCCACCATCTCGATGGTGGTGTAATAGGGTGAATTGTGTTTTGTAGCAATTCATCCAAACTGTGCAACCTCTAACACTGAAAGGATATGATGGAGCGAAGTTTGCAATCACTGTTCGCATTTTACTTCATATATATATATATATATATATATATATATATATATATATATATATATATGTATATATATTCCAGATTTTTGAACCATAGATTATATCATTTTGATTTAATTTTCTTTTATGTTATCTTTTCTTGGGTTTAGGTTGTTTATTTAACAAAAAATTCAAAACAATTTGACGTTTCGCCCTTATTTAATGCATCTTCAAAAATTTTTGTCTTTTTATTTATTTATCTTCCTAAAAATATTTTTTATATAATTAAAAACATTTATACAAAAACATATTTACAAACACTTTAAAACATTATTCAAATTTTTACATTCCTTAACATTTTGTATATTTATTAATAATGAAACAAAACTTTTACATCGTCTTTTTAGGTACTGAGGATACATGGAATGCAAGCGTGTTTTATTTTTTATATTTTACATTGCATCAAAAAAATCAAAAGATCGCATATATTTAATATTATGTTTAAGAGGATATTCAATTTTTGATGTTTATTAACAGGATCGATTACTTAAGGGACCTTTTAGGTTACAATTTTTCAAAAAAGAAATTTTTTTATTTACTTTTTTTTAACAGAAAGAAAAGAGATATCATTTTATAATTTTGCACATATATTTATTCGTACTGTAAGTATACAAAATTAATTTTTTTAGATTTTTTTATGGATTTTTTTACCCATAACAATTTTTTTAAAAAAACATCAAAAAAATGACGGCGGACGTGAATGCAGGTGAATGAATAGTCTGAAAAAAAATATATATATATACCAAATTAATCCTTGTTCAAGTGCCCATGGTCGGTACCGGAATTATTTTTTTTCATCAAAAAATAACAAAATGGCGGCCATTTGAAAAAAAAATCCATTTTTGATGGTGAAAAATCGGGTAAAAATCGGAAAATTTGTTACCGATCAAAATGATTCCGGTTCCGACTATGGGCACTTGAACAAGGATTAATTTGATATTTTTTGTTTTTTTTTTCAGACGATTCACCTGGAATCACGCCCGCCACCATTTTTTGACGTTTTTTTACAAAAATTGTTATGTGTAAAAAAATCCATAAAAAAATCCAAAAAAAAATATTTTTGTATACTTAAAGTACAAATAAATATATGTGTAAAATTATAAAATGATATCTCTTTTCTTTTTATTAAAAAAAAATTAATAAAAACATTTTTTTTTGAGAAATTGTAACTTAAAAGACCACTTAATATTTTTATTTAAATTAGGCTGGTGTAAATGTGGCTCAAATTTTTTATATCTGTTCTGTCGTTAACAGTGTTTTTATCTTTTTTAATTTCTATCATTTCCTTTATCTACAATTTTTGGTAATTCATATATTTGTTTTACTTATGATACTGTTATAGTCGAAAGTATGTTTTTCGTCCTGTGTGTGTTTGTTTAACGCTGTTGAGGCGTTTTTCGTATATTTAGGGTCATTCAATCTGTTCTTTAGCAATTGGCTTGTCATGCCGATATATTTTTTGGGATAGTTTGAGCAAGGGATCGAATATACTACATTTGTATACACTAAACCAACTTGGTCGGGTAGATATCTAAACTGTTTCTCTAATCACTCAAAAACTCAAAAAAAAAAATAATGTTATAATCGGTCTGTCTAATTGTGCATTCTCTATATGGTCTCCAGAATTGCGACCAAAAATACTGCACAAAGTGAAAAAGACACTAATAAATAATAATTTTAATGGAAAGACTATCATCGAAATAATTAATAAATGAACATATAAATTTTATAATAATCTAATAACATAGAACATAAAGGGTAAAAATGTGTTGCACTACATTACACTAATGAGCTGTCAGAAAAAATAAAACACATTTTAAAAAAGCATGATATTATCTTATGCCACAGATCTTATAATAAGTTAAATACACTATTTACTAATTTAAAACGTTAAACTCCTCTCATGAATAAACCAAATGTAGTATATTCAATCCCTTGCACAGATTGTCCCAAAAATTATATAGCCATGACGAGCCAATTACTAAAGAACAGATTGAATAGCCATAAATATACTAAAAACGCCTCAACAGCGTTAAACAAACACACACATGATGATAAACATACCCTCGATTATAACAGTACCATAATCAAAAACAAATATATGAATTACCAAAAATTGCAGATAAAGAAAATGATAGGAATTAAAAAAGATAAAAACACGGTTAACGACAGAACGGATATTAAATATTAAGTAATCGATCCTGTTAATAAACATCAAAAATTGAATATCCTCTTAAACATAAAATTAAATGTACGCGTACACTCTGTATATTATTTCAAATAATAATATTTTTTTATGAAAATTAAAAAAAGTGTTTTGTGTTCCAAATTTGACCTAATTATCTTTAAAAAGAAATGATATAAATTTAAAAAAACTTAAAATAATATTAAAATTTCACGCCATGTATCTTAAAAAGTATACATTATCAAACGTGTTTATATGAAATTTTATCTTAAAATTAGCTCAAGCGTAACTCTTAATTTTCGTACTTATTTGGAAACACTCTATATGTAAAATCCCATATAAAATAGAATATATTTTCGCTCACCACTATGATCAACTGCAGAAAAAATTAAAAATATTACACTATTTTTTGTTCAATTAGTATATTTGAAAATATAAACACCCAGAAGTCCTCCATAAACTTATAAAAGAAATCTTATATTTTAATATTATATAAGCAAATATACAAATTAATCCAAATTTTGGTAATAAAATTAAAATTAGATGAATCAAGATTTAGTAATAAGAAATTAACCAATTTCTTCGTATTTCAGACTTTCTTCTTAGCCCTTTTAATAAATTAATTATCCCCGTTTTCACTTTTTTATGAAGTTAAATAACAACTTGGCAACACCGAATTGTCCAAAGTCTTGAAACTCGAAAGTTACCGTTTCAAATTGAACAGGTGTAATTACTCTAGACGACTTCATATTAAACATTCAAACGGTCTTAAAAATGTTTCTTCGTACGATTATAACCAGAAATACTGCAGTAATTATTCCGAAAATAGCCTGAAATAATGGCGTGATGTCGGAGATCCCACTTCTGAAGTGTAATTAAATACGGTAAATTTATCGCAGGAAATTTGGCAAATTTACACAGGCCGCACCGGTTAAACTATTACCGAGGTGTCAGAAGTTTCATCTTGACGTGGGTAACTGTTTAAAATTTACTCTTGAAGGAGGCGAAAGCTAAATTGTCAACAGCAGGTCATCATTGTGAATTTCGAAGTACCCTATCTTGGATCTCGAGTCTCAGCCATTTTTCAAAACTAAAATTTGGGAATAATGATCATAATAATAAAATGTCAGGGACAGCTGGCAGTGTATATTAGAGGTGTCAGAATAAGAAAACTATAGGAACGAGTACAAGAAATATTAAATTGGGTCTTATACTACTCGCAACGTAACTCCATATACAATACTGCCCAACATTGTCTCGACACATTAAAACAGAAACTTGCCGTGTCTGCAGTCCGATTAAACTATCTACCAAACTTGGCGGATAAAGAATAAATAGAAGACTTCTGGAAAACTCTACAACCAGCTACAACCACCCACTGCAACATCAACGCTAGTTGGATCATTGAAGAGCATCAAGTCTACCAGGATTACAGTCAGGCGCAATTCGAACCCTTCACCAACGAGGAATTTACTAACATCGTCAAAGGAATTAATAATTGGAGAGTTCCGAGTCCTGATCTTGTTCAGAGCTACTGGCTTCTAAAGTTTTAGAGTCTGCACCAACAACTGACTCTTCAGATAAATGATGTTTTGCTTGATCAACAGAAAATGCCGTTGTGTCTTACAGGAGTCATGTATCTCTTACCAATAGGTCAGAATAATACACAAGATCCAGCCAAATATACGCCAATTACCTACCTTTACATGCTGCACATAGCATGAGCAAAATAACATCATTGCAATTCAGCAAAAAGGATGTGCCAGAGACGCAACGGTTTGCAAGGAACAACTTATTATCGATTCGCTCATCTGCAATCAGACCTTTACTAACAGAAGGAGCATTTTCGCCATCTACGTAAACCACCAAAAAGCCTCCGATATAGGCTGTATTCTTTTGAGTACATTATCACTGATCAAAGTGAAAAATGTGAAACTGAAAACTTCATGTTCTTTTGAATATGCATTTACTTGTCATTGGGTCGAAGTGATCATGATTACTTCAAGTGACAGAACTGAAAGTGATAATTACTCAAAAGAATATACCTTTTGTTTCACATTACTGGTTGGCAGCTGTACTAAGAATATACGGGGTGTTTCACGGTGAACGTCTATTAAAATATTTCGGAAAGTAATGCGATTTAAATCCTGCAAATTTGAATAATGAAATTTTCGGTGAGTCTCTCTTCAGATGAAGGAACATCTGTCTTGTGCGACTTCCTGTTATACCGGAAGTTGTCCAAGAGTTATTTGTTTTAAATAGATTACCCTATATCTTATATTTTTTTTCTTCCTTTTTTTTCATTTCCGATAACTTTTTTTGCTTTACTCTGCCCATTTTTGAGGAAAAAAAATATTTTTTCCAAGTTCTGGCCTTGAATAGGGTGTCGCTTAAAATTTAATATCGTTTTAAAAAGAAAATAGTGAAACTCAGAATTCCTGTAGTGGCTTTAGATATTATTGGGCTCGATAATGAATTGTCTGAAAATGACATTTTAGCTACAGGGTGGAAAAGTAACAAATTTTGAGTTGCACAGTCTAGTTAGAAATATAAATTATTTTATACTTTACCAAGAGAGTCTTTATTAGTAATGCAAGTAATACTTCTTCTAAGATTTGGTTTGCCGTGAGGTCCCTGTCATAAATTCGGTAACTAACTCGTGTTTCCAAGAGAAAATGAGCAATACCAAAACGAAAGAGGAATTTTCTGCCTACCAATACTTAATACTTTTTTAATATAGTTTATGCACGACTCTTAATAACTCCAGTTTCCATTTCTATCCCTCTATATGAAGTTAAATGTACTGCTTCTTCACAAGTCAGGACATTTACTTCGTGTCTCTCTCTCTCTCTCTCTCTCTCTCTCTCTCTGTTTCTCTTACAAAAAAAAAATCCTTGAAATTTCAACAAATGGAAGTGGTGCAGCGCTTGTACAAAGAAGATAAGAAATCATATTTCGACACGATGGAGCTCCAGTTCATAGTTCAGTCAGTAATCGTAAATGACTATTTAATTAACACACACAATAATAAAACATGTACACAGAACGGTGCATTTTTTTATTACCAACCAGCTGTTTTTTTCACAAAGGTTTAATTAGTGTTTGAAAAATCGAGTGGTCATAATATCCAACAAATTTTATGTGCCATTTTTTCATTCCGACGCCCGGAAATTGTCAATTTTCTGCGTTCGAAAACGCACAAGAAGTTTCGCAAATAAAAAACCTGAATACGACCCTGTTCTTTATGGACATTCCATCAAGCAGCTTTTATTAGTTGTGTTTCTAGTGAGATTCTAAATTTTTTTTCTTTAATTATATATATATATATATATATATATATATATATATATATATATATATATATGTAAGTTATTGGCCATGTAATATAAAAACAAAAATAAAATAAAATCTTGGCTTACCGGACGTGAAATGTGTCAATCTGCATTATGTTAAAAACTCCGGGTCCGACAGATGGCGACAGCGCTGTTTCGTTCTAATATGGGACTCGTCAGGCCACCGCAGTCGGTACAAACCATCACCTCGCCACTGCATCCTATAAAGCTGAATTTAAAATTAAAAACAGCAAACAGGACGACCATGGCGACATCTCAATGGTTCACTCGATAACACAAAAACCATACAGATTGACAAAATTTGTAAAAACCGCCATGTGGTGGCGCGACGGTGAATTAAAACAGAAATCTATAAAATCGAGTACACGAAACGCGCTGCCCAAAGGATAGGTGTAGCATTATTAGGTACAAGGGCAGCGCGTTTCGTGTACTCGATTGTATAGATTTCTGTTTTAATTCACCGTCGCGCCACCACATGGCGGTTTTTACAAATTTTGTCATTCTTTGTGGTTCTTGTGTTATCGAGTGAACCATCGAGATGTCGCCTTTGTCGTCCTATTTGCTGTTTTTAATTTTAAATTCAGCTTTATAGGATGCAGAGGCGAGATGGTGGTTTGTACCGACTGCGGTGGCCTGACGAGTCCCATATTAGAACAAAACAGCGCTGTCGCCATCTGTCGGACCCGGAGTCTTTCCATACTTTGGCATGCTCCGCACTTTTTAACATGAGAATAATGCAGATTGACACATTTCACGTCCGTTAAGTCAAGATTTTATGCGGAATAACAAATTTAAAAAAGTAATAACAGTCTATGTTTGAAATTGTGTACACAAACAGTTTAATTACTTTTATTCGCCATCTTGAATACAACATAATCGCTAAAATCAATCACAAACATAAACCAAGATATAAATCTAAAACACAAAACGGCTTAATCCTTTTACAAATCCATAAATATAACTTTTGAAAATCCTTATAAATCCAAACAAATTTAAAGTATATCCCAAGAAAATTTTGAAGCGTCAGCGTCGCCTTGGAGAAGCTGGAAAATGATGAAGCTTTGACAGTAACGTCAGTGCCGTCTTAAGGGTTAAAATAAGATATTATCAACGTCGAGGACATATAGAGATTGACTGTAAAAGAAATTTACTATAGTACACACAGGGCATCGCGTCATTCTGTCCAGTAAAGGATTGTAATGGCATTACAAAATATTTTCTAAAAATATTTTTTATTATTTTTACTTAAATTTTTTTCCTTTTCTATAATAATTGCTAGGACGTCTGGCAACAGAGCACCAGCTTAATACTCGCGAATTTTCTATAATCGATGAAAATCTAACGAGGTTCATATGTAAACAACAAAGATGGAACTGTGTATTAATATTTTCCTGACGCAGCTATGTGACTCATGAGTATATGATTCCCTTGCATAATGCTTTTAGCTGTTCTACACTTGGTAGGACAAACATGAAACACTGTTAAGTTCTTCTTACCGTGACTGTAGGTTAGAAAATTCTTGCGTTGTATGTTTTATCATAATCCTATATTTTGTTTTACATATTGGCGGTAAATAGTCACGAACGGCTACTGATCCAACCTCACTCCCCTAATGAATATTTACATATTTACAACTACAGTGAACTGTAATAGATGCGTAACATCAAAACAAATTTTAGGAAGGAATATAAAACTTTTTATAGTTATAAAATAATAATAATATTACAAACAATTTTCTAAATTTTATATAAAGATTTTTCCATTAACAATTTATAAAGCTATTTGATACGTTATCAAATTTTGGAATAATTATAGTTTCACTCAATTTAAATACTCCATGGAAAATAGACTTTCGTCAGAAACAAAAATGTAACATTGTTTTTTTTTTGCTGGAAAACCTATCGATTCATATAATATAAGTTATAGGTGGCGCCACTAGTTATTGAGATTTTTTTTTCGACAAAATTTACGGTTTTGATTTAAAAAAAAGACATTTATTAACAAACTACCGATTTAAAATTTAACATAAATATAGGTATTATCATTCTAGAAAAGTATGCCAAACCCGGAATCTGTAAGTTTTTTTATTTTCAGAGAAATTCGATTTCAAAGTTGAAAATTCAACCTTAATTTTCTGCTTTCATAATTAAGATACAATGCTCAATTTTAATGTAAATTGTTTGTATTGTTTTAAATTTTGAAGATCTATTATAAAAAAAAAAATTTTCAATCGTGGGCCGAGAAATTTTGAAAAAAACAATTTTGGCATCAAAGAAATTGCGATAACTTTTCACCGGGTGGAGATAAAATTTTTTTAATACATGCATTGGATTTAGATGTATCATTTCTGATCTCAAAAAAAAATTAATTCTGGATGAAAAAAACGTTTTTTTTTTCAAAAATTCATAATGGCGGGGCAAATGAATATTAAGGGTTCAAATTTGCAGAAGATGCTTTTTAATGCTTGTGCTTTACCTATGAATTTTTTGGATTCAAGAAATACACTTCCATACGATCTGTGAACCTTCGAAAATTGAGTCGAATCTAATCGAAAATAGCTGCTGCAAGCCGATGTCGGTGGGTTGTCATGGTTCAGGCGCATTATTCATCGGCGCTTCAAGGAAACTTATGCATTACAAGTAATATTTATAATATTGATGTTGTTTTATTATCTTATGATAGTAACAATTTCTTTAGTCATATTAATTATCAATTTGTTTATTAACAAAATTTTTGCAAAAAATTGTAGAGAAAATCATACAAATATTCAATTATATTTTACATATTCTACTGTTTTTTTCCTTTATATTATTACTCTATAACAGCTTATTAACAAAATTTTTCCAAAAAATTATACAAATATTCAATTATATATGACATATTATACTGTTTTTTCCTTTATATTATTATTACCTAATAATTTATTAACAAAATTTTTACGAACATTTCTATATGCAAATCATATAAAAATATAATAATATATAATACGTCATATTTAATAATACATTTAAATTACGTGCGAAAATCATACAAATACAATATATCAATTATACATTCATCTTTCTCTTTTTTTTTCTATTACTTCTGTGCAATCGGCGTCCATTTCATCATCGCAATTATTACTCTCACTTATATCGCACATACCATTTTCATCATTATTTTCAATTTCATTGTACACATCATTCTCATCATTATTAACATTTTCATAGTCAAAATCATTCTCACACATATTAATAATTTCCTCTGAATTGTCATCATCGTTTTCTAAATCGCAGAAAATAAAATTTTCAAAGCAATTATCGCACTGTCCATCACAGTACTCGCACAAATCTGTACATTTCAGATATATCTGAAATTTTCGTAAAAATTTTGTATAGGTAATAATAATATAAAGGAAAAAACAGTAGAATATAATATTTGTATGATTTTCCGTATAATTTTTTGTAAAAATTTTGTTAATAAACTGTTAGATAATAATAATATAAAGGAAAAAACAGTGGAATATGCAATATATTTGATTTTCTTTTTTTTAAAACTTTGTTAATAAACAAATTATTAATTAATATGACTAAACAAATTTTTACTATCATATAAATGAATAAAGCAACATCAATTTTATAAATATTACTTGTGATGCAAAGTTTCCTTAAAGCGCCAATGAATAATGCGCCTGAACTATGGCAACCCGCCGACAGCGGCCTGTAGTAGCTATTTTCGATTAGATTCGGCCCAATTTTCGAAGGTTCACAGATCGTATGGAAGTGTATTTCTTGGATCCAAAAAATTCAGAGATAAAGTACAAGTATTTAAAAGCATCTTCTGCAAATTTGAGCCCTTAATATTCATTTGCCACACCATTATGAATTTTTGAAAAAAAAAAACGTTTTTTCTTCCAAAATTAAATATTTTTTTTGTGGTCGGAAATGATACATTTAAAGCCAGTACACGCATTAAAAATTTTTTATATCCATCCGGTGAAAGTTATCGCAATTTTTTTGGTGCAAAAATTGGTTTTTGTAAAATTTCTCGGCCCACGATTGAAAAAAAAATTTTTTTTAATAGATCTTCAAAATATAAAACTATACAAACAATTTCCATTAAAATTGAGCATTGTATCTTAATTAGGAAGGCGGAAAATTGAGGTTGAATTTTCAACTTTGACCTCGAATTTCTCGGAAAATAAAAAACTCACAGAATCCGGGTTTGACATACTTTTTTAAAATGATAATACCTATGGTAAAGTAAAATTTTAAATCGGTAATTTGTTAATAAATGTCTTTTTTTAAAAAAAAAAAACAAAAACTGTAAATTTTGTCGAAAAAAAATCTATCTCGATAACTAGTGGCGCCATCTATAACTTATATTATATGAATCGATAGGCTTTTTAATTCTTTACAACTTTAGTTTGAAATATTTTTCGATATAACTTTTACTTGTCGAGATAAACTCAAAAAACCGAAAATCGTGACCATTTTTGGTCCGCCATTTTTTTTGTACCATCGAGATATGTTTTATAGGATGCCGAAATGAACACACTCCAGCAAAAAAACCAATGTTACATTTTTGTCAACAAAACAGCTCTTTTTTGATCTAACTTCCATGGAGTAAAATTACGTATTATTTTTTTATTTTACTTGGAAGATATCGTACGATATGATCTTGAAGCGATTCGTCTATAACATACTTATGTGCCTAGTGGATTTCTTCTTTTTGTCTACCTCATTAACCATTCTAGTAAGTAAATATTTAACAAAATTAGAGATATAAATATTATTACTTTATTTAAAAATAGTTGTTTTATAAGTTTTCAAAATAAAAAACGAGTTTTAATTAAAATTTAGCCATAAAAAAAAAGGTTGCAGTCGACCCTTGGCGGTTCATATAGACAACTTTCAGAATCACTATTTTGCAAATATGATTTTCCTAAGCCGGAACTGTATCCGATCTTTTTGCATTTTCTTTTTTCTTGTCCGTCACTGTTACAATGCATATTTAAAAGCCGGAATCCCCTTTTTAAGTTAAAGTTTTAGTCACGGGTAAGTTTGAGTCCCTCTCATTAAAATTATAAGGTTTTAGGTTTTTACGCTGAAAAGGGTTTTTTGTTTCCCTGATGCCTACCTCGACGTTTGACCTTGAAATGAAATATTGAGTAATAATTTATAAATAAGTCAGTAAGAATTAAGGTGATAGTTTAACAGGTTAATGTCCGAGAATTTCGTGTATAAATTATTTTCATAGTAACAATCTTAGAAAATATGTTAGGTTAGTAATAAAGTATGTACGTTACAAGTGTTGTCTAATTATGAAACAAAAATTTCAAATAAACATATGTTCTGAACAATTTCTTCTTGAGATATAGGGAACACTAGAAAATTTTTTTCCCAAAAGCGATTTTATTTTTCAAAATATTCTTTCCTAATTTTAGTGTACTTGAAGCACTATTTCTGCAACGAATTTATTCTTTCAGAAGAAAAAATTATCCCTGTTAGCTCTCAAAATAAGCATCAATATTCTCTCATAGCGGGTTATCGTTTGTAAACAGATTTTGAAATGGTATCAAACTGTTTAATATCTATAGTACAATAGCAACCTCTAATTTTTAGAATGTATTTCTAATTTGATAAAATTAGAAAAATCGGTTGCTATATACGATAAGTGACGCCATCTGATGTTTGGTTGGGAAAACATCATTAAAATTTCTTTTAGTATTTCTTTAGTTCTTTTAATACATAAGAATTATCTTCTAAATAATATTCAGTTCATTAAAATCATTCTATGCAATCCAGAATAACAATATTTTTTTAATAATGATATTCCCTGCTTCCTCCTACCTTTATTTTAAAAGTTAGAGCAAAACGCTAAATTTAAAAGTTCTCAGACATAAGTAGTAAATAATAAAAACGTAACATGACACCTACATTTGCATTTAATTTTTGTGAGAAATGACTGTTTCTCTGTTTGATATTATCAAATAAGTTCTCTTGCAGCATATTTAGAATTATAAAAAAATTTATTCATTTATATTTATTTCCCTAAAAATTACCTCCTAAATATGTTCAAGTTCATTAAAAACGGATAGAGCTTCGAACATTCCCCTCTAGAATTAGCATAACGTCAGAACTAGGGCACGGTTGTTTGAACGCTGAATAACGTAATACTATTTTTATTTATATTTGAAAAAAATGTTGACAAATGGTAGATATTTCATTTCTTGGTACACACATATCGATTTTATGCTATCCTTTTCCTAATTGCGTTATTTAAACGAGTATCATATGATAATCGGTACGTTAATTCTAGAATACATACAACATGAATGTTTGGTTGCCTGAATTATTATTATTGTTATTTTCAATATGAAAACAATTTTTACCAATAAAAATAAGTTTTTAAATACTCTTTCTGTTAATATTAATTGCAAACTTCGTATTTATAGCAATTTTTAACACTTAAAAACATTAAAAAGAGTCACGACAAATAATTAAACTGAAAGAAAAGATAAGTAAACATGTTTATATGTGTCAAACGTCAAAAAAGTCTTTCCCCGTAGACCATAAACAGCCTTTAAACAAATCTATTGTTGTTTAAATCTATGGGGTATGATCGAAGGGATAGAGCAATCCGGAACTATAATATATTTTGAAAAGTACTATTTCTTGATTCCCCTCCCTTTATTTTAAAAGTTAGTAGAAAAAGTTGAATACAAAAGTTGCAAAACCTAAGCAGTAGATCAAAAACATAAAAGGGCACCTAGCCTTATATTTGATTTCTTTGAGAAATTGTTGTTTTTCAATTTTATATACGGCCTATTTACAAACTTAACAATATTTTATTTTAATTCATCTTGGCAACATTACGTTATTTATATTTTAATATTTCTAAGATAGAATTTAGACGCTTTTGGCAACTCAATATTTACCTCTAAGTTTGTTACAGCTATAAACAGTAATTTTTTTAAAAAATTGCGGCAATCGCCTTTATTTTTATAAACGCCATCAAGTGGTAAAAACGAACAAAACCGAAATAGATTTCTACGACCTTGTATTGGCGTGGCGACGTCGAGCGCCACACTGTCTGGGCGTCCAATTCCGAAATATTTTCGCATCGATTTTCTCGCTTCCGAAAGCTTAAATTTTTCCTTCACAGAGGTAGTTACTTTCCTAGATTTTAAAATAATTATATTAATGTAAAAACTAGTTCCAGATTATGTCGTTGGCCATATAGGTTTAAAAATATACAGTATTTATTGCCTTAGGATAAATGTTATAAGACGATTTGGATGGTGGCTACAAAAACATTACAAGTCAAGTTGCGGCGAATGCAATTCCTCCAGAATAAGTGAATAATATATACTATTTTGATACTAATATGATGCTACATGGTAGGATAATTTAATCAAAAATTATTATAAATAATCAAAAAGTTGATTTATTTATAATAATTATTTTATTCGATGCAAATACCTTACAGCAATTCTAATTAAAATGGGTTTTATTCAAAATACTTTTCTATGCGCATCTTATAATATTGATAAATAAATAGTATCTGACCTGCCAGTTCAAATTGAAGTAATCACACAACACTAGCATAAAAATTTTAAATATAGCATAAACTTGTTTTCAATATACCGCCTAGCTACGGCTCGTTTCAACGGAGTACACTTATATATGAAAACAACGACAAAAAATGCAAGTATTTTTTCATGTGAATTCTTTTCACTTAACTTTATACAGAGCCTGATTAGGCTTCTTACGTAATAATGGCTATATTCTTTTGAGTAATTATCAATTGATCAAAGTGAAACTGATAACTTCATGTTCTTTTGAATATGCATTTATTTGTCATTGGGCTGAAGTGATCATGATTACTTCAAGTGATAGAAGTGAAAGTGATCATGATTCAAAAGAATAGCCCTAATATAATACAGTTATAATGTACTATAGTGTAACCAATAAAGTTGAATAGTGTAACTAAAAAAACAGTATTTTTTGCACGGGCATATATGGATTGTAATTTATCGACTATATAAGAGTTCTATATGATGGTAAAATCTCCACCTGGGTTATGATGCAATATAAGAGGGATTTTTTACGCAAAATTGTGCCTCCTTTCTTTCTTTCTTTCTTGATTTAAAAGACAAAGCGAGCACAATATTTTTATCACTGAACTGCTTTCGGTAGAGAATTGGGATGACGCTTTTTAAGTACATCGAAAATGTCAGCTAGAGCTTGAAGAGTGGACTTACTGATTATTTTCATTCTACTGTGACAATAATATGAAAAAAAGGTTTTTACTACACTCTGCTATTTTTTTTTGTCTTCCTTTCTTTCATTAATCTGTTTTATGGCATCTCGTTTTGTTCTTATTTCAAACATTTTTAAAGTTATTTTACTAAATTTTTCATTTATAGTTTTTCTATACTTACTCGCTAATGTGTACTGTACCGATATTTTTTATTATTAGGTTTTCATCGATCCGCTATTGAAATTATTCCTCTTCTGTCACCAATTTTTCTGAATGTATTTGAAACAGTTCAGGATCTTGAATTAACTGAAATAATTTAAGATCTTAAAGCAGTTCCAAAGCATATTCTTACACTTGAACTCTTTTAAGCGTCTCCAGAAGATTATCAAATACTCCAGAAGGATTTTTATTCAACGAGGTGATTACACAGTTCATTCAAAACGTTCCAGGACTAATTTTGTAAAAGATTTACAACTATCGCTATCTGTTACCCGACGGCAGAACTCTGTAATAGCATGCCTTAGTTCCCCACAGTGGAGATGTGAGCGCTGTAACTTCATTTATGGGCTAGCTGTGTTCGTTTGAAGTAGACATGTCTTTGCAACGGCGTCACAATTTTCTCTACGGAGCAACATGCCGCAATCACATGTTGTTTCAAATTGGGAAAAAGTGGTTTGAAAACATTTGAAACCGCGTATAGTGAGGATTGTTTAAGAAACAGTAAGATTTTTGAGTGGTACGCGCGGTTCAAGAACGGTCGACAGTCGCTGGAAGACGATCCACAGCGAATTACGGTGAAATGTGGTCAGAGGAACTCAATATCAGTGTAGGAAGCGTGCACCACATTTTGAGCGATGTTTTCGTTCGGAACCTTGTTAAATTGGTAGACACGCATGAACATTCTTTAAATAAAATTATAATCAGCGACGAATCATGATGATTGGATGTTGCTATCACATTGGTCCACATTACTTTATTCACTGCTGCTCTGAACAGACCTGTTGATGTCATTCCAGTCCATGTTCGTAGGTTGCACAGCCATGATATTCGTCTTCGTCCAGCTGATCTCTGGCCTTCCATCTTCCCCCGCAGGATAAGTTGGAGCAGGCGATATTTCTCATTCCGCATGATATGTCCAAAGTACTCCAATTTTTTGCGTTTGACATTTGTAAGGTATTCCAGTTCTCCACCGATACGTTGTAAAATGTTTTCACTTGATTCGTGGTGTATCCAAGGAACCCTAAGCATGCGGCGGTAGCACCACATCTCAAATGCATCTATACGTTTACATGAAGCATCGATAAGGGTCCAGACTTCTGCTCCATATAAGAGAGTTGAGAGTACATAGCATTTCAAAATCCTGATCCGCGTATGTATATTGAGGTATAGGTTGCAGAGTATGATGCGCAGCTTATTAAAAGTACCTCTTGCTTTCTCGATTCGGCTTCTTATTTCTCGAGAGTGGTCCCAGTCCTTATTCAACGTGCAGCCTAGATATGTGATCGTCTCGGCCATTGTGAGAGTTACGTTGTTGGCAGTAAACTGTATATTGCCGACATCGTTTTTACTGACAATAATCGTTTGCGTCTTCTTGCAGTTTATCTTCATACCATATCTGTTGCAAGCTGTCACTATTCGGTCGATAATTCTTTGAAGTCCCTCTGCAGTATCGGCTATAAGAACGGTATCATCCGCGTATCTTAGGTTGTTTATTACTTCTCCATTTACAATAATTCCATCTTCTATGTTGCCCAGTGCTTCTTTAAAGAGATGTTCTGAGTATACGTTGAATAGAAGTGGCGATAGTATGCAGCCCTGGCGTACTCCTCTCTTTATATTAAATTCGTCTGTTGTCTCATTCTCAACTCGTACAATAGCCTTTTGTTGTGAATATAGCTTTGATATTATCTCTCTGTCTCTGTCGTCGATTCCTCTCTTGTAGGATTTAAATCAGTTTACTGTGCTGCACCTTGTCAAATGCCTTTTCAAAATCTATGAAGCATGCAAAGACGTCGGCATTGATGTCACGTGCTCTTTGAATCAGAACCTGCATGGAAAACAAGGCCTCTCTAGTGTCAAGTCCCTGTCTGAAACCAAACTGCGTGTCACTTACGTTTTCATCGAGTTTTCTATATATTCGTGCTTGAATGATGTTAAGAAAAGCTTTTAAAGCGTGGCTCATCAAGCTGATTATTCTATGATCGGAGCACTTAATTGCGTTCGTTTTTTTGGGAATCGGGATGAATGTCGACAGTAGCCAGTCTTTTATAGCCACAATTTTTAATTAAATAAACACATTTCATACTAAAATGCAGTCAAGAGTCAAGAAAACCAATATTTCACAAAAGCAAGCCAAACACGTATTCTTTGAAACTTCGTGGCGCCATTCATTGCAGTTCCGTTTTTGTAGTTTTCGCAAAAATTGTCAGCGAAAATAGTTTCCTGGATTTTGGCAAAGTGCCTCGTCCTTACTCTTCCGAAGTGTTCAAATAAAATGCTCGAATAGCTTTTCTACTGTGTTTTATTGAAATGGTATTGGTATAACACATACTATCCTTTTAATTGCGTTGTTTCGTTTCGAAAACAAAGTGTTGACATATTATTTTAAAAGCTATGTTACGTATTAGAACTTTTGTTACGAGTTTGAAGTGGAGTTTTATTATTCGCAGTCTATTTTATGAGCATGTTAAAAATCCATATACTCGAAAAAAAATTAACACAACCATAAATTGTATAGTTTTTATTGGTGCTCGTTACACTGTTCTTAACAAAACCAGTCAACAAATTAATTGAGACACCTTGTTTTTTTCTAGAAAATTAAAATAAATACTACTTTTTTTAATTTTAATTTAGTTTTAAAAGACGTTTTTTTCTAATTAAAAATTTTATGGACTTCAAATTGCCATGTTTGATAACGTATTACAAATAATTTCCAAACACAGGGTGTCCGGGAAAATGTGGATAAGAAAAAAACACCTGAAAGGAATATTACAAATTCTTATCAACTTTTTTCATATAGGCCCCCTCTTCGGAGATATAGGCTCCCAAAGAGCTGAAATGGAATGAAGTTTTTTACACTTAATTATTGAACCACCAGATATATTTCAATTTTTTTTTAATATGATGTATACCAGATAAGACCCTTCAAATTCCAGGCAGGGACTAGCTGTGACACCCATGATCCTATTTTTTTACGCCGTGTATCACAAGAACTTTGGACAATGTTTTTTACATACTTTTAATTACTGGCTAAAAATTAAGTATTCTTTATTCATGTCGCTAATCCTAACTGTTTTCGAAAAAACGCCATTTTATTTACGTTGGTAATCCCCTAACTTCTGTTGGATTGAATATAAATAAAATTTTTATAAAAAAATTGGACCGACTTCTAAAAGTGCGCTAAAAAGTGAAAAATAACTATAAATTTCTATAAGGAATTAAAATTTTTGAAGTCGGCTCCGAACTAATACCTGACAAAATTGGATCCGCCATTTTGAATCTTTTAAAAATAATTTCAGAGTCGTTAGGTACAACCCCGAAAATTGCTCCAAACCAATTTTAGAGATAATCGAACAAAATTAATTCTTTTGGCCGCCATATTGTAAGCGCCATCTTGGATTTTACTGCACCAATTTCATCTAAAAAAATATGGGACCACCGCAGCAACTTTCTGAATGTAACGTAGAAAATTTCATTCAAATTGGTGCAGCTGTTCCGGAGTAATCGGTGTACATACATAAAATATATATATATATATATATATATATATATATATATATATATATATATATATATATATATACAGGGTGATTCAAAAATCGATCACGAAACTTAAGGGGGTGATTCTACTTGACAAAATAAGGGTAGAGCTTCATATAATTTTTTTTCAAAATGTCATTCGTTTTCGAGTTACGTCGTCCAAGTTCAAGTTTTTATTTTTTGTTTTTTGAATTACTCGCTTACAGGAAAACCGATTTGACTAATATTTGAAAGATAGGCTAAGTCTTCTGCGCTTCATCATTTTAGTAACAATTCACATTGATTGTTTGCCGCTAGAGGGCACTTTACCTACATTGAAAATTGTTTTTTTGTCATAATTTTTTAGTGTTGACAGCTACAGTAGTTTTTGGCATAATTTCTGAAAGACTGATGCCAGGCCTTTAAAAAAGGTGCTCTTTATTTACATCGCTAAACCCAACGGTTTAGACGTAAATCACCCTTAAAAATTAAGTGGTAAATTTACTTTTCTCATTTCATTACCACCAGCTACCAGGTAAATACCTATCAAAGTATACTAGAGCTGTCAGTTTAACATCAAATAAATTCGCTTTTTAAACTATTTAATTTATAATCTTAAAATAACTAATAATGGCTAATCACCAATATTCAAATATCGAATATTGTGATATCCATTTTTGTTATGGAAAAGCAAATGGTAATGCAGAGTTGGCAAGAAGATATTATATGGAGAGTTATCCGGAAAGAAATATCCCTCATGCTCAAACATTTTCCAGTGTGCACAGGAGGCTTGCGGAATGTGGTTCCTTTAAAAGTTATAATGGAAATAGGGGAAGACCTAGAACTGCTAGAAACGTGCAACAAGAAGAAAGAGTGCTTGAAATTATTGAAGATAATCCAGGTATTAGTACTAGAAAAATTGGGAATGAAGTGCGGCTCTGTCAGGCTAGTTCATGAAGGATACTAAGAGAAGAACAACTCTACCCGTTTCATTCAAAAAAGGTGCAGGCTCTTTATGACGATGATCGGCCGAGACGGTTGGAAATGTGCAATCAGATCCTAGCTAAGTATGAACACGATAATCGATTAATTGGCGTCATATTATTCACTGACGAAGCTGGTTTCACTCGTGATGGCATAACAAATCTACACAACATCCACACATATGCTTACGAGAACCCAAACAATGTGGTAGAAACGAAACATCAGCGTAGATTTTCACTAAATGTGTGGGCAGGGATAATAGGAGATTACCTTATTGGTCCTCATTTCTTTGATGGCCTATTAACTGGTGACGTATACTTAGATTTTATCCAAAATCGTCTCCCATTGTATCTGGAAGATGTGCCATTGGAAGTAAGGGCCAACATGTGGATCCTCCAAGACGGAGCTCCGCCCCACTTTAGTATACGTGTCCGACAGTATTTGAATGCAACGTATCCTGAGCGATGGATAGGACGAAGTGGACCATTGGCATGGGCAGCGAGGTCACCAGACCTTAATCCTATGGATTTTTTCTTTTGGGGTCATTTGAAACAATTGGTGTACGATATTCCAGTAATCAACGTCGAGGATCTTCGCTTCAGGATAATCGAAAAGTGCCAAATT
The DNA here is from genome assembly GCA_034092305.1 of Diaprepes abbreviatus. Lineage (NCBI taxonomy): Eukaryota > Metazoa > Arthropoda > Insecta > Coleoptera > Curculionidae > Diaprepes > Diaprepes abbreviatus. Next base: position 14,735,637 of record JASJET010000129.1, on the reverse strand, counting down.
ATTAAAGAAACACCAGGAATTTTTCATCGAGTTAGGCGACATTTTTTGAAGAGTGTTAGGAAATGTATGGAAGAAAATTGGGGACATTTTGAGAATCTTTTTTAGTTTATTTAGTACTGTTTCATTAATTTTTATCAATTAAATGTATATCGCAATAATCCATAATATGAATATTTACTGATTAGCCATTATTAGTTATTTTAAGATTATAAATTAAATAGTTTAAAAAGCGAATTTATTTGATGTTAAACTGACAGCTCTAGTATACTTTGATAGCTATTTACCTGGTAGCTCGTGGTAATGAAATGAGAAAAGTAAATTTACCACTTAATTTTTAAGGGTGATTTACGTCTAAACCGTTGGGTTTAGCGATGTAAATAAAGAGCACCTTTTTTAAAGGCCTGGCATCAATCTTTCAGAAATTATGCCAAAAACTACTGTAGCTGTCAACACTAAAAAATTATGACAAAAAAACAATTTTCAATGTAGGTAAAGTGCCCTCTAGCGGCAAACAATCAATGTGAATTGTTACTAAAATGATGAAGCGCAGAAGACTTAGCCTATCTTTCAAATATTAGTCAAATCGGTTTTCCTGTAAGCGAGTAATTCAAAAAACAAAAAATAAAAACTTGAACTTGGACGGCTTGTAACTCGAAAACGAATGACATTTTGAAAAAAAATTATATGAAGCTCTACCCTTATTTTGTCAAGTAGAATCACCCCCTTAAGTTTCGTGATCGATTTTTGAATCACCCTGTATATATATATATATATATATATATATATATATATATATATATATATATATATATATATATATATATATATATATATGTATATATACGCGACGAATTGAGAACCTCCTTCTTTTAGAAGTCGGTTAAAAATTTATACTTTTTTAATTCTTTGTACTAAATCAAAAAGAAAAATAATTAACTTTATTTAGGAGACCTTGTACTTATGCAATAACTAACACTCTTGGTATATCTAGTATAACCTGAATTTCCCGTAAAAATGTCGATACATCAGGAAAATAATGAAAAATCTCGGGTTCTACAGCCAAAATTATTTAAAAACAAAGTGATTGATAGATTTATTTTTTGAAAGCACATATTTTATTATAATCATTAGACCAGGAAGATAGAATTTCTTATGATGTCAAGAACTGTGAATCGAATTCAGTTCATTGTACTTATTATGATTTATTTTTTCTTTTACTTTTACTGAATGTGATTTAATAATCTTGGCATATTTTTCGGGATAAGTGAACTGGAACCGACTTATTATTAATAATAGCAAGAATGAGACATTGAGGTTCTTTTACATTTCATGCCGATTGATATAAAAGACTAATGGAGATAGAAAATAACATTCTTTGACCACTAACAAGTAAACCTACTCAAGTGTAACTCACTGAATTGAATGAAACGTGGCATACGGAAGAACATTGAAAAATATTAGACACGTATTTTTTTGTAGCGGCCATAATTCACTTTTACGGGTAAAAACTACCCCTTGACGGTGTAGTAAAGGGTGGTAAACAAGTAACGGAACAGCAAAAGACTTCCTCAGGGACGATTTGTTTAATAAAAGTGAAGGTCATTTCTGAAGTAATTTTCAACGATAAATCATATGGAGACCTTGAATTTGACTTTGACAATGACCCTCATGGTTGTCTGGAAGATCAACTTTATTTTTTTTTTAAATTTTACTTCCAAGTATATTAAAAAATTTGACATTCTCAACGTTCATGAATATTTTAGGATCAATTTTTTTTATTTTTTTTAACATAAGGTTTTGAAACCGAAATAATTGATTCAACTTGACATTCAGGACTATTAAATGTTAATCACAGTAGCTTTAAAATATTTCTTGGATTCAAAGTCATTTTCTGAAAAGTCCTATGAAAAAATTAACAACAAAACTTCTATATATGTCAAAATAATTTGAAATTATATATATATATATATATATATATATATATATATATATATATATATATATATATATATGTTTATGCGGCTTTTACGGATTCGGTACCCTGATGAGTCTAGTAGAGACGAAACATGTACCTCTGCCGTTTCACTGTGGCGGGGAGGGTAAGTTTTGACTTTCTTCTCGGTATGGTGGTATAGGTAGGCCATCATCTCGATGATGGTGGAAGAGGATAAATTGCGTTTTGTAACAGTTTATTCTAACTGGTATCGGTACGAAACATCCATACATTTACTAGGACATGTAGCTAGCGATCTATTTTCGACCACCGTAGTAAATGTATGGATGTTTCGTCCCGATATCGATCAGGGGCATTGCTAATTGCGACAACATATATATATATATATATATATATATATATATATATATATATATATATATATATATATATATATGTATATTCTTTTTATTTTGTCTTTTCTTGGGTTTAGGTTCTTTATTTAACATAAAATCAAAACCAGAAAAAATAAAATTTTAACTGAATGGTACACAAAACCAACTTGGTCGGGTAGATATCTAAACTGTTTCTCAAATCACTCAAAAACTCAAAAACAAAACCGTCTGTCTGATCATGCCATCTCTCTAGCGTCTCCAAAATTTCGACCAAGAATATTGCAAAAAGTGAAAAATACACTAATAATTAATAATTTCAATGAAAAGATTATCACTGAAATAATTAATAAACGAACATATAAATTTTATAATAACCTAATAACAAGAAACGTAGAACATAAACAACAAAAATATGTAACATTACGTTACACTAGTGAGCTGTCAGCAAAAATAAAACACATTTAAAAAAAAACATGATATTATCGTATGTCACAGGTCACATAATAAATTAAATACACTCTTTACTAATTTAAAAAGTAAAACTCCTCTCATGAATAAGTCAAATGTAGTATATTCGATCCCTTGCTCAAATTGTCCAAAAAAATAAATAGGCATGACAAGCCAATTGCTAAAGAACAGATTGAATGGCCATTAATATACGAAAAATGCCTCAACAGCGTTAAACAAACTCACACAGGATAAAAAAAACTTACTTTCGATTATAACAATACCATAATTAAAAACAAAGATATGAATTATCAAAAATTGCAGATAAAGGAAATGATAGAAATTAAAAAAGATAAAAACACTGTTAACGACAGAACCGATATAGGAAATTTGAGCCACATTTACACCAGCCTAATTTAAACAAAAATATTAAGTATTCGATCCTGTTAAAAGACATCAAGAATTGAATATCCTCTTAAACATAAAATTAAATGTATACGTTCTTTCGTTTTTTTTTTGGTGTATTGTAAAATATAAAAAATAAAACATACTCGCATTCCATGTATCCTAAGTACCTGAATAGACTATGTAAAAGTTTCATTTCATTATTAATAAATAAATAGAATGTCAGGGTATGTACTGGTAAAATTAAATACTTTTTCAAAAAATTTGAATAGTTTTTTAAAGTGTTTGTTTGTTTATTAAAATTGTAAATATGTTTGTGTATGAATGTTTTTAATTATATAAAAATATTTTTAAGAAGATGAATAAATAAAACAACAAAACAATTTTTGAAGATGCCTTAAATAAAGGGCGAAACGTCAAATTGGTTTTGATTTTTTGTTAAATAAGAGCCTAGACCCAAGAAAAGACAAAATAAAAAGAAAATGATTCATATGGTTCAAGAATCTGGAAGACAATATATATGCATGTATATTTCTAATTTTCTAAACAATTTATTTCTCACAAAACATTTATAAAAAAAATAAACAAGACCAAATTTAACAATTTAAAACTCTAATAGCCGATAAATCCAACAAAGCTATTGTGTATTCTACTAAGTATGATCAAAAGATGAATTCCTGACTGGAAGATAACACCACCTATAAAGAACTGAAAAATGATCTAACTAATATTCATCAAAAAAATAACAACGAAATAATAACTCCTTGAGAAAACAAAATGTATATATCACCTAACACAGCAGAAAATCTAAAATTCAAAATGCTCTTCCACCATGTATATATGTACACCCAAAGTTGCACATTTTGCAAAACATCGTTAACAAAAATAACTATTTGTTTATGCAGCTCCGTGCATGAATGAAGTAAAATGCGAACAGTAAATGCAAACTTGGTTCCAACCATATCCTTTCCGTGTTAGAAGTTGCACAGTTTGAACAAATTGCTAAAGAAAACAATTTATCCTATTCCACCACCATCGAGATGATGTCCTACCTTTGCCACCATACCGAGAAGAAAGTCAAAACTTACCCTTCCCGCCACAGTGATACGGCAGAGGTACATGTTTCGTATCTACTGATTTCCCATATATATATATATATATATATATATATATATATATATATATATATATATATATATATATATATATGGGAAATCAGGATTTTGGCACTTTTTTTGAATGAAAGTACCGTTTGTCAATTAGGTAATAATGAATATATACATATATATGTATATATATATATATATATATATATATATATATATATATATATATACATATATAGATTTCTTTTTTGTTTTTCCCAATAATTAATTCATTTGTAATATTTTAAAATATCAATGGGTCAAATATTTCATTATGAGTGTATTCAACGATCTAAAGTGCGCGCTCATGCAACGTTGCCAAACGTTTCGTTTCCATTTTAATGTAGGTTAAATTTTTTGTCATTTCCTTAAATTGATATCTCAGTAAATCCTATGGTAAGCTAAATATTTTATTGCGAAGAAGAAATCTGTATGTATCAAGAAGCCAATTTTAAAGTTTTTTCAATATTACCTAATTGACAAATGGTACTTTAATTCAAAAGAAAGTGCTAAAATCTTGATTTCGTATAAAACTTTGTACACATCGTTTTTAAAAAAGGAATTCTCAAGAATTTACACGGTAGAGTTATTAGAAATTCTGCGACAGTATAGAGTACTTGATATCACTCCTTTAAACTGTCATGCAGGATGTCCCACTAACGTTGTAATATAAATCAGAAAATATAAAACCTAGAAAATTATTGTAACGCCAATGGTTTCTGTGGAAAAATCTATAAAAATATGTTATTTTTTTCTATCGCCAGTAACAAAACAAGATACAGGGCCGACCAAAGCGAGCTATGATCTGTTCACGGCATTGAAATTGTTTTTAAAATCGAGCGTGGAAATGCGTGATTATATTTTCTCTATCTACTACACTTTTACCGCTAATCGAAAAGAACGCAACTCTGTACATATAAAACATATATCCTAAAGTTGTTTTTAGGAATCGATAGGTATCCGTATATTTTTGTTAAGTCCGTCCGTCCATGTGTTATTTCATCCTTCTGTATGTCTCAGCCTTATAATTTTGTGACTTTTAATATTTTCCAATGAAATTTTGCAGATATATGCGTTCCAATAACCCAAAAATATATCGGAGATGGAATTGTAAAAAAGCTTATGGTACCTCCCCTTAAGGGTGTTTTTTTATAGAGGTATAGAACTTTTAAATGGAATAAAACAAAGATGAATTTTTTAAATTGACATGAAATTTACTTTATTCGAAAGATAACCTTCTGGCATTATAATTTAAATATGACTTCTGGCAAATGACCGCCACGGCTGGCTCGGACGTAGTCTAATCTGGAGGTCCAATTTTCGATGACTTTTTCCAACATTTGTGGCCGTATATCGGCAATAACGCGGCGAATGTTGTCCTCCAAGTGATCAATCGTTTCGGGCTTATCGGCGTAGACTAGCGACTTCACATATCCCCACAGAAAATAGTCTAGTGGCGTTAAGTCGCACGATCTTGGAGGCCAATTCACGGGTCCGAAACGTGAAACTATGCGGTTACCAAACGTTTCCTTCAATAAATCAATTGTGGCACGAGCTGTGTGACATGTTGCACCATCTTGTTGAAACCACAGCTCCTGCACATCATGGTTGTTCAATTTATGAACGAAAAAGTCAGCAATCATGGCTCTATAGCGGTCACCATTGACTGTAACGTTCAGGTCAGCATCGTTTTTAAAGAAGTACGGACCAATGATTCCACCAGCCCATAAAGCAAACCAAACAGTCAGTTTTTCTGGATATAACGGTGTCTCAACATACACTTGAGGATTATCATCACCCCAAATACGGCAGTTTTGTTTATTGACGTATCCATTCAAACAAAAATGAGCTTCATCGCTAAACAAAATTCGCTTATGAAAATCGGGATCAACGGCAATCTTGTTTTGGACCCATTCACCGAATCTACGCCTTGCTAGGTGATCGTGTGGCTTCAATTCTTGCACGAGTTGGATTTTGTAAGCACGCAAACCAAGATCTTTCCGCAAAATCTTCCATAAAGTGAATGGACACATATCCAATTCCTGTGCACGATGGCGGATAGACTGATTCGGATCTTCCTCTACGCTACGCTCTACAGCAGCAATGACTTCTTCTGTATGCACTGTACGACGTCTCTGTGGATGCGTATTATCATCACAGTAAACGTGGTGCGAAAACGTTCCATAATTAGTCGAATTAATTGCTTTGATGACGACCATGATTTTCAAAATAAATTTGCACAATTTGGAAGCGTTGTTCAGGCGTCAGTCTATTCATGTTGAAATGCCAAACCAAACTAAACATAAATCACTTAACAGCTGACAAAATGGCCGCCAGTTAAAAAAGTGTTGCCAACTTAAAGTTCTATACCTCTATAAAAAAAACACTCTTTATAAAAAGTAGGAACGAAAAAAATTTTTTTTATTCCATCGAGTGGGGATGTTTCATATTACATTTTTTATTAAGCGATTAGCTTCATTCAAGAAATATAAGTCTCCAAGATAGCTTTTTAAACGTGCCCTTCCCGCCTCCAATAGTAATTTTTTTAAATCTGAACAAATTTGATATAATAGCTCCTACAAATATATGCATCGGAAATTATTGCGCATAAAGTACGTCAATTAATTTATGAGACTGTTAAAAATTTAATTTTGTCTTTTATGTTTATCTGATTAAGAAGGGTACCTTCGTCTAGTATTTAAAAATGCGGTGAAATATGTATGTACACTTTATTATTTAGTCGTTTCATCTACGAGATATTTTTTTTTATTATATTCCCGGGTCCGTCCTAAAGCCGAATGCACTGCGACCAGAGTAGGCCTATTGTGCTCACCCTAGACATTACAGCCACTCTGTCAACCTAGCCCCCTGGCTCAATCTGTACAGTCCTGCTAAGGAGTGAGTGAGTATTTCTCTCGGTTCCAATCTTACTGACCCGAAAGTTTGTTGTCTAAATCTCACCAGTGATCCACAGTCACATATGATATGCTTCACCGTTTCCTCGGCTTGTCCACATAGTCTGCAGCCGAGGTTTCCGTTATATAGATTCATTCTACTCAAATGTACTTTGACGGCCATGTGTCCCGTCATTATACCCGTAATAGTCCTTAATTGGTTCCTACTCATTTGTGGTAATTTCCTTGCTAGTTTCGGGTCAGGATTCCCAATAAATAGCTCGTTGTGGTTTAAACCCTGTCTGGTCATCCAGTGGTTTTTATGTTCTCTTTTGATCCATTTTATGACTGCTTCCCGGGCCGCGTATCGCGGCACCCTAAAGGCCGGTTCTGGACCCATGTATTGAGATGCTGACCCTGCTCTAGCCAGCTCGTCAGCTTTTTCATTTCCATGTATGCCTTCATGTCCTGGTACCCACTTTAACATAACTCTGTTGTCTTTTGCCAGAATTTCCAGCTCACTCTGACATTCCCAAACCAGCCTCGATGATACCTTTTGGCCCTTGAGGGATTTTAGGGCTGCCTGGCTGTCAGAGTAAATGAGGATTTGCTTCCCTTTGTAAGCTCTCCTGTTTATCTCATCTGGGTATATTTCTGCCTGGAATACTGTTGGGTATTTCCCAAGGGGAAGGGTTAATTCCTTCCCCAGTTGTAGCCCATATATCCCAGCTCCAATACCCTTACTAGTTTTTGAACCGTCAGTGTACCAGATACTTACACCCGAGAATGTTTCCGGTTTTCCTCTTTTACTTGCCATTTGATCCTCTATTTGTGACTTCAAACGGTATATTATAACGGTAGCTCGAGTTCATATGGTCTGTGTCCATTTCCAACTCAGGGCTCCTGATTTTTTTACATATCCACGAGATATAGTCTAGTACTTGTCCTTTTTTGTGAATGTATATTTTGGTGAATGCGCTGCATCAGGCAATATGTTGTTAAAAGGGTTGCAGATCGTATGGTGCTCCTTGATATTGCAACGCGGGGTTTTACGGGTTTGTTCCCGCACTTCTATGAGGTTTGCTTTTGCACTAATTGTTTCATTATTTCTTAGTCCAATTTTTTCATCATTTTGTATTTGATTTGTCAGTTTAATATTTACTTTAACCTTTATATGGATTCGTATTTATAAATCTCTGTCTTAATTTGTTTTACACATAAATCTGAAATTTTGTAAGTGTTCTCCTCTTAATTTTACGACGCTAGAGTTAAAACATCTAAAAAGATTTAACATAACAGTACTTAGTAAATTATTTCAACAAAAATTCGCACAATTAAGTTATGTTTACTAGTATACTTTCCACAAAAAGTCCCGCTTTTATAATAAAATTCTGCATGCACTTGCATTTAATTAACTCACTCAACAACAGACGTGCAACAAAACTAACAGCACCAATTATTGCTGCGGAATTCTAACATAATGCTGGGCCGACTCGCACTTTGCCAGTTTTTTATTTCTAATTACACTTGCTAATAGTCTGAGTTACAGCCTTTAGCCCATTAATCTAAAAACGACTAATTAAAATATCTTCCAAACCTTTTTATTCAAAAAAACGTTCTTTCAAGTGACACAGCTGTATTTTTAGATGTGTGAAAAGCTTCTAATAATGTAATTAATGTAAAAAGAGTGCTAATTCTGAATAACGCAACCTCATTTATTTTTAACAATTGAGCGTCTTGGTTATTTCTGGATGTCGCGTCCTATTCTTAAATCGAACAAGCAGACTGTGAGTATTTTTGGATACTACAAGGTGTTTGCGGATGCTAAACGTATCCTTGGACACACAGTTTGTTTTTGTGTAGTTCATGTACAAGAATTTTGAAATATTTATGACTTTCTTTTAATCATTAAAATGTACAATAAAAATATCTAAATAATATACAGGTATAAATCTTTTTATTTCGCAAATCTACAATACATTTGAGATATGTGGAAAAGTTTTAAATTTTTGTAAATTTACTGAATGAATAAAGATGGACTAGACATTAAGATAAAAATAAAATAATTGACCATAATGGCTAGTAGTTGTCCTCATGGTTTTGTAAAGTTATTTTTAATAAATATACAGAAACTCTACTAAAAATAGTGTTGCTTAAAATGGATCATCTTTTTGATCTTTAAAAATTTAATTGCCATTTAATATAATAGTTCAATGTTATCTAAATAAATCAATAACGTAGACACCCACTTTATTGACTTATTTTGTTTATTTATTACGGAATTACGGAATTATACAGAAAATCAATTTAGTATACCTATAAATATATGAGTACAATGTACTCTAAAAATTATTATGATACAAGAACAAAAACAAACCAAACAATAAAACGCTGTGCGGCAATACAATAGTTATTAAAATTTTTATAGAAAAAAATGAACCGACTTCTAAAAGTGCGCTAAAAGGTGAAAAATAACTATAAATTTTTATCTGAAATTGAAATTTTTGAAGTCGGCGCGAAACTTATACTTGACACAATGTGATTCGCATAACCAGATAAAAAATTCGTTATTTGTAATTGCTTTCTTATCATAATTTGTATATATAAGTAGTTAGTTATTTCATTTAGAAATAATTTGGCGCCGACTTCAAAAATCTCAATTTCATATAGAAATTTATAATAATTTTTCACTTTTAAGCGCAGTCTTAGAAGTAGGTTCAATTTTTTTTATAAAAATCTTATTCTTCGATTTTTAGATTTAAATTCATTATGATATCCATAAATTATTTGAACTAAGTACTAATCGAGATTAATATACCTCGCAATGACTCCAAAGTGGCAAATCACCCCAAAATGAACAACTAAAAATCCTTTGATTCTTAAAGTTTTCCAAATACCAGTGAGATTGTGTAAAACAAATATTTAGACTGTCATAGTAAATCCACTATGTTAAATTTCAAATTAATTTTAGATTGGTAATTTAGGCACCAAAACCTTCCAATATCGATATCTAAAGAACCTGAGACATAAATTTCTTAGCCCAATATATTTTATTCTGCATATTGAGTTTGTATACGCCCCAAGAATCCCGCAATATCAATATTAGACAAAATCGGAAATTGTAAAATTTTGAGTTTCTCATATTGTATCTTATCAAGCTAATAGCTGTAAACAATTAAATTCATATTTGTAATACACGACTCCGAAAACCCCCTTAAGCCAAATCTGAAAAAATGCGAATCAGGTAAAATTTTTAACCTGCCATATTGGATTCGCCATATTGAATTTCAAAAAAATAATTTTAACCTCTTAATCTAATGTAAATCTAAATGCTTCGAAGCCCCTAAGTGCAAATTTTGGTTGAAATCCGGAAATTTAAAACTTCTAGATCGTCATATTGCATCTCACTTATTAGTTTTTCTTAAAATAATTTTATATTCGCTATTTACATTCTTAAAAACGATTCAGTCCAACCTTTGAACAAAATCGAAAAATGTAAAATTTTTAGTCCGCTATATTGGATTCGCCTTATTGAATCATGAAAAAATACTTTTAAATTCATAATTTACACCCTCAAGAACCCCCTATATCAGTTTTGGAGAAATTCAAAGAATGTAAAATTTTCAGGACCCCATATTGAATCCGCCAAAGTCAGTTTTTCAAAAAATACTTTAAATTTGTAATTAACACTAACAAAAATCCTCCGAAACTGATTTTAGACAAAATCGAGAGATATAAAATCTTTAATCAGCCATCTTGGATTTTTTATCCGCCATATTGGATACGCCTTTTTAATTTTTTTGATTATTTTGAGATTTGTAATGTGGAATCCCAAAAACCCCACATCAATTTTGAAAAGAATCGAACAAAATTAATTTGTTATCCGCCATATTGGTTACGCCATATTGAAGTTTTTAAGAGTAATTTTAAATTCGTTATGTGTGACCCCGGAAACTCCCCTTTACCAATTTTAGAGAAAATTGGACAAAATTGATTTTTTTGTCCTCCATATTAAATTTTTTTAAAATATCTTGAATTCGTTATGTGCGATCCCGAAAACTTCCCCACATAAGTTTTGGAGAAAATCGAACAAAATTAAATTTTTTCGTCTGCCATATTGATATTTTTAAAAATAATTTCAGATTCGTTGAGTACAACGTCTAAAATTTCTCCATACCAATTTTGGAGAAAATCGAACAAAATTAATTTTTTTGGCCGCTATATTGTTAGCGCCATCTTGGATTTTATTGCTCCAATTTTGTCCAAAAAACTATGGGATTACCGCAGTAACTTCCTGAACATAACGTAACAAATTTTTTTCAAATCGGTGACACCGTTCCGGAGTAAACAGCGTAAATACATAAAAAAAATACATAGTCGGTGAATTGAGAACCTCCTTCTTTTAGAAGTCGGTTAAAAATTAACAAAAATCGGACGAGTCACATCATATAGAATTAGAACATATCGCATAGAACATTCATTATTTCTTAACAGTCAATTTTGAACTTCTATCTAGAAACATAAATACATAATGAAACCTTACTCTTAATAAAGTTGCGCTACAATTCTGTCAGCGGACAGTTCATACAATAGTTTAAGGCATGGAAGGGTAAACAGAAGAAATCGCTATTTCGGGTACGATGATTTATGTTAAAGTTCAAATTCGATAGAAGATAATGGTAGTCAATATACCGAGATAAAAGTGAAAATATACATCACATATCTAAATAAAAGCGTCTAGATTTTTAATGAGCACATATCAACACTACTGGGAATTAGTGAATATTCGAAATAATAATCAGTAAAGTGAATATTTCGCTTACTAGCACAAGTTCATAAGAATCTATTCTCTATACCCCCAGTGGTCTGTACGTATACCTGGTAAAATGGGGACCGAAGCACACTGGCGTACTCCAGACTAGCCATTACAAACGAACAGTAAAGGCATTGCAAGAATAAATCCTTACAAATTCTAGAAATAAATCCAAGATTTTTATATCCACTTTGTTTAATTTAGTTAATGTGATTAACGAATTTGAGGGCCTTTTCTAGTAATACACCGAGATCCCTAATCTCATACACCCTAAGTAGAGCAGTATTTTCAATGGTTTAGTGATAATCAAAATACTGACAAGACCTTCATTAAATACAGAAACATTTAGTTGTATTCAAACTAAGTCCATTCAATTGTGACCAATACAACAGGTCAACGACATTCCCCTGTAGCATCACGCATTCCTCCAAGGAGCCAATCTGTATAAAGATTTTTAAATCGTTAGCAAATATAAGAAATTCAGAATGAAATGCACAATCAAATAGATGTGTAGTTCTGAAGATTGAAAAAAAAAACTCTGTTTCGGAACATTTGCCCAACCCTGTATAATTATCATTTATTAAAATTTACAGGGTTTATAAAAGACGAATCTTATTATCATTGATTTAAATGATTCTAAAAAAGTTTTTTAAATAATTTGGCAACGCTATCCTAATTTTTCATTTTCTATTCAAATATAGAGTTAAATGATTACACTGGAGGAAACTACATCGACCCGAAGTATCTTTGCCAAAATTTCTAGCCATTCGGGCGCCATCCTCATAGCAAATTTGACTCGATATATCAATGATATATGTATAATGAAGAAAAGTAAGAAAACATAAATATGGATAATATATTATGAATATGGCACACTTTCAGCAATATTTAAAGGGTTGAAAATTAATTCTTTCATTTGTCCCTAACAAGATATGAAAATCTAAGTCTTCACGAAGAGATTGAGCCTTTGTGGAGGTCAAAATATTCACCCAAAAAAAATCATAGTAATCAACATTTTGCATCTTGGGATGGAACAAATAGCAATATCTCAGTAACAAATTATCCGATTTACTATTCGAAAATACCATTTTGTTTAAATCTCTACAACTTTTATTGGAAACTTTTTTTCCAAAATGCTTTCCTTGGCTTGTAGATTCAAAATACCTGTTTAAGCCAACTTTGAGCCCCTCCCCCCTTTGCCCCAACCTATTCTTTTGCTGTTATATTTTATGAAGAGTTTGTTCTTATCTTGTCTTCTGGATAGGTCCCATCCATCTCGGAATTTACATCAAAAACAGCATTAATTTTTATCTATGGCTTGGACTATAACCATTTTTTGGCAAAACACAAATAATGTCTGTTACGTTGACATTAACAGAGAATTATCTATTTTCGAATTAATTTACCTGCTTAATCAAAAAATAGGAATGATTATTATAATGCCTTACCTCAATAATTTGAGTTTTTGGTAACTTTTTTTTTATTAAACTACGTATTTAGACTTTATTTTTATTTTGGGGCAACTTAAATAAAATTTTGTAATAAATTACAAGATTAATTCTACATTTTCGAATATTTTCAACATCCTATATACGTTATCATGACTCAGATAACTGTTTTTCAAATCTGAAAGCAAGCAAAACCTTTTATCAAAAATGACCCTTCCTTTAAGAATCATAAATATTGAAGTGTCTCCATGTGCACGGTAATATTAAGACAGAGCAACTGTCCCAAGTCAACAACGTTGTCAATATACCTCGTCAAACTTAAGAAAATCAATATAAATACAAATCAGTTTTATTCATTTTTTTAATTAACTTGTCGACTTACATTAATATCACTACTCTCGTTTTTTTTTTGTTCTTGAGCAAAAAACAGAATTGAAAATATTAATTACGGAATTTCTACCAATCTCCTTGTATACAAAATCTGTTCTATATGTGTCAAGCCAGATTAGTATCTGTTCTTTTTTATTGCGTACTGGTAACCAAGGATAGAAAAACAACGGACTTACTTAAACGGTAGAATTGGCAACACTGCAATCCAGTAATCGAGATAGGATAGTAGATAGAATGTCAGTCTAACTTTTCATGACAGCAACATTATTTTTAATTGTAATAAATTATAACCCAAACGGTGAGGAAAAAAGTAGACCACTTATGAAAACATGTGGAACGGTAGATCTACAGTTAAAACGGTAGGGTTGGCAACACTGCTGGCCTGTCGCACTAGACTGGCTTACTGTCATGACTTCGTATGTAACCGGCATAAGTTCTGTGATAAAAACCTTTATTCCTTTTTGGTAATATATCCTAGCCCGCATTACATCCTTTTAGATTCACCATTTTTGTTAAATTTCCAACACACATTAATTAATTATATACTCTAGTGATAAGAATTTAAATTAAATAATTGAACAAGTAACAGTTTTGTCCTGTAATAATTTTATTTTATTAATAATATGATGTTATCACCTGGGGTTCAATATATTGTATTGTTAATCCTACTTTCCCCAATTTTTTTCATATTTTGTCACAGCTTGTGAAAAGAGGCTGGAGAACGTAAATAGAGGCTGTGAAAGCCAGTAGCAGACTTTGCCATCCGCATTGCAGCATCGGTCCCTGTGCCGGAATTTGGAACGGGAACTATTAACGTTCTGAATACAAGACAACGAAAATATGATTGATTTCGAAAAAATCATGTTAAATAATCAATGCCTCGAGAGTATTAAAAAGTTTAATAGAAATAAGGTAATATTATTTAAAGTTCGTTGTTTTAATCTTCAAAGAAATTATACCAGCTTAAACAGAAATATGAGGGGAGTTCAAAAAGTTTACCCTCAACTATGAAACGAAAAATTTATGACCATTTTGAGAATTTTATTAACCCTAACGTACTAAATTTAGATAATATTATATATATATATATATATATATATATATATATATATATATGTATATTTGTAGGAAATTTTCTTTGTTTCGTTTTTGCTAAAAACTTTTGTGTTAGAACTTACGAAAGTGTTCTTCAAAAAAACAATTCGTCAAAAAATATAAATACATGCATACAAAAGCCTGGCTTTGTTATAATAAATATAAACTAATAGTTCCAGGTGTATAACATAATATAATCGCCATTTATTTCTTGATTACGTCCGCATTTTGATGTTAGTGTTACGGTTAGAATTTCATCTTAGGTTTATTCGGGTTAATTTGGTTAATTTTACCTTATTTTTGCAAATATTCACCTTTTTGGCAACACAATATCATTTTCAATAAGCATTTTTCATATATCCTTCGTATAAAAACATACTATTCGAGCCATCCCAATTTCATTTGCTTGAAAATTTTTTTTCCAACTATACGGGTTTGAACATCACAGCTATCCATCCTAGGGGCATATTGTACTACCCTCAGGGCTTATTATTATCGCTGCGCCCTGCCTGTTCATCTGGATGATAAACAATGGGCAAACACAGGCAAACTATTTGTATTTATCTCCTTTTTCTCTGTGTATTTAGTCAAGTTTAATATTTTTTAATATTTTGTAACATTTAGCTTACGCTATAGTTTAATTTTAATTAAAGATTTTTTTATTATGTCAAAATACTACCGAGATTTATTTGAACCACATTCTGCTTGCATTTGAATCTTTTGTATATTGTTGATAGCTAATTTTAAAGACTAAAGTTGAAAACTATTTCAAAACAACATCGTGGAAGCTTTCTGCATTCAACCTGGCTCTGATGCAGTGGCGCCCTTTATTTCCCACCCCTACTCTCTTTCATAGGGGTTAGCTCTGCATTTTTGCACACTGGTGCTGTTACTAGCCTTCTCTAGCGTTTTTCTCTCTTTTTTTTTAATTAAAATAACTCTATCTTTCCCCTCATTGTGAGGTATAGTGCCCTTCTTTTTTGAAAACCAGTATAAAAGAAAATACTAATTTCTAAAATATTTTCACCCGAAAACAAATTTTACTTTTATTATGATCCAGTTTTCAGATAAAGATAACAATTCTCTCTAAAGTATTTTAGTTAATAGGTAACAAACACAAATTTTTTACAAGTTTTTCCTGAATATTTTGAGACCAAAGTAATATATTATTTAAAATTTCGATGGGCTAATTTTACCTGATCGGAAAATATTTAAAAAAAAAAGATAAAATTAGCATTACACATACAATACGAATCATGCATATGGAAGAGAAAAATCTCTAAATTAAATATAAAACTATCATTGCTGAAATTAGCAAAAATTTATAACTATGAAATGATTAAAATATACATAAAATATTAAAAAATGTTTTTTATTCGGTATTTGACACTTTCGATATTCGTTTATTTTTTGTTTGACAAGAAGATATTATGTTCTTTATATAACCCATTTGTTAATATCTCTTAAAACAAATTTTAATTTAAAAATATTTTCTACAAATGTCTAACTCAATCTATCAGTCTAATATCGATGGTTGTTAGAACTGTCTGACGTCAGCAAAGTTACAAAATATTTAATAGCAACGCAAAGGCCGTTTGTCGTCCAAATTTATTTCAAAATAAAAGTCAGCTTTTTTATTCGTTCCGCTTGAAATTAAATATGAATTATTATTTTACTAGTTGTACAACTTTCTGAAACCGTACAGATTAGAACAATTTAATTTTGCTGAAGTTTTATTATAAAAATAAAAATGAATAAAATGTAAAGATTCTTTAGAAAATAACATTACTTTATTGTTATTTTGAAAGTTACTATATATGTGTTTTACCGAAAAATCACTTTTGAAATATCAAATTTCAGGCTCTTTTCGAATGTTTTACAGGGAGAGCAGTTCATAATTCGGAAATAACAAATAAAAACAGATATTTATCATTAAAAATTGTTTTATTGTTTTTTAAAATATTCTTCACGATGATCAATAAACATTTGAACTAATAGGAAAAGCATTTTATTACTATAAAGATCGTTTCACTAAAACATGGTTTTTCAGTGCATCAACCGACGCATCAACGCAGTTTGTTCTTCATGTACGGAAACAAAAAGAAATCACTGGAGTCCAGATCAGAGCTGCATGGGGATGATCTGTCAATTTCACGTTTCGAATACTCAAAAAGTCGCTTGTTTGCACCGATGTGTGAGAACTCGCTTGTAATGATGGACAATAAATCATCGCATCCCATTTGTTCTCATGAATTCACCATAAACTTCCAGCAAGCAAATGATTGTTTACCGTTTAGAATTGATCTTCGATTCTCTAAAGGCATGGTTGCGACGCAGCCAGTTTTTCAGTAAAAAAGAAGCGACCATTTGTGAAAAACCTATAACGTGGACTACTGTTGACTCGCGCTCATACACGTAGATTCAAGACCTATAACGATGTATTACATACGCTGGTTTTACTAATACCCCTCAATCTCGTGATATGTCACATGTCGATCTAACATCAGTTCACACACTGTATCGATGTTTTCCTGTACTAAAACAAATTTTGGATGACCTTCACGCGACTCGTCCGTCATTCACTACACCAACGATGGCCAATGGTTCTTGTAGAAGCTTCTTCGCCATATAAAGAATGAAGTTCATTGAGGCACTCTTGTTTGAGGTAAACCATGTCAAAAGTTGTAAAAGATAATCTCAGGAACATGTCAAAATTTACAATGGATGTGGCAGATGGCACTTAGCAACGCCAATGTTGCCAGTTTTCAATACATAAACTGCTTCTCTCTTACTGAAATAAAATTTTTGAAGTTTGAAAATCACATTTTGTAAAGCTGTTCCCTTCTGTGAAACAGGTTTCAACATTAAATAGACGTATTTAACACATATACCATCAACGATGAAGATATATATATATATATATATATATATATATATATATATATATATATATATATATATATATATATATATATATATATATGTTTATTATGCTTTCACGGATTCCTCCGTATGAGATGCAATAGCAGTGGATATATCCACATTCAGCAAACGTACAACTATATGCAACTCCGTAAATAGATGAAGTAAAATGCGAACAGTAATTGCAAACTTCGTTCTATCATAGCCTTTCCATGTTAGAGGTTGCACAGTTTGAATGAGTTGCTACAGAACACAATTCATCCTATTATACCACCATCGAGATGATGGCCTACCTGTACCACCATACCGAGAAGAAAGTCAAAACTCACTCTCCCCGCCACAATGGTACGGCAGAGATACATGTTTTGTCTCTATTAGACTCATCAGGGTACCGACATGCACCTGTTTGTGCAAAGGACAGAACGGAATGAAGTATGTAATGCTGAACGCGGCTTCGCCGACCTCCGGCCGAATGGCGTATATATGTTTATGAGGCTATATATATATATATAATTTCTTTTAGAATCTATACAGCCAGAGTCGAATTCACGCTTTAAAAGATATCACTTTTCTACAAGAGTTTGCTTTTTAACGAACACCGGTAAAACTTTTATTTTCATAAAATAGTTTTCAGTTCGTATTTATAAAGTTTTCAGAATTTTCTTCACAATCATATACTGTTAAAGTTTAAATATACATTATCATGGCCTATACTACAAACAAAGTTAAATTTAGGTAAACCTAAACAAACTTTAAACTCTTCGAGTTTGTGGACCTTCTGAGAGGTCAGGGCAGGATTTGAATCGGATCAACAACATTTTACAAACTGGGAACAGTTTGATGTTGTAATTCGATATATTGGTTGTAAATATTCTATGCTACCAAGGGTTATTTGCGATTTCATCCCGTTCATTATTTGAGGTACCAATATACCTTTTTTTACTTTTATTGATGTGAACTTTAAAAAACGACCCAACAGTTCTATATATGCAGGCGAACGGAAATGGAAAATAACAATTCCATTTTATTCCAAAAAAATTATATACATAAACCAGAATGGTACCTACAATTTTTTTTTATATACTCTTTCTTGATAACTATAGGTGATCTATCGTTTTTAAAGATTATATAGAGATTTGGCCGCAAAACGTTATAGAACTTTCAATGCCAAGAGTATAGAAAGTAATTTTTTACAAAGTTATCAAGATGTTTTTACATATTATGTTATGTTATAGGTAAATATGTTTATATGCATAAAAAAAATTGATGTCAGATCCTATTTTCTAAATGAAAGTTTTCTCCTACCTTGTTGCTTATTTACACCATACCTTCTACTTCTATTGATTGGATCTAGCGTTATCTGGATCCTTGTTGATCGTGGATGAATGGAGCTTCATTTAGTCGGAAGTGAAATGTAAAATGAGCCCAATCGTCAAGGTCACGATGTTGGTGCAATACGTCCAGGAAAAATGGAACCAGGAAAGTCAGAAACTTGAACAGCCGAGAAAATCAGGAAATTGAAAGACCAGAAAAAGAAAATGGAACGAAGCTGAAGAAGAAATAAAAGGAAAGTCCTGAAACAAAAGTTGTTATTTTTACCACATGTTTGTAAAGATAAGGAACAAAATCTTACCTCATTGATTAATGGATTGTAACAAAAAAACACTTGACAGTCTACCCTTCCAAATTTAATGGCTGGATTTGTCTACTGCCTTCGAGGGTTCAACCGTAAATGAAACGAAAATGAAAATCTCTATCGCAGCCAGACGTGACAAATTTTAGGGATATTTGTTCTTAATTTTTGCCAACCTTATTCTCAACCTGGAGCACTCTAACCTAGTTCCGAACTTACACTGATTATCAGGTAATACATCAAATATTGGCAAGCCATGGAAATTTATCAAAAAGAAAATTATGATCAAACAGTCCAAAGTTACTAATCATGATTAAAACAAACTTCAAAAAATTGCTACAAATTCCATACTGTATACTCAACCTTAAATGATCGGCCTCTATATGCCGTGCTCGTGTCAAACGAATCGGGTATACATCCACAACAAATGCTAACTGAACTGTATTACTGACTATAACCCTATATTTTTAATACTGAAATGGAATGTAAATAAATGAGAATTTATTAAAAATAAAATATTTTGACTTTTAAATTCAAACCAAATAATGTGATATATAAACTACAACAATTTACAAACTCTGTTAAGAGGAAAGAGTGATAAGTTATAAGACCAAAAGAGTTGTGAACCAAAAAAAAAAACAAATTCCATGTTTACAATTTTAAATTACAGGATAAATAATTAATTTTAATCAGGTAAAAATATACAAATTATGTCATATTACAAAAATATGTAGCATTGATGCAGACTGGTAAATTTAAATGCTACAGTTCATAAGAGCAATTTTTTTTTTGTATTATCGTAAACTGTTTATATTAATTTGGTAAAATTTCAGCTTCTTTTTCAAGCTGAACAGTAATCTTTAAACTAATGTGTGAATTTTATTATGAGGGTCAATTTTGACACTTTTTCAATCGGTGGTTTTATTTACAAGTTTAGTTTTGGTTTTAGTACACCATAAATGGTAAGATTTAGTCGATTTTATTTTAGATACATTTTGGCTGCTGCTCAGTATTATTAAAAAATTGTTTATTTTATTCAAAAGTCACTAACTTATTAAACTGCTCTCGTATGCGCTAATCTCAAACAAAATTTTATTTAATTATAAGTTAAACTCCATATTTCTTAATAAGGTGAAAAAACCGACCCCGGTATTTAACACCAATGAACATTTGTTGGTCTTCGTTAACCAGTTGAAAAAGTATACTGACGCCTATTTTAAAGGCCGATAGGAATCATTCTATCTGATAGAATAAAATCGTTGTATATCAAATGGCACAAATGCGTTGAAGTAAAGAGAAATTATTTTGAAAAAAATATATCGTAGAACTTTTGTTTCATTGTTAGAGATAAAACTTTTCTGGTGTCCCTGGTATTAAACTATAAAATTAGTTTTCTCTAAATTTTAATGTTTAATAAAACAAACAATAATTTCTTGATTAATGTTCACAATAATGAAATAAACATATATAATTTAACTGCATATGAGTAATTTGATTAAGATCCGTTATTAATAATTATGATATGTGGCACATTGTTCCAGATGTCAAAATGGATGGCGGCAATAAATCACATTATAATCTGTACGATCGTATGCGGCAAGAGGAACGTGATGGAATGACGTAAAAATTGCACATGTGCGAAATAGGGTTTTGCTAGCATAGATGAATTAACTAAATAGTTACGGTTATCATCCTTACAGTTGTTCAGAATGAATAACATTTTTTTGTACTGTTTGTCCGGAAATAAACGGAAAATTCGAATAAACACTTTATTCATTCGTCACTATTTATTTTGTTCCGTTCAAAATATTCCCCGTTCTTGTCAAAACCCCAGACAAAATATTTATTAGACCCACAAAATTTATTCTAAAAACATCTACGTAGTCTCATACTATTGGTCATGCTCACTACAAATTGTTCAGCTGATCATCAACCGAACCGACCATCGAAAATCTGTTTGCTCTTGATTTGATAAAATGTAAGTATATACTTTGAAGAGTTCATCATACTACAAAACACAAATAAATAAGTCACTTAGAACACTAGAAATCGATTTAAATCTCACGCAACTCAAAACGCAAGAATCGCAAAACCTAAAAATGGCCTCTGGTTCATTTACGAGTGACGCTATCAAACAAACCTATCGATGACAGAACATCAGTTGTGTTCATGCTGTTTTCAAAAATAAAACTGGCTTCCGAGTGCACAAAGGCACTTTTTCTTCCGTGTTTCATTTTTGACTTAAATTCCCCAGCGAATTTTTATTTAGGTCTTCTTCTTCTTCTTCTTCTTCGGCTTTATCCGTTCCGCTTTACTGTCTGCAGCGCCCACTTCCGGAAGTTGGGGAGCCAGAAGAGTCTCCTTCTACCTACTCCCTTCCTTCGTTCCACTTTACCTTGCAGAAACAGTTGCAACAGACGGTATTTGACAGACTTCCTCATAATATGGTCCAAATACTCCATTTTTCGTTGTTTCACGCTATGCATAAGAACCACTTGGCGGTTCATCCTTCTGAGAACCTTTTAGTTGGTGTCCCGATCTTTTATTGCTTATAACTATGTATTGGTACGTTTTTGAATATAAATAATTGTTTTGGAAGTAAATGAAGAAAACCGATTTTTCTTTCCTAATTATTAAAAAAAAATTCGAAATGCCAAAGATAAGACTGGAAGAATGATTTCCAATAAGAAAGATTCCATTTGCATCTATTGTTTATTTCTATTTGTTTTTAGTCTAACTTTACCAGCTTATGACAGATGATATGCGTATACCAACTCATATTCCGTGTATATGTAAAAGATGAGGCAACTAAAAACCTAAACCCAATTACTGGAATAATTTAAACAATTTTTCGCCCTAAAATACCAATAGACGGGCCATATAAATTGAGATTGAAAACTATATTTTTTTCAGTAGTTTGAACCAGAAAAAAAGAAGTCGTGGCAAAATGGCCTTGATTTAAGATTAAAAACCCATGCGTGCGTACAACGTTACCGCTACCAAAATTTTGATACCTTTGAAGGAAATGACAATTGAAAACTGATCTTGAGTAACAATAGTAGGCTGAAATAAATTGTCAAATAAGTCAATTGATTCATTCTCCTCAAAATTAAATAAGTAACCCATTAGTTATTTTCAAATTAAAGAAATATATTTTCCGCTATCCATTACTGAAGCAGAATAAGTTACCTGCTCAAATTTCGCTCTCAAAAATTATCGATTTCCTGAGTTTGGGCACCCCGTAGACTAAATGTCGTTAAGGCAAGTTACAAAACAGTAATTTATGACACTTCAAAAATAACTTTAAAAAATCCTCGATTGAGTGAAAATTAAACTCGAACATAGAGAAAAATAATTAAGATATGACGATTACCACACTAAATACAAATAATGAGATCAAAACAGCCCAAAATGAGATAATGCAAAAAGCATCGCCTACAAAAATTACTTGTCAATACAATTTCGACAGTAACAGATGACCTAACTTAAGAAATCGAGAGGATAAAAGAAAGAATTACACTCAAATAGTAGGCAGGTAAACGGAGATCAATCTGAAAGGAAGATACCAGTAGATTCAACATTAACAGAAATACAGTCACTTACATTCTTGTAAAGTCCAAGCAAAACAATATAAATAGGGATCCTATAGTTATAATCAAACGTACAAAAAATCGTTCTGTATAGTGTATGAGTGTAGCCAAAATTTAGGAAGATAAAACAACCAAGCTCGGAAAGAAACTGACAAGGAAGTAGAACTAAGGGGTCTGTAGTAAAACCAGAAGTACAACTAGCCAAAGGCAAAATTAACCCAATCAGTCATAGTAAATTTAAGTTGAAATTTGAATTGTGACAAACCCTAGGTTTTAATTGACAATAAATTGTAAAAAAGCACATCCTTGCTATAAGTTTCTGGCCTCACACTTTTTTTGTTTATTCTGAAAACTTTGATGTTGCAAAGATTAATCTTACTTCGACCATCATCCGAACTCATATCGAAAGTTTTTTTCTTGTGGAATTTGAGAACAGACAAAACAAAACTTTTATTTTATCACGTGTCATCTTGGGGTAACACTACTGAACTTCGTGGAAGTTGTCGTTAATTTTAAGAAGCTAAAAGAAATATTCTAAATTTTTTTTAAGCAAAATTTGGATATATATGATAAAGTCGAGTAAGGGGTAAGTTTTCTCAGTTAAATAGAATACATTTTGTATTCACGAGTAGTTTCAGTATTCAACAATATATTAGCAGACTTCAACAAAGGGGGGGTTCCCAATGTGAATATATCCTTTTATGTATATACCACCAACGATTCTTAATCAGTAAGGCTCACTCTCTTAAGGAGGCACCGTGTAACAAAAGGGGAAGGGATTTAATTGTACTTCTTACTTGTAATGGCATATCGAGACCAAAGAAAAAATGAAAAAATTAAATTTAGCTACAATTCCAAAAGCGGGCACCATTAAAACTAATATGGAAACTCCCATCGTAAATACTGAAAGGTTGGAAAACGCTGATGCACATCGATTACCTTAGAACAGCTCCATCGATTTGAATGAAATTTTTACGGTATTTTCAAAAAGTTATGTGATCCCACATGATTTAGCTGAAATAGGATCAGAAAAATCTGACAAAAGTAATGTCCGTTAAAGGGGTCGGATCGCGATTATGAATCTAATTTTTTTTTAATTCCAAAAAAAAATTATAATAAAAATAGACAGTTATATTTGGGTTTTTATTGCCTTATTTGAAGAAGATCCAATTTAGTTGTTAAAAAGAGATATTACTGTAAAATTAAAGGATCGTCTGAAGCGAGGCATGTGCTGTGATCATTTGACATCGGTCGGGTCACGAGTTTGGTAGCCAAACTTAAACAAAGTTTAACGAAATACGATTATAGATTTCAGTTTTGAGTTATCAGCGAAAAGCTTAAGGCGAACAAGTCAAGTTTGGAGACGCGGAGTATGTGAAAGTATTCTTACTAGTCATATTGTAAACCCGACGCAAACTTAGCCTTTAAATTATGAAATTTCGCTACCACAATATCCAAATGCAAACAATATTGGGAAAAGTAAGATATTCTGTTCAAGGAAACAAAATAATATATACAGGCTGTACTATAAATATAAGGGTGTTTTTTTATAGAGGTATAGAACTTTTAAATGGAATAAAACAAAGATGAATTTTTTAAATTGACATGAAATTTACTTTATTCGAAAAACAACCTTCTGGCATTATAATTTAAATATGACTTCTGGCATATGACCGCCATGGCTGGCTCGGACGTAGTCTAATCTAGAGGTTCAATTTTCGATGACTTTTTCCAACATTTGTGGCCGTATATCAGCAATAACGCGGCGAATGTTGTCCTCCAAGTGATCAATCGTTTCGGGCTTATCGGCGTAGACTAGCGACTTCACATATCCCCACAGAAAATAGTCTAGCGGCGTTAAGTCGCACGATCTTGGAGGCCAATTCACGGGTCTGAAACGTGAAACTATGCGGTTACCAAACGTTCCCTTCAATAAATCAATTGTGGCACGAGCTGTGTGACATGTTGCGCCGTCTTGTTGAAACCACAGTTCCTGTACATCATGGTTGTTCAATTGATGAACGAAAAAGTCAGTAATCATGGCTCTATAGCGGTCACCATTGACTGTAACGTTCTGACCAGCATCGTTTTTAAAGAAGTACGGACCAATGATTCTACTAGCCCATAAAGCACACCAAACAGTCAGTTTTTCTGGATGTAACGGTGTCTCAACATACACTTGAGGATTATCATCACTCCAAATACGGCAGTTTTGTTTATTGACGTATCCATTCAAACAAAAGTGAGCTTCATCGCTAAACAAAATTCGCTTATGAAAATCGGGATCAACGGCAATCTTGTTTTGGGCCCATTCACCGAATCTACGCCTTGCTAGGTGATCGTATGGCTTCAATTCTTGCACGAGGTGGATTTTGTAAGCACGCAAACCAAGATCTTTCCGCAAAATCTTCCATAAAGTGAATGGACACATATCCAATTCCTGTGCGCGATGGCGGATAGACTGATTCGGGTCTTCCTCTACGCTACGCTCTATAGCAGCAATGACTTCTTTTGTACGCACTGTACG